>OY856414.1:827658503-828334753 GCA_963693085.1 Alisma plantago-aquatica | reverse complement strand
ATATATATTACTAACATAATGGCTAAATAAAAATAAATAATTTTCTTTGGTGTAACAATTGATAATTCCATGTCCATAAATGTTCTATTATTTAAATACATATAAAATTGATGGATTAAATATGTTAAATGTGTAAAATGTAGAATATCATGCATAATAATAATATATAGCTCTTTTAAAATGTATTAAAGATAATAAGACTTAATTTAGTGGATCTTGAGAAAGGCTATTGAATCAAAGATTCCAATTAATGTTATATATTCATGCCCTTGCAAGGTCCATAATAATTCAGTGGATGTTTTGTTTTGACAAACATAATTATAATAAGACAAACATTCTAATGGTTCCATAACTCATAAAATAGAATTTCAAAAGTAAAATATAATGATAAAATGTGTTCCTTGGTTCCCAATTGCCTTGGGTGCCAAGTTACACATTGTTTGCATGATGATAACTATTTTAATTCTATTTGGAAAAGAAATTAGGATAAGAGTCAAAAGAATTAAATAAATTACTAAAACTCTTCAAAAGTGGAGTTAAACCTCAAATTTGAAATCCACATACTAAAATTAGCCTATTTGTGAATTTTCATCTTATTTGGACAAACTTGCCTATCCTAGTGTAGTTTAGGAGAGATTGTGTACATTTAAGCCCAAAATGTTAAATAATCACAAAAAAATTAATTATAAAATCATATTTTATATATTTTAGTTTGCTTAACGGTCAAGTTTCACATCTTTTAGGAGTTTCTAGATGCCTAAATTTTCTTAAGGAAAGAAAATGAAAGATAAGGCAACAAATTTATATGTAATTGTGTGGCACAACTTTATGTTGGTTTAATAGCAAGTATTCCGCTTGTTTGTTGTCTATTGAAATTTATATTCTTTTATGCGCAGTTGGGTAGCCTTTTTTTTCATAGGAAACCTTATTTTTTTGACGACATTTATTTCTCATATTGCTTAATATCGATTTAGTATGCACATACCTGCGTTTTGTTAATGTATCTACTTTTCTCTTCTTGTTGGGGTACGCTTCCAACCCGAGGTGTAAGTCAAGGATAAGATAGCCAAGTTGGACCGGAACCACATCAAGTTTAGCACAACTTTTTGAGAGACTTTCTTAAGGTGGTTAGACGATCCTTTAGTTTAGTTAGTTTTCACATGTATCATTCTGCATGGTGACATTTTGAGATAATATCAAGTTCCGTGATAGTTAGATATTTTATTTCTGCTATTACATTTGGTTACTTAAATCATACTTTTGTATACAATAGTATTTGATATGTGGGATGTTTCTTTTTTATTTAATTTAATAGGGAGTGGATCCCCTCTCGGATCCCACTCCTTACATGTACATCTTAATAAGTACTTTTCTTGTATCCACACTATGCAACTATATATTCCTATTTAAAAGAGACTTGTCACGTATGAGATTCACACATCATAACACTACACAAGAACAATAAAATAATAGACATGTGTTTATATCATACTATATGATCCTTGACCAACTTGATTTCTTATTATTTACTTCCACTTTGTGGAGTTTATTTGTTATTTATTTTTTAATTATTACTATCAGGGTCATAAAGGAAAGGTCTTTCCTATCACAATACATGATGCTGAGTTTTCAGATGTTGCTGAATAAACCTGCTCTTCTTTTTATCTGAGAGCTCCAACAGAAAATTGAACCTTCGAGCTGGGGCTAATAAACCGACTTTGTTTAATCAGTTGAGCCAACTGATAAATGTTTATTTTTCATTTATGGTAGGCATGTGACTATCTGTTGGTGTTTGACACTTTTCATTTAGGGTAGACATGCGACTATCCTCTGGTGTTTGACTCACGCAACAGTATTGCTAGAAGAATGCGTATTTTCAGGTAATCTTTAATTTTTTTAATCTTTTATTTGCAATGTCATGCGGCGTAAAATTAAGCTTTCTTTTTCTATTTGGGTTCGATCTCTCATAGTTAGACAAGAAATATTCTTCGAAGTAAAATTCTGAGACAAATCAGGTTGAAACTAATTACCTGAACTGATTATCTTATAACAAACAAGTTAATATAAACTATGTTCCTTGAAATGTGCCAATGGGTGTAGTTATTTTGTTGAAACAGTAACAACAGACCTCTCCAAACTCACATTTCAAACTTTATTTCTTAGATGATTGGGGGTGCTTGCCGTGTGATATTGATGCAATATTTCATGCAATAAGTTTGCTTGTGCTATGAAGAAAAAAGAAAGACAGTGGAAGAACCAAAAGAATCGCACATTTACCGCTACACCTATAGGAGCTTCGAGACCCGAAAAGGTTCCATTTGCACCCCTCGGAAATCAGAACCACTCACCACGCCTACCGAAGTGCGCATCATCATTCATCATCTCACGTAATAGAAGGTCCAACGCTATGCATTACATGGCTTATTAATAAACAACGAAAAGCAGGACGGCGCCCACTCTAAAACAGTTAAAATACAACTTGGTTTGCATCAATGTCAAGTTAAAAAAGCTTGTGACCATCCATACACAGATTCGAAATAAAGTAGGAATGGTCGAAACAGCTTGTGTTGGGTTTACTTAAACTCAGCCGAGTACTAAGTCGAGCCCGGGTCGCGTCGTGAGTCGTGAGCCATGAAAATTCTAAACAACGGAACCATATTTGTAAATAACGATTCGGTCCAGTTCATGTTACCATCACATTATACATAAAACGACGTATTAAGAGTAATGTTATTGTACTAAGATTTATTAAGCCTAGAAATAAGAGCAATAGATACAAATTATTTGATTCCAGTTATAGACAGCTAAAAATCACTTCATTAATAGAACTACACATCATCTTACCAATCAATATTCTCATTATGTTTCTCAAGAGATTAAATTTTCAGCACGTTCAAGCATTTACACTATTTTTTTTAAGCATTTACACTCGTTTGAAGCAAACCACCCTGCTAACAGCTGTCCCCACATACCCACTTATTCCTCGGTCTCACTTTCTGTCACATCCGTGCATCTATTCCACCCCATCACCTACCCTCATATTGCAATTTTCTTTTTTATCTTTTCTTTAGAGAGAGAAATAAAAGATGAGGAAAGTAAAGGAGAAAAAAAAAGAGAGAAGATAAATAATGAAAAGGGGGGGGGGTAATGAGGGAAGATGAGGGAAGTAATGAAAGGACGGGGAGACGCGGGAAGTAATGAGAGAAAGACTATATGAGGAAAGTAATGCGAGGAGGTGAGAGGAGGGAGTAATGAAAAAAGAGGAGGAAAATTTGAGGAAAGAGAAAAGAAGTAGCAAAGAAAGAGGAATCAAGTATGAAGAAAAAATAAGAGGAAAGTAAAGAGTAGGTGTATTTCACCTTTTTTGGCTATGTATTTATCATTTTGGGCGCTTTTAAGGGCGTATATCTAAATTAATACACACTTATTTACTAAAAATATGCAAATATATTCATCAAAAATAAGTTCACCATTTTATTGATGCATATTCACTATTTTTGAGTATTTTTAGTCATTCTGGACACATGTTACAAAGTAATAGGCACTGATTCATCCAGAATAGACACAAATATTCATTGAGAATATGTTCACTATATCCTCGGTCATATTCACTATTTTGAGCACTTTTAGTCATATGTCTGGATGTCCAAAGTAATATACTCTTATTCAATATGAACATACACACATATTCACCAAGAATATGTTCACCATTTCCTGGGTGCGTATTCATCTTTTTGGCACTCTTATCCGTTTGTGAGCACATATCTAAAGTAACAAATACTTATTCATCAGAATAAGTGCACATATTCATCAAGAATAGGTTCACCATTATTGGGTGCATATTCCCCATTTTCGGGCTCTTTTACCCACTTCTGTGTGTATGTCCAAAGTAGTAGGTGCGTATTCATCAAGAATAGGTGCTTGTATTCATTAGGAAAATGTTCACCATTTTTTGAACGCATATTTACCATTTTTTGGTGCTTTTACCCACTTGTGTATGCATGTCCAAAGTAATAGGTGATTATTCATCAAGAATAGACACACATATTCATCAAGAACATCTTAATCATTTTTTGGATGTGTATTCACTATTTTTAGATTCTCTTACCCATTTGTTAGTGCATGTCCAAACTAATAGGCACTTATTCATCAAGAATAGACACACACATTCACCAAGAATAGTTAACCATTTTCTGAGCGTGTATTTATCATTTCTGGGCATTTTTACCCATTTATGAGAGCATGTTCAAAGTAATAGATGCTTATTCATCAAGAATAGACACACACATTCATTAAGAATAGGTTCACTATTTCATGGGTGTGCATTCACCATTTTTGGGTGCTTTTACCCATTTTTGGTTTACATGTCCAACGTAATTGGCATGTATTCATCAAGAATATGTGCACATATTCACCAATAATAGATTCAACATTTTTTGAACATGTATTAAACATTTTTGGACGATTTTAGCCATTTGTACATGACCAAATTAATAAGTTCTAATTCATCAATAATATGCGTACTGGATACTTTATGTGTACCTATGTCGATTAGTTTAAAATTTGCACCCAAAAAACACATACTATATGTGTATATGAACATCTTTTAGCTCCTTATGCACATATTTTATTTGTATTTGCACACTCTAATATTATATTTATGCCCATTTTTATTAATATTTACAACATTTTATGTCTTTTGATTCCCACTTTTTGTCACTTCACAAACAATATTGTTTTGAACACTTTGCACCCAATTTTGGTCAATTTGTGCCTGTTGTTGGTCTCTTTACACTCGCTTTTGTACTTTCGACGCCCAATTTGCCATTTCAGTGCTGGATCTTTATTTTGTACAACTTTGTACCTATTTTTAGTCAATTTGAGCCCACTTTTGTTCTTTCCATGCCTACTTTTAATCATTTTGTACCCATTCTTTATTTTTCATTACTTCCCTCCTTAGTTTCCTCCTTTCATTAATACTTCCCTCCTTGATTATCTTCTCTTCCCCCATTGCTTCCCTCCTCTTTCACCATCACTCCCCTCCTCTATTACTATAATTTTTCCCATTACTTCCCTCCTCATTTTCAATTACTTCCCCCTCTCTTATTTTTTCTCTTTGCTTTACTTTTCTCCTCTACTCTCATCACTTCCCTCCACTTCCTTTTTTCTCTCACTCCAAATAAATAGGAATCCACTCTCTCTCTCTCTTCTTCCTCTCACACTCATTCTCTCTACATCCATCACTCAAGAAGCCATTCAAATTTACCCTTCCATGCCATTACCTCATCACCATCCCAAACCTCCAAATACCACCACTCAAAAAGAGAAAACTTCTCAAATCTCCAAATACCATCATCTAAAAATGAAAAAACTTCTGACCTTTGAATACCACCCTTCCCCTACGCATAACAACCACACATGAAAATTTCCATGCAGATGAAATCATTTTTGTTCTCAAAGGATATGGTCAACCTTTTTTCAACCTCAGACTCCTTGCTTTCCTTGTTGACCTTCACCTTCTTCAACACCTTGATTGCAATCGAGGTACAATAGATATGTCTAGTGTTAGGTTCATGTCTATCATGAGATATATTAATTCATTACAATTTGTGTCACTTTCGATATATTTATTTTTCTTTTGTTCATTCTTACCATTATATACATATCCTAAAGTGATTAGGGTCTCATCACATTTACTAGGGTTTACTGTATCTCTTTACTATTATAGGCTATCCAAAATTCTAGTTTGATTTTATTATATATATCATATATCAATGCTTAATATACATTTATTTTTCTAAGTTACGTTATAGAATTACATTTAACACCCCTCATGCATATTATATACGATTTTCACCACTATTGATTCCCATACTAAGTATAATGTGCACTTAGGACCAAATCAACTTATCTTACCAGATGTAGTTATTATCAATATGTATTTAAAGGGTTATTTCTTTCTTTTCTTTATTATAATTATTTATACCATACACACATATATACATATGCATTCCAATTCATATTTATCTTAGTCATACACTAAAACTTTCATAATATATTATAAATATTGTTAAAGAATAAATAATTTATAATTTTTCCGTCATATACCTAAATATAGAGTTATATTTATTTTTCAAAGTTTCACCATGATATTTACAGTTTGAAATAACAAATAAACTATAATGGACTATTTTCTCAAATAATGATAGTTGAAGTAAATTCATGTCGATCCATGTTGATCAAGCCTTATACTTAGGTCCTAGATCTAGGGTAATTTGTTTGGAATTAGATGACCTCCAATTTTTTATTACATTCATATGTGATGTTATCTACTCTCAAAAGGAACGAATAATTTTCATTACAAAAAAAATATCAAATAGTATTACCCATTATTAGTTGTTTCATTTAAGTTTAGTAATTTAAATAATCATAAGCTTTGATATGATTCCATATTAACTTTAATTAATTTCATGTGTATGAGTTATATAAACCAAGGTTGAAAATCAATTGCAGACTACTTGTATTAGGAAACTTAGACCCTTACATTAAAATACAGTGATTAGAGTACAATCATCCAAATATTAATGTGCTTTATATTCTCTTGTGTTGTTCTATGAATCCATATCTAGATCTGACTACTAGGGAACTTCCCACTTCCTCTTTCTTTCTTTACTTTTCTCAACTCTTCTTCACTATGGTACCACTGTATGAGTGGAAATCCAGTGAGGTTGATGGCCTCCTTTGATTGTCAACATTCCACAATAAAATCTTTTGTGAATTTGTTGTGATTTCTACTTCTTTATAATCTCATGACTCTTCCCTATCATAAGAGCGACATGCCTCACCCTCTCAAGTAGGTTGAAGTTTTTTGTATAAAAACATTTGTGGAAAAATAATGTTATGTACTATGAATGGTTGAATAATGGAAATTCTTTGTCCAAATAAGTCAATTTATATGTGTATTAGTGCCACAAAGTTTTTAGTTAGGATAATAAACCTTATATTATAAATTTATGGAATACTAAGAGGAGGGTCACAAAATCCCATTAGGATTTTTATATATCCTCTCATGGTTGTCTATATTTGAAGAGATTCCCCATGTGGTTGGTAACCTTGCCCATGCTCCCCCATTTGGTTTATGTTGGTGAATGTTTTCTATCCTACTAGAAGTAGGAAAAAACACAAAGTTTTATTCAATATTTTCAACGGGTGGTTAGGGTACGATAATGTCACATGTTCCTATATATTTTTTCCCATTGGGTATGTTCCAGCCACATTCACTTAAATTGAGTTGGCTTGGTGATCAGCAATGAATTGGATATACACACTTAATTGGATTGAATCCAGATCCATATAGACCCCATTTGTTGTATTTTTTGATATTTTGTTCTACCATTTCCCTATGTAATTATGTGTCAATTTAGGTCTTGTCATGGAAATTCCCTATTTTCAATTGAATCAGGGAGATGTGGGTCATTCGGTTGCTTTGAATGTAAATTTTGTCGTAATAAAAACTATAAGTATATATTAGATATCTAAGGATGAATTAGATTAGTTTCAAACCCTAAAAGGATGCTAGAAATGGTATATTTGGGTTACATGTGGTGTTGGTTCTATTCTGGTAGAGTTTGTTGATCTTATTTTTATTTAGGCCAAAGTTAAATTGACTTATCAATGGGCATTGACCTGTAGTGGTCATGGTCGACCTTCAAACTAGTTTTCATTTTTTTCCCCGATTTCCAAAAAGGCCATCAATCCTTTGAGAGGTCAATCTCACCTTTCGGGCAATACTAGGCCATAATAAAGTTGTTCAATATCTACAAAGAATGACCAAACTTTTGGTGTTGTGATGTGATATATTATAGAACAAGAAATTCACCTAGGAATAAATGCCTAAATGTGTACCTAGAATAACATTCAATAGTCTCCACAAGCATGAAAAGGGGTCTTATTTTAGTATAGCTTCAAGATCATAACCAAATGACAGTATTTTTAAGAACAATTTAAAACTTTAGCATAATTAAGGGAAATAAAATTAAGGATGATAGATTGATTGGTTGTTTGTCTTCTCTCCTAATTCAATTAAGCAAGAAATAAATAAAAGCAAGAATTAAAACTAAGGTAAACGATAAAAGAATCAGAGCATGGGGTTTCACTGCCATTTCCTGCATTTCCACTCTCTCACTTTACAACACTCATACATATTGATGTATATTGGGCCAAGTAATTTCGTATCCTTTCAGAGTATGCAATTCACAAGGACCCATTTCCCTGTAGGCTTGAGGTCTTGTCACCGATGGATCCTTAATATGTCATATTGGAGAATTTTCTTTCATGAACTCTTCCACGGTTTAACAATACTAATTGGTATTCTAATCCTAGATTTCAAGGTCTTATGTATAGGGTTCCAAAAATTGAGAAGACATGTAGCTAATCTATAAAGCATGCCAACAATCTATCGATGATTAGTCTAAAAAACTATATGAATAGCAATCTATAACATGAGTGTACAAGATATTGCAATGGGGGTTAATACTTAAATCACAATAAATGATCTAATCTCTAACCATGTTCAAGATATAAAAAGAGATTTATAAGAAGAAACTCGTTAAGAAAGTAGTAGTGTAGATGAGAATTTCAGTGGTCTCATCAACACCCCCGAACTATAGTTGAGGTTTTTGGTCACATCCTCCAGCTGAATGAGTCTTCACATCAAGCCATCGATTTCTATCTACTTATATCTCCTTTTACATCTAGGATTTTGGATCAGACAAATAGGTCATGACTCCATCGTAAATGTCCCCAGTGTCCTTTTATATCAATCGACAAAATCCTGAATCAATCTGAATTGATCGGATGGTTGTGACTTGTTATAGATTTCTAGAGAGCAAAATGGGAGAATATTGGTACATTCAACTAAATAGAAGTGGTCCTTAAATATATTCATTTCATAGATAATAAAATCTTGCTTAGAATGCATCTTGAGTTGCTCATTTTTGAAATCATATATGGAATCTATGGTCATTTTAGTTTTAGAGTATACTTTCTATTCGGCAGACTCACAAAACAAATCGAGCGACTAAACTTTTCTTGGAGAAAATTTACAATAGGAGACTTGGCAAAGTCATGTGTGAGTTAGGATACTCGTAAGATGTTCAAAAATCCTAGATTCAATTATGATCAAGACCTCAAATAGGCCGAGTAACTCCCCAAGTGAGTTTGGAAACTCTGACTTCTTTGTGAAGATCTCCTTCATACTACAACCTAGTTGATAAACTCACAAAGTGAGTCAAGGGGTGAGTCTATCAACTAAAATATATTGTATACATATATTTTGTTTGTAGATAATTGAATTGTGCATCCAATAAATTTTGAATCATCCAATTTTTAGTTTGTATGTGACTGTTATGGACATTTTGTTGACCATCTAGACTTTAATGATCCTCACTCCAATTGGAGTAGTTTGGGAGTTGGGATAAGCAATCTTTTCATCATTTGATTTGAATTTTCACGGAGATATACATATTTACATTTCATTCTACTTTAATCAAAACCTTACAAATGTAAAAATTGCGTCAAATACCAAATAAATTGTATAAACTACTAAAAACCTTAAACAAGTAAAATATGAAGTGAAACATAATAGGAATGTGTAAAAATAATTATAAAAATGTAACTAAAATCATGATGAATAGACATTCATCAAACCCTAAGTTTGAACATTACTCATTCCCAAATACACAAAATCTAAAACACTCTTCAAATAAAAACTTTCAACCAATGTTTATGCCTCATATTTTCATCATGCTTGAATCTCTACTACCAATATGACCAAGCTATAAGAAGTGGGATCCACTATTGAATTAAATATGAGGAATAAATCAACTCTATTCCAAATATACTAACAAGCATGCTGGAATAGGTGTACATTTTTTTATTTCTCAAACAATGGTATTCAAAAAGACCAAAGTGTAGCAGCAGTATAAAACCATGATTATATTCAATTAATCAAAGTACATCATCATCTCCCATATAAGGTTTACATAGAAGTTTACAACATAAGGGTCTAAGTAGAGGGATATCTTAACTACCTCAAGTTTGTCTCCCAAGATCAACTCCTTACACCAAATATATTTTAACATGTTATGTCCTCCATGTACTACACTTGGGGTTGTGCTACCTCTGGGTGGGTTGAACAACAACACCCATGAGGAGGGAAAAAAGGAAAGGACATCAGCAAAAACTGAGTATGTGCAGTAAATAACAACTAGGCACTACTTTAGAAAGTTCAAAAGAAAAGCATCAACATAAGGGATATCAGGTAAAGAGATGAGGCATGTCTAAGTGAAGAATATCAAGTAGGGAGTCTTTCCTTTAAAAAAAATTCCAATAACAATTGTCAAAATATAAATTATACATGTAACAAATAAAGACTAAAATTATTTTAAGCAGGGCATAGACACCATTGGATCTCAGCCTAAAATAAATAATGGGTGGAGGTAGCACACCCTAGGAAGAGATAGCATGCCCCTATAAATAATGAGTGGAAAACACACCCTAGGCAGAGACAACTCCCTGTATATATAGTTGTATGCATGTACCACTATAAGAAGTAAAGATAGTCTAAGAATGCACATAAATAGGGAAAGGCAAGTATAAGTTTAGTTAATGTGAAATAACAAGATGGAAACTGTGACAAAGTGGTTTCTGGCTTAATTCCGAGGACGGAATTTCTTTTAAGGTGTGTAGGATGTGATGGAGCGGACTTTTGGAGTCTACATCTAACGACATAAGTGAAATCATAAGGTTGAATAATATTAAGAGGTCCAAGTGTTTATCGTGACATTACATTTGATGTTCTTAAATATATGCACCTTTTTCAAGGAATTAATCGATTAATTGATGTATTATGTAAGTTGGACCAAGGTGCAAGATTATCTTTGACCTAGTAGTTGTGATATCTATTTGTTAAGCTTCCTTGAGAAAGGAGAGTCCACGGATGGGGAATCATGGAGTCTTAGTATCCTTGGATAGGTCTTTGGAGAAGGAACTAGGACCGTAGGATTACATGATCTAGAGACACCGATAACATCTTTAATCTACGCTTAACTAGAGCAGCGACGTGAGTGTTTCTCCAGCCATGATCAACGTTCGTGGGGTGAGTGGAGAGCGAGACCACTTGCCTCGTCAAGAACTGCAGTTCAAGGTCTCTCGAGACAACTGCATCATACCTCTAGCCAACCTCTCCATCGGCAGCTGCAGGGAGAGGATGAGAGCAGCGATGAGAATCGTCCTCGCTGGAGGAGAGCTGTGCAGCTGTAGCTCCATGACGTAGAGAAGCCATGGAGGAACCAAAGGAAGGAGAAGATGAGCGTATCGTGTTGGGTCCCTCGGCCGGGCCTGACCCAACAACAACGCCCAGAACAGACCTGGCCACCTCACGCATGTTGGGGTCAAGGAGCAAACGTCGTGCATGCTGGGGATCAACCATGGGTGGCAGGATCCTAGCAGGTGAAGTCTTGAAGCCGTGTCTTTGTGTCTGACAAGCCAAGAGGGATCGCAAGGGTCTAGCGAACCCCTGGGCATATCAATCAATGGGCGATGAAGACATGGAGATTGAACAACTCCTCGCCGGAGTCGTTCCCATGGTAGCGGCGCTCTCACCTCGACCCAGAGATCTGGATGACATCACATGTTTTAAAGAGGCCGGAAATACAGGGATTGAATCCGTGAGGGTTTGGGCACCGTCAGGTGTGCGCCAGGAGCTAGGAAGTGGCTGCGATGCCTCGCCAAAGCTGGGCCAGGCGACGGCGCAGGCAACGGAGTAGAGCCGCAGCCGTCCGCTTTACGCGAGAGAGGAGAACATGCGGTGGTGGTTTTGTGCTGGGAGGACCGATTTTGGGAGACGGAGCCATCGAGCAGAGAGTTGACGGCCGTAGTAAGCAGCTGTGGCGGCGCTCTGTAGACACGAGAGGTAGAGCGCAGCGGACGGCTCTCACGGGCGCCAGATCGCGAGGAGATATCGTGAAGAAGGAAGGAGGAGGGAGAAGACCGGGTGGGGTGAAACCTAGGTGGCCCAGGTCAGACCGGCCAGCTCAGCACCAAGCTCATGAGATGAGCCGCGCCTCTCACAGGACACGTGGCGACGCCTGATTGGCTTGAAAAGGTAAAATCCCAAAATATGTTAGGATCTTGTAAAAATCGTATAAAATAGCTCCGATGTCCGAAAAATAAGTATAATATACCAAACTTCTTAGAAAAATGCGTCGAACACAATGGAAGTATAATATCAGGTTTTTGAGTAACTAATATAGTTGATATCATGTAAGATATGTAATGCTTAGTTTGTGGATAATAAATATCAAAGGATGATATAAAATTATGGAAAAATGTTAGTAAGTCTATAATCATGTTTATAATGTATATGATGTCGGATATGATCATGTTGATGGACGAAATCATGTAATATGATTAATATGGCTAATTAGGGCTAATAACCCTATATTAAATGTAATAAATACATTAATGATTAATAAATAATGAAATTTACAGAATAAGCTCGTATCAGTATCTGGAACCTCATATTTAAATATGAGATCGATATGATACACATAATCCATGTTATACGATGATGTTTGCTCTTAATATGATATAAACCCTAATATGATTAATACATGTAACTTTGGGTTAACATGTGCACGTAATCATATGTAACCAAGTAATCAGATTATGTATCCTAATCTGGAACATAACATCAGTATCATAAATCCCACATAAGGATGAAGATAAGACAAGTAATGATGAGAATATCATAATGAGATAAGCTAAACCCTAATGGATATAATTAGGGTTAAGATGAGATGCAACATGATAAGAACCTGATGATAGTATATGGACTTGTCTTGATCAGGTTTGACCAAGTTATAGTTGACATCAGGAGTATATGTGATGATTAGGAATATCTCTTTGGAAGGTATGCCATTACCTCTTACTTGGCTTATTATATAATATGCTTGTGTTATATGTGTAGTAAAATACTTGGCATATGATATTGGATGAAATGATTGTTCTTGCATGATATGTTGCTTGATTTTCTGTACTTATGGCTATGAACACATGAAACATAAGATATCAGATCCATCATATGATAACACTAAACTCTTTGGTAGTACAGTGCATTGAAGTGATCTCAAACTCTTTGGTAGTAGATCACATGTGTTAGATCTCAAACTCTTTGGTAGTAGATCACACGTTAAATGATCTCAAACTCTTTGGTAGTAGATCATAAGGCCTAAAAACATCAAAGCCCCTGGGGGCGGATGTACGAGATATATGATGGAAATGTGATTAAAAATATGTGTTCTCTTTTGCTAATGAATATCTTTGTGCAAGTATACGCTTTTCTTATATTCTTCTCTCTCTGCCAAGTATTACTTTTATCTTATTGCCAAGATATGATGAGAGGTATATAAAAAGACACGTAGGCATACTCAGTACAATATTCTTGAAATATTGTGCTGACGTGTACCGCATGTAATCTTTTGTTTAGGATGTGGCTTATGATCTTGAAGATCCGGGATAGTGAATGTTGTGTGGCGAGCTGATGTACAGGTGGACATGTTGTCTTAAGATCCTGTAATTTAGTGGTAGTACATGTATATGTATAAGTTTTGCTGTTCAATATGTAATATCAAATGTTGTAACAATTCATGTTGTAATTATATGTTGAATGGTGAACATGTGTTTTGGTTTGTTTATTGTTCATGTGCATGTGCTATTGAGTGTTTCCTTCTGACTCCTTTGATTTTCTCTTTCTTAGCCTAGTGTGGGATGTTTAAATTGGGATTCTCGCTAAGGTGAGGGTTTCAATTTGGACTTCACACATTAGATTAAGTTTTAGAAAATCCGGGGACGTCACAGAAACATCAAAAATATATCATATGGGGTCAGAGAACCAATAAGTATTATTCAAGAAAATAATAATTTCATAATGAAAAAAAGAATATTAAATAATGCCTCATATGGGAAATGATAATTGGCCATGATAGTAGTGCCTAAATAATAGAAAAGATGCACATACCTTAGTTGAAAGCTTAAATATCCAATACACCACAAGATCATGGTAAAGGTCACACCAACCTATATTAATTAGGCTATGAACATTTCAATATTCTTTTAATTTATATACTTAACGAAACTCTTAATGAATTAAAATTATGGTAGGGGAACACTGACCTACTACCTTGGAGACGAAGGCATCTGGTCTTTAATAAGTTGGGCTAAAACTAGCCTTAGACAAATAGACTCCTGATCTTCTCCTGTAACAAACAAGGTTAACCATTGACTAGTCACATGGATTAAGATATTAAGATTCTTGATTGTTGTTGAAAAAGAAGACATGGCTGCATATCAATAGTTGTCTTCAAAATTTTGATGGAGGTCAAGGGATCAAGAAAAATTGAGGTCTTAGTTAAATTTCACAATTTCCATGAATCCAGGTTGCCTAAAATGTCCAAAATCTTTGAGTTGTAGCTCAGGAGTTGTGGTGGTCGTAGCTTCTTGTAGGTACTCTTACATCTCTTCCACAAGTCAGTATGTATTGTCATCAAGTTCTCTGAATAGTCCATTGCCATGGGGAAAAGAACCAACATGAGATGTCAGAGTCAGTGGATCATCGTTTGTGCACTACAAACATGATGCTTTGATGGTTCCATGATTCTTAGGAAAGAGGGTATAATGGTGGTAGGAGATGTTGCTTCATGGTCATGGTAGACGGGAATAATAGAGAAGGAAGAAGAGAAGAGGAAATTGTGATCAACCTTTTACATAGCACCTAAATATCAACAAAACTATTCTAAACTTGCATATCACAGATTTGATTATAACAATAAATTATAAGAGAAACATGTGAAGGTATTCATGGTATCTATAATATAACATTTTTGTTAAATTTATGTTAAATGAAAATAATGATTTTGAGATTACCAGATTGACAACTTTCCACTTTTGAGGAATTGAGGAGGAAAGTGGTAAGTTTTTCTTAGAAAAATGTACAAACAATATTGTTATATTTTTCAATTGGTATACATTTATTTATTAGATGTGACATATTATCAATGAGATGTAAACTTCATAATGAGAGTCAACTTTCCTTACGGTAGGCTAGAGAGGACAATTCTACCTACATGCCTTTGTGAAATTCATTGTATTAAACTGAGCAATGCATCAAATTCCATATAAAATCACTATATTTGGAAATGAGAATTTCATTATAATTGTTTTATGATGAACAATTTCACACATTTTCACCAGTTTTTATAGAGCACTTTCTTAACCAAAGACAAGATACATTGTCCCACTTATGTGAAATACACATTAATATTTAATTAGACATTTATGTATGTTTTTAATATTAATTCATATATATATATATGTATATCATAATATATATTGCTACATGTCTTGTATGTAGTATTGGGTATGTGTACTGAATCATGATATAATTGTATAAATACATTTGTAAAATAGAAACTAAGTCTACGTATTTTGTTAAATGTTACTCCAAATCACAAAAAAAATCTATTGCTTTTCATTCAAATATCTACTGCAACTTTTATTATAGTTCATCTAAGAAATAATGACTTAAGTTTTCCAACATAAGTTAATTTTCTCATTAATAAGAAATTGACTTCTATGGCCGATAAGAAAGGAGCCAACTACTTTTTTCACTAGTTTCCACTTTTGAAGTCATTAAACATATTATTCATTAATTTGGAGCAAAACTCATATTTTATTTTCTAAATTAGTTTATGTATCTAGAACTATCAAATTATTATGAAAATTAAAACATAGACTAATTATGACATGTACAATTTGATATTATCATTAGTTTCCACTTTTCAAGTCAATATATATATATATATATATTATTTAATTTATTTGACTTTAAGTTGTATTTCCTTTTCCTGAATGCTTTTTAGGATAGTTATTATAATTCAAATAATGTGAAACTTGGCATCCAAGTTAATTGGGATCCAAGGAACACGATTGTCATATTATATTTATTTTAGATTTCTATTTATGAATTATGGAACCATTAAGATTTTTTGCTCATTACCACTATATTTATCAAAACATTCATTAAATTAAATGTTATTATCTTCATATTGTGGCCAAAAGAGCTATCTTATATTTTACATAAAATTTTACATTCTACAATGTTTAACATATTTAGTATATATATTCCATATTTATTTAAATAATAGAACATTATTAATATTTATGGACATGGAATTACCAATTTTTACTCCAAAGCATATTATACATTTTTATTTAGCCATTATATGAGTATTAGTTATCAAAGAAAATACATGTAACATATTTACACATATTTAAGCTATAATTTAAATGTGTGAGGTTGTTTGATTTTATCCTTGTTTGGTCAAATCTAGGAAACTGATCGTACAATCTTTCTAGTTATGGAATAGGGTAAGATTCTATGTTTTGGTTTGTTACAACACTCCACCCTTAAAAGGATTTCGTCCTCAAAATCTAAACATCCATTTATTATCATCCTATTATTCTCCATCCCTTAAAAGCTTTAACCTAATAAGGCAATTATTATAGATATCATTGTTACTTATACATCTTTTAATCGTATATACTATTTATGTTTTTCATTCATCCAACTGACATGTCATATACACCTAAGGAGGAATTTTAGGTCCTTGTGTTACTAACCCAACAACCCTAAGGTTCACATGAGATCCAAAAAGATATAGCATACAAACAGGTACGCCAACTAAACCTTCAGCACAAGTTGTACTATCCTTGTCATCACTTCCACTTGAAACTAGAGTTTGTAATTTACATAACAAATAAACCTAGGGTTTCTACATCAAAATTCATACCTCTCTTCCTTATGACTTAGTTTGGGAAAGCATTGATTAAATCCAAAAAAAAATCTTTTGCACATATAATAACATAATATAAAATAATTTTTGATGACAAAATCTATTCGACATAAAACAAAAGATGGATCCAAAATTAAATCATGAGAACCGAGTACCAAGGTATTACATATATCATCTCCTTATCCTACTACCTCAACATCCTCATAACCTAACTCCAAACTCAATCCAAACCTCATAACATCCAAAGATATATATCATAACTATCCCACTCATAGGGTTGATTAATCATTACAATAGGAGTATCAATGTAAGATTCTCATATTCTCTACCAATATCCTCCATCATGAGGTCAAATTCCATAATACCCAGAGAGATATGTCAAAGATTCCCTATATGATAGTATGGATCACCAACATCATGATTCTTATATGTACCTCATATACTTCTAAATCAACCTTTATTCATCTCATGAATAACATAGGTCAATTCTAGGGTAGACATCTCACCTTGAGAGTGACTATGTAAGGCAAGGGTTCTAATTAGGGAGACAAAATTGAAATAGTCATAAATTTGACCACTATGGGCTCTGATACCATCTTGTAATGAGTGGGATTCGAGAGGGGATCCACTCCCTACTTAAATTCGAGGAATAAATCAACTCTATTCCAAATATACTAACAAGCATGCTGGAATAGGTGTACTTTTTTTATTTCACAAAAAATGATATTAAAAAAAGACCAAAGTGTAGAAGCATAGTAAAATCATGACTATATTTAATTTATCAAAGTACATCATCATCATCTCCCATATAGGGTTTACATTGAAGTTTACAACATAAGGGTCTAAGTAGAGGGATATCTCAACTACCACAAGTCTGTCTCCTAAGAATCATCTCCTTGAGCCAAATATATGTCTTCATGTCATGTCCTCCATGTCCTATGCCTAGGGTTGTGCTACCTCTGGGTGGGTTGAAAAACAACACTCGAGAGGAGGAAAAAAAAGCTGAGTATGTGCATTAAATAACAACTAGGCACTACTTTAGAAAGTTCAAAAGAAGAGCATCAAAATAAGGGATGATCAAGAGAAATAAGTTCCAAGAGAAATATATCAGGTTAAGAGATGAGGCATGTATAACTAAAGAATATCTAGCAGGGTGTCTTTCCTGTAAAAATTTTCCATTAACAATTATAAAAACATAAATTGTTCATGTAACAAATAAAGACTAAAATCACTTCAAGAAGGGTTGAGACACCATTAGATCTCAACCTAAAACAAATAATCGGTGGAGATATCACACCCTGGGTAGAGATAACATGCCCTTATAAATAATGAGTGAAAAAAACACCCTAGGTGGAGATAACACACTCTTGTATATATGGTTGTATGCATGTACCACTACAAGAAATAAAGATAATCTAAGCATGCACATAAATAGGGAAAGTCAAGTATAAGTTTTGTCTATGTGAAATAATAATATGTGAACATCCAAAATATATGTTGTGGGGTTAGAGGACCCCTAAGCATTATTCAAGAAAATAAGAATCTCATAATGATGAAAAAGAGAATACCAACTAATGCCTCATATGGGAAATAATAATTGGTCATAATAGCAATGCCAAGATAATAGAAAACATGCACATATCTTAGTTGAAACCCTAAATATCCAAGAAACCACAAAATCATGGTAAGGACCATACCAACCTATATTCATTATATATTACTTGAATTAGGATATCAATATTTCATTGTTCTTTTTAGTTATCTACTTAATGAAACTCTTAATGAATTAAAACTATGGCAAGGGAACACTGACCTATTGCCTTGGAGATGAATGCATCTGATCTTTAACAAGTTGGGCTAAAACTAGCGATGACAAATAGACTCATGATCTTCTCCCATCACAAACAAGGTTAACCATTGACTAGTCACATTAATTAAGATCTTCAAAAGATTAAGCATTGATGAAGAAGAAGACATGACTACATATCAATAGTTGTCTTCAAAAATTTGATATAGGTCAAGGGATCAAGAAAAGTAGAGGGCTTGGTTCAAGTTCGCAATGCCCATGAATCCACATTGCTTAAAGTGTTCAAAATCATTCAGTTGTAGCTTAGGAGTTTTGGTGGTCGTAGCTTCTTGTAGGTACTCTTACATCTCTTGCACAAGTTACCATGTATTGTCATGGAGTTCTCTGAATAGTCCATTGTCATGTGGAAAAGAACCAAGGACAGATGTCGGAGCTAGTGGAGCATCATTTGTGCACTACAAACATGATGATTTGATGGTGTTCCATGCTTCTTTGGAAAGAGGGTATCATGGTGGTAGGAGGTGTTGCTTCATGGTCATGGTAGAGGGGAAGAATAGAGAAGGAAGAAGAGAAGAGGAAATAGTGATCAAACTTTTGCATAGCACTCAACTTAATAGGGTGTCTGATAGAGAAAGGGGGCGAGAGATTTTATAGAACTAATAATAAGAGTCCAAGGTTGTTGTCTGATTCATTTCTTTTTGTGGAAATGATATTTAGTATAATAAGAAATATTTAGGAAAATACAACCCATTTAAAGCAACAATGTTCCTTTACAAACTAATATTTTAATCCTTTTGATATATTTTATTTGAGGAAAAAAATTAACTAAACAACATAAGTTCAAGATGTAGTCTAACTATGATGTGCACAATACATTAATAAAATAAGTTTCTTATTTTCAAACTATTTAATAAGTCATTCAATTTATTTGTGTCCTTTCTGTATTATCATGATAACTTATTTTTATAATTTATTTATGGAAACTTAGAATTACCCTATTGACGTGGAATATCATAAATAGACAAACTAATATAATAGAAATCCAAGTTTGACATTATTTCTTGCTTTGTAATAGTTTAATGGAATATTTAATATATAAATATGTTTCTTTTTTAAAATAAATATTATCATAATGTATACTGCATTACTATATTTAATTTTTATGATCTTTCAGAAATTATCTACTCATCTGGGAAGTATATCCTTTTTATAGTTCTTTAAATACTTATCGTCATGCACATTTTCCATGAAGTATGTGTAAACAAAATTTCCTTTTAAAGAAAATACATCTATGTAATTAATGTTAAAAAAAATCTAATTTTGATTTCCAATCTCCCCAAAACTATTCTAAACTTGCATATCACATATTTGATTATAAAAATAAATTATAAGAGAAACAAGTGGAGTTATTCATGGTATCTATAATATAGCATTTTTGTTAAATTTGTCTTAAATCAAAATAATGATTATGAGATTACCAGATCGACAATTTTCCATGTGTGAGAATTTGAGGAGGAAAGTGGTAATTTTTTTTTAGAAAAGTGTACAAAAAATATTGTTATAATTTTTCTATTGGTATTTATATATTTATTAGATGTGTTTTATGTTGTGACATATTTTCAATAGAATGTAAAATTCATAATGAGAGTCAACTTTCTTTACAGTAGGCTAGAGATGATAATTCTACCTACATGTCTTTGTGAAATTCATATATTGAATTAAATGGAACAATGCACCAAATTCCATATACAATTACCATATTTGGAAAATTAAAATTTATTATAATTGTTTGATGATGAACAATTTTGCACATTTTCATTAGTTTCTATCGAGCAATTTCTTAGCCAAAGGCAAGATAAATTGTACGACTTATGTGAAATCTCATTAATATTTAATTAGACATTTATACATGTTTTTAACATTAGATCATATATATATATATATATCATTGTATGTATTGTTACATGTCTTGTAAGTATTATTGTATGTTCACTGAATCATGACATAATTGTAAACATACATTTATAAAGTAGAAGCTATTGGAATGTATGCTCATATGACGATTGTGATGGCATATCATACAAAAGATTTGATTATTAATAAAGACAAGCTTCCAAATCATTTTGTTTCACTCAGTTATGAGATAATGTGGTAACATAATCAATATCTAAAGAATTACGATACTCAATGATGTATGTCTTCAAGTATGTGACTTGAAGAATGAGATCATACAAATGTTAAGAGTGTGTACATTCTAATTATGTCCCTGGTTAGATATTACTATGGAATGAAGATACAAAGTAGTAACACCAAAAACTAGAGTGTGTGTTTATTGATGATAAAATCTCATTAGTCATGATATGTGATATCAAACCAAGCACATAGATACTTGTTAGAGACAGTGTATCAGATAGACCCACCTTGAGAATGACACATGGAAACCATAATTGGTGGTCATAATCATCTCTCATAGTGAAGGTGGTGATTGTGGTTCTTAGACCTAAAATCAGTACACTCATCACATGCCGTTCGGTGTGCTTTGACATCATCCACTGTGATCCTAAATAAGGGTTGCCATAAAGGTGATGATTGGGTGCACTGTGACACATGGGGATGATTATGAGAGATGTAGATGGGATTATCCCTCATATAGGAGTTTTATATCCAAGCCACAAGGTAACTAAGACTAAAAAAAGAATGTGCATGCACATGTGAATCAATATATGATATTGAGGTCACATATATCTTAGACAGTTTGCTCTGGATCAAGGAACATGGATTGAACATTGAGAGGATAATGATTCCATGTCTTAAATTTATTCCAAATGTCCAAGACAAAGGAATTAGAAAATCACTGTAACACCTGACACATATCGTAGGTTGAAGTTGTTCTCCAACTTTCCTGATTATTTGGGTAACAATGATGTGTGAATAGGCACTTCTCTTTACTTGTGATGTCATAAATCAGTTATGGACATTCACTACCAAGAACCTATGGGGTCACACACATAGGATACATCTAGAAGAGGAGTTTAATCATGAATGATAATTAAATTGATTACTAAAGTGTTTAGGATTTCGATTTAAACAACTTCGGTTAAAAATTGACTTCTTAGATAGTTGAACCGGACGATTCAAGTGTTGAATCGAACGTTTGAAAGTGTCAGGTCAATAAGACCAAGTTTGGCAATTCTAGACAATAAACTGATCAATTTAGGATGTGAATCAAATGTCTTAGGTCCATGAACCAGTCATCTAAGTTTGTGAATTGAGCAGTTGGTAGGTTAATTTGATTGATTTAAGGATTTGTGCTGACGCCATGTTGTGCATTAAATTGGATATTAATTTCCAATACAACTGCAATTAGGAAATATGATGAAATGAACGGTTCACTGGGTGAACAGATCAACTCACATGCTAACCGATCGGTTCACTGACGAACTGACAGTTTCACCTATCATAGGTTGTGAAAATTTATGAGATTCTGGTCCCTTCTATTCCCACACAGACTAGGAACCCTGACCCTAACCCTCATATGAATAGAGGGGTATTGGGGGCTTCCCAGAGACACAACTCAATTGCCTCTAGCAATTATTGTCCTCTCTAGTTGTGGTAACCAATAGAGAGCCCAAGCAAGTTGTACCCAATAAAGTGAGGGATAGCAAGGGAGAACAATTGTACGAGAGCAAGTTGGTGGGTAGTCTGTTCTATTAAAATGACAGGAGTTCTAGGTGGTCCGTGTGGACTTCCATAGAGGTGAGGAGGTTGTAGTCTGCCTCTAGGAGGACACTGTCAATCTGTTGTCTATGGTGAGATTAGGAGCTACTGCAGACGCCATCTCAATGCAGCCAGGAGAGTTGCACTACTATAATGAGGAATAGTCACTAGATTTGCTCCAGGACTAGGTATGCACTCATTAAATGAACTTTCTCATTATATTGTTGTTGACACTATCTTGTTGTCCTATGGAATATGGATAGATAATTATATGTTTCTAATTCCTACGTTGTGCCCATATTTCCCAACAAAAACTAAGTTTACATATTTTGTTACATGTCACTCCAAACCACAACAATTTTTATATTACTTTTCATTTAAATATCTACTCAAAATTTTATTATAGTTCTTGTAAGAAATAACGACTTAAGTTTCCCAACATAAGTTAATTTTCTCATTAATAAGAAATTGAATTTAGTGGCCAATAAGAAAGGAGAAAACTACATTTCTCACTAGTTTCCACTTTTGAAGTAATTATACGTATTATTTATTATTTTGGAATAGAACCCATATTTTCTTTTCTAAATTAGTATATGTATCTATAACTATCCAATTATTATAAAAATTAAAACATAGACTAATTATGTTGTGTAGAATTTGATTTCATCATTATTTTCCACTTTTGGAGTCAATAAATATATTATTTAACTTATTTGACTTTAAGTTGTATTTCCTTTTCCTTAATGCATTTTAGGATAGTTGTTATAATTCAAATAATGCGAAACTTGGCATCCAAGTTAATTGGGACCTAAGGAACATGACTTTCATATTATATTTTTGTTTTTAGATTTCTTTTGATAACTTATAAAACCATTAATATTTGTGGCTCATTACCACTTATTTATTAAAATATTCATTAAATTAAATGTTATTATCTTCACATTATTGCCATAATAGCTAACTTATTTTCTAACATGAAATTCCATATTTTAAAATATTTAACTTATTTAGTATATTGATTCCATATTTATTTAAATAATAGAATATCATTAATATTGTGGACATTGAATTATCAATTGTTACTCCAAAGCATATTATACATTTTTATTTTTCCATTATGTGACTTCTAGTTATCAAAGGAAATACATGTAACATAATAACACATATTTAAGTTATAATGTAAATGTGTGAGCTTGCTTAATTTTATCCTTGTTTGGTCAAATCTAGAAACTCGATCTTAAAATCTTCCTAGTTATGGAATAGGGTAACATGATAAGTTTGGATTCGTTACACAATCTACCCAACCTACTGAAATCACAAAATATGACTTTCATATCCTTGTTTCTGAACTACTTCACAATATTAATTCTTCACTGCCATTCCTAATGCCACACGTGTCTAAGAATTTCATGAAAAATTAAGGAATCTTGCGAAAGAACAAGTATGCACATAATCCAACATTGGGGTTTGAGGAGCAGAGCAGTCAGGGTTCTCACAGGGCTGTCTGACTGACGGACATCAGGTAATGAGCACTTAGTGGACAATCGAGTGAATGGTGGTATGGAAGGAAATATGCATATCTATCATATATTCAGCTTGAGATTGCATTTTTTTGGTTCAAATACATACATTGTGAATCATTTTGTGCATATTGGATTTTATTCTTTAGAGAGGGGTATGCAAAGAGTGATTATAGAGGGAAGGTGCAGTGTGCCACACCAAGATTTGGGTTTGACACACTTCATGGCTATTTTTTCCTTCTATGTTGGTGGATGGAAGGTAAGAAGATCGAAGAATAAGTATCAAGAGGGTTTCTGTCATGTGGAACACTTATTTTTATGAATAAACACATCAGGCTATTACTCTAATTCACAACATCTAAATAATCACAAGCTAAGGAGATGCATGGCAATTCCAAAAATATTATTCACTAATAAGTAGGAGAAACATTTTATTTGATCCCTATCAGTTTCTATAACACATGCCATGATGCTAATATTCATTGTCTACAAAGGGTGAATTCTAACCATTGGTATATTTTTAAAAATATAGTTAACATCAATTTTTCTACAAATGGAAGAGGTAATATGAAAAATTCTATATGAAATGCAAATATTAGTAAAGTAAGCCAACTAGATAATGGCTTAAACTAGCACTACAAGAACTAAGAACTTCAACAAGAATAGTTTTAAAGCTTCATGCAATTAATGCAAGTAGACATATTGCAAAGAATGCATGCAAAGTCAACATGAAGTTGTAAAACAAGAATATAAAAATAGACGAGCTTCGGTGGAAAGGAGTACGTACCAACCAACCTCAACCCTAGATTAGAAATTTTCATGTCTCAAATAAAACACTAAACCCAAGATGGAAGGGAAGAAACCCTTGATGATATCATCTAGGTGGCCCTTACAACTCAGAAAAGGTCTACCTACAGGGAATATGGACAAAGGCTGGCACCTTGAACATGAGATATCCATAGTGCTATATGTGATTCAGTGGTCATGGTAGCTCAAATGGGTTTTAGGAATCTTGAAATGATATTGTATTTCACCCCACAATTCATACAAACAAGATCTAGAAAAACTTCTCTATTAGTACATATAGTGCAGTATCTCTGTGTGAATCAATAATAAAATGCATAAAATTGGAGTGGTGTGTGTCTTATGGCCACATGATCTACTCATTAGTAAAAACATGAGGTGTACTGACTTCTTCTATTGCTAAGTTAGTATGTGAAAAATCTACAACTAGTGTTGCCAGTAATGCTAAATCAGGTGGAGGATATGGCTCTGGATTCTTCTCATCACTGGATCTACATACTACAAGATATGGTGTTGGCATAGGAGCAACCATCTCATCAATAAAAATAACTAGGGAAATATTTGTATGGTTCTATGCATCCTTCTAGTCTACTACCCAATCAACATAAGACAATAGTAGTGGGGCCCTTCTCTATATCAAGAAGTGTCTTTGGCTCCTGCATGTAGAACACACCCAACTCCTCATGGGTTTTGAGGGAAATAGAACTCCAAAGGAGATATAAAAATGAAATGGTGGTGCCATGTAGGCTTCCTATTGTGATTGCACCTCATCATTAAAAAAAAAACTAGATACACCATGGAATTTGGTTGTTCATCTACGTGAATAGACTCAACAATGGTTGGTTGTCATAGTAACCATTTAATTGTGAGCACACAAAAGGGAAGGGTGGTGGACTATCTGGAACTAATACCATGTCATGGTGACTCTCCTATATATGCTTTTCATATTGATGTTTAAAGGCCCCTAATATAGACAATGATGAAATACTAGTGTACATGTCGACCTCTAGAACTAGTTCCTCATGTTGTGGCAATGTTTCTAAATCATACCTTATCATCTCTAGGATGTCATAAGTATCATCCTTATAATCAATCATGAATTTCAGATTCTCTATTATCCCTAAGGAGTTCTCTGATTGACTCTCAAGTAATATCATCCTCAAGACTGGCTGATAGAGTTGTGATTTCAGATGTGCCAGTTGTTCCTCTAATCATTTCCCTTCGACTTCTCTGTCTGCTAGAATTTTTGGTTGGTAATCTAACATATTATCGAGGAAATCCATACTCTCATATCTATCAGATGGATATTGATATGCATAGTAATTTCTTCACCATAACTACCATAATATTGTTGATTACAGTCTGTCTCATCTTGGATACTCATCTTTATAGAACGAATCCTAATTGTTACCCCCTGGATATTGTTGATTGTAGCAAGCTTCATATCCTCTTTAAAAATTCTAACATTATGCTTGATGTTGATCTTATAAATAGCTGCATTGTTTAGCTTGCAATACTGGCCACTCCATATGATTTGATTGCTTACAAAAATAGAAAATTTAACAACCAGGATTAGAAGAAAATTTAGTCCAATCAATGCAAGTATAATTTCTTTTGACAAGAAGCGAGAAGAAATATTAAATCTAAGAGAGAACAACAACTAAAAGAATCTAACTAGGCTAAAACAAATTTTAGAACCAAACTAAAAGTTACAAAAACAAACTAAGAATGAAATATTCTAACATTATCCCAATAGATTAAAAATACACAAGGTCTTGTTTTTCTTGGAATCAACTTCAAAACTTGATGTGATATATTACAACACAAGAAATTCACCTAGATATAAATCCCTAACATTTTTCCTAAAGTAATATGCAAAAATTATCAATGGTAATAGGACAGATTACACCACAATATAACTTTGAGATTGAACCCATAGGAAAACATTTTTAAGAATAATTCATATTTATGTAAATCAAGAGAAAGAAATAAACAAGAATACATTCATTGGTGCTTTGTTTTATTTTATAATTCACAAAGCAAGTAATAAAAAAATAGAAATTAAGATAAATAATTGACAAAAGAGTCGGGAATGGGGTTTGATAGCCATGCCTACATATTCAGTCTATCAGATTATATCATTTATACATATGTCTATTTTTATTTGGATCAATGCATTTCAAATCTCTAAGTAGTATAAAATTCACAAGGATAGATTTCTCCATAGGCTTGTGGTCTTGTTACCTACAAATCCTTAATTTTCTACCTCAGAAAACATCCTTCCGTGATCTATACAAGGTTCAATGATATGGGTTTGTATATGAATCATAGATTTCCAAAGTCTCTACAAATGAGATTCAAAATTTTTTTGCATGATAAGTAGATAACTATGTAGCATGCAAGCAATAAATTGATATTCAATATAAAAATCCTTTTGATTAGAAATTTATAACATGAGAATTCAAGATATGGGAAACAAAGCTAACACTCACATCTCATTAAATGGAATACTCTTTAGTAATGTTCATAATTCAAAAAGAGAAAGAGATAAAATGAATATCATGGATAAAGTAGAAGTGTAGAGGAGAAGGTTAATGGTTTCATACCATTCTCAAATAATAGTTGTAGTATCCATTCATGTCCTCTGACAGAGCGTGTCTCCACATCAAGACATTGACTTCTATCTCCAGATCACCCCTTTGATGGCTAAGGTTATAGATGGTAGAGATATGTTGTGGGTTCCTATTATAGACATCCCCCAAGTCCTTTTATATCAGTAAAAAAAAATCCCAAATCAATCTATATTGGTCTAACAGTTGTGATTTTCTGTAGATTTTTGGAACCAAAAAATAGGCATATGAAGGGAAAGTCTACAGACTACAAGTGGTCTGTAAATATAATCGTCCCATAAATAATCCAAATTTTATTACAAAACATTTTGAATGGCTCAATTCTGACATTGGATGTGGAATCTAATTTGTCTTATTACTCGGTATACTTTCCAATCGTCTAACTCATGGAATGATTTGGGAAATTGAGTTTTACTCAAGAAAGATTATGTATACATGTGTTAGGAAACTCATGTAGGAGTCGGGAAACTGCTCCTAGATTCTACTGTGATCAAAACCTCAAATGGGTCGACCGATTCACCAAGTGTCTCGGGTGAATAAGCTTTGCAAATATCACATTCATCCTGCAACCCAGTCGTTGGACTCACAAAGATAGTTAAGGGTGATTCAATCAAATTAATGTTGGAATCTTGAGAGAAAAAAAGGTAGTAAAATATTCTTTTTCCCTAATAATACTTCGAGCGGATCCATCTAATGCAACAATGCTAGATTAGGGTTTACAAATTCATACCTTATCATGAAAGAGGTTCCTATGATTCAACTTATAATTCTTAATGTAGATATGGACCTTCTAATCTATGACTCCTTCAAAATTCATAGAATCAACACTATGAACTCCTTTCCGATGTCTTTGGCACTTTGGGAGTCACCTTAGTATGCGTGTAGAATACTATTTTTCTATGGCTAATCACAACAATCTGTCGGTGATTGTCAGTGGTGGACTGTGGAAATCCTCTAATGATTTGAACATATCACAAGGTCAAAGAGATGGCTCAGTTGATCCTAGATCTGATCTAAAACTTGTCTTTGGTGGTTTGCACTACTCTGTTGTGGACATGTGTGATAGATAACACAATTTTTCCATAGAGACTTTTGCCTCAATTTTCAAGCTCTCTGTGTTAAATCATTTCATTTTGTCATGGAGACCTTGTGCTCAATTTGTGTGCAGGAAGGATCATGTTGTTCTATCATCCACACCTGTGGTGGATTGTGTCGTTCCACTATCACCTCGATTTGCATGTCGCCAGTAAAGACTTCTCTTGGAATGAAATTACTATGCGAATTCAACCCCATGGTATTCACACGAGTTTACAAAGATGGCGTGAGTTGCTAGTCTCTGACTCTCCCACATTCTCTATCTAAGTTTCTATTAGGGTTTCTCAGACCTTGGAGGCAATGATGAGAAAATATAAGCGTGTGCCCTAAAGGCCTACTATAACGACCCCACCCCTCAGTAACACCCTATTAAGGGAGACTAAGAATCTATAGCCGCTATCCCAAAATAGGATCAATGGTTTTGTAAATAATAAAAAATAATTAATAAATTCTACCAGAGATTAAGCTTAAAGCAGGATAAAAATTTACTTTTCACATACTTTTTCAAAAATAGAAGTTTGGAACTTTACCCAAAGTATAGTTCTATCTAACTAAATATCTAATCTTTATATAGCTCTATTCTTCAAATGTCACTTTAATGTTTATCCACTTTCAATGATCTCCTATAATGCTGACAAACAAAACATCGATCAGTATAAAGAATATACTAATTTGTGGTGGAAACCAAAGTTTTATACATATATTTTAACAACCTAATCACATCAAATAGTTGTTAAAAATCCAAAATTACGTTTTCATTATAAATTCCCAACCATCTTTACTCATCCTCTGGTATACCCTCTCTTAGGGTTTAGTCCTTGCAAGGGACTTTAGGCTACCTTCTCCATCCTGAGCTTGGTCCCTTATGGGTCACCTCTCTGGGTGCGCTATAGTCTTTCCATACAGGGATTGACCACTTATGACCTTCCCTCCAGGGCTTGATCCTCATAAATCTTAAATCTTAAATCCAGAGACGGTATGCAAGTTCGAGCAAGTCATAAATAATTACATTGTGATAATCGTAGTCACTTTATAGATTGTAGGAAATAAAGTCATCCAAATAGTTATTTTCATGCAATCGATGAAACCTCAGAAATTACCATGAAACTAAGATGAGTAAAGATCTCAAAGAGTCTTGCAAAGTATCCAATCCAATCAGGTAATCTAATCAACCAAGCAAGCAAATCACACAAGCACCACTGTATCATGAAAAGCATATATTACCTAATCATTACATACTCCTCATAAACTCTTTTATTGAATTGGGAATCCCCTCTAGGGTTTCTAGGTTGAATTAGGGTTTCTTAGATTTATTTCTCAAACTTTACCTTTTTAGGTCAACAAACCCTAAAATAGCTTTTCTATGCACAAAACCCTAATTACTCAATTATTCACATCAAAGCCCCTTTATTCCCAATTAGACTTAGGATCATCCTATCTCTATCTTATACATAGGTTTACAAAATATAACTCATTAAAATTCATAATCAAATAAATTAGGGTTTCTATCCTATTAATGCACTTTACATACATGGAACCCAAAATTGAGCCAATTAATCAGAAAGATCATCTTTTAGATCTAAATCTTCCTTTTTATTAACAACAAGTTAATATCAACTTAAATCATCCAAAGAACTTTACTAAATCTCATTAATATCAAAAATTAGGGTTTTCCATTAATAAATGCATTAAAGGTGAAAACTTTATATACTTTTTGAATTGAAAATAGATTCAGGCTTCAATTATATTTTTATTGCAATCTACATAATTTTTTTGATCAACGTTCATATATAATTTGTTATCATATGATAATCCTATAATTACTTATGATTTAATCAAAATAATCATCTACTAACCAATCAGAAATTGCCACACAATTATTTAACCCATCCGGGTCATTCCAGTGGGGCCAGGCTTGACACCCGGTCCCACAAGGTGACTTTCTCTTGTGAATAAAAGATAGTGTGAAAGGAAAAAGGCCCTTATCTCTTACATGCACGCTCGAGGGTCAAACTATCTTTCACCAAGTCAGCTTCTTCTACCTCGTGCTTCTCTTCTGACAGTAAACTCATGAGTTGAATTTTCACTGTGCTTCCCCTAGGTGCAAGGCGAGATTCCCTTTAGCTTCATCTCATCTCCCCGAACTCAAAGCACTCTTCAATTTCCTTGCAGCTCAACTTAGTCATCGAGATGGTGCCACTCTTCTCCGACGAGGAGTAGCTCCTGGATGAAGGTGAAGATCAGGATTTTCGTTGCAGTTGAACCTGCGCACACACTCACCCTCTTTGCTTGATCACAATGAGATGTTCTAGGTTTTCATAGAGGGTGTGTGGACCTCTTTTTATAGGGTAGGGTCACCTATGATCCTTCACGATTTGGGAGAATCCCACACACATCATATCAGGTCCCCAAACCTAGTATGGTTGGGATCCTTAGGGCCTCCCGGAGCTAATGAACCTCTTCTTAGGTTTTCCCATGCCCAATGTCGTGTAGGATTCAGAGAGTGATATCTCTTGGTTTCCTTCTCAGAATGGGATCTAGTCAATGACCCAGCACCCGGATCATGAGATCTGTAGTCCAGATCATGAGATCTATGGCCCACATCACCAACATCATTGATAAATTGAACCTTTAGTCCTAAATGAATTGTGATATTTAATATATTTAATTGATTATCCTCTCACTTTAGGATTCTTATAAAATCCATAACTGTCTACTTGTGAATTCTTTTGCTACCAAAGTTTAGGGGGAACTTTGTATTAACTTTATCTACACTTGTGCAAAGTTTGAGTCCCAAACTCAAAAGTATGAGAGACTTTTCTACATAATTCTCGGCATTATCTTAATATCTTTTCCTTTTATGTATTATTAGATTTCTTTCCATATTTCTTCTCTTTTAATCATATTGGATTTACTACTTGAATAGGGCCCACAAAAACATTCATGCAAAATTAATATTATCAAAGAAATACATTCAATTTACTTAAATCATATAATTTTCAAAGTCATACACTTTATTGGAGAAATTGCATTTTAACCCATACATATGAAAATTGAGGATGTAACATCCTCCCCTCCTTACAAGAATTTTTCCCTCAAAAATTCACACAATCAAGGAAACAAATTAGGATAGGATTTTTCCATGTCCGTCTTCAGCTCCCATGTGGCTTCTTCCTCTCCATGGTGCTTCCAAAGAACCTTTAACATCTCTATATTCTTACTCCTAAGCTCCTTCACCTTCTTATCTAGTACCCTCTCAGGTGACTCCGGGTATGTCAGCCTCCCTTAGAGTTCAATAGGTTCATTACCCAGCACATGGTTCGAGTCTTTCACATAGCGCTTCGGATTGGACACATGGAAAAGATCATGCATACTACTATACTAAGGGGGTAATGCCAAATGATATGTCGCTTCACCAATCCATTCTAAAACCTCAAACGGACCCACGTATCTGGGACTCAACTTTCCTCCATTCTTAGCTATATCTCAGAGCAGTCGGATTTTCAAAAACAAATGCTCTCCCATAGTGAACTGCAAGTCAGTCCGCTTTGCATCAGCATACAACTTCTATCGATTATGGGCTCTCTTCATCCTTTTCCTGATCAAAGCAATTTTATCTGCATACATCTAGAGCTCATTTAACCTCAACAAGGTCCTCTCACTGACATCATCCCAGTAAAGTGATAACTGACATGGTATCCCATGTAGAGATTCATACGGAGGCATCCTGATACTGGCTTGGTAGCTGTTGTTGTATGCAAACTCAGCTAAGGGCAAGTACTGCTCCCATGATCCACCTCAATCGAGTAGACATGCTCTTAACAGATCTTCTAATGTCTAAATCATCCTCTCAGACTATCCATCAGTCTGGGGGTGATAAGTTGTACTGAACTTTAACCTTGTACCAAGCTCTTCCTGTACCTACTTCCACAACTTGGAAGTAAACTTTGGGTCTTTATCAGAAATGATTGAACTTGGTACACCATGCAACCGTATTATCTCTCTGATGTGAAGCTTGAATAGGTCTAACACCTTGGCAGTGATCTTTAACACAAGGAAGTTCGCTGACTTGGTAAGGCAATCTACCACAACCTATATTGCATCATGACCTCTTTGCGTCATGGGGAGACCCACCATAAAAGCCATGGTGATCTGTTCCCATTTCCACTCTGGAATCTCAATTGACTGTAACAGTCTACCGGGTTGTTGGTGTTCATCCTTCACCATCTGTCATGTGAGACAATTGGCCACATATGCCGCTATGTCTTTCTTCATTCCTGGCCAGTAGAAGTACCAATGTAGATCCTTAAACATCTTATTAGTGCCTGGGTGCACCGTGTACTTGGAACCATGAACATCTTGCAAGATATGATCCTCCAAAGGTGAATCCTTAGGAACCCAAATGTGATTCTTGTATCGGATTCCACCAACTACTCCCACAGAGAGATGGGTCTGTGGCTTCTCTAACAAGCCTTTCATCTTACTAAGTTCTGAACTGGCCAATTGAGTAGCCACTAACTCAGTCAACAAGTTTGATTTTATCTAAATGTTTTCCAAACAAACTTGATCTTGTAACAGTTGTGGATCCCACTCCACAAGCTCTTCCAATTTCCTCCACTGGCTAGACAAGATAGCTGCACAGCTGAGCTATTTCTGACTAAGAGCATCAACTACAACACTAGCTTTCCTGGGGTGATAGGCGATAGTGAAGTCATAATCTTTTATATACTCCATCGACTATCTTTGTCGTAGATTTAGATCTCTATACGTTAGAATATACTTCAAACTCTTATGGTCAGTGCGGATCTTGAAGGTAGCTCCATATAGATAGCGCCGCCAGATCTTCAGAGCATGAATGATAGCAGCCAACTCTAAATCATGTATCGGGTAGTTCACCTTATAGGGCTTGAGCTGTCGGGAGGCATATGCAAAAACATGCCTATTCTATTCCAACACACATCCAAGTACCATTTTGATGTTTCAGTGAAGATCATAAGGCCCTCATTTCCGGACGGTAGAGTCAATACTGGAGCCGTGGTCAACTTCTCCTTCAGCTCTTGGAAGTGATCTTCACATACGTTGGACCACACAAAATTCTCATCCTTCCGGGTAAGCTTGGTGAGTGACAAAGCAGTCTTTGAGAAATCTTTATGAAGCACCGATAGTATCCAGCCAATCCCACGAAAATACATATCTCAAAGGGGTTCTTCGGTGCAGTCCACTCTCGGATGGCTGGCACTTTGGTTGGATCCACAAAGATTGGTGATGAAGTATCCCTCCTATTGGCAATCAAAGCACACCTTCTTCTTGAAGCAACACTTCCCCGAGTGTGCTCATCCATAGGTACGACACTTCTAAAAACGGTTCTCACCACATGGCTTTCCTTTGCCTCCATGCTTTCCCTTGGCATTGTTACACCCATGTCCTTTCGTGTGATCATTCTTCGATCCAGTAGTCCCTTCAGCGTAGCCTAGGTACCCCTTAGATGGTTTGGTTGCCGACATCACTGTCTTCTCCATGCTCTGGGTGGTGTTGTCGGCATCAAAGAAGGCCGTCAGCTTACTCGCCATCACATGAGGCTTGATGGCGGGGTGTAGATGCTCCACAAAGTGATCCACACACCTCTCCTCCATCATCACGTACCTGAAATGCTCTAGTAGGTGAAACTTGCGAGCGTAGTCTGCAATGGAGAGGTTGCCTTCCACGAGGAAGGTGAACTCCTCCTCCTCCTTCTTGGCTGAGACAGGCACGACTGGCAGAGAAGATGGTTCTAAAATTCATCTAGGCCATCAGATCTTCATTTAGATCTCGGCCTGTGATGTAGTTCTCTAACCATATCTTAGCTACTCCTTCTAGAAGATGGGTAGCAAACAAAACCTTGTTGTTTGGTTGAACCTCTAGCATGTCAAACCCATTCTCAACTGCAAGAAGCCACACATCAACCTGGTTGACGACTTCTATCTTATCCTCTCCCCATAATTTCTCTATGTTTAGCTTCACAAAGTCTAGGATGGTGGCTCTAAGTTAGGGATGAACTGGTAGAGGCTCTCCATCTTCACTTCTGGCAGTGTCCTTGAAGGTCAAAGCACTAATGGAATCGGTCATCTTCTTTTGCTACTCCATCCAGAGGGTGTCGGTTGTATGGACCACCATAGCTGACCCAGGGTTTGCGGTGGTGTCAATGTTGGTCTCATCTTCTCCCACTAGTCCCTCTTTCCGGTCATCATCCTTGTCCATGTGGTCGAAAGGAACGGGCTTAGGGTTTGAGCCTTCCTTTGAGGCTTCATCAGGTCTCTTCCTCTTCCTCGAGGACTCATCACCATGGTCTCCCCTCCTCTTCTCAGAATATCCCCTCCTCTTACGGGGAGGCCTACCCCCATAAGGGTTATCGGTAGAATCATAGGGAACAACTACGATCTTGACACGGGCCATGCTGGTTCACACAAGTTTAAATTGTTTAACAACATATTTATAACCTGGAAATATATATACACTTTAAACTTACATCCGTGTCATCTTAATTACATGAATTTTATTGTTTGGTGGAGGATTCCCTAATCCTTAACACTCTGAATTCCCAACAAAGGAGGGACGAAGTCAGATAAAGAAGGGACGAAATCAGATAAGAACACCTAGAGGTATCTTATTTCGAGTAAAATCCTTTGATTTCGGCCAGACAGTCACCAAAATTTGAGAGTCCTCATAGATCGACTCGCGAGGCAGAGGAAAATCTTGCCAGCCCCCCAATTGTGATCCTTTCCTAGACACCTCCATAATTGAAAAATACTCTCATAAATCCCTTGGGTTCTAAAGATTTTGTAAATTTTAATAATTATTAGAGTTAAATGGAAAACCATGCTCTGATACCAATTGTAACGACCCCACCCCTCAGTAACTCCTAATTAAGGGAGACCAAGAAGCTAGAACCGCTATCCCAAAACAGGATCAATGGTTTTGCAAATAATAATTTTTTTAATAAATTCTACCATAGACTAAGCTTAAAGTAGGATAAAAATTTACTTTTCACATACCTTTTCAAAAATAGGAGTTTGGAACTTTAACCAAATTATAGTTCTATCTAACTAAATTCTCAAATCTTTATATAGCTTTATTCTTCAAATGTCACTTTAATGTTTATCCACTTTCAACGATCTCCAAAAACTCTATCAAATAAAATGTCGGTCAGTATAAAGAATATACTGGTATGTGGCGGAAACCAAAGTTTTGCACATATATTCTAACAACCTAATCACATCAAATAGTTGTTAACAATCCAAAATTACATTTTCATTATAACTTCCCAACAATTTTTACCCATCCTCTGGTATACCCTCTCTTAGGGTTTAGTCCTTGCAAGGGTATTTAGGCTACCTTCTCCATCCTGAGCTTGGTACCTTATGGGTCACCTCTCTGGGTGCCCTGTAGTCTTCCCATCCAAGGATTGACCACTTATGACCTTCCCTTCATGGCTTGGTCCTCATAAATCTTAAATCTTAAATCCAGAAATGGTATGCAAGTTTGGGAAAGTCATAAATAATTACATTGTGGTAATAATAGTCACTTTATAGATTACAGGAAATAAAGTCATCCAAATAGTTATTTTCATGCAATTGATGAAACCTCAAAAATTGCCATGAAAATAAAACGAGTAATCATAAAATAACCACATACCTGATTTGGAGATCTCAAAGAGTCAAGCAAAGTATCCAATCCAATCAGGTAATCCAATCAACCAATCAAGCAAATCACATAAGCACCAATGTATCCAAAAAAGAATATATTACCTAATCATTACATGCTCCTCATAAACTCTTTTATTGACTTGGGAATCCCCGCTAGGGTTTCTATGTTGAATTAGGGTTTCCTAAGGGTTTCTTAGATTTATTTCTCTAACTTTACCTTTTTAGGTCAACAAATCCTAAAATAGCTTTTCTATGCACAAAACCTTAATTACTCAATTATCCACATCAAAGCCCCTTTATTCACAATTAGGATTAGGATCATCTTATCTCTATCTTATACATAGGTTTATGAAATATAACTCATTAAAAATCATAATCACCTAAATTAGGGTTTCTAGCCCATTAATGCACTTTATATACATGGAACCCTACATTTGAGACAATTAATCATAAAGATCATCTTCTTAGATCAAAATCTTCCTTTTTTATTAACAACATGTTAATATCAACTTAAATCATCTAAAGAACTTTACTAAATCTCATTAATATCACAATTAGGGTTTTCCATTCATAAATACATTAAAGGTGATAACTTTATATATTTTTTGCATTTCAAACAAATTCAGGCTTCAATTATATTTTTATTGCAATGTACGCAATTTTTGTGATCAACGTTCATATATAATTTTTCATCATACAATAATCCTATAATTACTTATGATTTACTCAAAATAATAATTACTGACCAATCAAAAATTGCCACACAATTATTTGACCCATCTGGATCGCGCCAGTGGGGCCAGGATCTAGCCAATCGGCTTGTGCCACATTTGCACCTGGGCCCACGAGGCGATTCACTCTCGCAAACAAAAGGCAGTGTGAAAGGACAAAAAGCTCTTACCTCTTACATGCACACTCGAAGGCCAAAACTTTCTTTCACCAAGTCGGCTTCTTCTACCTTGCGCTTCTCTTCAGGCAGTCAACTCACAAGTTGACTTTGTGCTATGCTTCCATTGGGTGCAAGGCAAGATTCCCTTTAGCTTCATCTTATCTCCCCGAACTCGAAGCACTCTTCAATTGCCTCGTGACTCAACCAAGTTTTCGGGACGGCACCGCTCTTCTCCAGAAAGAAGCAACTCTTGGATGAAGGTGAAGATCACGATCTTCTTCACAATTGAACCCGCGCACATACTCACCCTCTTTTCCCGATCACAATGAGATGTTCTAGGCTTTCACAGAGGGTGTGTGGCCCTCTACTTATAGGGTAGGGTCACCTGTGATCCTCCCTGATTTGGGAGAATCCCACACACACCATATCAGGTCCTAAAACCTAGTATGGTTGGGATCCTTAGGACCTCCTAGAGTTAATGAACCTCTTCTTAGGTTCTCTCATGCCCGGTGTGGTGCGGGATTTGGAGAGCAAGATCTCCTGATTTCCTTCTCGGGATGGGATCTAGACAATGACCCAACACCATCAGATCATGAGTTCTGCAGTCCGGATCATGAGATCTGTGGTCCAAATTGCCCGCATCATGGATAAATCAAACCTTTAGTCCTAAATGAATCGTGACATTTAGTATATTTAGTTGATTATCCTCTCACTTTAGGATTCTTATAAAATCCATAATTCTCTACTCGTTAATCTTTTTGCTTCCAAATTTTAGGGGAAACTTTGTATTAACGTCATGTACACATGTGCAAAGGTTGTGTCCCAAACTCAAAAGTGTGAGAGGCTTTTCTTCATATGCAAGTTACCACTTAATAAGGCATATTTTATTCATATTTTCTCTCTCGTTCACTTCTATTTCCCTTATTTGAATTCCTTTTATTAATAGAAACCACGTGGATCTAAAATCTAATCCATCATGAGCAAACACTTAACCTTCTAGAGAATTTGACATAATAAATTTCTTTTCCTTTTATGTATTATTATATTTCTTTCTATATTTCTTCTCTTTTAATCATATTGGACTTACTACTTCAATAGGGTCATGAAAACATTCATGCAAAAGGAATATTATCAAAGAAATCCATTCAATATACTTAAATCATACAATTTTTGTAGTCATACACTTTATTGGAGAAATTGCATTTCAACCCATACATATGTAAATTGAGGATATAACACCTACTCTCATATCATATATATATAGAGGGATGGAGAGTTAGGGTTTCCTAAACCATTTTTGTCTAGGCTATAGACTCTGTGAAATATGCAAACTTATTTTGTATGTTTGAGTCAATGTATTATTTACGTACTCAAGACTTACTTTTAGGTCCTTGAATTTTATTAACACTTATAATAAGATGTCCAAATTAGCCTTTCTTCAAGCTATTTCTATGTGTGTGACCCTTAAAGCACCATACTATGTCTGCAATGAATCCACTAGTCAAATCTAATGATCCATAAGAAATGAGCCGTGTCTAACTACACAACAATGCTACTGAAGTAGTTTGACAAGACTAAGTGGTCAACAACTAGTGTTACCATGTTGTATAATACTTTTGTCATAGATATTAAGATTGAACTAGAGGCATGATACATCATTCTTGCTATATTCAATCTAATTTCCTTGATCTCCAAATAGACTGGCAAAATACATTTGGCTCAGAATCATTTACTGACTCACATGAGAATGGCCATGTATTTCTCTAGTCTCACTTATCAAAAGGCCTTGGATATTCCTCTTGTTATATGGGAGGGACAAATTCCTTATACATCACTCACAATGTGTAGCATGATTCTCATCATATCCAATTACTACCTTTATGTCAACCTTCTTCAAGATCACATTGGGTAGTGCCAAAATATTATGAATTTCATATCATCATTGTTGTGAGTTCAGGTCAAAGGACCACAACAACATTGTTGCATTTAAAATTTGATTATGACTATCATATAATGGTCTATGAATCACTCTCAAGGTGCATGTACCTATGTGTCTGACTTGGTATCCAATACATATGACCCATAAGATACAGTCATCAATCACGACACATACTAGGCTCATGTATATGATTGTTGTTCAATCCATAATAATACTTTACTAGGTTTTAAGAATATTGTTCTTATCATACATTAGGATCTTATGTTTAGGTCACGTACTTGAAGTCCAATGGCTTAGAATAAATGATTCTAAGGATAATTATTATATACATTAATATTGCAGTAATTAAAGGTGCATCAATAAATTGTAATAGTATTTATTAATCAAATAAAAAGTATAAAATATCCCTACAGCCACCATATAATGATATGCTTCTACAGCATATACACCAATAGTCTCCCACTTTCATTAATCCAATCACTCATGTATCTTATACCAAGTGAATAACATGACCATCATGCTTTTGCTACAATAATGCCTCAGTCAAGGGATCATGAACTTGATATCTGTTGGTATCCTACAAATCTTCTCATCTCCTCTCAAAATGTTCTCTCTATGAGATGGAGGCCTCAAATAATATTCTTGGAACACATATGCCATCTGGGTTCCTTAGCTAGCGTAATAGCCCCTATTTTGGTAATAATAAGTATTGTTCCATCAATGCTATGAAAAATTCCAAGTTCATCAAATGAACTTCTTGATCCATAAAACTTCCTTTGTAGCATCTATTGCAACTTCATATCTAGTTTTTATTGTAGGATTGGTCATTGTATATTTCTTGGAACTCTTCTACTTGACAATATCCCCATTGAGCAAAAACATAGAACCATACTACGATCAGTAATAATCCTTGTGGTTTTTTTATTATTGAATTTGTGTAACACATTAAAAACCAATTCTTCCTCACCTATTCATCCTAAGTTCTTAATTACTTTAGGATGTTCTATATTGCAATTTAGTGACCTTCACTAAAATTTTCTTGACATGCTCATCATGCTCAAGACACAAGAAATGTATAGATGTGTACATTACATTACATACATGATAGATCCAATTATGGAGGAATATGGAATTTTAATCATGTGGTCCCATTCTTCCAAAGATTTAGGACGATTGGCCTTAGAAATACTTACCCCATGAGACATGGGTAAGTACCCTTTCTAGTACTCTTGCATTCTGAACCCTTTCATCACTTTGTCAATGTATGTACTTTGACTTAAGAAAAGAAGCCTTGTAGATCTATCTTCATATATCTTGATACCTAAAATATAGGTGGCTTCTCCTAAGTTTTTCATTGAGAAAGTGTCTTAACTTTTTCCATGTTTGAAGTATCATTTCCTATGAGTAGTATATCATCCACATACAATCTAAGAAATACTACAATGCTCCCACTAACCTTCTTGTAAACACATAGTTCATCTTCATTCTTGATAAAACCAAATTCCTTTGATTGATTCATCAAAATGAAGATCACAACTTTTGGATGCTTGCTTTAATCCAACAATTGAGCTTTACGACTTACATACCTTTCCAACGTACTTTGGAGGTTCAAAACCTCAAATTGTATCATATGTTAGGAAATATGGTACATAGTAGGTAGCGGAATTTAAATTTTTATCTACAATATTTCCATTATCAGTAGATCACATAAATAACTATAATGCAGGAAGGATGGTTTGTGGGATATACCTGGTCCTAGAGTAATTCCAATGAAAATCCTCATCATTGTAGATGTGCAACTCTAAATCCTAGTTGCACCGGGACTCATCTAATTGTTGTGCCTCTTGATATGCACCATGGACTACAATGACGAACGTCATCTTCTTCAGTAGCTCCTCTTGTCACGGACTGTTGGTTGATATTGTCCTCCAAGTGGCTAGCAACAACTTCCTGCCTCTATGGAATTCCACAAGGACCGCCTATAACTCCTCACATCTTGCTGGACCAGATAGGAAGGAGTTGTCCCTCCTGTCGGTGTACTAGTCACCGACTTGCTCTCCTACAATGACAACTCTCAATTGTTCTCTGTCGTGGCTATCCCCTCTAGTCAGGTAGGACTTGTCTAGTGCTCTCATGGTTACCACAATCAGAGAGGACAACACTAGTCAGAGGAAATGATTCTCAGTTGTCTGTGTTGTGTTTTGGGAAGATCCCAATACCCCTCTATTTATAATAGAGGTCAGCGTTAAGGTTCCCAGTTGCTATCCAATGCAGGGTTAAAGTGTGGGAGTGGAAAGGACCGAAAAAACTCAAATTTTCACAACAATTCTATAAATTACACAACTTGCGACAGCCGAAATAACCATTTGGCTGAGCCAGACTGTCATCTCACACATGAGATGGTCATTTCACATTTTCCAGTCGTGTATGAATTTGGAAAATCAATTCCCATCAATGTTCGATATTAATTTCCTTGTGTAACAAGTATTGCTTAAGCAAAACGAATAGGGAAACATCTAGAACCTTCCCTGACTATGCTGGATCATCTCGCCCATGTGAGACGGCCATCTCGCTTCACCCAGACGATCATCTAGTGACCCTAGTCAAGCCCATTTTGTCGGTTTGGTTCATTCCATTGCCAATTTCAACTCACAATCAGGCCTGACACCTAGACACCCATCTCAACTATTGAGATGGCCATTTGGCACTTCCATACGGCCGTCTCAACATTTGAGATGGCCATTTGGCAGTGTTGGCATCCTATTTGTTGTGTGAATCAAATGCCTAAACACTTTAGCACTTAATTCAACTATCATTCAAGATCTGAACTCTCTTCTAGGTCAAGACCTATATGTGTGACCCAGTAGGTCCCATATTACATTGGTAGTGAATGTCCATAACAACTTATGACATCACAAGCAAAGAGTGGTGCCTAGTCACACATCATTGCTACCCAATTAAATGGAAAAGTTGGGGAACAACTTCAACCTAAAATCTATTATGATGTTGTAGTGTTTGTATAGTTCCTTCGTCACTGATGTCTAGATTGAACTAGAGGAATGGAACAGTCGTCCTCATTATTATTCAATCTTATTTCTTGGACCAAGAACAGACTGTCTGAGATATATGTAAGCTCAATATCATATATTGACTCACATGTGCATGGCCATTCTTTTCTTAGTCTCTCTTATTAAGAGGCCTAGGACATCACACTCCAGTAGGAGGGACAAATCCCATGTCTATCACTCACAATCAACCCCCATGTGTCAAAGACACCCAATCATCACAGTTATAACAACCCATGTTTCAAGACTGAATTTGATGATGTCAAAGTGTACCCAATGACATATGTTGAGTGTAGTAATTTTAGGTCTAAGAACCACAACCACCACCATCACTATGAGAGATGACTATGACTTCCATAAAGATGGCTTCCATGTGTCAGTCCCATGGTGGGCCTATCTAATACACTATTCTCTAACATGTGTCTGTGTGCTTGGTTTGATATATCCATATCATGACTCACAAGATTGCATCATCAACTAACCCACACTCTGATCTTATGTATTATTGTTGTCTATCAACCTTCCAAAATAATAACCGATCAAGAAAATAATGAGAATATATATGTACTCTTAACATACGTATTATCTCATTTTGATAAGGCTAATACTTGAAGACATATGTCATTGAGTAATATTATTCTCTAGATATTTATAATGTTACATCATTATCTCATAACTGAATTAAATAGAATAAATTTGAAGTTATAATCAAATTGTTTTTACAAGTAATGCCATCACAATCATCACATGATTGGCTCTTGGGCATACATAACCAAAATACTCCCACTTGCACTTAGAGCCAATCATCCATGAATCTTATTTTGAGTGACCTTACATGTCCATCATGCTTCTATTGTGAATGTGCTTTCATTAAGGGATCAACAACGTTGCTTTCAATTGGTACTTTAAAAATCTTTACATCTCCATGTTGCATGATCTCTCGTATCAGATGGAACTGCCTTTGTATATATTTTGAGCGTTGATGCGATCTGGGTTCCTTAGCTTGTGCAATAGCTCCATTGTTATCACAATATAGCTCGATTGCCTCACTGATGCTAAGAACAACCCCAAGTTCTATGATGAACTTCTTGATCCATACATCCTCCTTTGCTGCACTCAATGCAGCAATATACTCGACCTCTGTTATAGAATGGGAAACTATTTCTTGCTTGGAACTCTTCTAGCTCACAACTTTGTTGTTGAGGTAGTACATGAATTTGGATTGTGACTTGTAATCATCTTGATCATTCTAGAAGCTTGCATCTGTGTAACCTTTTACCACCAACTCTTCCTCTCCTCCGTACACCAAGAACCGATCCTTAGTCCTTCTAAAGTACTTGGGGATGTTCTTTACAACTATCTAGTGAGCATCACCTGGATTTGACTGATATCTGCTCATCATGCTCAAAGCATATGAGATGTATGGATGGGTACACAACATTGCATACATGATAGATCCAATTGCTGATGCATATGGAATCTCACTGTAACATCTCGAATTTTCAATATTGATTTAACTCTTAAAATGTGGTTTTATTAAATAAATGATAATCGAGGGGCTTATTAGCAAAAGACCATGAAGATGAATTTTCTTAAAGAATAATGATGTTAGTAAACAATATTAGGATGAATCCACCTTTTTCTTTAATATAAATATAATTTATGCACTCAAGAAAATAGATGTTGTCCCCTCACCCTTTTGTCTTTCCTAACATTAAATATTGTCTAAAGAAAGTGGAAGAGAGGAATAAAAGATTTCAAATTCGAAATTATATTTAAGCAAGAAGTAATCTCCTTTCCTGTCATATTATTAATAAAAAGAAGATCCTTTTTCTCTCTCCTCCAAGAAAAGGTTCTGAAAAAGGCATAGAAAATAGATGACATAATCATAGAGTGATTAATATAGAAATATCTTGAAATATTAATCCAAAAGACACAAAGGTAATATTTTTATTCAAGTTTGTAATCTATTAATACATTAAAAATAAGTAAGATATAATTTATGGAAATAATAGACAAAACATGTGAAAAATGAAAATCTAACTTTATGATAAGAATCTAGACTGCTTAATTAGTTTATGGTCCAAATTTGGACTCATTGTGACAACATTTGATCCCCCAAATTAATTGGGAAAATTTCCATATAGTTTTGTATACAATTTAATCAAATATGCATTCAATGCGTCAATAGACATAAAGTTTAGATTATTTTTCTGCCATCACGTCTACCTTTCTTCTTTCCTTTCATGTGCCCATCGCTAGCCATCCATCACAAATCTGATGGCTTGAGTGTCATCACCTACCTCCCGATCTTCTCACCATCTGAAAATGGTTACCTGGTTCTCCCCTTCGGTTCTGTTCTCACACTACATCGCTCCTCTTTCCAAGAATTTTCCTCTAATAGGATCGTATCATCGTTGCAAACCTAGAAACCCTAATTTTTGAGGGGTTTCGTTCCCTATAGATGAAACGCCCAATCTAGGGCTTTCTCCCACTCACGACCCCGAGTTGTAGAGGCTAAGGAAACCATCCTCATGCCTATATAACTGATCCTAAACAAGCCTCGAACCTCCAACATTATTTCTCCTCACTCAATTCTTCCTCTTATGCCACCAAACTCTGGGTCCTACTTAGTTACCTTTTCTGGCAGCCTCGACCTCACCCCGACAACCACCACTCTCTTTGGCTCAATTGATCATTGGGGGAGCATCCTCGCCACCCATACTTCATGCTCAAGTTTCCATCTACCCTGAACATTCTCCAGTCGATGTGCCCTCTAGCCTCCTTGGAGATCCTTTCTGGTGGCTCAGCTTCATGGCTTATCAGCTGTAGGAAATTCTTCACAGAGGCCCGCCTCCATCACTGGATGGTTTTCCCGAACCTACTGGAGGTTTTCACATACGATATTAAAGGTCTTGATCTCCCAACCTTCCCCTATTCTGGACCACAGAGGAGCCACCCTCTTGTGCTCCTGGCCATCATCAACCCTATTTTGAGGGTCGTTAGAACCAACGAGTTCCAATGAACCATCTCTGGTCATCGCCTGGTCGAGGTATGCACTCCACCCTGAGTTTTGGTCAAAGAACAAAACTTCAGCCGAAGCCAATTACCATGGTTTCACAAAGGAAGAAACCAGGTCAGTCAATGACCTTAGTAACCCTGTGTTTTTAATCGGGTTATTTATATCGTGAGGGCAATAAGGGAAATCCAGTTCCTATGTTTTCCTTTTTCGTGAATTCTAATAAATGAGATGAAATGTCAAGATTGCCCCCGATTATTTGATTACATGTAACACATGCCTAAAGTACTTTAGTACTTCCATGTTTTATTTACATCGGATTAATTGTAGATTTAAATCACTGTCACCATATGGTTTTCTATATTCTGATTGGTCGATTTTATAATATTTATAATAAATTGTAGGATGCTCAGAAAAATGCAAATAAATAGTCATTGGAAAGTGTTTTTCGATTGGAATCCAATTTTTAGGTTTTCAGATAATTTTTGGACTCCTTGTTCTGATGTTTTATTAAAACCCTAATTCAAAACATAAAACCCTGAGTATATACTGCATGTGACTAATGTGACCTAATCCAGTCAAGTTTTCTTAATTAAATAACATCAATAAATGAAACCCTAATGTATTCAAACCCTAATTCCCCCTAGTCGAACCTAGGATCAATACACGGTATTGATTATGATGCTTAATAATTATGAGCAGGTATTTAGGGTCTAATCATGACAAGTGAAGACCTAGATTTGATCAAGATCAGAGAGAGAATATCTTAGGATTAGCCTTACTCTAAGGTAAACGGGTCATGCAGTTATGCACAAGTATTTATGATTGATCTCATGCTAAGTATAAAGTAGGCATTATGGTTTCAAGTTTAATGTTTTAATCATGATCACCCTATATTCTTTCTTGATGATTGCTATATGTTATGTCTTATGCTTAAAATGCTCACTATGATTAAAGTTTATGACTAATGACTCATGGAATCAATGTTAATGTTCAAGAGGGAGAAAACCCATCATGTTAAGTTTAAAGATCATGTTAATGTTAATGTCATGTTAATGATCAATTTAAGTGGAATTGAAATAGTCTTTATATGCTCCCGAATCATGGACCTTAAGGAGTCGTCAAGGGCTTTCCTAGCATCAAGGGCTTTCCTAGAAATCATGTTCTCCTAAGGGCCAATATTGTTTACTGATGTGTTGCTTTTCCCCTTTGCATGAATGGGGACTCGACGTCGCCAAATATTGGAGCAAGTAAGGACTAAAGAGAAGCAAGAAAGGACTAGAAGACTTTCAAGAAGCTAACTGGTGGGTGCCATCCATACTAGGCGATCCGTTAGTGCACAAATGTTTTCTTTTATGTTTAGATTTCCATGTTTAGGAATGTTTAGACATGATATAGATTCACCATAGTTTCCTATGTAAAGAAAAATGTATGAATATCAATGGTTATTATGTATTTATTTTCTATGATTCCTTAAATGTGGCATTCCTCCTCCAAGATGAAAGCTTCTACAGAGTTATGTTCAATATCATAAGGAAGGGTGTTACATTAATGGTATTAGAGCCAATAAATGGATGGCCACCAGATTGCAACCCGATTCATATGCTCTAACCCTAGGTATAGAAGAAGTAGGTGAAAGGTGTTAGAAACTAAAGTAGAGGTCTAGTCAAGAGACATAAGTTCAGATTATAATTAGGGTTATGTGCCTAAAAGTTTTGAACTTTTACGTTAACCCTAGAATTGTGTATAACTTACTCTCCCTTTCTCACACGTGTTTGTGGTATGGGACACAAACTCATGGGATTTTGTAGAGAGAATTTTATATGCATTATCATGCTTGTATTGTCCTTTCAAGTGCATGTGGTATGGGACATGTGCATGAGGGAGGTACTAGGAGAAGCATGATAAGATAAGTCCTCTCTGAATATATGACCGGCTGACATGTATCCAAAGGAGACAAAGAAAACAAGAGTTTCATTAAATGTTTAAGACAAATAGTCACCTAAACCTAATATGATAAGCAAGTAAGGTCCATCATAGAATTAGAACCTGTAGTAAAGGAGTAAGAGAGGTCCTTCATCATGACAATGATGATAGGTAGTACACCCACATGTTGATAGTGTTTTACCGTGAGGATGGGACCTTAAGATGGTATTAGAAATTGGTGAATATATAATATGTAAAACCCTAAGGTGGGTAGTATCCTAGAAGCTTTCGAGGATGAATTTTTTTTTAAGGTGGGTAGAATTGTAACATCCCAAATTTTCAATATTGATTTAACTCTTAAAATGTGGTTTTATTAAATAAATGATAATCGAGGGGCTTATTAGCAAAAGACCATGAAGAGGAATTTTCTTAAAGAATAATGATGTTAGTAAACAATATTAGGATCAATCCACCTTTTTCTCCAATATAAATATAATTTATGCACTCAAGACAATAGATGTTGTCCCTTCACCCTTTTCTCTTTCCTAACATAAAATATTGTCTAAATAAAGTGGAAGAGAGGAATAAAAGATTTCAATTTCGAAATTATACTTAAGAAAGAAGTAATCTCCTTTACTTTCATATTATTAATAAAAAGAAGATCCTTTTTCTCTCTCCTCCAAGAAAAGGTTCTCAAAAAAAGGCATAGAAAATATATGGCATAATCATAGAGTAATTAATATAGATATATCTTGAAATTTTAATCCAAGAGACACAAAGGAAATTTTTTTATTCAATTTTGTTATCTATTAATACACTAAAAACAAGTAAGATATAATTTAGGGAAATAATAGACAAAACATGTGAAAAATGAAAATTTAACTTTATGACAATAATCTAGACTGGTTAATTAATTTATGGTCCAATTTTGGACTCATTTTGACAAAGTGTGACCCCCCAAATTAATTGGGAAAGTTTCCACATAGTTTTGTATACAATTTAATCAAATATACATTCAATGCGTCAATAGACATAAAGTTAGGATTATTTTTCTATCATCATGTCTGCCTTTCTTCTTTCCTTTCATGCACACATCGCCAACCATCCATCAAAAATCTAACGACTTGAGTGTTATCCCCTACCTCCTGATCTTCTCGTCATTTGAACATGATTACCTGGTTCTCCCCTTCGGTTCCGTCTCATGCTACATCATTCCTCTTTCCATGATTTTTCCTCCAACAAGATCGTATCGTCACTGTGAATCTAGCAACCCCGATTTTTGAGGGGTTTCATTCCCTATAGATGAAATGCCCAATCTAGGGCTTTCTCCCCCTCGCGTCCCCGAGTTGTAGAGGCTGAGGCAACCATCCTCATGCCTATATAACCAATCCTAAACAACCCTCGAACCTCTAGCATTGTTTCTCCTCGCTCAATTCCTCCTCTTACGCTACCAAACTCTGGGTCCTACTCACTTTCCTTTTCTGGCATCCTCGACCTTGATCCGACAACCGCCACTCTCTTTGGCTCAATTGATAATTGGGGGAGTATCCTCGCCACCCATTCTTCATGCTCAAGTTCACGTTCTGCCCTAAACTTTCTCCATTCAACGTGCCCTATAGCCTCCTTGGAGGTCCTCACCGACGACTCACCTCTGTGGCTTCTTAGCTGGCAGAAATTCTTCACAGAGGCCCGCCTCCATCACTGGATGGTTTTCATGAACCTACTAGAGGTTTTCACATATGATACTAAAGGTCTTGATCTCCCAACCTTCCCATGTTTCCAACTGTAGAGGAGTCACCCTCTTGCACTCCTGGCCATCATCAGCCCTGTTTTAGGGGTTGTTAGAACCAGCAAGTTCCGGTGAACCATCACTGGTCATCGCCTGGTCGAGGTATCCACTCTACCTTGAGTTTTGGTCGAAGAACGGAACTTCAGCTGAAGCCAATTGCCATGGATTCACGAAGGAAGAAACCAGGTCTGTCAATGACCTTAGTAACCCTGTGTTTTTAATCGGGTTATTTATATCGCAAGGGCAACAAGGGCAATCCATTTCCTATGTTTTCCTTTTTCATGAGTTCTAATAAATAAGATGTAATGACAAGATTGCCCCTGATTATTTTATTACATGTAACGCATGCCTAAGGTACTTTAGTACTTCCATGTTTTATTTACATCAGATTAATCATGGATTTAAATCAATGTCACCATATGGTTTTCTAGATTTTGATTGGTCAATTTTATAATATTTATAAAAAATGTAGGATGCTCAAAAAATGCAAATAAATAGTCGTTGGAAAGTGTTTTATGATTGGAATCCGATTTTTAGGTTTTCAAATAATGTTCAGACTCCATATTCTGATGTTTTATTAAAACGCTAATTCGAAACATAAAAACCTAAGTATATACTGCATGTGACTAATGTGTCCTAATCCAGCCAAGTTTTCTTAATTAAATGACATCGATCAATGAAAACCTAATGTATTCATACCCTAATTCACCCTAGTTGAACCTAAGATCAATAAAAGGTATTGATTATGATGCTTAATAATTATGAACATGTATTTAGCGCCTAATCAGGACTAGTGAAGACCTAGATTTGATCAAGATCAGAGGGAGAATATCTTAGGATCATCCCTACTCCAAGGTAAATGAGTCATGCTGTTGTGCACTGACGCATATTTACCGTGCGTAGAAACGCAAGTGAACGCGTCGAGTAGTACATGCCTTTATGATGCCCGAGTCGAACTCAGGGATACGTGCAAACGTTGGGGACTCCTACTAACCACTCGCGATCAGCTAAGCCGATTAACAAGTTGAGAGTTGATGTTAAAATTAAAAGAAAAATAAAAACAAAATGAAACAAGTAATCGATTAAATGCCGGATGAATCAATTCAAAAGGAGATCTTTAGGATTGCGCTTTCACCGCGGGTTTTCATTGTATTAAATTCTATAGAGCTATTCAATTTTATCTCTCTATCTGGGTAGTGGCCTGAAATCAGAATTGCCCACTGTCGTGGTACAATTCACTACCTATGTCTAGGTCGGTTCCACCGTCGTAGTAACCTATACCCTAAACTAGGTGCATTATAAATGACCTCTCGGTATGCACCATTAATCTTACACCGCCTTGTTCAAGGGATTTGTCAATTAATGTAAATTCTGTCTCTTTTCAACCGTTAATTCTTCTTTCAAAGCAATTAAGGGCATTAAGTTATTATTATGGTGATCAAGCATAACAATATATTGGAGAAAACAAAATTATACCACGGATTTAAGAGATAATATATGAATTACTATTATAAAATCATCATACAATGAATCCCCGGGCTACTCTCGATCCTAAAGACAAAGGGGATTAGCCCCGCATGTTCATCTCAGAGTACAATGTAGTAAAGAAAAGGGGAAACATGAGAAAAACGAAATTGAGTGGTGAAACCCCTGAACGGAGAATGTCCAATCGATCTTTGGCGTGGAATCTGCGTTCTGCCACCTTTCAGTGGTGGAATTCATCTTCTTCAGCATCCAGATCGGCTGGGGCGTGCTCTCGTGCTATGTTCTTCTCTCCTTGCTCTCCGGGATGTGTGCAGTGGCTAATGACGTGATAATCCATCCTTGGACGTCGTCCTTAGGTTTAATTCCCGAGTTAAACCACCAATTACTCACAATCGTCCGATTGAGATCATTCTGAATCAAACTCATATCTGACGGTGTCGATACCATCGACGCAGGTCGATGGTATCGACCTAGCGTGGTAGCGGCAATCCTTCTTTTCTTTCGTCTGAGCGCTTGATGTCATCTTGATACCATCGACAACCCTGTAGCGACGGTTTTGTCGTTTTGTGTCGCTGTAGCTCCTCCTGTCAATAGTATCGACCATCGTGTCGATAGTATCGACTCCTTCCTCGCCAGCAGCCTGATGGTATCTCGATACCATTGACATCCCCATCGATAGTATCGATCTTATTCTGGTCCTTACAGCTGGCAACCTGTGGTCCGGTCGATGGTATCGACCACCGTCGATGGTATCGACGGCAACAGATACTTGTTTTTCCTGAAATTAACACACGGAACCACATAAATCCACACAAAATATATTTTTTCGATAATTAATACTAAAAATGCTTAATTAAAGGGAATTTGACATAAAGAAGTAGCATAGACCAAAATGAATGAATTATGCAACATTAACCATGAAAATGACTAATAAATGCATAAAACGCATATCAAACAAGTCTATAAATGCGACTCAAAATCATCGCATCAAACTCCCCTAAGCTTGAACATTGCTTGCCCTCGAGCACTATTTCTTAGAATAGAATTGCCAGAGTCAACTAAAGAACAAAGCATCACAACAGACATCCCATATGACTCCCACCGGACATTCACATACCGGCCCTCGCTAACCATAGAATGATAATTACCCTGAAGGCGACAGTAATCATCCATAAAAGATATTGACCTCAAAACTGATGAGCACTATCACATAAGGCAGTTAACATAATAAAATTCGCCGGTCCAGGCTTGGTGCATCTTGTGATCTTCTATACTATGTTGCTCGCCCTAACTACCATCTACATGGAAGCAGTTCTCCTGATATTCATTAGTGAGGAGAAATTCACAGTAGCCTACCAATCCGAGCAACGGGTGGATGAAATGGGTGGCTCATGGAAGAAGTGGAAGTATCATACGATTGCAACATGCATAAAACAAAAATGACCTAAATGATGCAAATGCACATGAGAAATGCCCTAATGCCTAAGATTAGGTGGAATGATGAATGCACTAACCATCCGTCTCAAAACGAGATGGATATCTAATTAAGCTACATCATGTACTCATTCATCTTAAAATATAGGTGAGATTATGTTCCTTTCTCCTTCTTATTCCACTTGCTTCTAAATAACTTTCTTTTTTTTCAGTTTTTTTTTCAGATTTTTTTCTCTTCTTTTTCCAAGCCCTTATATCCATAATTGGCAATGAATAATTAATAAGGCTTATTATATATATATATATTTTTTATAACTCAAACATTTGAATTATTTAGAACGTATGGAACATTTTAATTCCCCATTACAGAATAAATGAGGTACATGACATACTTTATGCATAGAAGTTATGAATGCAACTAAATGACATGCACCTAAGGGTAATGTGCATGTATAACTATTCTAATCTTTTCTTCATTTTTCATGCAAAACATATGAAGGTGATTACAATGCAAGTCCTATCTACATGCCATGAAATCAAAAAGAGTTAAAACCGTACTTTACTTCCAATTCTTGGTGGATTGTGAAAAGCAATGGGGTGGAAAAATCACAAGATTAGTTGACTGAACCTTTGAAAAATACTATGTGTCCCTCCTTACTGACCGGTGTAGTAGTTAAGAGGTTTCTCTCTCTTACTTCAAATTAGAGTCTCATTACCATTTGGTCAGTTAAGGCTCAACAACCAATTTCTGTCCACTTTCATGAATCATTAGGGATATACAATTGTGAATTTCTATTTTAAAGTTGACAAAACCAATCATTTTCTAAGTTAAGTGATCAAGGTTAAACAACACTCAAGCTTGTGAACACTCAAAAATTTTTAGTTTCCCATTCCCATACACATGCAACAGAGATGACACAAGATTAAAGACATCCACGATTACACTAGATAGAATGTGGATCCTACAATAAACTAAAATTGCAATAAAAAAATGACAAGAACAAAAGCAATAAAACTAACAACATAATAAAAATAAAGATAAAACTATTCCAACTACCCCCCCAAGCTTGAATGCAACTATGGCCTCATAGTCAAAAACAAACTCAAAGGTTAGAACAGTGATACCGGTTTACTCATGCGGTGGAGGCGGGTACTGTGGAGCCGTAGGGTCCCAAGAAGGATACTCCCCCTGGAAGCTTGGATCACACTGGGCCCTGGGTGGAGGTTGTGGATAACCTCCAAAATAATTTTGGCTCCAATAGTGGTCGTAGAAGGGCTCCTGCTGCATCTCCATCCGATACAACCGATCATGTATCTGTTGTTGGTTGTTGAGGAGAAGACGCTCCTTCTCAAACATCGCCCTTTGGTTGTCCAGAATCCGGTTCGTAGTGTCTTGAATACTGGTATACATTGTCATGTACTGTTGTTGCGTTTGCTGGATGTCTTACAACATAGTGTACATGCCCTGCATAGAATAGGCATCCTCGCTTGGATGCGAGGGCAGTGGTGGTGGCGGCGTAGGCTGTGATGATGAAGATGCACCCAGATGCATCCGAGGATGCTTCTGTGGTGCCACTCGTGCCCGAAGAGGTGTGAATGTCTCATCTTCCTCCTCAGCCTCGTCATCATTTCCGTCATCGCCATCGTCGTTGCCACCTTCTTCATCGGAGTCGGCGATGGCTATGATTGGCCACTGGAATTGTTACGCCCCTTCGATGTTGAAGACCGGATCAGGCAACGAGCACTCCTGATAGGCATGGTTGACGTGGCAATGCGCATACGCTAACCCATCTCGAAGAAGTAGGAGATTGGACCGGTGCAAATGTTGCAAGTTCACCTCGCTCCTAGTAGATAGAGGAGTGAAGGTTTGACAATTCAAACCGAGGTACGAAGCCAGCTTGGTGATGAGCCCGCCGAAGTGAATTGGCACTTTCCTCGTACTCCTCTTCATCGCCAATACTCTGTGCAGAAAGAAGGTACCCCAATTGCACTCTTGACGCTTCAGGAGCTTATACAGAAAGAATAAGTCCGTCTCCTGAAACTTGCTGAGGGCCAAGTCACCCCGAGAAAATAGCATCGAACTGAGCATCCGGTGCAGTATCCGCACAAAAGGGTGCTCGAAGTCAGCTACCGCAGCATTATGGTAACTAACGGACTTCCCCGGCGGCACCGTAACCAGCTCGGCGAAGATGACATCGTAGTCGGTGCGGTAGTCCGGTCGCCGGTAGTCGTTTGACAAGTGGTTCCAGTTGAAGATCTTGTTGAATTGCCGGAGCGTAAGGGTGTAGTCGATGTTGAACAGCCGCAGTGACACCTGGCCTTTGATCCACTCGCGGTCGGTGGCAATAACGTCGTTGGGAATGATGCAGACGTCCAGCGACGCCATGAACTCTGTCACCAACTCCTTGTACATGGGCCAGTCGCCGAAGAATGGATAGTCATCTGCATGAAATTCTAGCTCGTCAGGTCTTCGGTTTGTGTGGCAGGCCTGTCCCTTCAGAACGTAGGCCAAGTTGGCCTCAAACCCTAAGTCGCAAATCATGTTCCGTTCTACATAACGGGTTGGCTCTATCTTCCTCTTTAAGATCTCCTCATAGATCTTCTTCACCTCCGCGGATGGATGAATCAGCTGCGGGTGTGAAACCGACGCGGGAGGAGGTGGCACGAACTTCGGGATATCAACCGGGTTCGCACGTGAAGATGACGCACCAGCTCCATGCACCATGTTTGCGAGAGAAAGAGGATTAGAAAGGAGATCGGTGAAGATTAGAGAATCAAATCTCCATTCGATGAAGAACTAGCTCAGTGTTGTTTGTCGACAGGCTTGCACAGCTATGGAACTTGCTCGACACAAGTGGAGGAAGATTGCACTGAAGGTGTGATGTCATCCGACGCAACTACTCCCCATATATAGTTGTGGCCGGCGCTACTGTCTGCCCGTCAATACCATCGATGCGAGTCGATGATATCGACTTAGGTAGCACGATCCGTACCTCCGCTAGTATCGACAGTCATCGATGGCTGGATCCGCGGGGCCTGGATTGCTGACGCGTCGATACTATCGACGCGGGTCGATAGTATCGAACCATCCCCCATATCGACTTATTTGATTGCTGCGATGTCGTTGATCTTTCTCGCGGATCGTTGACGAGGCGCGTCGATACTATCGACGCGAGTCGATAGTATCAACTCTCTGATTAGGGCAAATCCTCGCGAGGCCTGCCTGCCACCTTTTTCACTTGAATGTGTCGATACTATCGACTCGCCCGTTGATGGTATCGACTTCACTGAGTCGATTTCTTCTGAAAATCTCCAGAGATCTCGATGGTATCGACAGGCATCTCGATACCATCGACCTTGGCTTTGCGATCTGCCTGTAGGTATGTCGATACCATCGACGAGGCCGTCGATAGTATCGACGCAGTCCGATTTCTGGAGTCATCAACATGTACCATGGTCGATACCATCGACACAAGGGTCGATGGTATCGACTCTGCCTCAGCCCTACACAAGTAGTAAACAATCATGGTATCTTTTTTACACTAAAAACTAAGTAAAAAAAATTAAACTACGAATGTAAATGAACTAATCTAAGGTACCAATGGTTGGGTTGCCTCCCAACAAGCGCCCTTATTTAACGTCTTAGGCTAGATGACTTGAGTCACATCATGCATCCAAAAGTGAAATGAGTTTGACCTCATTCACCTTCCTTGTGTAATCTTCTCCAAAATACAGCTTCAACCTCTGTCCATTCACCAAAAATGTCGTCTCACCATCGCGCACCAAGATTGCGCCATGTGGCTTGACTTCTTCCACCATAAATGGTCCACTCCACCAGGATTTGAGCTTCCCGGGATGCAACTTCAGCTTTGAATTAAACAGCAACACATGATCTCCCTTCTTGAAGGTGCGCATCTGAATGTGACGATCGTGGATCAACTTAGTGTGCTCCTTGTATATCTGAGAGTTCTCATATGCAGTCATGCACAACTCGTCCAATTCATTTAATTCAAGCAATCTCTTCTTCCCCGCTTCATCATAGCTCAAATTGAGCCTTCTTAACGCCCAGTGTGCTTTATGCTCTAACTCCACCGGTAAGTGACAAGCCCGACCATACGCCAACCTAAAAGGCGTGATGCCTATAGGTGTCTTATATACCGTCCTATATGCCCACAATGCATCCGACAGTAAGGCACTCCAATTTTTCCTCGCAGAAGCTACCGTACGCTCCAAAATATTCTTAATTTCTCGATTGGAGACTTCCACCTGTCCTTGAGTTTGTGGGTGATATGGGGTACCTATGTTATGTTTTACCCCATATTTCTTCAACAATGTCAAGAACTTGTGATTCTTAAAGTGCGTACCCCCATCAATGATGATCATTCGGGGCACTCCAAACCTGCAGAAGATGTTTTCTTTTACAAATCTGCACACTACAGAAGAATCATTAGTCCTTGTGGGTGTTGCTTCTACCCACTTCGACACATAATCAACAGCTAAGAGGATATATAAATTCGAATTTGAGGACAGAAAGGGTCCCATGAAATCTATACCCCATAAATCAAATACCTCCACCTCTTAGAAGACATTCAGGGGCATCTCTTGTCTCTTTGAAATGTTACCTACTCTTTGACAGGAATCGCATTGTCTCATGAACTCATAGCCGTCTCAGAACAAGGTAGGCCAATATAGGCCACTTTCCAACACTTTGGCAGCTGTACGAGAGCTCGCGTGGTGTCTGCCCGTAGGTAGAGTGTGGCAGTGATGAAGAACACTCTCATATTCCTCCTCAGGTACACACCTGCGTAGAACACCATCCCTGCATTGTTTTAAAAGAATGGGGTCATCCCAAAAATAGTATCTTAGAGAATGGAAAAACTTCTTCTTCTCTTGATACGTCCAATCTTCTGGGATGATCCTGCAAGCAAGATAATTCACAATATATGAAAACCAAGGATCTTTAGAATTCACTTTCAACAATTGTTCATCCGGAAATGTCTCGGTTATGGGTATGTGTAAATCTTTTTCATCCACCCTCTCTAACCTAGACAAATGATCCGCCACAACATTTTCAATCCCCGCCTTATCTTTAATTTTGATATCAAATTCTTGTAGGAGCAGAATCCACCTAATCAATCTAGGTTTGGCATCTTTTTTCTCCATCAAATATTTAATAGCGGCATGATCAGTCCAAACAACTACTTTCGATCCAACTAAATATTGCCGGAATTTTTCAAAAGTGAAAACCACAGCAAGCAACTCTTTTTCAGTAGTTGTGTAATTTAATTGAGCATCATTCAAAGTCTTAGATGCATAAAAAATTACGGCGGGTTTACTGTCCACCCGATGTCCCAACACAGCTCCTACCGCAAAATCCGATGCATCACACATGAGTTCGAACGGCTTAGTCCAATCCGGTGTTTGAACAACCGGTGCGGAAATTAATTTCTCCTTCAGCACGTTGAATGCGTGTAAGCATTTGTCATTGAAATCAAAAACAACATCTTTCTCGAGAAGCTCGGATTACGGTTCGGCGATTTTATAAAAATCTTTTATGAAACGACGATAAAATCTGGCGTGTCCTAAGAAACTTCTTACCCCTTTTACCAAATTTGGTGGGGGAAATTTAGAAATTACTTCAATTTTTACCGAATCTACCTCCAAACCTTTACTAGACACCTTATGTCCTAGCACTATTCCTTCACTCACCATCATATGACATTTCTCCCAGTTGAGGACCAAATGTGTGTCCTCACATTTCTATAATACCTTATCCAGATTATAAAGGCATTCATCAAATGAAGCACCATAAATAGAAAAATCATCCATAAAAACTTCAAGACAATGTTCTACCATATCAGAAAAAATGGCGAGCATACAACGTTGAAAAGTTGATGGTCCATTGCATAATCCAAAGGGCATGCGGCGATACGCAAAAGTTCCATAGGGACAAGTGAAAGTAGATTTCTCTTGGTCCTTAGGATCGATTGAAATCTGATTGTATACCGAATACCCGTCTAGAAAACAGAAATGAGATCGGCTGGCTAAACGCTCTAGAATTTGATCAATGAATGGTAAAGGAAAATGATCTTTCAGCGTAGCAGCATTAAGACGGCGGTAATCAATACAAACTCGCCACCCGGTTACCAAACGGGTGGTGACAGGTTCATTTAAAATGTTTTGAGTGACAATAATACCCCCTTTTTTAGGGACTACCTGCGTGGGACTTACCCATGTCGAGTCTGAAATCGCATATATGATACCTGCAGAGAGAAACTTAATCACCTCTTTCTTCACCACCTGCATCATGCTCAGATTCAGTCGACGTTGCGGTTGGATCACCGGCTTGGCTCCCTCCTCGAGCCGAATCTTATGCTGACACAAGGTAGGGGAAATCCCCTTTATATCTGCGACAGACCACCCAAATGCTCCCCGGTGGTTCTTCAGCACTTTCAACAATTGGTCTTCCTCTTCCGCACTCAGATATGCAGAAATGATCACAGGTAACTTTTCTTCCTCCACTAGAAAGACATACTTGAGGTGCGGTGGCAGTGGCTTTAGCTCTAAATCCAGCGGGCTGATTAATGATGATTGAAGCGGAGGGGCATTACTCCTTGGATTTAGGTGAAGTAGCTCTAGAAGGCATGACCATCTCAAATCGGTCATCGGCTATACCCAAGGTCAACCGGCCTCTCCCCATATCGAGTATCATGTCGGCTGTAGCTTGGAATGGTCTTCCGAGTAGTAGCTCATTGCCTTGCTCATCTTGCATCTCCATGACGACAAAATATGTAGGAAATAAAAATCTATCCACTTTCACAAGCACATCTTCACAAATCCCATATGGTTTCACTAAAGAGTTATCCGCCAATTGAATTGTCATGTTACTTGGCCTTGACTCCTTTAATCCCAACTTTTTGAATGTAGAAAGGGGCATTAAATTGATGCTTGCTCCCGAGTCACATAATGCTTCACCAAATTTGACTTTCCCGATATAGCACGAAATGTTGAAACAACCCAGATCTTGCCTCTTCGGTGGCAATGTGCCCATGATGAAGGCACTCACATGCTCTTTAAGTACAACTACTTCCGTTTCTGGAATTTTTCTCTTCTTAGTGATAATGTCCTTAAGAAATTTCCCATAAGATGGAATTTTCTCAATAGCTTCCAATAGAGGAATGTTTACTGAAAGCTTCCTGAAACTGTCTAAGAACTTTTTGAATTGGTCATCTACCTTCCTTGCCTTAGCGCTGTTCGGATAAGGGATCGGTACCGCCTATGCCCTTTGATGTGGTGGCACATAGGGTGTCTTTTTCTGATGTTCCTCTTCCTTTGCGATAGGGTCTTCAGTAGAATCCACAACTGTGTCATCGACTGGTTCTGTGACCGGTGTGGGCAGCTCCTTAGTGGCTTGAACTTCCATTTCAGCTTGGGGTTTGCTTGCTTCATCGGCCCTGGGATTTAACAATTTCTTGCCACTTCTTAGCAAGATGGCCTTAGCTTGTTGGTTCCCTCCTGGAACATTAGTATTTCCCGGGAAACCTGGATGTGTCGGCTTCTTCAAACTGGCTATCTCCACAGCCATCTGTGCCATAGATGTCTTTATTGTCCTCATTTGAGCCCCATGGCTCTGTAGTGTTTGCCTGAATTGGTTCATGAACTCCCCTTGTTGCTTTATTTGCTGGCCGAAAGTAGCCATGAGTTCTTGGTTTTGCTTTATAACTTGATTGAGCAGATCTGTGCTCTTATCCTCTGCAGCTGGCTGGGGTTTAGCATCCGGATCCTACAAGAAGTTGTTAGGATCCTTCCAGGAAAACTTCTTGTCTTTTCTCCATGAATAATCATTGTTCCTGTAACCTGGCTGCTGCCTCATAAATTTCACTTGAGCCTCGTCCTCAGACTCAATATCCTCCTTTGCAAGCAATTTCTTTGTGAGAAGATCCATCTTCTCATTCAGTTCCTTTATAACCTTAGATTCTCCTACTAGTCGAACTTGTTCCACAGTGCCTCTTTCACATCATGATTGTTTCTTCGCCATGTTCTTTAAGATCTCCCAACATCTGGTGTCCGTGTTATTCAAGAAGAATCCAGAACCGGCCGAATCTAGGTTGCTTCTATCATGCTCGGAGAGAGCAAAATAGAAGATCTTCACTTGGGTCTCCTTATCCAGCCCATGATGCGGGCATCGCCTGAGCATGATCTGAAATCTCTCCCAGGTCTCAGAATAAGTCTCGCCTGATTGTTGAGTGAAGTTGTGGATCTTTCTTATCATGTCATTGGTCTTTTCGGGCGGAAAGAACCTCTCGAAGAAGACCTCCACCATGTGGTCCCAAGACTCCACATATTCATCGTCTAAGTTATGTAGCCATTCACGCGTAATTCCCACTAGTGAACTCGGGAAGAGCTTCAAGTAGAGCACGTCTTGTGGAAATATGTCGATTTTTACCATGTCACAATTCTCCACAAACTGGATTATGTGCGCGACGGGGTCTTCATTTTTTAGCCCGTGGAAGGCATTAGACTTCACCAAGTTGATCAAAGCTGGATCAATCTTGTAGGTCGGAATATTCAACACTTGCTTCTTTATAGGCCCCTTGGAAGCGGACGAGGAAGAAGCCTTGATCTTCTCCCATATTGTCTATGGCTCGTCCATATCTTCTTGTTCATGTTAATAAAGTATATCCTCCAGCTCATCTTGATTATAATCGCCCTCATCTTCTGGTCCCGGCAGCGGAACCTCTGGTGCTCTACCTGCGTAGTCAGTACTACGCGTCTGCACCATGCACAATACTTAAAAATAGAAAGATTAAATTTAGTACAGTGCTTGACGATTGCAAATATTTAGAAAAGAGATTATGAATTTTTGGAATGATAAAAAAAATAAAAAGGTGGCCTAGAGTGGCCGCTCACAGCACTCGAAGTGCCAACAAATTGCCGTATCCCCGGCAACGGGGCCAAAAACTTGACGCAAATTTACCGTGCGTAGAAACGCAAGTGAACGCGTCGAGTAGTACAAGCCTTTATGAGGCCTGAGTCGAACTCAGGGATACGTGCAAACGTTGGGGACTCCTACTAACCACTCACGATCAGCTAAGCCGATTAACAAGTTGAGAGTTGATGTTAAAATTAAAAGAAAAATAAAAACAAAATGAAATAAGCAATCGATTAAATGTCGGTTTAATCAATTCAAAAGGAGATCTTTAGGATTGTGCTTTCACCGTGGGTTTTCATTGTATTAAATTCTATATAGCTATTCAATTTTATCTCTCTATCCGGGTAGTGGCCTGAAATCAGAATTACCCACTGTCGTGGTACAATTCACTACCTATGTATAGGTCGGTTCCACCGTCATAGTAACCTATACCCTAAACTAGGTGCATTATAAACGACCTCTCGGTATCCACCATTAATCTTACACCGCCTTATTCAAGGGATTTGTCAATTAATGTAAATTTCGTCTCTTTTCAACTGTTAATTCTTCTTTCAAAGCAATTAAGGGCATTAAGTTATTATTATGGTGATCAAGCATAACAATATATCGGAGAAAACAAAATTATACAATGGATTTAAGAGATAAGATATGAATTACTATTATAAAATCATCATACAATGAATCCATGGGCTACTCCCAGTCCTAAAGACAAAGGGGATTAGCCCCACATGTTCATCTCAGAGTACAATGTAGTAAAGAAAAGGGGAAACATGAGAAAAACAAAATTGAGTGGTGAAACCCCTGAACGGAGAAGGTTCAATCGATCTTTGGTGTGGAATCCACGTTCTGACGCCTTTCGGTGGTTGAATTCATCTTCTTCAGCGTCCGGATCGGCTGGGGCGTGCTCTCGTGCTCTGTTCTTCTCTCCTTGCTCTCTGGGATGTGTGCAGCGGCTAATGACGTGATAATCCGTCCTTGGACGCCGTCCTTAGGTTTAATTCCCGAGTTAAGCCACCAATTACTCACAGTTGTCCGATTGAGATCATTCTGAATCAAACTCATATTTGACGGTGTCGATACCATCGACGCGGGTCAATGGTATTGACCTAGCGTGGTAGCGGCAATCCTTCTTTTCTTTAGTCTGAGCGCCTGATGTCATCTCGATACCATCGACGCAGGTCGATGGTATCAACAACCCTGTAGTGACAGTTTTGTCGTTTTGTGTCGTTGTAGCTCCTCCCGTCGATAGTATCGACCATCGTGTCGATAATATCAACTCCTTCCTCGCCAGCAGCCTGATGGTATCTCGATACCATCGACATCCCCGTCGATAGTATCGATCTTATTCTGGTCCTTGCAGCTGGAAACTTGTGGTTCGGTCGATGGTATCGACCACCGTCGATGGTATTGACGACAGCAGATACTTGTTTTTCCTGAAATTAACACACGGAACCACATAAATCCACACAAAATATATTTTTTCGATAATTAATACTAAAAATGCTTAATTAAAGGGAATTTGACATAAAGAAGTAGCATAGACCAAAATGAATGAATTATGCAACATTAACCATGAAAATGACTAATAAATGCATAAAACGCATATCAAACAAGTCTATAAATGCGACTCAAAATCATCGCATCATGCACACATATTTTTGATTGATCTCATGCTAAGTATAAAGTAGGCATTATGGTTTCAAGTTTAATGTTTTCATCGTGATCACCCTATATTCTTTCCTGATGATTGCTATATGTTATGTCTTATGCTAAAAATGCTCACAATGATTAAAGTTTATGACTAATAACTCATGGAATCAATGTTAATGTTCAAGAGGGAGAAATCCCATCATGTTTAGTTTAAAGATCATGTTAATGTTAATGTCATGTTAATGATCACTTTAAGTGGAATTGAAATAGTCTTTATATCCTCCCGAATCATGGACCTTAAGGGGTCGTCAAGGGATTTCCTAGCATCAAGGGCTTTCTTAGAAATCATGTGCTCCTAAGGGGGCATCATAGAGGGACACATACAATTTCTTTTCAATTCTTCATGTTAATAATGATTCAAAAATGCTTATACTTAATTCATGTCAAGTTTTCTTTCATGTCAATTATATTTACTTTCCTCTTATTATAAAGTGCCAGTACCATTTACTGATGTGTTGCTTTTCCCCTTTGCATGGTTGGGGACGTGACGTCCGCAGGTATTTGAGCAAGTAAGGACTAAAGAGAAGCAGGCAAGGACTAGAAGACTTTCAAGAAGCTAACTGGCGGGGTGTCATCCATACTAGGCGATCCATTATTACAAAGATGTTTACTTTTATGTTTACATTTCCATGTATAGGAATGTTTAGACATGCTATATATTCACCATAGTTACCTATGTAAAGAAAAATGTATGAATCTCATTGTTGATTGTGTATTTATTTATTATGATTCCATAAATGTGACATTCCTCCTCCAAGATGAAAGCTTCCGCTGAGTTATGTTCAATATCATGAGGAAGGGTGTTACATTAATGGTATCATAACCAATAAATGGGTGGCCACTAGATTGCAACCTGATTCATATGTTCTAACACTATGTATATAAGAAGTAGGTGAAAGGTATTAGAAACTCAAGTAGAGGTCTAGTCAAGAGACAAAAGTTCATATTACAATTAGGGTTATGTGCCTAGAAGTTTTGAACTTTTACATTAACTCTAGAATTGTGTATAAGTTATTCTCCCTTTATCCCACATGTTTGTGGTATGGGACACAAACTCATGGGGTTTTGTAGAGAGAATTTTATATGCATTATCGTGTTTGTCTTGTCCTTTCAAGTGCATGTGGTATGGGACATGTGCATGAGGGAGGTACTAGGAGAAGCATGATAAGATAAGTTCCCTCTGAATATATGACCGACCGACATGTATCCAAAGGCGACAAAGAAAACAAGATTTGCATTAAATGTTTAAGACATATAGTCACCTAAACCTAATATGATAAGCAAGTAAGGTCCATCGTAGAATTATAACCTGTAGCAAAGGAGTAAGAGAGGTCCTTCGTCATGACAATGATGATAGGTAGTACACCCACATGTTGATAGTGCTTTACTGTGAGGATGGGGCCTTAAGATGGTATTAGAAATCAGTGAATATAGAATAGGTAAATCCCTAAGGTGATTGGTATCCTAGAAAATTTTGGGGATGAAATTTATTTAAGGTGGGTAGAATTGTAACATCCCGAATTTTCAATATTGATTTAACTCTTAAAATGTGGTTTTATTAAATAAATGATAATTGAGGGGCTTATTAGAAAAAGACCATGAAGAGGAATTTTCTTAAAGAATAATGATGTTAGTAAACAATATTAGGATGAATCCACCCTTTTCTCTAATATAAATATAATTTATGCACTCAAGAAAATAGATGTTATCCTCTCACCCTTTTCTCTTTCCTAACATTAAATATTGTCTAAAGAAAGTGGAAGAGAGGAATAAAAGATTTCAAATTCGAAATTATTCTTAAGCAAGAAGTAATCTCATTTCCTTTCATATTATTAATAAAAGAAGATCCTTTTTCTCTCTCATCCAAGAAAAGGTTCTAAAAAAGGCATAGAAAATAGATGGCATAATCATAGAGATATTAATATAGATATATCTTGAATTTTAAATCCAAGAGACACAAAGGAAAGATTTTTATTAAATTTCGTTATCTATTAATACATTAAAAACAAGTCAGATATAATTTATGGAGATAATAGATAAAACATGTGAAAATAAAAAATCTAACTTTATGACAAGAATCTATACTGCTTAATTAGTTTATGGTCCAAATTTGTACTCATTTTGACAATGTTTGACCCACCAAATTAATTGGGAAAGTTTTCATATAGTTGTGTTTAAAATTTAATCAAATATGCATTCAATGCATCAATAGACATAAAGATCAGATTATTTTTCTGCTGTCACATCTGCCTTTCTTCTTTCCTTTCATGCGCACATCGCCAGTCGTCCATCACAAATCTAAAGGATTGAGTGTTATCCCCTACCTCCTGATCTTCTCTCCATCTGAACATGGTTACCTGGTTCTCCCCTTTGGTTCCGTTCTCATGATACATCACTCCTCTTTCGAAGATTGTTCCTCCAACAAGATCGTATCGTCACTGCGAACCTGGCAACCTCGATTTTTGAGGGGTTTCATGCCCTATAGATGAAACACCCAATCTAGGGCTTTCTCCCCCTCGCGACCTCGAGTTGCTGAGGCTGAGGCAACCATCCTCATGCCTATATAACCGATCCTAAACAACCCTCAAACCTCCAGCATTGTTTCTCATCACTCAATTCCTCCTCTTACGCCGCCAAACTCCAAGTTCTACTCAGTTTTATTTTCTGGCAGCCTCGACCTCACCCCGACGACCACCACTCTCTTTGGCTCAATTGATCATTGGGGGAGCATCCTTGACACCCATACTTCATGCTCAAGTTCTCGTTCTACCCTGAACATTCTCCAGTCGACATGCCCTATAGCCTCCTTGGAGATCCTCACCGGTGGCTCACCTCTGTGGCTTATCAATTGGAGGAAATTCTTCACAGAGGCCCACCTCCATCACTGGATGGTTTTCACAAACCTACTAGAGGTTTTCACACATGATATTGAAGGTCTTGATCTCCCAACCTTCCCCTATTCCCGACCACATGGGAGTCACCCTCTTGTGCTCCTGGCCATCATCAACCCTATTTTGGGGTCGTTTGAACCAACGAGTTCCGGTGAACCATCTCCGGTCATCGCATGGTCGAGGTATGCACTCCACCCTGAGTTTTAGTCAAAGAACGAAACTTCAGCCGAAGCCAATTGCCATGGATTCACGAAGGAAGAAACCAGGTCAGTCAATGACCTTAGTAACCCTGTATTTTTAATCGAGTTATTTATAACGCAAGGGCAACAAGGGCGATCCGGTCCCTATGTTTTCCTTTTTCACAAGTTCTAATAAATAAGAAAAAATGACAAGATTTCCCCCGATTATTTGATTACATGTAATGCATGCCTATGGTACTTTAGTACTTCCATGTTTTATTTACATCAGATTAATCGTGGATTTAAATCACTGTCACCATATGGTTTTCTAGATTCTGATTGGTCGATTTATAATATTTATAATAAATTGCAGGATGCTCAGAAAAAAGCAAATAAATAGTCGTTGGAAAGCATTTTTAGATTGGAATCTGATTTTTAGGGTTTTAGATAATGTTTGGACTCCCTATTCTGATGTTTTATCAAAACCTTAATTCGAAACATAAAACCCTAAGTATATACTGCATGTGACTAATGTGACCTAATCCATCCAACTTTTCTTAATTAAATGACATCGATCAAAGAAACCCTAATGTATTCAAACCCTAATTCACCCTAGTTGAGCTTAGGATCCATACAAGGTATTGATTATGATGCTTAATAATTATGAATGGGTATTTAGGGCCTAATCAGGACAAGTGAAGACCTAGATTTGATCAAGATCAGAGAGAGAATATCTTAGGATCAACCTTACTCCAAGGTAAATGGGTCATGCTGATGTGCACAAGTATTTATGATTGATCTCATTCTAAGTATAAAGTAGACATTATGGTTTCAAGTTTAATGTTTTAATCATGATCACCCTATATTCTTTCCTGATGATTGCTATATGTTATGTCTTATGCTTAAAAAGCTCACTATGATTAAAGTTTATGATAATGACTCTTGGAATCAATGTTAATGTTCAAGAGGGAGAAATCCCATCATGTTAAGTTTAAAGATCATGTTAATGTTGATGTCATATCAAGGATCAATTTAAGTGGAATTGAAATAGTCTTTATATGCTCCTGAATCATGGACCTTAAGGGGTCGCCAAGGACTTTCCTAGCAATCATGTGCTCCTAAGGGGGAGTCATTGAGGGACGCATACAATTTCTTTTCAATTCTTCATGTTAATAATGATTCAAGAATGCTTGTAGTTAATTCATGCCAATTTTTCTTTCATGTCAATTATATTTTGCTTTCCTCTTATTATAAAGTGCCAGTACCGTTTATTGATGTGTTGCTTTTCCCCTTTGTATGGTTGGGATTCTACGTCCCTAGATATTAGAGCAAGTAAGGACTAAAGAGAAGCAGGCGAGGACTAGAAGACTTTTAAGAAGCTAACTGGTGGGGTTCCATCCATACTTGGTGATCCATTGTTACAAATATATGTACTTTTATGTTTATATTTTCATGTTTAGGAATGTTTAGACATGCTATATATTCACCATGGATTCCTATGTAAATAAAATGCATGAATGTCAATGGTGATTATGTATATATTTGCTATGATTCTCTAAATGTGACATTCCTTCTCTAAAATGAAAGCTTCCGCTGAGTTATGTTCAATATCATGAGGAAGGGTGTTACATTAATGGTATTAGGGCCAATAAATGGATGGCCACCAGATTACAACCTGATTCATATGTTCTAACCCTAGGTATAGAAGAAGTAGGTGAACTGTATTAGAAACTAAAGTAGAGGTCTAGTCAAGAGACATAAGTTCATATTACAATTAGGGTTGTGCCTAGAAGTTTTGAACTTTTACATTAACTCTAGAATTGTGTATAACTTACTCTCCCTTTCTCCCATTTGTTCGTGGAATGGGACACAAACTCATGGGGTTTTGTAGAGAGAATTTTATACACATTGTCGTGCTTGTCTTGTCCTTTCAAGTACATGTGGTATGGGACATGTGCATGAGGGAGGTACTAGGAGAAACATGATAAGATAAGTCACATCTAAATATTTGACCAAACGGCATGTATCTAAAGGCGACAAAGAAAGCAAGAGTTGCATTAAAAGTTTAAGACATATAGTCACCTAAACCTAATATGATAAGCAAGTAAGGTCCATGGTAGAATTAGAACCCGTAGACAAGTAGTAAGAGAGGTCCTTCGTCATGACAATGATGATAGGTAGTACACCCACATGTTGATAGTGTTTTACCATGAGGGCGGGACATTAAGATGGTATTAGAAATCGGTGAATATAGAATATGTAAAACCCTAAGGTGGGTGGTATCCTAGAAAATTTTGAGGACAAAATTTATTTAAGGTGGGTAGAATTGTAACATCCCAAATTTGCAATATTGATTGAACTCTTAAAATGTCATTTTATTAAATAAATGATAATCGAGGGTCTTATTAGCAAAAGACCATGAAGAGGAATTTTCTCAAAGAATAATGATGTTAGTAAACAATATTAGGATGAATCCACCATTTTCTCTTTTATAAATATAATTTATGCACTCAAGAAAATAGATGTTTTCCCCTATCCCTGTTCTCTTTCCTATCATTAAATATTGTCTAAAGAAAGTGGAAGAGAGGAATAAAAGATTTCAAATTCGAAATTATACTTAAGCAAGAAGTAATCTCCTTTCCTTTGATATTATTAATAAAAAGAAGATTTTTTTCTCTCTCATCTAATAAAAGGTTCTCAAAAAAAGGCATAGAAAATAGATGGCATAATCATAGAGTGATTAATATAGATATATCTCAAAATTTCAATCCAAGAGACACAAAGGAAAGATTTTTATTCAATTTTGTTATCTATTAATACATTAAAAACAAGTAAAATATAATTTATGGAAATAATTCACAAAACATGTGCAAAATGAAAATCTAACTTTATGACAAGAATATAGACTGCTTAATTAGTTTATGGTCCAAATTTGGACTCATTTTTACAACATTTGACTCCCCAAATTAATTGGGAAAGTTTCCATATAGTTTTGTATACAATTTAATCAAATATGCATTCAATGTGTCAATAGACAAAAAGTTTAGATTATTTTTCTGCCGTCATGTCTGCCTTTCTTCTTTCCTTTCATATGCGCATCGCCAGCCGTCCATCACAAATCTGACAGCTTCAATGTTATCCCCTACCTCCCGATCTTCTTGGCATTTGAACATGGTTACATAGTTCTCCCCTTCGGTTCCGTTCTCAAGCTACATCACTCCTCTTCCCAAGATTTTTCCTCCAACAAGATCATATTGTCGTTGTGAACCTAGCAACCCTAATTTTTGAGGGGTTTCGTGCCCTATAGATGAGACACCCAATCTAGGGCTTTCTCCCCCTTACAACCCTGAGTTGTAGAGGCTGAGGCAACCATCCGCAGGTCTATATAACCAAACCTAAACCACCCTCGAACATCCATCATTGTTTCTCCGCACTCAATTCCTCCTCTTACACTGCCAAACTCTAGGTCCTACTCAGTTTCTTTTTCCGACAACCTCGACCTCACCCCGAAGACCACCACTCTCGTTGGCTCAATTGATCATTGGGGGAGCATCCTCGCCACCCATATTTCATGCACAAGTTCCCGGTCTGCCCTAAAATTTCTCCAGTCGACGTGCCCTATAGCCTCCTTGGAGGTCCTCTCCAGTGGCTCACCTTCGTGGCTTCTCAACTGGTAGAAATTCTTCACGTAGGCCCGCCTCCATCACTGGATGGTTTTCCCGAACCTATTGGAGGTTTTCACATATGATACTGAAGGTCTTGATTTCCCAACCTTCCCCTATTCCCAACCACAGAGGAGTGGCCCTCTTGCATTCCTGGCCATCATCAGCCCTATTTTTGGGGTCGTTAGAACTAGCGAGTTCTGGTAAACCATCTCTGGTCATCGCGTGGTCGAGGTATGCACTCCACCCTGAGTTTTGGTTGAAGAACGAAACTTCAGCCGAAGCCAATTGCCATGGATTCACGAAGGAAGAAACCAGGTCAGTCAATGACCTTAGTAACCCTATGTTTTTAATTGGGTTATATATATCGCAAGGGAAACAAGGGCAATCTTGTTCCTATGTTTTCCTTTTTCACGAGTTCTAATAAATAAGATGAAATGACAAGATTCCCCTGATTCTTTGATTACATGCAACACATGCCTAAGGTACTTTAGTACTTCCATGTTTTATGTACATCAGATTAATCGTGGATTTAAATCAATGTCACCATATGGTTTTCTACATTCTGATTGGTTGATTTTATAATATTTATAATAAATTGTAGGATGCTAAAAAAAATGCAAATAAATAGTTGTTAGAAAGCAATTTTCAATTGGAATCCGATTTTTAGGTTTTCAGATAATGTTTGGACTCCCTGTTCTGATGTTTTATTAAAACCCTAATTCAAAACATAAAACCCAAAATATATACTGCATGTGACTAATGTGACCTAATCCAGCCAAGTTTTCTAAATTAAATGACATTGATCAATGAAACCCTAATGTATTCAAACTCTAATTCACCCTAGTTGAACCTAGATTCAATACAAGGTATTGATTATGATGCTTAATAATTATGAACAAGTATTTAGGGCCTAATCAGGACAAGTGAAGACCTAGATTTGATCAAGATCAGAGAGAGAATATCTTAGGATCAGCCTTACTCCAAGGTAAATGGGTCATGCTGTTGTGGACAAGTATTTATGATTCATCTCAAGCTAAGTATAAAGTATACATTATGGTTTCAAGTTTAATGTTTTAATCATGATCACCCTATATTCTTGCCTGATGATTGCTATATGTTATGTCTTATTCTTAAAATGCTCACAATGATTAAAGTTTATGACTAATGACTCATGGAATCAATGTTAATGTTCAAAAGGGAGAAATCCCATCATGTTAAGTTTAAAGATCATGTCAATGTTAATGTCATGTTAATGATCAAGTTAAGTGGAATTGAAATAGTCTTTATATGCTCCCGAATCATGGATCTTAAGGGGTCATCAAGGGATTTCCTAGCATCAAGGGATTTCCTAGCAATCATGTGCTCCTAAGGGGGCATCATAGAGGGACGCATACAATTTCTTTTCAATTCTTCATGTTAATAATGATTCAAGAATTCTTATAGTTAATTCATGTCAAGTTTTCTTTCATGTCAATTATATTTACTTTCCTCTTATTATAAAGTTCCAGTATCATTTACTGATGTGTTGTTTTCCCCTTTGCAAGGCTGGGGACGCGATGTCCCCAAATATTGGAGCAAGTAACGACTAAAGTGAAGCAGGCAAGGACTAGAAGACTTTCAAGAAGCTAACTGGTGGGGTGCCATCCATACTAGGTGATCCATTATTACAAAGATGTTTACTTTTATGTTTAGATTTCCACATTTAGGAATGTTTATACATGCTATAGATTCACCATAGTTTCCTATGTAAATAAAAATATATGAATCTCAATGGTGATTATGTATTTATTTGCTATGATTCCTTAAATGTGACATTCCTCCTCTAAGATGAAAGCTTCCGCTAAGTTATGTTCAATATCATGAGGAAGGGCGTTACACTCATTCATGCATTCCCTTTCTTCACAAGAACTGGGATATTGAGTTCTAGTGATAGGGACACCATGGCGTGCATGCAGGTTTCCTCTCTTTGAGTTCTCCATTCTAAACCACTTCAACACTTTGTCAATATATGTACTCTAACTTAGTTCGAGAAGTCTTATGGATCTATATCTATAGATATTTATCCCCAATATGTCAGATTCTTCTCCCAAGTCTTTCATATATAGTGTATTTTCAAGAAATGCCTTTACCTTTTATAAAGTAGGGATGTTATTCCCCATCAATAGTATGTCATCTACATACAATATGAGGAATGTCACTATACTCCCACTGACCTTCTTGTACACACAAGGTTCATCTTCATTTTGAACAAAGCCAAACCCTTTGACTGTCTCATCAAAGTAAAGATTCTAGCTCTGAGATGCTTGCGTCAATCCATAGATTGACCTTTGTAGCTTACAGACTCTATTTGCAAACTTTGGATCTATAAACCCCTCAGGTTGTGTCATATACACATCCTCCATATGATTCCCATTAAGGAGTGAGGTTCTAACATCCATTTTCCAAATCTCATAGTCATGATAAGCTGTAATAGCAAGCATGATCCTGATGGATTTAACCATGGCCACTAGAGAAAAAGTTTTGTCATAGTCAACACCTTGAACTTGTTTGAAAACTTTTGCAACCAATCTTCCCTTATAGGTTTGAAATTTTCCATCCATGTCGATCTTCTTCTTGAAGACCCACTTGCACCCTATGTGTTTTACTCCTTTAGGTGGATCCACCAAAGTTCATACTTTGTTGGTATACATGGATTCCATAACAAATCTCATGGCTTCAAGCCATTTCTCAGACTTTGGTCCCTTCATAGCATCTTTAGAGGTTATTGTCTCATCATCTATGACCAATTCACTACCTTCCTAAGTCATGAGATATCCAAATCTTTCAGGTTCAAGGTGTGTCCTATTAGATCTACAAGGTTCTTGTGTCACTTGAGGAATTTGAGATTCCACAACACTTTGTGAATCTTTAGGTTCCTCTTGTTCATCTACTGGTTCAATGTTTTCTTGTTGGTATCGAACCTCTTTGAGTTCTACTTGCCTCCCACCGATTCCTTTGGAAATAAATTCCTTTTCTAGGAATACAATATCTCTGCCAGAAAACACTTTACTGCCAGATTTGGAGTAAAAGTAATATCCTTTAGTTTCCTTAGGATATCTAACAAAGTAGCATTTATCATATTTAGGACCAAGCTTCTCAAGAAGCATCTTGCTAACATAAGTTTCACATCCTAAAATCCACATAAAAGACATATTGGGATGTTTCCCAAACCGTATCTCATATGGTGTCTTTTGAGCTAGTCTAGATGGTACTCGGCTCAGTGTAAATGTGGCGGTTTTTAGAGCATATCCACAGAAGGTAGTTGGAAGCTCAGATAAACTCATCATCGATCGCACCATATCTCATAATCTATGATTCTTTCTTTCTGATACACCATTATGCTGAGGTGTTTCAGGTGGAGTCCACTGGGATACAATCCCATGTGCTCTAAGAAGGCCTCAAACTCTTGGTTTAAGTATTCTCCACCGCTATTAGAATGAAATGCCTTAATACTTTTACCAAGTTGGTTTTGTACTTCATTCATAATCTCCTTGAACTTTTCAAGAGCTTTTGACTTATGTTTCATTAAATAAACATAGCCATGCCTACTGAAGTCACTAGTGAAGGTAATGAAGTAATTGAACCCACCTTTAGCATCTATTCTAAGAGTTCCACATACATCAATATGTATGAGTCCTAATATATCACTATCCCTTTCATTATTTCTGGTGAAAGGGGTCTTAGCCATCTTTCCTAACAAACTAGATTCACATGTCTCTAATGATTTGAAATCAATAGAGTCTAGATAACTATCTTTACGGAGTCTAGAAATGTGATTCTCATTTATGTGCCCTAGAAGGTAATGCCAAAGGTACGTTTTCTTTTAGCTATTGAGTTTTAATCTTTTGGTATTAACGTTATATACATCTATCTTAAGATATAACAAGTAAATACCATAAGACATAGGGGCATTGCCATTAAAGATCCCATCTCTTCAAATAGAACATTGACCACTTTTAATATGGAATTCAAATGCATCATTGTCCAAAAAAGATATAGAAATAATGTTTATGTTTATAGTAGGTACATAATATCAATTCTTTAACTCTATTACAAACCCCGTAGGTAGAGATATACTATAGGTTCCAACTACACTGGCCGCAACTCTTGTGCCATTAGCAACTCACAGTTCCACCTCGCCTTTTCCCAAAGGCCTACTTCCTTTCAAATATTGCATCTGAGACAATATGTGAGATCCACATCCGATATCTAATACCCAAGATGATGAAGTAGATATATTTATCTCAATAACATATATACCTAAAGTGCAGATCACCATCCCCATCTTCTGCTTCCTAAAGCCTTCATATACAAAGGATGAGTTCATTTTGTACTTTTCTTTCTCCTTATCTTAAGTGTTGAAGAATTGGACTTAGGCTTGACCATAGAACTCTTCTTGGTCTTGCTTTGATCCTTGGACTCAGCCCCACTGATCACCATCATGGGCTTGTCCTTCTTCACTTTTTCTTCCACATGAATCAACATGGCAATCAATTCTGACATCTATCCAGCTGAATTACTCACATGCTGGCATGCAATAAAATGACTATATGATTCCGGCATAGTCTTTAGAATCATATTAGTAGTCAACTCTTGTCTTAAGGTGAATCCCAACTCTTCAAGATGACACACATGTACAATCATATTGAGAACATGTTCTTCTACTAAGGTTCCCTCTGTCAACTTTGACTCAAATAGCACCTTTAAGATAACATTCCTTTCTTTCCTGTCAAGACCAAGTGTTACCTTTCTAAGGTGTTTCACCATCTGAAGAACACTCATGTCCTCACATTGCTCATGCAACTCATAGCTCATGTAGCTTAGAATAAGGTACTTTATCTCTAAGGCATCATTGGCATGCTTCCAGTAAGCATCCACTTGTGCCCTAGGTGCATCAAGAGGAGGTATTTCAGGCACTGGTTTGTCAAGGATGTAGAGCTTGCACTCTTCATTGAAAACTTTTCTCAAAGTCCAAAGTCAATCGTGGAAATTTCTCCCATAAAGATTTTCCCTATTTAGGATCAATCGCATTTGTCAAAAAACATTTTTGATTTGATCTGATTTGAATTTTTTTGACAATTATAATTAGGTCTTTAATTATTATCACTCCCACTGTTTTATTTGAATTGATAGCCCTCAATATCAATTTGGAGTATTGCAACATACAATATCCTAGTGGGACAAGATCCATATTTCATCAAGTCATGAGTCAACTTTGGCTGATCACCCACAACTTGACTATTTAGGTAGGACATCATTCCAATTGCATCATATGCAATTCTTGGATAGATGATATGCACAACTCTTTGCCATAATTATCTGCATGCTTCCGGGCTTAGACACTCTAAGAATCACCAGTTAAGTGTGACCAAAAAACTGATAAGATAATAATATACCCCACTTTGGTGGCACCTACATCATTACCATCACACTTCCATGAGATAGACGGCGTACCATGCTTTGGCATCACCTACGCTTGGTTGATCAAGATTTTCATGTGTGTCGTTTTTGAAAATCATCTAAGTTTTAATATATTCATTGAGGGTGTTCTATTTTATAAGTATATACATATACTTTATCCAATCACCACATATATAGTGTGTATCATATACATGCTATATCCCATAATGAAAACATGCAATAAACGAAAGTGATGGTTATGGCCAGTCCTAATGTAATCCCTTGGAGCCACAAGGGATTATGCCATCTAGGTCTACATCACATGCATAAACCTGTTGTTGATAAAGGTTTGTGCTTGCCAATCTAGGTTGATCGGTTCAACCCTTAAACTGATCGGCTCGCCTCCTAGCCAGTTATTAGGTTGTCCCACTGGTCATTTGGTCCTTCTATCCACCATCGGTTGGCTCCTACATATGATCAGTCGGGCCCACCAGGAGATCGGCCCAGCTTGTCCACCATGTCCTCCAAGGTCCTTCAGTCAATTGACTTGTCTTGGGGACACCTTCATCTTCAATATAACAGGAAATTAAACTATCCTACTTTTACATAATAATAGGGAAATATTGAGTTACATTTGAGGGGAGCAAAGATAGAAGAGAATTAACTTTACATTGGGAAGATGAGATAGTGGCTCAGTACGTAGAATGATATAAATGGATAAACCAACCACATACAACCATGCACAGATAGGGGTTATTGGCCATAACCATGCTACACATCCACCATCAAAACCATTTTAGGGTGACACAGGTAAATTTTATATATATATATATATATATATCATATATATATATATATCATATATATATATATCATATATATATACATATATATATATATTAGTTTGGGATTATCATAGTGTTTGGATTTGACAAGTTATTATTCACACTATATGTAATAATATTACAACAAAACCAAAATATGATCATATCGATTATCCCATACTATAGTAAATTGATGTTGGATCTGATACCACTATTGGGAAATATGGTATAGAGCAGGAAATGAAATTTAAAATTTTATCTATCATATTTGCATTATCAGTAGATCACGTCAATAACTATAATGCATGATGGATAGTTTATGGGATATACCTGGTCCTAGAGCAAGTCCAGCGAAAATCCTCATCATTGTAGATGTACAACTCTAAATCCTAGTTGTACTGGAACTCGTCTAATTGTTGCGCCTCCTAGTCTGCACCACAGACTGCAACCACAAATGTCGTCATGGACTACTGGTTGACGTTGTCCTCGAAGCGTCAAACAATGACTTCCTGCCTCTATGGTAGTTTACAAGGACCGCTTAGAATTCATGTCATCCTGATGGACCTGATAAGATGGACTTGTCCCTCCTATCAGTGTACTAGTCATCGACTTTCTCTCCCACAATGAAAACTCTCAGTTGTTCTCTCCCGTGGATATCCCTCCCTAGTAGGGTAGGACTTGCCTGGGGCTCTCATGGTTACCACAACCAGAGAGGATAACCATTGTTAGAGGGACTGATTCTCAGTTGTCTTCATTGTGTTTGGGGAAGCCCCCAGTACCCTCTATCTATAGTAGAGGCCAAGGTCAAGGCTCCCAGTTGCTATCCAATGAATGATTAATGTGTGGGAGTGGAAAGGACCAGAAGAACTTGAATTTTTGCAACAAGTTTGGAAATTGCACAACCTACGACAGCTGAAACGACCATTTAGCTGAGCTAGACGGTCATCTCACACTGTGAGACGGTCGTTTTGCAGTTTCTAGTTGTGTACAAATTTGGCAAATCAATTCCCATCAATGTTAGACATTGATTTTCTTGTACAACAAGTATTGCTCAAGCAAAACAAATAGGGAAACATTTAGAACCTTCCTCGATCGAGTTGGACCATCTTGCCCATGTGAGACGACCATATTGGTTCACCCAGACAGTCGTCGGGTGACCCAATTCAAGCTTGTTAGGCCGGGGCATTTCGTTCCGTTGCCAATTTTAACTCACAACCAGGCCTGACACCCAGACGCCTGTCTCAACTCTTGAGATGACCATTTGGTGCTTCCAAAATGTCGTCTCAAATTTGAGATGGGCGTTTAGCAGTGTTGTCAGCCTGTTTGTTGCGTGAATCATATGCTTAAACACTTTAACACTTAATTCAACTGTCGTTCGAGATCTGAACTCCTCTTCTAGGTCAAGACCTATGTGTGTGACCCTATAGGTTCCATATTACAAAGTGAATGTCCATAACAACTTATGACATCACAAGCAAAGAGTGGTGCCTAGTCGCACATCATTGCTACCCAAGTAAATGAAAAAGTTGGGGAACAACTTCAACCTACAATTTGTGTATGGCGTTGTAGTGTTTGTATAGTTCCTTTATCACTGATGTCAAAATTGAACAGAGGCATGGAGCAGTCACCCTCATTATTATTCAATATAGTTTCTTGAACCAAGAGCAGACTGTCTGGGATATATGTAAGCTCAATATTATATATTGACTCACATGTGCATGGACATGCTTTTCCTAGTCTCGCTTATCAAGAGGCCTAGGACATCATACTCCGGTAGGAGGGACAAATCCCATGTCTATCACTCACAATCAATCCCCATGTGTCAAAGCCACCCAATCATCACCGTTATAACAACCCATGTTTCAGGACTACATTTGATGATGTCAAAGTGTACCCAGTGACATGTATTGAGAGCAGTGATTTTAGGTCTAAGAACTACAACCACCACCATCACTATGAGACCTAACTATGACTTCCATAAAGATGGCTTCCATGTGTCAGTCTCATGGTGGGTTTGTTTGATACACTATTCTCTAACATGTATCTTTGTGCTTGGTTTGATATAGCCATATCATGACTCACAAGATTGCATCATCAACCAACCCACACTCTGATGTTATGTATTATTATTATCTATCAACCTTCAACAATAATATCTGAACAGGGACATAATGAGAATATATATATATATATATATATATATATATATATATATGTACTCTTAACATTCGTATGATCATGTTTTGAAAGGTATAATACTTGAAGACATACATCATTGAGTAATATTATTCTCTGGACATTTATAATGTTACATCATTATCTCATAATTGAATTAAACAGAATAAATCGAAAGCTTGCCTTTATTTATAATCAAATCATTTTTACAAGTAATGCCATCACAATCATTACATGATTGGCTCTTGGGCATACATAACCAACATCATATACACATCCTCAAGTAGATATAGGTAAGGAATGTGGTTTTGTATCCATATTCCAGATTTCATAATGATGGTCTGCCACAATGGCAAGCATGATCCTAATGGACTTTACAGTCATGGTTGGTGAGAAAGTTTCATCATAGTCAAAACCTTGAGCTTGTTTGAAACCTTTAGCCACTTATGGACATTTCCATTCATGTCTGTCTTCTTCTAGAAGACCATTCATAGTCAATAGGTTTTACCCCTTTAGGTGGTTCCAGCAAGGTCCATTCCTTGTTGGTATACATGGAGTCCATTTTAGATCTCATGGACTCAAGACATTTACTAGACTTTGGTGCCTCGATATATTCCTTGTAGGTGGTTTTCTCATCTTGATCCTTGACCAACACCTCACCATCTAGATTCACATGAGATCTAAATTTCATTAGGTCATGGCAAGTCCTACTATATCCTTGAGGTTCCCATGTTTGTTAAGTGGTTGGATGTACCACAAAAACTTGTGGTGCCTCCTAATGTTCTTCTTCATGTTTATTGCAATTTTTTATATCTCAAAGTTCTTTGAAAATTATTACCCTACCATTGGTATTTAAATATGAATTGTTTCTACAAAAAGATACCAATTCTAGAAACAAACATTTTGTTTTGTTGAAGGAATATGGAAATAGTAACCTTTGGTTTCACCAAGATACCCCACAAAATAAGTCTTTTGATGTCTAGGTCCCAATTTCTCACAAAATGAATGCTTCACATAAGATTCAAAATGCCAAAAATTCATGAAAGACATATTGGAATGCTTCCCAATCCATATCTCACTTTTTGTCTTTGGAATCCATTTAGAAGGAGTTCAGTTAAGTGTAAATGTTATGATTTTTAGAGCATGTCCCCAAGAGGAAGTGGAAGTTTGACTTGGATAAACTGGACTGCACATGTCTAAAAATGTGTGATTCCTTCTCTCTAATATACCATTATGTTGTAGTGTTACTTGTGGATTCATTGGTGATACAATATCACACTCCTTCATAAGGTCATCAAACTCTTGGCATGAATATTTACCACATCAATCTAATCTAGGAATCTTAATATTCTTTCCAAGTTGTTTCTATACATCATTTTTTAATTCCTTAAACACTTCAAGGGTTTCTGTAATGCCCGGGCCCACTGCCCAAGGCTCTAGTAGAGTTTCAGGAATGACGACTGGCCCCACAGACCACCACTAGCCTTAACTGCACACTTTGTCCACACTGACACGCAAGCCAGGATCAACTTCCGGACTGGTCACCCATCCTAGTACTACTCCAAGCTGAGCACGCTTAACTATGGAGTTCTTTAGTGATGGGCACCCGGAAAAGGAGGTGCACCTTGGTGATATGGGTAGTCCAATCATTCCTTTTAAGATCATGTTATCCGAGGCCTCAAACCTTGGGATGTTATAGTTTCTAATTTGTATCTCATAAAAGTTCACATCTACTTCCTTAAACACTTCAAGGGTTTCTAATTTGTATCACATATAAGTTCACATCTACTAAATCCACCAATCAATGGGATGAATTATTTGAAAAATCCTTTAGCTATTGAACTAAAAGGACTATATACATCCATATGTATGAGTTCAAGAAGTTCATATTCCCTCTCACTACTTCAACTAAAAGGCACATTTTCCAACTTGTCCAACAAACATGATTTGGATGTCTGAAGAGATTCAAAATCAAATGAGTCTAAATATCCACACGGAGTTTACAGATGTGTATCACATTTGTACAAGAAAATGGAAATGCTAAAGGTAAGTAATGTTTGAGTCATGTATTTTATGATATTTCATATGTAAATTATTATGTGTGGCTTAGGATCTGGAAATATTAAGAAATTAGGAAGTGACATATAGGAAACTGTCAAAGTAAATTGAAACAAAATTGTCCATTTCAAGGAATGAAGTACACTTTCTTGTCAAAACAACAACTTACTAACACATGAGTAACAAGAATTCTAGGACTCTACTACAATACCAATCTATATATATATCAAGAATGACATATAGGAAGTCATCCAAGTATAATAAACAAAAGTTGTTCATTATAATGAATACAAAACTATTTCTTATCCAAACAACAACTTAATGGCATAAAACTAGTTGTAACTCTATAGTTCTATTACATATCCAAATTTTTGAGATAAAATGTGTGACCATACAATACAAATGACAACTCTTGCCATACTTGACACTTTGGATCACACATATTCCTTCTTTAAGAATATAACTTTGTTACTATCTTACATTGATGTAAGACTCTCATGTCATATCACATACATCTGATTAAGAAAAAAATGAATTTATCTCAATAATGTAACTTCTTGAGGTGGAGATCTCTATCTCCTTGTACATTTCAATTCCACTATGTAAGATGGGAATCATCCAATTTTTAACATTGATGAAGTTTTCTTGTGTGCTCATAATACCCCTTACCTTGTTTTTAGAAGTATTTGACTTCAATTTAACTTAGATACCATCTTAGTCTTAACCTTTCCAATTATGCCCCCACTTCTCATTTTGACCCTCAACATAGAATATGGGTAATTTTTATGTGTTGGTCTCAGTTGTTCATAACATCATCAGACATTTTGATAATTATCTAGCCACATCATTCATAATGATTGTCTATATGATTTTGCAATAGTTGCATATTTAATTCCACGGTCAACTTTTGGCTAAGGGAAGTCACATGCTCATTGGTCCTCTATGTACTCAAATTGTTTGAGTATATAAGTTTCTAATGTGAGTGAACTCATGAGGGAAATGTGTTGAGTTCACACTCTATCTTGATAACATTTCTCAATTTACTAGTCCAAAAAATTGTCTCATCAAGCATGTATTCTCAAGAATTGATCGCAATGATAGGTGGTGCAGTTTTGTTTCTCTAATATTATATAGATATAACCTTTTACTTGAAATTTTTTATTTAATTAAGCCTTAAATTACACATTTACTCCCACTCTTTTATTTTAATTAATAACCCTCATTATTAATCCATAAAGTTATAACAAATAACTTTCAAGTGGGTCACGGTCGATATTTCATTAAATCATGAGTCAACTATGGATGACCACTCACAACTCAATTATTTAGTGAGACAATTATTGCTAATTGCAATACATACAACTCTTGGATGGATGGGGAACAACCATTATTAGATTCCATCATGTGTAACACATGTATACATGCCTCTAGCTGCTTGATCCTATTAAAGTTACCTCATTAATCCCATTAAGGCTAAGTCATTACCTCATTAAGACAAACCTAGCCACTGATACTAACAACACCATGTACCCTACTTTGACAGACCCATATCTCACACCTCACCAAGATGGAAATGCACCTCTCTTTGGAAAGCCCACATAAATCAATCGAGGCCTTGATGTGTATTGCATGTTGGAAGTAATCTTAAGCTTAATATTCAACAAGGAGTTTTGTGTAGTACATATACATATCCAATCAGCACATATGTATGTATTATATATCTTATATACAAATAGGCACCATAAGTGTTACAGATAAAATGTGATGATTATGGCCTCTTAGCACAATCTTTCTAATATAATGTAAGATTGAGGTCATCTAAGGTTTCATGCATCACATGCTTAAAAAAATATGATAAAGCCTAATTCTTGTATTCATCAATCACAAGTAGCCAGCATGGACGATCCATCATTATTGATGGTTGTTCTCCATTCACCCTTCTTCATGACCACCATGTTAGATATCCTATATCCTATACTATACTAAACTCATATGTAAAATAAACCTTGAGTTACATTTGAGGAGAACAAGGTGGGAAGCCATACGTATGGAATCATCAGAGAAGGAATATCATGCAAGCCATATTAAGAAATACAAATGATCAACACATGTACACAAGCAATCACAATTAGGGTTTAGCCACAATCATGCGTTACACACCAAAAACAACCATCAATGTATCTTTGGACATGCATAGATATACATATATATTATCATCTCATAATATGATCAATATGATCATAGGGATATCAATTGGTACATTTCCATTGAAAAATTTACTCATTAATCAATTCCATCCTATGAAATATACACACTATCATTGTCCAAATAAAAAAAACATTATTCATAATAAAAAATCTATTAAAGAGCATTAAACTTGGCTCTGATACCACTGTAGGAATCATAGGAGCAAAAATATCACCACAATATTTTTTTTCTTGAGAATCCTTCAAGCAAGATCCATCTATTACAACAATACTAGATTAGGGTTTATAAGTTAATACCTTGTCATAAAAGAGGTTCCAACAATTTATCTTATAGCACTTGGTGTATATTTAGACCTTTAAATCTACATATCCCTTGAATTTGTGGATCAATAATGAAACTCCTTTTGGGTGTCTCCCACAAATTGGGAGTCACCTTGGGATGCGTTTAAAAATTATCTTTCTATGGCCAATTGCAACAATGGTGATCGTCAATTTCTGATCATAGGAATCCACCAGTGATTTTCATAGTTCCTAAGGTCATAAAGATGGCTCTATTGACCCCAAACCTGATCCTAAACTTGTCTATAGTTGATTGTAATATTCTTCCATAGACGTGTGTAGTGGATCTTATCATTCTACACCACAGAATTTCACCTTGATTTGCATTCTCTGAGAGGAGGATCACATCATTCCTCCATGGGTACCTTCTCCTTGGCTTGTGTGACCGGTGGATCACATTGTTCTACCATCCATGCTTGTGGTATACTGAGTCATTCTATCATCACCTCAATTTGCATGCCATCAGTGTAGATATTCATCCAAAATGAATTTGTTATGCAAACTCCTCTTCAAGTATCCATGTGAGTACTCGAAGATGGTCAAAGTTGCTAGTCTATGCATTTCCCTCTTTCTCTCTCTATGTTGATCTTAGGGTTTCTCAAACCTTGGAGGAAAAAATGAGAAGATCAGAGTGCATGCCTTGAAGGCCTACTCTAATATCATATATAGAAGAATGGAGAGTTAAGATTTCCTAAACCTTCTATGACCATGTTGTGGACTCCTTGACTTATGAAAACTTATTTCTTAAGACATAATTTATATTTTATTCAGTTTGTCAAAACTTACCTTTAGTTCCCTAGATTTATTGTAATAATTATAATAAGGTCCAATTCAGACTTTCTTTAATATATCTCAATGTAAATGACCATGTAGGCACCAAAATATGTAGGCAATGGATTCACTAATAAATGAATATTATGATCCATAAGCAATTATAGGTGTCTAGATACACATCATTGCTACCCAAGTAGTAGGATTAGTTAGACAAGACTAAGCCATCAATGACCAATACTATCATGTTGTATAATCCTTTTATCATAGATCTAGATTGAAATAGAGGCATGGACACATCATCCTCATTATGATCAACCTAAATTCCTTGATCTTTATGTAGACTAGAAAAATAGATATTATCTCAATATCATATACTAACTCACATGAGCATGGCCATGCATTTCTATAGTCTCATATATCAAGAGGCCTTGGATATCATTGTAGTTGTATAGGAGGAACAAATTCCTTCTACATCACTCACAAAGTGTAGCATGGTTCTCATCACACCAATCACTACCTTTATGAAAACCTTCTTCAGGATCACGTTAGGTAGTGTCAAAGCATGATAATTGTCATATCACCATTGTAATGACATCTAGTAAAAGGACCACAACACCAAAGTTCCATTTGAGAGTTTATTATGACTATCATATCATGGTCCATTAATCACTTTCAAGGTAGGTATGCTCAGTAAACTTGTTCTCTAACAAGTACCTATGTGTCTAGCTTGGTATCAATACCTATGACCCATGAGAATGGCCATCAGTCACTACACATACTATTCTCATGCATATTATTGTTATACAATCCACAAAAATACTTGACTAGGGTTTTAAGTATATTGTTCTTATCATCCATTAGGATCTCATCTTCAAGTCAAAATTTGAAGTCTCGTGTCTTTGAACAAATCATCATAAGGATATTTATTATGTATATTTATTAATTCAATCCATATAGGGTGGAATCTCCACTCTAGCGATTCTAGGGCAAGGCTAGTGACTCCCTTCTCAGTTCAGGGGAGGGGGCACCGCAGTCAGTGGGTGACACCCCTCTCCCCTAGGGCCACATCTCTGGCTAGAGGTTTGCTGGATCTGTTGGGGCAGTCGACTGTCCCTCCTCCTCCTAGCCTTCCCTTTCAATCGGCAGTGTCAGGCTTCATGTCCCTGATTTGAGCTTTGTATGATGTCAAGGGGGAAGGGAACCAGTGGCTGCTGCTCTAGTTTGTCCAAAGCTTCAGGCATCCGACGAGGTGGGGTGGGTAGTCAGCTCCTCCATGTTCAATGGATCTGGCCCCTGATCTAGCTTTTCCTCCTCTCTAGTTTCCTCTGGCATCTTTTCTTTTTTCCTTTCTATTTTGCGATCTTCCTTATTTCCTACATCTTCATATACCTTTGGTCTGTCTATCTCATGTTGTGGAGGTTAGTTCTCAGGGTTTACCCTTTTTTTGGTTTTCGGGTTTCTTGTTGTGTCTAGATTAGGATCTAGATTGGTCGTTCTACCACCTGTGTCGGCTTACTTGGCCTAGTTGTGAGTTCTTTGCCAGTACTACTATTTTGATGGTACAGGGGGACCTTTCAGGGAGGGTTCTTGGTTGGGTGATGGAGACCTTCCTTTACGTGGTGTTTCTGTGTGGCTACTTGAGCTTAGGTTTGAGTAGGGGAAAATGTGTGGTAGGCAGGTTGAGGTGGTGGGTTTCCTCCGAATAGTCCACTCCTCCTTTTCTTATCATCAATCTTATTCTATGTCGGTCGTATTGTTGTGCTTGATTTTGTATAGCTTCTTCACCATGTTCCCGTGTTTCGTGTTATGTGTTTGTGTTTATACCTTTGTGGTGATTTTTGTCGTGTGTGTTGTGTTGTAGGTCTTGTCACTCCTTTGTTTATGGCTGAGGCTTATCTTAGTGCCTTCTTTGTAGTAAGTGGCATGTTTATGCTATGTTTTTGCCAAAAGGTTGATAGTGTTTATTAGGACCTTTTCTCTGGTGGTCTTGGTCTCAGTAGTTGGGGACTCATCTATGCAAGTTCTACCCTTGATTGTGAAGGGATTCTGATTGAATGTTGCTTTGTCCAGTGTGTTGAGAAGGAATTCAGGAAGAAGAGTCTTACTTTCATCCGATCAATCTTGCATTATGTCTTTGTATCCTTTGCTACTTCGTTATATAGATTACATGGATCTCCTATCTTTGTAGATGTCGTATGGATTTTCTTAATATAATGGCAATGCTTACCTTCAAGAATAATTATGTACATTTATACCGCAGTAATTAAACATGCACTAATAAATTGGAATCACCTTTATTAATCAAACAAAGGGTACAAAATATCACTTTAGATATCATCTAATGATCAGCTTCTAGGACATATACACCAACACTAACCAATATCATTTATTTAGTTATCTTGTAGGTAATCAAAATTTTCATCTGATGGCTTTTGAATCATCCAATTCCTAGTTTATATGAGACAGTTGTGGCCTATTATTGATTGTCTATACTCTAATGATCCTCACTTCAATTATCAATGTTGGGGACTGAGGTTATGTGATCTTTGGTCATTTTCCTAATCATTTCATTGATTAAAATTAATACTCTCTTGCACTTACATCAATACCCTAAAAATTGAATAAAAATTTGGATTAAATAATGAATAAATTGCATAACTACTACAACTATAAAAAAGTAAAATATGAAGTGAATTGTAATAGAATCATGCAAAACTAATTATAGAAACACAATTTAAAACATGATTAATAAACATTTGTCATGTTTTCTTGGAAAAAACAAGGAATCTAAAATGAGAATTACCCATGTACCTTAAATCACTTATGAGGATAAAACATAATGATAACAACCTCAAATCACCATTATTTGTAAGTAGTGGTTTCATCCATTTGGTTTAATCAACTGCAATAGGTTGGTTGTTCCTACATGAAATTCTATAAATTTTTGTCCTAACCATTTTCCTAATTATACTTCTCTTCCCCAAATTCTATTATATTTCCCTAGGTGGAGTTGAAAAGAGTGATTTTGATGATGACTTTGGAATTGAAGGAATTTGGAGATCAAATTCATGTGAGTCCAAATTCACCTCTTAAATACTATTAGTGAGTTGGTTTCATACTATGTTTTTTTATTTAATACATGTAAGCTTGAAGACATTAATTTAATGCTAATTGTGTTCAATGAAAAAAAATTCCATGATTTTTGGGGAAGTTATAGGATATTATAAATGCATTGATCTAAAATTTGTACTAATGATTATTGTATGCCATTAAATTATTCATGAATTATAAATACTAAAACTTTTTTAATTAGTTTACTCTATTCCTTGGAAATATTGTGACAATAACCTAACATGGCATCCAAATTTAAGAAAAATGTACTAACTATTAAAATGTTAGGTTTTATTCAGTACCTACCATTTCATTTATGATTCTAGACACGTTATGTGAATAATAATTTAATAGGTAATTTATTTTTATGTACCTATTTTAGGTGAAATATTGATGAAATTGACTCAATAGATCCGGTAAAAGGAAGTTTTGAGATAGTGAATAGTTTAAATGCATATGAAGATTCTAATATCTCTAACTGATATCAATGATAGTACTTGTGACCTAATATATCTAAATGAGGCTTGTGAAAGGTAACACTAGTAATGGTGATGATGAGGATGATATGAACTATCTATACCAATGTAACATTGGTAATGTATTATACATGTTTTAGGTAGATGTATTATTATATACAAAATAGTGAATAATGCAATTAAAAAGTACCACCTATAAAAGAACATTGGGTGCGATCTCAATATAAGGATTAATGAATACTTTAGAATGTATAACTTGATATTTGAATTGAAATACCTATTATTTATACATTTCTAAACTGAATAAGAACTTTCAAGCTCTATTAAATTATTGAGAGTGGATACAATATTCTTATGTTTTGGTATTTTGGTTTTTAGACTTCATTGTTTGTAAAAAAATCAAATTTGAACTTAAGTGACCCATTTGTCATGATTTCAAGAAGTTTAACTCTAATATACTAAACAAATGTGTCATAAATAAACTAAAAGTTTGTATCATTGGTTGTAATTGAATCCATTGAGGAAAAGATTACTTGTGATAAATTTATTTGATTCAATATCACCATTTTATAGATAAGTTTGGGTGTTAGTTTATATAAAACCCTAGTGGTTGACATTAGTGATCCGTTGAAGTGATACTTGTAGTGCGGAATTAGGGTATATGTCTAATGGTTCTAAATGGACAATATACTTTATGATTATAATATAACATATATGTTGAACATCACCAACATGAGTAGAATATTGGATGTAATCAAGGTTTTAATACATGTGTATATATTTGTTTATTGAGTTAAATTAGCATAGAACAACTTGGTTGTACACCAACTGGGTGTAAATGACAAACTTCTATATGTACACTATTTAGGATTCAAGAATATGTAAATATATAGAATAAAAGTATATAATGGAGACAAATATTTACAAATTTATAATTAAGTTAAAAAATTTATTAAAATAAATCTGGAATAGATAAAATATTATTTAATATAAAAAAATATATATATATATATGAAAATTGAAATATGGAATAATTCAAAGTAACATACTTTCTTCATAAAACTTTACTAAAATGGTGAGAATTGAGAAAACCATGGCAAATAATAATTTTTTATTACATATATAATTAAATTGCAAATGTACTGTAACATACTGAATCTTCAATTTATTTGCTATTTAACCCATTTTTAAGCTTTTATTTCCTTCATATCCTTTTTGTCCTTTTTCCTAAATTTTCCTATCTTTTCTATCCACTTTGTCCTCAATGTTGAAATTGAGCAATACTTAATGTTGTGAATTATATTTGACCCACATTCATTTCAATGAATGGGTTTTTGTAAAAATATCTCAACTAATGTGTTAATTAGAGTCTAATAATGCAAAATGACCATTCATGAGATATAATTAGTATATTATATTAATTTAGAGTTTTTATGGATTTTTGGGAAAAGAAATGATATATAATGTGGTTTTGAGTTAGTTAATGAAAGAAATAAACCTTTTCTTTTCTCTCTCCTCCTAAATGTTAATAAAGCATGAAGGGGTCTAAAAGTAAATTATACATAATAAATGTAAATCATCGGAATTAATCAACTAAAATTATATGTTTGACTCCCTAAAATATCCTACGAGCATGTGATTAATGAAAATATATTAAATATGAATATAAATGCCACAAATAACTCCCAGAAAGTAATTGGTGCATTAAGTGAATACTTAACAAAATAACATCAAATATTTTTAGAATATGAAACAAATATTAAATTCAAATTCCTTGTATTTTAATTAGTATACATATAAATTTGCATATTAATCTGATGCCATTTGCTCCCTCAATTGGTGCTATGAAATAAGGAAGTCATTAGTTAGTCTTAATCAATTTAATTCTCTACTTTTGGTAAATGACTTAAGACCATTTATTTCTTTCCCACTATGTGTAACACCTCCTTCCCTTCGTGACTCTGACTATGCATGACTGAAAATGGTGCATGGTATTTCCTCCTTCTCTTCCCCGACCTTCCCTATTTCTTCCTTCCCCTTTCTCTGCCCTAACTTACAGATTCTACCTTAGCACCTCTCTTCCCTATTTAAGCCATCTTGTGGCACCGTCAGACTCCCACCTTATCTACTCCTCTTTCAATTTGCCCTCAACTTCCCTAAAGGTCCCTGACCTACTCCTCCTCCTTCTCCAACGATGATGGTCTCGCCCCAACGTTCTTCACCAATTCTGGACAAATTGGCAATCCGGTGAGCATCCTTGACCCTCCTTCTTCACTTTTCTGTTCTTAGTTTTCTATGTACTTGTCTGAGTCACCGTGTCCTATAGGCAAGCATTGATGTCTCACCGACGCCAGTCACCGTGGTGGCCCAGAGGTTTTCCAGTCCTAGCAAGGCATCAGTTGAGTCCCTATGACCTTTGTGAACGTATTCCACATCCCATTTTAGTGTTTTCGTGTGTACTCGATGCCTTGCACCCATCTCGATCTTCTTCCCTATTCATGGATTTCTCCATTCTGTTCTAGTGACCTAAGGATTCTTGCTCCATGATGTTTGCTCCTCTACTTTTTCCTGACTCCGAGCAACATGCCCCAGTCATCCATGTGCTGAGACCTTGCCTGATGATGCGAGGCAAAGCTAGAGTTGAACCTCTAGGAATGTTTCTCGCACCATGGACAAGCTAGGAAGAAACCAAGTTGTGGAATGACTCTGGTGCCCCCGAGTTTTCAATCAATCAATTAAATGCACAAGGATGTTTTCATGATTTCATGCTCGCTTTTGAGCTAGCAAAGACAAGCTTTGTTTTGTATCAAAATGACTTTTTTGCTCCTGGTTGCTTAATCAAATAATCAATCATGTATGGCCATTTTCGGGTTTTCCTCTTGTCACCACTCACCCTCCTATTTTGATAACGCGATGCCAGCGTGGTGTGATCCTATTGGGCCACAAGAGCGGGACTCGGGCCCAGTATCTGCTAGGCAGATAAATGCCACATGGCTTTTTCCTGCCTTGTTATTGGTCAGTTTTTGGAAATTCATAGCAAATTGATGGTTTATCAGAAAAATATGAATAAATAGTCATTGGAAAGGATTTTTCGAGTAGAATTTGATTTAGGATTTTCAAGTATTGTTTTGCATCCCTATTTTTATGTTTGTCATAAATACCATTTTAATATATAAAAAGTCTTAAAATATGTAATTAATTTATTTTAACTCCAAATTTAAGAAATAAATATGTTTTCTTAATAAGGAGAATCCAAGTAATCGATTGGTCTATGTTTGAAGTCCTCAATCAAAGGGTTTCCTAGAAGTTCCAAAATTAGGGTTTCTCACATAGTATGTTGTATAAACCCTAATCCACATGTATAAATTTGTAATTAGGTTAAAAGTAGTTTTAGATACAACATAATTGGTGAAAGGTCTTCTCCAGGAATCTCAAGTGAGGTATGTGAAATCCTATTTATGTATGTGTGTGTGAAATCCTATTTATGTATGAGTCTGTACATTTACCCTTCAATTGGGCATTTTGATATCCAACCCTAATATTCCTAATGAGGCATCAACGTATACCTTGTTCTTTATACTCTTTTAGAACATTTATTTCATTACTTGTTTGGGTTTTATACACCCTACCATGTCACTAGTAATTTTTTGTTTAATATTGCCATTTTATTTATTGAGCATGATAATTTGATGACTTATTAGCTAATGTAGTGTACCTCTGTACTAGCCACCCATAGTTTGGGCATGAGCCCTGGGGAATGTGACCACTCTCCCCACTTTTATATATATTTATAGGTGTTTGGGAATGTGACCACTCTCCCTCACCTATTTGTTTTGGTTGAGGTTGGTAGGTGCCTCAGCTCTACTTTAAGTAATGTAGTCATACTTTTATCATGCATACTTCAATATTAATATGTGATGTTATGGAAAGTATTCTCTTTTATGTGCCTCATACTTTTGACATTTCCTTAGCATAGTGCAATCATTACTCCATGTTTACATTTTTTATTTTTCTTCATTCCATTAGTTGACGCATACTTTTCTCTCCTCTTGTTGGGTGATTCCAACCACCCAGGTTTAGGATCAGAGTACACACACAGGAGCATGGTGAACCAGTCTAAGACTAGGAAAAGGAGTTCATCCTTCCCCCATGAACTTAAGTTATTCGTTGGAGACAAATTAATGTAGTTTATATTCCCTCTATCTTAAAATCCATATGTTGTATCATGTAAACCCAAATTGGGAAAATTTTGATGTAAATTTTATGAAATTAAATATAGTCAAAGTTTTAAATTCTGCTTCTAATCATTGGTGTTTTGTTTACCATATTAAGTAGAGAGATGATTTCACTTCTTTACAGCATGATATCAAAGCCAATGGTAGTCGGAGTCTTGACTATTTCAATTTGTCTCCCTAGTTAGAAACCCTTACCTCATATAGTTTCCCATTTATACCTAGGATGGTGTTGCGCTCTGGCGGCGCTGGAGGCGATGGCCAACTAAGACCTCCGACCCATAAATGAGGAAGATGCCGTCAGAGAAGAAGCCACAATGTAGTTGAAGTCTGGGTGGACAGTGTGACTATGGAATGGACCCCTATTTTCAAAAACCCCATCGGTGATGTTGATACTAGATTGCTAGAAACTCCTTTGGTAGTGGAGGGTGACACTATCATCATCCCACAAATAGAGGTCGATGGTAATGCTGGACTATGTAAGAACACGACTGCATGCTACATCATCAGATTCAAGCCACATATTCCAACACTTCAAGATTACCGTCTCCGTCTCTGGAAACCAATAGGAGCCATGGAGGTATTGGGTAGGGAGAGTGGAAGCTTTATAATCAAGTTCCAAGAGGGAGCAGATATAGCCAATGCTATCAAAGGTGGACCTTAGCACGTGAAAGGGAAGCCTATGGTTTTGAAGAAGTGGGAGAAGGGGGAGCCCTTGGAGAAAGAACAATTTTCCTCTATTCCAGTGTGGTTGAAGATCCTAAACCTGCCATTAGAGATCTGGAGTGAGAAAATACTCGCCCACATTGCTTCTTTTCTGGGGAAACCACAATGCTTGGATCGCTAGACAAAAGGTAAGAGCAGAATTGCTCGAATCAATGTTCTTATGGATGTAGAGTGTACCTTCCCTAAGTCAGTAAAGCTTCGAACTAACAAAGGCTTAGACTATGCAATCAAGATAGAATATGAATGGATACCCGAGAAATGTCCTCATTGCGGAAGTTTTGGATATGATAAGTGTAAACACTTGGGCCCACTGCCCAAGGCTCTAGTAGAGTTTTAGGAATGATGATTGGCCCTACAGACCACCACTAGTCTTAACTATGCACTTTTTCCTCGCTCACACGCAAGCCGAGGTCAACTTCCCGACTAGTCACCCAACCTAGTACTACTCCAAGTTGTGAACGTTTAACTATGGATTTCTTTAGTGATGGGCTCCCGAAAAAGGAGGTGCACCTTGGTGATATGGGTATTCCAATCATTCCTTTTAAGATCATCTTATCCAATGCCTCAAATCCTGGGACTACAATCTCCCTCACTTAGACTCTTGACGTCCTCATCAAGGCTCAATATACGACCTCATAATCTCTTCCCCATTTTAGTGCAGACCCACAGTGACCCATGGACACCCAGCTCGTGATCACTGAATACCAGCACAAGGGTGGCTATATCAATCATGGACAACCATTTCCAACATGCCTGGACCGCACGGCTCAAGATTGGCATGCCACATGCTCATGTGGGCCCCACCTACTAGAGGGGAATTGGCTATGATACCATTTGTAAACACCCGGGCCCTCTGCCCAATGCTCTAGTAGAGTTTTAGGAATGACGATTGGCCCCACAGACCACCACTAGCCTTAATTGCGCATTTTTTCCTCACACGCAAGATGGGGTCAACTTCCCGACTAGTCACCCATCCTAGTACTACTCCAAGCTCAACACACTTAACTATGGAGTTCTTTAGTGATGGGCTCCCGGAAAAGGAGGTGCACCTTGGTGATATGGGTAGTCCAATCATTCCTTTTAAGATCATCTTATCCAAGGCCTCACATCCTGGGACGTTACAATAAGCTCATGTGCAGAGCATCTGCAACTGCAAAGAACCAGGAGGTGATGGAGACTCAACCTAAAGTCCCAACTCTAACACAAGATTCGTCTCAGCCACAATCTACTCGAAAGAATCCCTCAACTAGTGGTACTCCACAGAGCAAGCCCCTGGCTGAAAAAGGGAAGACAATTGATTAGGATGACTTCGAGAGGCCTAAACGAACTATCAGTCCAAGAAAAATCAAAAGTCAGAATGCTCCTAAGAATAGGGGACAAGAAGGCAATAAATTTCAATCACTAGAAGATTCGAATATAGAAATAGAAACCATTACCTTGACTGACAGCAAGTCAGTCCATAGGTCCAATGGTTGATACACCCACTATGATGGCTTGGAACATCCGAGGCTTATCTAGTTGGGAGAAGCAGAATCCAAGCAGAATTAAGCAGAGCCAAAGCTGATGTGGTTCTCTTGACTAAAGTTAAAATAAAAAGAAAAAAATAGCAAAAGCCATGGGACACGCTTGGCTTGAAGCTGAGTGGATTGATAACTCCTACTCAAGTAAGAAAATCAGGATACTAGTGCTCTGGGAAAATGAAGATATCCAAATTACTTCGATTTCTCAATCGAGACAGTTTCTGCACTTTAGCTTGTCCTCAGGTAGCATGAATATGGAGATCACTGTTGTCTATGGTGATAACGATGACTCCAACAGGGAGACTCTTTGGGAGGATTTGACTAAGCTAAGAAGCAACATTAATGGGCCTTGGTTCATTACAAGCGACTTCAAAGTGGTAAGGAAAGTTGAAGAATTGAAAGGTAGGGCTTCCCCTTCAGCCAAGTCGATGAGAGACTTCAATGAAGCAGTCCATAAACTGAATGTAATGGAAGCGGAAGCGAAGGGTTCTTTCTTTACTTGAAATAACGAACAGATGGGAACAAACAACACATGCAACAATATCAATAGAACCTTCTTCAATCTATAGGGGTTCATCGATTTTCCTAAGATGTGGCTGGAAACCTTCCATCTATTTACAGTGATCACCATGCACAGATCCTGCATTTGGATGATGAAACTCAAAGAAAATGTTATCCTATATACTACTTTAATCCTTGGGCCAGTCTGCCTGGGTTCAAGGAGACAGTGTCAAAATCTTGGAGTACTAAAGTAGAGGGAAACCCAATGTATAGGTTGTGCCAACACCTAAAAATAACAAAAAGAAGCTTACAAACTTGAGGCTGGGAGAACTCAGGGGATCTCTCAGACTCTGCAAAGAATAAGGAAGAAGCAGCTTTAAAAGCACAAGAGGAGGCAGACAAGGACCCATACAATGATCTATTGTGGGAATTTGCTAAATCTCTAAAGGATGAATCCATTACAGTGAAGAATGTAGAAGAATCTATGGTGAGACAGAAATCATGTGTGTTTTGGTTGAAAAATGGAGACTCCAACATGAAGTTCTTCTATGCCTCTTTAAAGACTAGGAAAATGAGGAACCAGATATGTATCCTTGATTTTGATGGGACACAAACAAGTGATATGGAGGAAATCTCTGAAGCTTTTATCAATCATTATATTCATTGATCCCAGAAGAAGGAGCTTTTACATGTGGAGTAACATCCCTAAAATCATAGCACAACAGAAGATGTTGATGTATGTTGAGGTCAGTGATGAGGATATATATATATATTTATAACATTTTAAAGAATGCATATGCAGATAAGTCCCCGGGACCAGATGGTATGAATGCACAATTTTTCAAATCCACATGGGACATTGTAGGTAGAGATGTGTGTTGTGCCACTAAAGATTTTTTTCTTAAAGGAAGAATGCTCAAGGAAATGAATAAGACATACATTTCCCTTATTCTAAAAGTCAAACAGCCTCAAGGAGTGGGTGATTGGAGACCCATATCTTTATGTAACTTCATTGTCAAGATAATTTCTAAAATACTTGCAAATAGACTAAGAGACATTATGTCATGTCTTATTAGCACAAATCAGTGTGCTTTTCTCAAAGGAAGAAGGATTGCAGATGCAATCTTATTTGAAAATGAATTGGTGCACGATTTTAAGAAACCAAATGCCCTGAGCAAGCTATGTCTGAAGGCAGATCATAGTAAAGCCTATGATTCTATTGACCAAGACTATCTCTTAAACATTATGAAGCAAATGGATTTTCCTGTCTACTGGCAGTAATGGATAGAAGAAATTCTTACATGGGTATGTTTCAAATTCTTATTAATGGATCATCTACTCAGTTAATTCATGCAACTAGTGGCATAAGACAGGGGACCCTCTTGCTCCCTATGTGTAAGGACTAACATCTATTATTGATGATGCAGTCGAGAGGAAGGAGCTTAGTCCTTTGAGTTCAGGGGACACTATCCTTTCTTATTTGATGTTCGTTGATGATCTACTTGTATTTGTCAAAGCCACTAAAGACAATATCATAGGTATCAAGAAATTCTTACAATAATTCAGGGACCTGTCAGGCCTGGAGTTAAACCCTAAGAAAAGTCAAAATTTTTTAGTAGAGTTGCCCCATCCCATCTTAGCTTGATCATGGGAGTTGATGAAGTTGAGTTTCCTGTCAGATATCTGGGTGTCCCTCTGTTTGTAGGTCGTCTCATAAAAAGAATGTGTCACCCTTTTGTTGATAAGATAAAGACCAAGCTGGACTCGTAGAAGTCTAAAATCTTATCAATGGTAGGGAAATTGGAGCTTGTGATCGCTACGCTCACTGCTTATCATCTATATTTGATTGGAATCTTCCCTATTCCTAGGGCTACTATGGAAGAGATAGAGAGTTTGTGTTGAAACCTTTTTTGGGGAGACAAAGAAGAGAGTAAGCACATTCATTTGATATCATGGGATGTTATTTGCAGGCCAAAGAAAGAGGGCGGCCTCAGAGGTAGAAAGGTGGAAGACTGGTGTAAAGCTAGCCTTATTAGAACCTTGTGGGACATTGCTAATAAGAAAAACTCTTTTTGGATACGTTGGATCCATAGTAGATATGTCAAAGAAGAGACATTGTGGTCTTACCAAGCTAAAAATGTGAACAACTGGACGTGGAAGAACATTCTTAAAGTCAGGGATGAATGCTTTCCTCTTCTCTGATTCAACATTGGACAGGGAGCTAACATAAAGCTATGGAAGGATCCATGGGTCAATGGGCTATTCCTTAACCAATGTATTGAGGACACCTATTCCCTATGCCTTAGAACAAATCTTGGCTTTTTTCTTATTAGCAATGTCCCACAAGGTTCTAATAAGGCTAGCTTTACACCAGTCTTCCACCTTTCTAACTCTGAGGCCACCCTCTTTTTGGATACATTGGATCCATAGTAGATATGTCAAAGAAGAGACATTGTGGTCTTACCAAGCTAAAAATGTGAACAACTGGATGTGGAATAACATTCTTAAAGTCAAGGATGAATGCTTTCCTCTTCTCTGATTCAACATTGGACAGGGAGCTAACATAAAGCTATGGAAGGATCCATGGGTCAATGGGTTGTTCCTTAACCAATGTATTGAGGACACCTATTCCCTATGCCTTAGAACAAATCTTGGCTTGTCCAACTACCTAAGTGACATCATTTCTAGTGGTGAATGGGTTATTCTAGAAACTCGGGGGACAGACGCTCTAAGGAATGTATGCAGGTCTGTCCAGGTGGGAACTTGAAGTGATATATGCCTGTTCAAGGACATGGAACATGTCACTCTCAAGGACGCATGGAACCTGTGTAGAAATAAATATGAAGAACCTCCTTGGGCAAGGTGGTTATGGAGGATTACAGCTCCTAAATGTATGACACTATGTTGTTGGAAGATTATGCATGGAAGAATTCTTACTGAAGACCTACTACAAAGATGTGGGTTCTCACTTGCATTTAGATGCAGCATGTGTAATATGGATGTTGAAACCATTAACCACATCTTATGGAGATGCATTGTTGCCTCTGAGCTTTGGGGTAGAGCTGCAGGGCACTTCACTGATGTTCTAAGATGCAATGAAGACTTGATCCACTTGAAGAGTAAGGATAATGGCCTCCTTGCCATCCTTATTCTATTTCATATCTGGATTAACAGAAATCAAATTATTTTTGAAAATTCTAGTATGAACACTTGGAATGTATGGAGGTGTATCACTAGTGACTATATAAACCTGCATAGATAGGTTCTTTCCTTTTTCATAAAATCTGCATAGATATATTTCAATTGAGCTCAGCTCCCTTACTTGTAAATATCAGATTTGATTAATGGAATGAGTAGCATGCTTAATGAAAAAAAGAAGGAATTTCATATTAGAAATATCTTTAGTCAACTTTTAGGTGATTAGCCTATTAGGTAGCTACTAGGACATAAGTTGAAAGCAAGGGTGCCTAGAAAGGGTCAGGGTCTGGGGGATGACAAAATTTTCCTCGGAACCACTAGATTGGCTTACGAAGACTCGTGAATCCATATGACACCAGCTTGGCCTGAGTTGATATTGATTGTCCAAAATAGCATACCTTTAGAAAAATAACCTCAATGTTAAGTACCCTTAGGAACCTAATATAATGATTTGGTTACCCAAATAGAATCACCTTATGACCATAAGTTCCTTATATGAGTCTTAGATTTCCATGTTTAGGGGTAGTCTACCCTATACTAGACCTTGAGGTTTGGTAATAGTTAATAGTAAAACAATTAAGTGTTGGTTTAATTAGACTCATTGTTTTAGCTCTAGCTTAATTTGACTTGGTAGGTCAACCATTTTAAGGAGTATAGTAGTAGTACTAGTGGTAGTAGTAGTAGTACCTTGATAGATTTTGCATTTGCTGATTTTGAGGATGAAATCCCTTTTTAGGGGGACAGAATCCTATAACATAGAAAAATCTAGCCACTTTTGAATTAGAAACCCTAACTCCATAGATAAGAGATTAGTGAGCTTATATGATTAGTATTGACCAAACACATTATAATTATAATTCAACTTGTTTGTTTATATACAAATGAATATATAATAAGTCATCTAATAAATAGTTCATATGCTTGAACCCTAACAAATACTTAAGGCATATAATATGAGTAACTCACTAATTTTTAATACGCATAATGTTGACCATGTCACTCTACTGCTATGGTAAATGGAACTAATGCATATTAAGAATGCATAACATGTAATGGTCATGTTGACCTAAACCCTAAGATGTAATCATCTAACCCTAACATATATATATCCTTAATTTCTTCATGATACATTAGTGACATTAGGTGTCATCATTAGATAATATAGTTGATACATATAAATAGTATATACTCACCTAATCATAATTTAATCAAGCTATCAATATATGTAAGGCATATCACCTTGTTCTCTAATACACACCTCATTAATCACCTAATCTTAAATTGATATAAGAATCAATTCATTAAAATGCAATGTGTTCCACCTTATTCACTAAAATACATATAATGACTCAAATATTAATAAAGGGTAATTGGATTTACATAATCATGATTATTAAGTGTACAATAATTCCAAATGCCTAATGTGATGTTAAATGTATAATTTATAATATGAAGTGTAAATAGGAGAAAGTGGTTAGTGATGACATTAATGTTAGTATGAAAAGTGATGTGACAATGTGTAATGTAGGTGTAAGAAATTAATGTGACATTATTTAGACTTAATAACTTGTTAGATAATATTATCTATTTCATAAAGAAATAATCTGTGATAATTCTACACTATGGTAATATGGGGATAATGGAGTAGAAATTCAAGTTATTAAGGATTTTGACCTAATACATTAATAAATATTGAGATTACTTAGTAAACCCTAACCATGCTTAAAACTCTTAATTAATAAATGAGAAATACATATGATTTGTACATAATGTTGAGATCTAATTCTTTTTACAAACAATGTGAATATAACATGACACAAGTAATAGAGAAAAAATAAGATGATGTAACTTCATAATAGAAATAATGCTAATAAGTGAAAAATGTTAATTGTGTTATATTTGATAAAAGGTGATATAAAGAGTGGAAACCTTAGTAAAACATGACTTATGAGTAGAGCATGTGAAGTACCATAGATTAGAGGTAACCACCTAGTTGCTTAATGTTGGGATTTTACGTACTCACCCTTCCCTCTTGTTGAGATTCCAGAGACGAAATCCTCTTTAAGGGGTGGAGTGTTGTAGCATACTGGATCTTCAATTTATTTTCTATTTAACCCATTTTTAGGATTTTATTTCCTTCATATCCTTTTTGTCCTTTTTCCTAAATTTTCCTATCTTTGCTATCCTCTTTTTTTCTCAATCTTGAAATTGAGCAATACTTAATGATGTGAATTATATTTGACCCACATTCATTTCAATGAATGCATTTTTGCACAAATATCTCAAGTAGTGTGTTAATTAGAGTCTAATAATGCAAAATGATCATAATTAGTAGATTATATTGATTTAGAGTTTTTATGGCTTTTTGGGACAAGAAATGATAAATAATGTGGTTTTGAGTTAGTTAATGAAAGAAATAACCCTTTTATTTTCTCTCTCCTCCTAAATGTCAATAAAGTATAAAGGGGTCTAAAATTAAATTATACATAATAAATTTAAATAGTCAGAATTAATCAACTAAAACTATAGGTTTGGCTCTCTAAAATATCTTACGAGTATGTGATTAAAGAAAATATATTAAATATGAAAATAAATGCCACAATAACTACTAGAAAACAATTGCTACATTTAGTGAATACTTAACAAAATAACATCAAATATTTTTAGAATATGAAACAAATGTTAAATTCAAACTCCTTAATTAGTCTAGATATAATTTTGCATATTAATCTGATGCCATTTGCTCCCTCAATTGGTGTTATGAAATAATGAAGTAATTAGTTAGTCTTAATCAATTTAATTCTCTAGTTTCGGCAAATGACTAAAGGCCATTTATTTCTTTCCAACTATGCGTAATGCCTCCTTCCCTTCATGAACCTGACTCTGCATGATTGAAAATGGCATAGGGCCATTTCCTCCTTCTCTTCCTCGACCTTCCCTATTTCTTCCTTCTCTTCCTCTCTTCCCTATTTAAGCCATCTTATGGCACCGTCAGACTCCCACCTCAGCTCCTCCTCTTTCAATTTGTCCTCAACTACCCCAAAGGTCCCTGGCCTGCTCCTCCTCCTTCTTCGATGATGATCGTCTTGCCCCAATGTTCTCCACCAATTCTGGCCAAATTGGCGATCCAGTGAGCATCCTCGACCCTCCTTCTTCGCTTTTCCATTCTTAGTTTTCTCTGTACTTATCTAAGTCATCGTGTCCTATAGACCAACATTGGTGTCACCAGTGCTAGTAGATGTGGTGGCTCAAAGGTCTCCCGGTCCTAGCGAGGCATCAGTCGAGTCCCTATGACCTTCATGAACATATTCTGCATCCTATTTTATTGTTTTTGTTCGTATTCGATGCCTTGCACCCTGCTCAATCTTCTTCCCTATCCATGGAGCTCTCCATTTCGTTCTGGTGACCAAAGGGTTCTCACTCCATGATGTTTGTTCCTCCACTTTCGCTTGATTCCAAGAAACATGCTCGAGTCATCCATGTGCTGAGATCTTGCCTGATGATGCGAGGCAAAGCTGGAGTCGAAGCTCTAGGAATGCTTCTCGCGCCATAGCCAAGCAAGGAAGAAACCAAGTCATGGAATGACTATGGTTCCCCTGTGTTTTCAATCAATCAATTAAATGTGCAAGTGTTTTTTCTGGATTTCACGTTCGCTTCTAATCTAGCAAAGGCATGCTTCGTTTTGTATTGAAATGACACATTTGCCCATGGTTGCTTAATCAAATAATCAATCATGCATGGACATTTTTGGGTTTTCCTCTTATCACCACTTGCCCTCTTGTTTTGAGAATGTTATGCCATCCTGGCGTGATCCTATTGGGCCATGAGAGCAGGACTCGGGTCTAGTATTCGCTAGGAAAATAAATGTCATGTGGCTTTTTCTTGCCTTATTATTCGTCAGTTTTTGGAAATTCAAAGCAAATTGACAGTTTATCAGAAAAATACAAATAAATAGTCATTGGAAATGATTTTTCGATTAGAATCCAATTTTTGGGTTTAGAATCCTATTTTGACGTTTGTCATAAATACCATTTTTAGTATATAAAAAGTCTTAAAATATGTAACTAATTCATTTTAACTCCAAATTTAAGAAATAAATATGTTTTCTTAATCAGGAGAATTCAAGTAATCGATTGGTCTAACTTGTAAGTTCTAAATTGAAGGTTTTCATAGAAGGTCCAAAATTAGGGTTTCTCACATAGTATGTTGTATAAACCCTAATCCATGTGTATAAATTTGTAATTAGGTTAAAAGTGGTTTTGGATACAACTTAATTGGTGAAAGGTCTTCTATAGGAATCTCAAGTGAGGTATGTGAAACCCTATTTATGTATGTGTATGTGAAATTAGTTATGTATGAATTTGTACATTTACCCTTCAGTTGGGCATTTTGATATCCAACCCTAATATTCCTAATGAGGCATCTACTTAAACCTTGTTTCCCATTTATACTCTTTTGGCACATTTATTTCACTACCTTTTTGAGTTTTATACCCCCTACCATGTCACTATTAATTTGTTGTTTAATATTGCCATTTTATTTATTGAGCATGATAATTTGAATACTTATTAGCTAATGTAGTGTACGTCAATATTAGCCACCCATAGTTTGGGCATGAGCCCTGGGGAATGTAACCACTCTCCCCACTTTTATATATATTTGTAGGTGTTTAGGAACGTGACCACTCTCCCTCACCTATTTGTTTTGGTTATGGTTAATAGGTTCATTACCCCTACTTTGGACAATGTAGTCATACTTTTATCATGCGTACTTTAATATTAATATGTGATGTTATGGAAAATATTCTCTTTTATGTGCCTCATACTTTTGACATTTCCTTAGAATAGTGGAATCATTACTCCATGCTTGTATTTTTTTATTTGACCTTATTCCTTTAATTGACACATACTTTTCTCTCCTCTTGCTGGGTGATCTCAGGCATCCAGGTTTAGGATTAGAATGCGCAATATGAGCATGGTGAACCAGTCTAAGACTAGGAAAATGAGTTCATCCTTCCCTCATGAACTTATCCCTTAAGTTATTCCTTGGAGACAAATTAATGTAGTTTAGATTCCATCTATCTTAAAATCCATATGTTGTATCATGTAAACCCAAATTGGGAAAATTTTGATGTACATTTTATGAAATTGAATATAGTCAAAGTTTTAACTTTCACTGCTATTCATTGGTGTTTTGTTTAGCATATTTAGGAGAGAGGTGATTTCACTTCTATACATGTACAAATGCTAAGGTAGTATCTAATAAGCACTACTACAGAAATAGCATTCAGTGTCACTTTTATGGGCGTCGGTTATTAAGGAAAACCGACGCCTATAATATAAGGCGTCAGTTGTTTAGGCAAACCGACGTCTATATTCGAAGACCAGCCAGACATGGGTACCGCTTTGTATTCAGCGTCAGTTGACTATAACAAACTGACGCCTAAAAGCTCCCACAAAATCCAATTTTCGAGCGAAAAGAAAAAGTGTCACATACATCGTCGGTTATTTAAATAGCCACTGACGCCTATGTGTGATGAAACTTTACGTGAAAAGTGTCACTTTCAGCGTCGGGTATCTGTTGATAACCGACGCCGAAAGTGGTTCCCGCCAAACAATTTCGTGAAAATATCATCCAATTGAACGTCGGTTGGTTCAAACAACCGACGCTAAAGAGGTTTAGGCGTCGGTTGTTGGAAAAAACTGACGCTATTGGTGAACTTAATATCCCACGATCACCCGACTCTTCCCCTTTCTTCTGTTTCATCGCCTAAACTGTTCCCCGGCCCTTTCTTCTCTGTTGTTGCCCGACCCTCCACTCCGCCACAACCACCACCATATTCCTCCATGACAGTGCCGCCGCGCCGCCTTCTCCGCCGCCGCCTTCTCCTCCGGTGCCTCCACGCCACCTTCTCCTCCGGTGCCTCCACGCTGCCGCCAGTGCCTCCACGCCGCCGCCGCCAGGCCGACAGCTACCTACTTCTCCACCGCCGTCACGCCGCCGCAACTATCTTCTCCGCCTGTTCATCGATCGTCGCGCACTGCCACCACGTGCCATCATCGTCGCCCACTCTGCGCTGCCGTCTGGTTCGACCACAGCTCCTCTCCAGACCGGCCGTAACTCATCTAGCCCTAGCCCTACCTTCCAGGTTCGACCACAGCTCCTCTCCAGGTCAGATTCACACATTAATATTGCCAATAATATAGGAAATAAATGCTAGCTCCAATTATAGACATATTGTATATGGTTTTGATCAGAAAAATGCATAGATTGTGAATAAAATTTTCTAGAAAACCCTAGTTTGATGAGCATGTTGTTAATCATGTTAATTATGATTCTTCTATATATTCTAATGTCATTATATAATTATGTGATCCCAACATATTAAATTGAATTAGAATGATTTCATGAATTATAGGGTTTTAAAGTTGATAAACATGTACATGCGGAAATAGGGTTATTAAACCAATGGTTATAACATAGTATGATCTTAATCTGATCTGGATGTTCATAATAATGTAGTATGTTAAATATGATGATTAGGGATACATATAATGTCTAGTAAAGATTCCTAGACCTTTTGTTTGAAACTATTGATTTCTTGATTTATTATTTAATAATGCTCTGTTGATTAGGATTAACCATGTTGCGTGTAGTTTATAGACATTTATTATATATAATAATGACAACACATGTATTTGTTGGCCTAGAAACCCGTCCAAGATTTACTCATTAGGAGTAAATCTTGGATAGTCCCCGGTTTGGGACTGTTCTTGAACACCTAATCTCACGTAGGATGTAAGTGTATAATGTGTATTGGGTTTTCGAGAAACTTTCGGTAACATTTCCCCGTTTGTTCTCTAAGTATATATGTACTTAGAGAACAGCAGGGAAATGCTGCCGAAATTTTCTTGAAAACCCAATACACATTATATACACTTACTAGTGAGATTAGGTGTTCAAGGATGGGATAGGTGGTACACATTTATTATATATAAGAATGACATCAAATGTGTTTGTTGGCCTAGAAACCCGTCCAAGATTGACTCATTAGGAGTAAATCTTGGATAGTCCCCGGTTTGGGACTATTCTTGATCACCTAATCTCACTTAGGATGTAAGTGTATAATGTGTATTGGGTTTTCGAGAAAATTTCGGTAGCATTTCCCCGTTTGTTCTCTAAGTATATATGTACTTAGAGAACAGCGGGGAAATGCTGCCAAAATTTTCTTGAAAACCCAATACACATTATACACTTACTAGTGAGATTAGGTGTTCAAGGATGGGATAGGTGGTACACATTTATTATATATAAGAATGACATCACATTATACACTTAGGTAGGATGTAAGTGTATACCCTAATCTTTTCCTAATATATACTTGTTTCCTAATATATACTTGTTTTCTCTGATCATAGAATGGATAGATCATGGATGTCCATTCGAATCGTTGCACCCCAGAGTTTATATCTGGTCTTCATCAGTTTATTAGATTTGCCAAGGAACATAGGAAAAAACCTACAGATAGGTTCTACTGTCCATGTAGGCATTGCGGTAACAACTTGAAAGTCAACACTGGTGAGGAAATCAAAAGTCATGTCATGTGCAATGGGATTGTACAAGGCTATACAGAATGGCATTGGCATGGAGAGATTTCAAAATCGAAACTAGTAGATGTCGATAGCAGTGCTTGGGTGGAAGAAGAAATTGCCTCCAATGACGTAAATGTGAACGAACCAGTTCCAGCAGACATCGTTGATGCGATGCTGGATAGTTGTAGGGTAGAGCACACCAATCCACCTCCTATCTTTAGAAACATTGTGCATGATGTTGAGATACTATTATACACAGGCTGTGCTAAGTTTACGAAGCTTAGCGTTGTGTTGAGATTGTATAAGTTGAAAGCTAACAATAGATGGAGCGACAAAAGCTTCACTTCATTGTTGACTTTGTTGAAAGAAATGCTTCCTGAAGGAAACGAGCTGCCAATCTCAACATATCAGGTAAAGAAAATGTTGTGCCCAATGGGAATGGAGGCAAAGAAGATACATGCATGCCCGAATGATTGTGTATTATTTCAAAAGGACTATGTAGATTTGAAAGATTGTCCAAAATGTGGTGCGTCACGGTATAAATTGACGACTTCGGGGGAGTCCAAAACTGGTTCTCCTGCCAAGGTGTTGTGGTATCTACCTATAATATCACGGTTTCAACGCTTGTTTGCAAATCCGAAAGATGCGAAGAATTTGAGGTGGCATGCAGATGTTAAGAAAAATAATGATGGGATCCTACGACATGCGTCTGATTCCCCACATTGGAAGAAGATTGATCTATTGTACCCCGAATTTGATGAAGAAGATAGGAATCTAAGACTTGGGCTTTGTACAGATGGGATGAATCTGTACGGGACATTGAGCAGCCAACATAGCACTTGGCCAGTCATGCTTGTTATATACAATCTTCCTCCCTGGATGTCTATGAAAAATAAGTACGTTATGTTGTCGTTGTTGATATCGGGCCCTAAACAACTCGGAAATGATATCGATGTTTATCTTGAACCTTTGATTTATGACTTAAAGAAACTTTGGGCGGAAGGTGTGATGACCTATGATGCTTCAACAAGAGAGACATTTCGTTTGCACTCTATGTTGTTTTGCACTGTTAATGACTTTCCAGCATATGGGAATTTGTCTGGATATAGTGTCAAAGGAGCTAAAGTGTGTCCTATATGTGAAGAAAACACTGATTCAATAAGACTAAAACATGGCGGCAAGACTGTATATCTTGGTCATCGAAGGTTTCTTTCAAAATTCCATCCGTATCGTAGGAAGCACAAAGCATTCAATGGATGGAATGATGAACGGAGTGCACCTAAACCTATACCAGGGGATGTTGTTTATGCAAGAGTAAAAGACATTATCAATGCATTTGGTAAGAAATCACAATATAGTATGGCCACACGGAGTGACAATTCTTCATTCAAGAAGAAGTCAATATTTTGGGATCTTTCTTATTGGAGTTCTTTGACAGTCAGGCATTGTATCGATGTAATGCACGTTGAGAAAAATGTCTGTGATAGCATCATTGGTACTCTGTTAAATATACCAGGTAAGACTAAAGATGGGATAAAATCCAGACTGGACCTACGTGAAATGGGAATAAGGTCATAATTAACAGAATTACATGAAATGGGTAATAAAAGAACATACTTACCTCCCGCTTGTTACACGTTGTCTAGAAAGGAGAAGAAAACTTTTTGTGAATACTTGGTAAATGTTAAGGTGCCACATGGTTACTCATCCAACATCCGTAGATTGGTATCAATGAAAGATCTGAAGTTGATAGGTCTTAAATCTCATGATTGTCACACTCTAATGCAACAAATATTGCCCGTGGCAATTCGATCTATATTGCCAAAGCATGTAAGGTTTGCAATTACCAGACTTTGTTTCTTTTTCAACAGTTTATGCAGCAAAGTTATTGACCCTGATACTCTCGATAATTTGCAAAGAGAAGTGGTTGTTACCCTATGTCAGCTTGAGATGTATTTCCCTCCTTCGTTCTTTGATATCATGGTACATCTTGTTGTCCACTTGACTAGAGAAGTGAAAATGTTGGGACCAGTTTTCTTGCATTGGATGTATCCCTTTGAACGATACATGAGCGTTTTTAAAGGTGATGTTCGAAACCGTTATCGGCCTGAAGGGAGTATTATTGAAGGTTATGTGGCGAGAGAGGTTATGGATTTTTGCAATGACTTTCTCAGTGGTAATGACACTCCTGATAATGACAAGAATATTGAGGAGGGCAAAGGAATTTTGGGATCACGGGTGAAAGTAATCATCCGTGAGCAGTTAGAACAAGCTCACTTGTATATTTTACATAATATGGACGAAGTGAGTGTTTATATCGAGGAACATACCAATTTCATAAAGAGACAACATCCTCGAGCAAGTTCAATGTGGCTTGCTAGAGAGCATAATAAGACTTTTACTAAGTGGTTTGAAGATAAAGTCTTACATCAACTATCTCAAACACCAAATGATATTACAGAAACTATCAAATGCCTCGCCTTTAAACCAAAACCGAATGTTATGTCTTATGAAGGGTTTGACATTAATGGATTCACATATTACACAAAGTGCCAAGATGATAAGAGTGTCATCCAAAATAGTGGGGTCACTCTTCAAGCGTCGACTATGTACTTTGCAAGTGCAAAGGATAAGAGTCCACGTGAAGCTAAAATGTCATATTATGGTGTCATTGAAGACATTTGGGAGTTTGACTACATAGATTTCAAAATTCCGCTCTTTAAATGTAATTGGGTTGATAACACCAAAGGAGTTATAGTGTATGAATTGGGTTTCCCTTTGGTGAACTTTGAAAAGATAGGCGAGAAGGGTAAACCATTCATATTGGCATCACAGGCAAAACAAATATTCTATATCGATGATCCTGCAAATGATAAATGGTCGGTTGTTCTTCATGGTAAAAGACAGTTCATTGAAGATCCTATAGATGAAGAAGAGTACTATGATAAGTATGATGACTCCAGTCCATTCTCAGTTGGGTTGCCAACTCCACAAAATATTGAAGCTAATGATGACTTATATGTGCGTGGAGATCACAATGAAGGATTGTTAATTGATAAAAGATCACAATTTTAGAGACATGTATGTTTATACAAATGCTAAATGTTTGCCTTTTTCTAGTTAATACAAATTAATGCTAAATGTTTTGCTTTTTCTAGTTTATAAAAATGTTAAATGTTTGCCTTTTTCTAGTTAATACAAATGCTAAATGTTTGCCTTTTTCTAGTTAATACAAATGCTAAATGTTTGCCTTTTTAATGACATTTCAGATGGCTGACCATGATGAGCATGATGTCCATTATGAGCATGATGTCCATGATGAGCATGAAGTCCATGATGAGCATGTTGTCCATGACGAGCATGGCGAGGATACCAATGTAAGTTCTAAAAACATATCCTGTATTTCTATAAAATTCATTATCTTCTAGTTATGTCATATATCCTATATTTCTATATTGGGCTAATTCAGTGTGTTTATTTTTGTCAAATTTTAGGTTGATGATGCACATGTACCCACTGAAGCACTAGAGCAACTTGATGCGCAGCACCAAACATTTAACAAGAAAAGGGGCATCACTCTGTTGAAGAAGTTAATAGCGCTAAGTGGCAGTGGATCCAAATTGGTTGTGGTGTTTGATAATGGAGGAAATGCAATTGGAGTGAACCGCAATAATTTTGTAAACTATCTTGGGTGTACCACTCGGAGCCATTGTGGTGTTAAGTATGATAATTGGCATAAAGTTCCTCAGGCGAAAAAAGACTTGATATGGAAGGATTTATGCGTGAGTTATTATTATTTGCAATTCTATTTTGTAGATTACAAATTCTATTATTTGCAATTCTATTTTGGATACTAGTTAATAACATTTCTATTTTACAGAATCTGTTTGCATTGGATGAGAAGTTGCATTGTAAAAGTGTGATGCAATGCGCTGGAAAGATGCTTAGGAATTATAGGACAAATCTGAACAGAGAATACATAAAAGAGGGTGATAAGAAGAAGAAGTCAGCCCTTGAACAATGGAACTTCTTGGACAAAGAAGATTGGGACAATTTTGTTGCTTCAAGAAAATCTGAAGAATTCAAGGTATTAGGCGTCACTCCCAATTTAATTAATATACATTGTATTCACCTATTCAAGATTAACATTTAGTGCTACTAACCAAATCATTAATGTGCATACTAACTAGGCCCTCAGTGACGCACAAAAAGCAAGGAGTGCACTGAATGTGCATGACCACAATATGGGTCCAAAAGGCTATGCAAGCGTTCGCCAAAGACTACAGGCGGAGTCTGCGGCTACTCAGGAGTCTGCTCCTACTCAGGAGTCTGCCACACCCATGCCTCACCATGATATCTGGATAGCTGGGAGGCAAAACAAGAAGGGTGAAATAAAGAAGCCCGTAACTGCTGAGGCGGCTGCGAAAATGGTAAAATACAACTCTTAGAGCAATCGTTTGAATATTGATTATTTGTGGTGTTAACTTACCAAATTCTGTTGATGGTGATTAGCAGGAGCTGCACGAGCAGAGGAAACAAGGCACGTTCATCCCTCAGGGCACAAGGGATGAATTGACAGCTGCTCTGGGTAACCCAGAGCATCCTGGATGTGTTAGGGGTGCAGGCACTGGTGTGGGAATCAAAGCATTCTTTGGGCCATCCCATCGCAAACCCAGAGCGGGACTTTCTCAAGAAGAGGTAACCTATTCTTTTTTTAGAATGTTACCGCAAAAGGAAATTCAATAATAAGAAGCTAATGTTTCTTTTATCCATGTATATGAGAATAAGAGAGTCGAGGATATAGTTGCTAAGAAGGTCAACGATGTAGTTGCTGAGAAGGTCAAGGAAGAATTGCTACAGTGGCAGGCATCTCAGGCTTCCAATCAGCCCATGGCGACCCACTCTTCTCCTGATGCACAGACTGCGAGTAATCCTGGAGACCCATCGCCTAACACGTCTACTGTAAGTATTGTTTATGACATTGTATCTAGTCTTTTCAAGATGATATGTTTTCAAGATGATATGTATATATGTATAACATTCTTTACGTAAATTTGTAGGCATTGAAGCCATGCCGCTTAAGAATACAAGACTATGTTGTTGTAGAGGTGCAGGCTTACCCGTCCCTTCTTGGGGAAAGGTTTCACGGGACTCCAATGCCACAGGGCTACGTTCGTGTGGGCCCATTACTTGTGTTACCCGATTGGAGGGAAGCTACATTGCCATATCCCCACCCGGATATTGATACACTTGCTGAGGCAGAAGGCGGGGTCATATTGTGGCCCAAAGCAGATGTCGTCTACACTACTGAAATTGTAAGATAAATTTACATTGTTTTAGACTGTTAATGTGTATATATGATGTCAACTGATCTGAAATTATATATACATGTTAAAAAGAAGACACCAGGAGCACCTAGGCCTCCACCTCCACTTCCCGCATTACCAACTTGGGTTCCAACTGACCTAACATACCCGTTAGGTCCTGCTTGTAGGGGAATGGCATGTTGGCTACGGGCACATAATATACATTGCCCGATAATTGTTTCTTTAGATGCAGATTATGCAGGTCAATCATACGATAGCTCTTTATTTATATAAGATATTATTGAGCTGTTTATGTATGATTGGCTGAATACATCAATGATAGAGACATAGATAAGGTGAGATCTTGTTTATACATCCATATACCTTGTGTAAGATCTGGTGATCTGGTTTCTTATATATTAATGCATACGTAATACATGTTTTGTAGCTACTTAGTCGAAGATCATTGCAAACAATTTGCATTTGATCATGTGGGATTTTTGATTCCATCATTGATTAGTATGATAGCTAAAGACCCTGATAGTGTTCAACAATACTGTATAGATGCTTTTACAATTTTTGGTCAGCAAAAGAAGACGATAATAATAGCTCCATTCAATGTCAAGTAAGTTTACTTTATTTATAATTTGGACTTAAGAAAATTCCATTTTTATTGTGCATTTTGAGTTATTAATTGTTAACTTTTTACCTCTAGCGGTAGACATTGGGAGTTACTAGTTATTGTCCCCGGGACGTTCACTGTTTATTATCTAGATCCCACGGGAAGTACATTAAACACTAAAATTGGACACGTAATGAGAATGCCATTAATCTGGTGAGAAATATTTCATTTTTGTACCTGTTAACATCTGTTATTACATTACTATTTACTTATGTAATTTACTGTGTTATATTAATATGTAGGGGTTTAGATGCATTCAAAAAGGCTGGAGTAACGGTCCCAAGGAAAAAGAACCAGCCAATAAATTAGCAGAACGTACAAGTAAGTTCCCGACTCCAATGTATATATTATTGATGTGAATTGTGCTTAGTTTTATTATTTTGTATGTTTCAATTTATAGTGCGCTACACAAGACAATGGTTGGGCATGCGCATACTATGTGATGCGATTTATGCAGATGATTATCAAACATGCCGCATTGGACATCGATACCATACATGAGGTATTATATATAGTCTCATTAGTTAGTATGAAATATATCAATCTTATTTTTATATTATTACTTATATATATACATCATTCTCTTTGCAGGTGTTTTAAACTGACAACACTATAGGTAAACGCTTAAAAAATATACATGCTCCATATACAATGGAAGCATTAAATGAAATAATAGAAGAATGGGCAAAAGCCATACAAGCAGTGGCAACTGTAAGATATAATTGGGATGTTGATAGCGATAATGAATGATACTTTGTAAATGAATATTTCTGAATGTTAATACATGTATTTGAATGTTTCTATATGTGTGAATGTGAGAATTGAATTGATGTCTGAATGTATCTACTTGTGTGAAATTTTCCTTGGGACTTTTGCAGGTTTGTGGCCTGTTTGTAGGCTGATATCAATGGATGTCGTAAACCTGCAGTTCAGAAAACTGAACTGCAGGTTCTCATCCTACTGACCAGCCACAGCAGGCCTGCAAACTGATATGAAAAAAAAATAGATATAGGCGTCGGTTATTTACAGAAAACCGTCAGCAAAGACCTACAGCGTCGGGTTTCTGAATAAAACTGACGCCTAATGAGGCAACAGCCGTACTGGAAATGGCGTCGGTTGTTCGTGTCAAACCGACGCCTATAATACATATAGGCATCGGTCTTTTAGTAGATAACCGACGCCAAACTGGTTCGCACCACAGAAAACAGCGTCATCTAGGACACTTTCTGCGTCGGTTATCAAGTAAACACCGACGCTATAGTCCATATAGGCGTCGGTCTTTTAGTAGATAACTGACGCAGAATGTATCCTAGATGACGCCGTTTTCTGTTGCGCGAACCCTTTTGGCGTCGGTTATCTACTAAAAGACTGATGCCTATATGTATTATAGGCGTCGATTAAAAAACCGACGCCGAAGTGTTTGACCTTTAGCAGCTCCCACATAGGCGTCGCTCAGAAACCGACGCCAAAGGGGGTTAAACAACCGACGCCAAAGGTTGTTTCTGTAGTAGTGAAGATTGTGGCAACTAACATTCATTTTTATAATACACATAATATTATGATAAAATATGTAGACAAGTTTGGATGGATAAATATTAAAAATCCTTACAAGGTGGACGCTTCTCATATAGGAACCCATACTACATAAGACATTTGGGTGATGTTGGTTGTAATTATTGGGTGTTTTGAGGTTTTTTGTTGGAGTGGGGTTTATTGTTTTGAGGTTAAACACCTACATGACTTCTTAAATATTTATGTTCTTAGCTACACATCCATGATGGACTGTCTATGGGCGATACATCCTCTTTTGGTTGGGAAAAAGAATCATTATTTAAGTTCATGACTATGCTATGGAACACAAAGAAGATAAGGATTGTTACTATAAGTACTCAAGGGATGATAATTCGACAATCATCAATTGGAATCATTTTAGATGTATGATCATAGAAAGACATTCCATGATGGGGTGTCTATTTGCAATACATCTACTTTAAATTGGAAATTCCCATTTCAAAGATTTATATTTGAGTTCTTGATTGTGTTGTTGATCATAGAGTAGATAAGGGTAAATATTAAACTACTCATGGGGTGATAATTGACCATCACTTCTTGGAATCATTTCAGATGAATAATTATGTATCCAATCAAAAGCATCATGGTATGTTAGACTATTGTGAAATGGACTAAAAGGGGTTGTTACATCCCCATTCCTTCAGAATGTATCTCACATACTCAATAGGTTCTTGGTTCTTTTTCTCAATCAATGTTACATTTCATTCCTTGAACCAATGTTAGGTAACTAAGGTTACAACATAATTCAAACATGAGTGTATTTTGAATTGAAAATATTTTTGATGTCTAGTCTAGTTCACTATCATTTTTTTGATGTTTGAGATGTTATGAAAACAAATGAATGTGCTTAAATGTAATTTAAATGTAAAGAAAAAGTAAGTTTGAGGAGAAAAAAAATGGGGTTCCGTCATTAAACCTAATAAATGAAGATCACTAGTATGAACTTGAAATGAATTAAATTAAAATACTTTCTCCTAATCATTTCAAACTATGATAGTCTCTGCTCTTTTATGCTAAATTGATAATAATGATCAAATTTCTTAATACCTTTTTAAGTTGGTTCACTAATCTTAAATCTTGATATAAATGAAAATATTGATGACTTATGATCCCAAATCAAGAGATGATCCTTTTATGTGGAATGAAGGGACAATTCCACTGAGAATGACTAAGTACAAGTCATGAGAAGCTCAACTTATGGTTTTCATTTAATGAAAATTTCTAAGGATTAAATATTACTAAATCAAAGACTATAGTCATTTTATTGCTTTATACTAAGATTTGACCAATTTGCCATATTTTTTATGAATCTTCCCTTCCAACAATAGATGCATGTAATTAGAGTGTTATGTCATGATTTCTTTATAGGGGCATAGCTAGGAGGGATGTCAGGGTAGAAGCCCCCCTCTTCCCCAAAATAATGTCAAATACATATCTTTTTGTATTAGAGAAGGTCTAATATTATAAATAAATATATTGATGGTTTATTTTTGCACAAAGAAAGTACTCGGATGGAGTGGTTGATGTGTTGTTTGTAAGCGTAAGTGGTGTAGGTTCCATTCCCAATGACAACATTTTTATACTCAGCCCGCATGTTGTAAAACCAAACTACATTTACATACACATTTATTTAAGCCCCCCAAATACACATTTCTGGATCTACCATTGTTTGTTTATCACTAGTAAATTTTTTCTGCTTTTGGCATTAGACATGACATCCTTAGTTATGACTAGAAAACTGACACTATAACTTATTGTGCTGGTTTGTTATCGACAGTTGATGTTGTGTGTTGTAGTTTGTCTTTAATGGAAAAATAAGGTATTATTTATATATATTATTAGTTATGTTCATAGAAACTGGCCCAATAAGTAACATGCAAAATTCAAAACTTTGACATTTTTTTGCCGTGACATATAGTGTCGACTTCTAGAAAATTGTCTATAGATTTGCAAATAAAACTACAAGTTTTATTTGAGAATAATTACAATATCGATTATATTGTGAATTGCCGCTATAGTCATTGAATAAAAAATTGTAGTATCGGTTATTGTTGTGTCAGTTTAACCAATGCTATATCTCAACTTGTGGTATCATGTTTTCATATAATTGACACAATGTCTCATGTTATTACCCCTAACCTCATTACTCTCCTTCATTTCACATGTGAAACCCTGATGCTTGATACTATGAATCTCGTTCATTGGCTTTGGTTATATTTGTTTATGCCACTATCAACCATGCTCTCCCTTATTGTCTGTCTTCCTTACTTTCATGTGTGCTGTTGACCAAGCTCTCCTTTACTTCCAACGTTCCTTTTTCCAACGTGTGTTGTAGCTTCATCTTTTTCTCTTATATGTTTCTTTGTTCCATCTTATGGCCTATGCATTCTTCTCTTCTACCACTTACTATTTGTTCCCATGTGCCTTCCCCCCTTGACAATCATTGTTTTCTATTACCACTATTTCTTCATTGTCATCATGCCTGCTTCTAATGCAACCATTTTTCTAACTACAATTGGTTTGATGTGCTTGCAACATATGTACTAACTAAGTTATTTTATAGGTAGAAAATGCAAAGTCTGGTTTTTGTAAACTTAGCTTTGATTTAAGTAATTTTTGAGGAAAGTATAAAAAAATTATATCTACTTTGACAATGTCATGCGTAATTGTATTTTAGGATCTAATTAGGTTTGGTTTTTAATTGACTAGTAAAACATGAACTAACATTAGAATATCATCTCATATTGTCTCACCCTAATAGTAGTCTTCTTATATATGTTAGGTTAATTTAATACTATAATTTGATGAAGAAGAAGGTGATGGGGATGATGATGATTAAGAGAGGACTACATGACGAGTATGTTGACTAGTTTGTTCTTAATCATTATCACTGTTTTCCTATTCTTTACAATTTTTTATACCTATTTATCTTAACCACATGAAGATGGTACACTCTTAGTAGCGATGATGGATGTCACAATTATCTCTTAATAACATGAATACGATAACTATGATTAGTAATTACAATTTTGCACATAGAAGGAATTTGTTGATTCTAGTAGTTCCTTCATCCTGATCGACACAACCACCACAAACATCGATGTTTTATGTGTCTCCACATCCTAAAACTTGTGACAGTATATCCCATCTATTTGCATCAATATTTTTACCATATATGTTTTTGCACGAACCTACATTTTTCTTCTTTAATAAATTTATGTGATGATTTTATTTTTATTTCAAAATTTACAACATGTACACTCTTGTGGCTACAAGAAATAAATGTGGACTTGTTCATGTGAGTTTATTACTCAAAAGTCATGCTAGAAAGAGGGAGGTAGGGAAGCATTGTTATTGTATGTTGATGTTTGGGTTGTCCTTATTCAAGAAAAGGGAGACAAGGAAGCGTTAGTAGGGATTAATGAGAGGAAATATAGAGAAAGTTATTCAATTAGGAAAAACTATCAGGAAAACACCAATAGTGCAATGTTTTGGGTAATAAATACCTAAGTACAAGTCTGTAATTTATTGTTTTTTTTGTCTAAGGGAGTGTACATGTTGTAAGTTTTTAAATAGAATGAAGGAAAAAAACATGACTCGTTAATGTAGAAATATGGTTGATGTTGCATATACAATTCCAACAACATAAGTAGAAGTATTCAAGTGAGATCAACCGAATAGGGTCATTGATGTGCTGGAAGATAAACTACTGATGATGGTGGTAAAAGACATTATCAGGGAAACATCATAGGGCATATAAAACACACATTTAACAAACAAATAAATAATTATGTTTTTTTAGATTCAAATTTTACTCACTAGAAACTATAGTTATGTGATGTACTAATTTTTGTAAGTTTGGTATTATTTTGTGAATGGGTCATGCTGATCCAAAATAATGTGTATGGTGAAGTGAATATGAATGTGTCTTAATGTAAATGCAAAAAGAAATGAATTTTAGGTTGTAATTCATGCTAATGGAAGTAAAAATGTGTAATATTTCCAGAATGGATAATGTGAATGCAATAAGATATTTATGATTTGGTTAGTTCTTGTGAAGTGAATCTAGAAATGTCAATGTGACTTCAACTGAATTTTAGCTCATATGTGTGTTTTGTTAAAAAAATAGATATATAGATGTCGTATTCAAATGTAGGTCTATAACTTGCTTTTATATTGTAAATGGAAACATGTATGTGGCATCAGTTATTGAAGAAAACTTAGGCAAAGGAGTACTAGAAGATTTTTTATAAGAAACTAGATGCTACAAAGCCTCAATAGGTAAAGATAGTTGTTTGTATACATCTTCATGCCAATATTTAATCTAAAATGATGTAACACTTCAATTATTACGTCATTTTCTTCACCTTATCTGACTGACACTATTATTTGTTGTGTGGGTTCTCTAGAATGAAGAAAATCAGAAATGCATGCTTGAATCTGTTGCACCACCCACCTAATATCGCTTTCAACTGACACAATATGACTTAAATGACTGACACTAGATCCTATATATGTACTTCTGTATGTCTTAGATAATTTTCTCATGATTCTTAGCTATCTCAATAATGAAAGAGAAGTAATATGGACTAATATTACATGAAACTATAATACATGTTAGATCTAAGTTTCCCAAGTGTGGTAACTTCTCCAATATTCTACTATCAGGGAAGGGATACATATATCATGTGGTTCTCTAGGTATCATAAAAATATTTCTATGTATAAACATATTGTAATTTATACAAAATAGTGAGCCTCATACCTTGGTGTGGTTCCCTCAACTTCACTAGAATCACATAGATGTTGAGTGTAAAACCTCACCAAGAGTGGCGATAGACCCAACAGTTTAGATATATATGAGTCATTCAAAGATGATACTTTTGGAATCTAATGTTAAACCACTTCCATTGAGTTTGTATGTTTTGGGTGTCTTGGAGTCTAAAATCAATATACATAATTTTTTTAGCAATGTTGGTTCCAGAGTACCCCATATTTGGATTGAGTGTTTGTATGTCTTATGATATTGAGCCCCTATATTTGTTTCTCACACAGATGAAGGTGTGACATGGTCTTGGTGACATTATTGATATGCACATTTTATATATACTTTTTGCTCATTTTTGCACACAAACTCAGTCCAATTTGCTCTTCATTTGGGCCTCTAATCATACTTGATTTGTGATATTTTCAGTTGTTCTACTTGTTACATGATTTTGATCGCAAGTGCACGATGATGAAATGGGGATAATCCAACCCAAATCTAACCTCAGTTGGATCTCTGAGGAGTTTGCATGCTTCATAGAGTTGATCTTGAAGAAATTGAACAAGAAACGACGCATGTTATTAAAGGCACAGCGTGTAAGATTACAGAGACTAATGCCCCAGATGTAGTGAAAAAGACACAACATGTTGCTACCAAAACATAGCACATCCACATGTTCAAAAGCCAAATTTCAAAGTTCTAGAAACTCACACATTGTGTGTTTATTCTGACACATCATGTGATGTTTTCTCAGATTGACTTCAGGTTATAGCTACACGACACGTCTTTTAGTGACATGTTGTGCACTCTTCACAAGAGCGGTTCTAGACAATAGTTATACACAAAGACACAACATGTTTATCAAAAGACACGGTGTGTCTTCGACCATTTATGTAGTTTTAAAAAGACAATTGTCCCACCTTTAAAATATGAAAGTATTTGGATGGAACAGTTATCTCTCATCATTTGAAACACTCTACAACCAGAGAGAGTTGTAGAGTAAGAGGAGGGATATTTTAAGGAGGAAGAAGAGGTTTCTTGGGAAAGAACTTCCATTCTTTATCATTTCTTCTCCAAAAGGTACAACAAAGCTTCTCTACTCATCCAAGATTCTCGAGAGAGAAGATAGTCAGAGTATGAGTAGCTACAAGGATGGAATTCCATCCTCTAGCTGAAGTTTTACTTCACTCGACTTCACTCTTTGGTTCCCTTTGATTTTTCTTCTCTCTAATCATGCTAAACTCTGAAATTCATGTCCTGCACTTGTGTTTCTTCAACATATACGAGCAGAACCCTTTTTCTTGGGCATGGGAGAGCAGCTCCCATGCTATTATTCATATGAACTCAGATATCTTAACTAATATTAGTTAATTTTCTTCTCCAAGAGTTTCTATGGTGAAAATTACTTTTATGTTTGCTTGGCTATCAAACCTACATATTTTATTCTTCTTTGTATGATCTGGGAAGGTTTATTGAGAATTAGGGAGTAGTTCTCTAAGCAATGAATCCATGACCATGGGAGTGGATTGGATACATTTAGGATCTAAGGTTGTAGTTTGAATTTTGATATAGACACATGAGTGTTATGTTAAAAATAGGAAGCTTCTCATATCACCGGGAGGTGTATGATAACGACAACCTCCTTTACAAGTTAATTAACATGTTAATTTTGTAGTTTCATATGATGTAATGGCATAGAAGTGAAATCGTATGTCCAAGATCCCCTAAATATGTTATAAATCCTCTTAATTTAGTTTCTTTCTTCTTTTGATTGCTAGTTAGTAGATCACAATCAAATCCAACTTTTGCAAATCGATCTAGAGTATTGAACTATAACACGCTTGCGCCAAGTAGTACCCTGCTCCTTGGATGACCTCGATAATACTACGTGAACTCGTATACTTGTGTGGTAGTCTTTGAGTTTACAAATATTAAAACTGACACACATAAGTAACAAGTTTTTTGTGCCATTGTCGGGAAGCACCAATATACTTTTTTTAGAGTAAGAGATGTTAACTAGTAAGTGAGACTAGATCACTCACCCACTCATTTCATCATTCCACCCTCATTTACATCATTTATCTTATCTTCTATTGTTATTAAGTGTCCTCACTACCTGTGAATTTGCAAGACTGCATGCGGAAATCAAAATGTGGACTTCAACCATCATTGTTTCTAGACCAAGAAATTGAACGCACTCTTAGCAGCCATAGACGAGCAAGGAGGAGTGAAGACCCTCTAATCTTAGGATACCCTCAATCATCATCACTACATTCTTCACCTTCATCTTCACTGAACTATCAAGAACCAATCATGGACTTGTGAGAGTCATTTTATTTTTATAATGGGAAACATAGGTAGTTGATATGCTTGTAACACTTTTTTGATGTGAAAAAAACATATGTTCCTTTTAGAAAATGAGATGTTAGTGAAACATTTATTATGTTAATGAATATTTTTACAAATGGAAAAATTTTTATGTATTTAAATTTATTATTGTGAGCATTCACTTATTTTTCATGAAGTAACATATGATTTTGAATTAAATATAATATTTTATATTTTTTATCTATGAGTTAGCTATAAAATTATCAAACACCAATACATGATGTGTTTAAAATTCATGTTTATCAAAATTACCTATTTACCCTTTATCCTTTACCCTCCTCATTTACCCTATGGGGAAGAGGGTGAGGGTAAGGGTAAGGGGAGGGTAATGGGATTGTTGGGTGGGTAAGTACCCTTATCCTTACCCTCTACACACTAGAAGGTAAGGGTAATGGTAGACCCTTTCCCTTCCCATACCCTCCCCAATGCTAGTTCTATGCCATGCCCATTGCGTCTGTCCAACAGAGCTCCCTATCACCATTAATGCCATCCTTTCATTCCTTACAATATGTCTACTGGGAGCCTCACCATCCACCAAAGCACCACAAAGCTACCCAGCTAAATTCCTTTCTTCCACCCTATTTTTACAAATTCTATGCTTGATCTCACACTAAAAATGTTGTAAACCTATTTCTTGGGCATCTATCCTTCAAATACTACCCATTAAGGGGCAACGAGAACCCCCAACTAGGGGGCCACGCCCCGACCCTCCAACAGTTCAACCCCCATCTACCAAGGAGCCCCTTCACCTCTACCTTTAAAATCTACTACTCTCCTTTGGCAATTATATTCCCCCTACCACCCCTTATGTGTGAATCCCTTTTCATGTACAAGGGTATTTTATTTTCCATATCAACTACTCATTGACTCCATCATTTATGTATAGGGGGGTATAGAGGAGTGAGAAAGTATGAGGAGGAAGAGAGAGAAAGTGTGACGAGGGAGTATGGGGAGAAAGAGTATGAGAGAGGTTTTACATATCAATGTAGGATATTTAGATCCTCATTGAGCTTCTTATTATTCAGTACATTCACATTCTGATGTCTTTGGGGCACTTCATTGCCACTATGTATCGTGCTTCCCGTGCATAATTGGTATATCTCTTTCCCAATGAAATTGTGATTTTTTGTGCTTGTGCCACTACAAGTATCGTGCTTCCAATTGGCACCACTTGATGTGACGTTGAAGGATCTTAGTTGCAACATTTACACATGCATTGGGACAAAACTTGTTGCACTTATTGCAGATTTTGTTCCTTTGGTGTAGGTTTTGTGGTGATCATGTTTCATCTCATAAGATGGATGATTACTTTTTAGAAGTTTGTCAATATCAATTTGAGAAATATTACACCTTGCAAGTTTGATGATTCATCCAGATTTTATCTTCACCGAGCTATTTTGTCCATGTCTTCTCGAAGTTGCATCTACCATTTTTCAAGTGTCAAGATGGTTCTTCTAGTGATGTGCTTGGATATTTCTTAGAAGGTGTCTTTCATTACCATCAAACCCCTGATATTCATACTCCATATGGATCTAGTTTTACATTCATCAAACTCGTGTTTGAAAATACCTCTTCTACTACATCATTGGATGTGTTGACTGTGCTTGTCCCAATGAAACATCCTTTCCAATGAATATGACATAGTTGGGGTGTTTTGATTGTCTGCTCCTAATTGATGGTTATGTTCTTCATTCTATATGCACTTCAAAATATCTTCTGCATAACTCAAGTATTTCTTATCGAAATAATATAACTTCAAAGAAGGCATCAAATCTTTTGTTAGTTGGAGAGTCATATTTAAGGGAGGGTGAAAATTGTGTATGGGGAATGTCACTTTTTTATCATATTGTCTAATTTCAATTTTTTTAGTCTAAGACAATTATGTATTTCAACCATACTCCAGCTTGTGGGGTGGGGTTGTTAGATGTTAGAAAATTTTATTAGTTACTAGGTTATTTGTTATGTGAATGTAATTGTCTTAGGGTTAAATTCCATTTCTTTGTACAAGCATCCTCTCCTATATATGAGAGAGAATCAGTTGTCGTCTCTAAAAAAGAATACAACATACTTCTCACCTTTCCACGTATTTTGACAAGGCATTCGATTTATGCCTAGTTCAATATAAAATTTGTTGATTTACTAATTTTGCAATGACAAGATTGCCCTAGGAGAAAGCCAAGACAATTATATATTTCAACCATACTCCAGCTTGTTGGGTGGGGGATTGTTAGATGTTAGAAAATGTTATTAGTTAATAGGTTATTTGTTATATGGAAGTAATTGTCTTAGGGTTATATACCACTTCTTTGTACAAGCGTCCTCTCATATATATAAGAGAGAATCATCTGTCATCTCTCAAAAAGAATACAACATACTTCTCACCTTTCCACATATTTTGATAAGGCATCTAGTTTATGCCCAGTTCTATATGAAAATTGTTGATTTACTAATTTAGGAATGATAAGATTGCCCAAGGAAAGCTGAGACAATAATGTATTTTCAACCATTCTCCAGCTTGTGGGGTGGGGGATTGTTAGATGTTAGAAATGTTATTAGTTAATAGGTTATTTGTTATATGGAAGTAATTGTCTTAGGTTTAAATTCCACTTCTTTTTACATGCATCCTCTCCTATATATAAGAGAGAATAATCTGTCGTCTCTAAAAAATACAACATGCTTCTCACCTTTCCAAATATGTTGACAAGGCATCCAATTTATGCCCAATTCTATATAAAAGTTGTTGATTTACTAATTTAGGAATGACAGGATCGCCCAAGGTGTTAGGTTTTCAAATGGTAGAATATGACGAGTATGTGCATAATAACAAGACGAGAAGAAAAGAGAGAAATCACACAACCAAAAAATAGGATTTACATGGTTCAGTCGGATGACCCACTCCACGGGAGGGGGAGAGATTTTCACTATATCATAGAAAGATTATAAGGAGGAGCGCTCTCAAAAGAGGCTGAGTACACCCTAAGTACGAGGGCCACCGTCTATGAAAAATAATACTGGATGATTACAAATCCTAACCAGGGCGTATATATTTATAGATGTAGAACCATAATTGGATTCCTATTTATATATGAAAAATGGATCGTACAATATCGGGGGGGGGGGGGGCTTTGCCCCCCCCCCCCCCGGCACCCCCTTGGGAATTGGGTCATCAAAATCCATTTAATTTTTGGACCGGATCTATAATTGGATCAACATATTTTTTCGAGGCAGATAACAAATTCCACCTTGACTCTAAGTCTATAGCTCTCTGAAAAAGGAATAATAGCAAATCTCTCTCCTCCTCCATCCCCTAAGGGCGTCAGTGAAGGTTGTGTAGAGTAACCGAGTCCAAACAATGTCTGAACTTGGAAACTGGCAACGGCTTTGTCATTATATCAATAGGATTTTCTTTACTTGCAATCTTCTTCACCACAATCTTCCCCTGTGCTATCACCTCTCTGATGAAGTGATACTTGACGTCTATGTGTTTTGTCCTTTCATGAGACATCTGGCCTTTTGTAAGGTGAATTGCACTTTGACTGTCATAGTATATGGTCGTTGCCTTCTCAAGAATACAAAATTCAGCACACAATCCTCTAAGCCAAGTAGCTTCTTTTATGGTTTTTGTCAATGCCATGTACTCAACTTCAGTAGTAGAAAATATAACAGTAGGTTGTAATGTAGCTTTCCAACTTACAACACAACCACCAAGAGTAAACAGATAGCCTGTAAGAGAACACCTTTTATCATGGTCATTTACAAAGTCAGAATCAACATAACCAACAAGCATCTTTGTGCTCTTTTCGACTCTAAGACATGTAGAATATGTACCCATAAGGTACCTAAGAATGTACTTGACTGCTTGCTAATGTAACTTTCATGGATTGGACATGTATTTGCTCACCATGTTGACTGCTTGTGCTATGTCTGGACGTGTGCAAATCATATCATATATGATGCTACCAACTGCACTGGAATAGGGAACACGAGACATGTAGCTTTCATCCTCTTCAGATTGCGGTGACTGTGAGGATGAGAGCTTTTGAACCTGATCATCTAAAGGAATAGATACATGAGATGCATCTGACATTGAGAACCAATGTATAACTTTCTTCACATACTTGTCCTGACTGAGAAGTAACCTTCCTACTTTGTGGCTTCTAATAATTTCCATCCCCAGAATTTTCTTTGTTGCTCCCAAGTCTTTCATTTCAAAATTTCCACTAGGTAACTACTTCAGACTGCGGATTTCATAAATATTTCTTACTGCAATCAACATGTCATCAACATAGAGCAAGAGGTATATAAGAGACTCATTAGAAAGTTTCTTCAAGTAGACACAAATGTCATATTTGCTCCTGAAATATGCATGCTTGACCATGAAAGAATCAAAATTATGATACCACTAACGTGGGGATTGCTTCAAGCCATAGAGAGACTTCTTCAGTAAGCATATATGATCCTTCTTTGTAGCAAAAATATAACCTTCAGGTTGCTACATGTAGGTTTGTTCCTCTAAGTCACAATGGAGAAATGCGGTCTTCGCATCAAGTTGCTCAAGCTCTAAATCATATCTAGCAACTAATGCCAATATAAGTCTGATGGAGGTATGTTTGACAACAGGAGAAAACACATCATTGTAATCTATACCTTCCGCCTGACTGTAGCCTTTTGCAACTAGCCGTTCTTTGAACCTTGTAGTAGTATCTCCAGGACCAGCTTCCTTCTTTTTGAATACCAATTTGCATCCAAAAATCTTCTTTCCAGTAGGAGGATTTACAAGCATCCAAGTGGCGTTCCTTTGAAGAGACTCCATCTCTTCCTTCATAGCTGCAATCCACATGGCAGAATTTGGATTAGACACACCTTCAACATAGGTAGATGGTCACCAGAATCATTCGTTTCTTCAGTAGTAGCTAAGGCATATGCAACAACATAATCTGAATGCCTTGTAGGTGGTCTGGTCTGTCTTCTTGGTCTCCCAGGACAAATGCTATATGTCTGTTCTTCAAGAGTGTCGACTTCACGATCATCTGGATTTTCCTGTGTAACAACAGGAGGTGTCGGGCTATTTGCACTGACTTCAAGCTCCACCTGCTCTGTGGAACTTTGAGAATTTGTAACAGGAGAATTAACACCATCTTGTTTTGCAAAAAACATGACAGACTCATCAAAAGTGACATTTCTTTGAATTAAAAAAATTGATGAGTTTGGCCCAGTGCACCAGAATCTGTATCCCTTCACATCATCAGCATAACCTAGAAAAATATACTTCTTCGCTCTAGGCTCAAGATTTCCTTCATTTAAATAGACATATGCAGGACAACCAGAAATACATAAATTTTAATATTTTGCAGGATGACCAGACCACACCTCTTCTTGAGTTTTGAAACCAAGTTGGGTAGAAGGAGAACAGTTGACAAGATAAGCTACAGTAGAAATGGTTTATGTCCAAAAATCTTCGGTAAGTCCTACACTGATCAGCATGCAATGTGCATGCTCTAGAAGATTTCTATTCATATGTTCTGCAATACTATTTTGCTGAGGAGTATGCCTAACTGTGTGGTGTCTTGTAATGCCTTTAGAGTGATAAAACTCATTGAATTCAGAAGAATAAAACTCTATGCCATTGTCTATTCTTAGTGTCTTGATGCTTCTTCCTTTTTGCTTTTCAAAAAGCATCTTCCACTTCTTAAACTGATCAAAAGTATCATATTTATACTTTAGAAAATACACAGAAACTTTTCTTGAGAAATTATCAATGAAAGTAAGCATGTATCTAGCATCACCCTTGGGTGGAACTTGAGAAGGACCCTAGATGTATGAATGGATATAATAAAAAACTCTCTTTGTAGTGTGATTTGCAGTAGAAACACTGACCTTTTTCTTCTTGCCCATAACACAGTGCTCACATAAATCTAACTTTCTTGTACTGACATCTCCAAGGAGTCCTCTCCTGCATAACAATTTGAGACCTTTCTAACTCATGTGTCCCAGTCTCATATGCCACATTTGGTGGCATCCAAATCTAAAGTGGTTGAGGAAGAAATAACAACAACTTCATCGGTCACAGTTTCACCACTCAATTTATAAAGGTTTCTAGGAATACGTACTCCCTTTATTAGAACGTCACCTCCTTTCGTAATGGACATGAATTCATTCTCAGCATCGTGTGGAAAATTGTTGTCTTCAAGAAAGCCAATACATATGAAATTTTTCAAGAGATCTTGAACATGACGGACGCTTGGTATAGTTCGGATGACTCCATCAAACATCTTGATATGGATAGACCCAATACCGATAGTCTTGGAACTGCTATCATAAGCCATGTTTACAATGCCTCCATCAAAGTTCTCATAAGAAAAAAACCAATCTCTGTGTGGTCAAATGTGGTGTGAACAGTCAAAGTCCAAAATGCAAGAAGTTTGAAAATTTACGAATGAGGAAGAAGATGATGAAGCCATAAGAACATAATTTGGATCTTCCCGTGCTACCTTAGCATCTGTAGGTTGTTCTTTTTTTTATTCTCCATCTTCTTCTTATTCTGTAACTTGCAACATTCATCAACAATGTGTCTGGTCTTCTTACAATATTTACAGATCTTCTTAGATTTAGATTTAAATCTGTGTGTCTCTTTCTTGTTGTTTTCCCTTTCTTTTGTTTGTCCCCTCACCATAAGTACCTCTGACTGACTCCCTCTAGAAGAAGCAATTAGGTCTTTATCAACCATGGTCTTTGACAACCATGAGGATATAACATCCTCCACCTTGATTGAAGATTTCCCATATAGAATAATTTCATAAAATTGCTTGTATGAAAGGGGTAAAGAACACAACAGAATAAGAACATTATCTTCATCTTCAACTTGAATATCTATGTTTTCTAAATCCATAATATTAAAAGTAAACTTGTCGATGTGATCATGGACAAAACTACCTTCTACCATGTGTAGTAGTAGAGACACTACTTATGATAGAGTTTGATTTGGAGAGACTTCGTCATATAGAGATCTTCAAGTTTCTTCCAAATCCCTACAGTAGTAGTTTCCTTGGCAACTTTAGCCAAAACCTTGTAGTCCAAGGATAACTGGATGGCGGTAAGAGCCTTTTGGTCCATCTCCTTCTTTTGTTCGTCCTTCATTGTGGTTGACATCTTCTCAATCCTTCCAGAGCCGCATCAACTCCTTGTTGAACGAGCACACCATGCATCGTGATCTGCCACAATCTGAAATTGATTTTGCGATCAAACTTCTCGATCTTGTATGAACTCATCATTGTTCGGATCTTGAATACGAAGTTCTAATACCACTTTGTTAGGTTTTCGAACGGTAAAATATGACGAGTACATCCGGAATAACAAGATGAGAAGAAAAGACAACAATCACGCAACCAAAACATAGGATTTACGTGGTTCAATTGGATGACTACTCCACGGGAGGGGGCAAGATTTCCACTATATCAAAGAAAGATTACAAGGATGAACGCTCTCGAAAAAGGCAGAGTACACCCTGAGTACGACGGCTGTCGTCCATGAAAAAGAATACATGATGATTCAAACTCTAACCAAGACATATATATTAATAGATGTAGAACCGTATTCGGATTCTTATATCCGTAAAATAGATCGTACCATACTGCGGGGTGCTTCCCCCGCAATCGGGTCAGTAAAAATTCTTTTAATTTGAGACCGGACCTATAATCGGAATCGGACCAGCATATTTCTATGAGACACATTACATAAGGAGAAAGCCGGAAGGGGACCAGCCATCATCACCAGGGCGCGCGTACGTGCCGTGAGGTCTGACTGGCTTAATCATCGACCGGACGAGGCTCCACCTATTGTGACATGGGACATGTGTGGTTTGGGTGAGGCAGATCTGTATGGCTCCTGGACTCCCGGCGGGGCATCGTTAATTCTAGAGCGGACGACGTCGAAAGAATATCTAGCACTACCAGAGACATACTTATCTTGTAGCTTTTGGCATGTCTGTCTGCCCTCTTATCAACTTGGGAGCCCGTCGGTGAAATCTCCATGACCCAAGTTGCATGCATATATGCGATTGCAGCAGTGAGCAAGAGCTAGCCGGTGGGTCAAGCAAAAGCTGAGTGCAGGTATGAGTGATTCGCCTAGTGCGCTGCTGGTCCAGTTTCCAGGAAGCCAGAGAAGTATGGGTGGAGTGGCACAGCTGATCAAAGAGCCAATGAAACCAGTTACATGAGCTGGATACGTGGTTGAATGGTAGGAATAAGAAGGAGAGGAGTATTGCTGACTGATTACAACTTGACTCAACTTTTTCGGTATCGAAGACTCAAAGACAGAGACGCCGGGAGAGAGAGCTAGGGTAGGAGAACATGACACCAATACAACCATCGACCGACCGGCTTGGCCGACCAATTCGCGAGTGTTGTCAGGTTTGTGCTCCACGCGCGTCGTAGCTATAGCTATCTGTCCTGCCGACGGCCGGCGGTTGGGTCACAGGCCCTACATCGATCATGGATGCAGAGTCTTGCCGCTCCCCCACTTACCGTGTACGATACTCGATCATCGTCCTTTCTTCTCCTTCTCCTTCTTCTCTTCTTTTCGTCGTTCATGATGAACAGTCACTGACGACCAAAAGCTGGGCCTAAGCCGAGCTTAGTGTGCATCTGATGAATCTATGAACGCTGGCCGCAGCTATGTGATTGATCACATATATACAAACCCTAGCTTTAGTAGCCATGCAGACATAGTTATAAGAAAGCAAGGCGTGAACCAACTGGACATGTCTGCATGGGGTGGGCATATAATGGGGTTTGATTATCAGTTGCAAAGCTCTAATTAAGAGGTCCGCCAGACACTGTACACATACGTATGCTACTGTGTCGTTGATTTTTCCTAGGTATAATTTGGGGTTGTTCACTGCACGCCGCTCCCTTCAGCCGGCCGATCGAGAAAGAAAACCGTTCAACCAGTGCGCGCTGCTGGCGGTGCTTTTCGGTTTTCTATGACCATGATGCACGTATACAACTCCAGCTTCATGATTGTGTCTCACAAATAGAAATGGCGAAGGGTTGAGTGGGTTTCCGACCCCGACCCAAATCGGTTTCTTAGAACCAAACGCAGATCCCACCCAAACTATTTGAATTTTTCTTAAACAAACACCACACGGTCACCCAGAAAAAAAACTCAACTGACCCGGCCAATATATGTAATTTACTGATGTACGGATGCACTTATTTTATTTCAAAATGAACCATCAATTATAATATACAACTGTAATTTAGCCACTGAACGAAATACGCTACATAAGTCAATTTAACATTTCAAAAGTATGATACGTAATTCAATCACGACTGCAAAATAATACAGAATTACAATCAAAATAATACAAATTTCACTTGCAAAATAGTACATAATTCAATTCATTCTCCATGCTACAGAATTCAATTATAAAGTCGTATACAATTCAATTGTACAAATATCAGAATGTAACTTGAACCTATGATACATAATTCAATAATGAAGTGGTGTTGTTTAACTTGAACACATGCTACTGAGTTCACTTAAACTCCCAACATCATTCAACTTCCCCACATCAGCAGTAGTAATTAAGTCAGCAGCTATAAAATATGCCCGCAATTAAATATATAAAAGTCCAATAGTTGCAACACAAAATAGAATCATAAGACAAAGAAAGATACAACTAATGGATCTTATTGCATTACAATCATAGTAAAATACTCTGTCAGGAGATTATGTCAACCTACAACTGTGGATAACAATACTAGGCTCTTCTTCTCCTAGTTCGACCCATCATCCCTCTGATCTATTCGGTCATTTCACTCTACACAATGACTACATGTTAGCCTCAATGTATACGATGAGAACAACACGAGGCTATTCACTTATTAGACGATGATAACAACGGGAAGCTCTTCACTTATTAGACAGTAAATACCTTATGTTGTTGCTCCTTCTTACACCAGCTATATATCCTTTCTTCTCTTAGATGTAAAGATAACAACATGAAGACCTCGTCATTTAATTTTGAAGCACACATGAGGTGTAATTTCTAGAGTAGGGCTGTCAATGGGGAGGGTAAGGTCTTACCCTTACCCTTACCCACCAAGTTTGGCGGGTAAGGGTATGGGTAATTCCCCACTGCACCAATATCCTTACCCTCCCCTTACCCTTACCCTCTTACCCACAGGGTAAATGGGGAGGGTAAGGGTTAAGTGGAGAATTTATATGTCATCTTCAAATTTGTGGTAATATTAATGATAATGGTCTAGCTAGTACATTCATTTATTTGAGTGAAATATCAAGATGTTTCATAATGGATTTTAAATATCCAAAATGTTTCTAAGTAATATTCTACAATTGTTGTATTGAATGCATGTACAAATGGTAGTACCCTAACATTAGTGTGTGAAAAAATAAATTATTCCTAATAGATTAAGATGTCTACGTTAAAATGATATTAAAGGACAATATGTCATAGAGAGTTATTCTTAGAAACATGCATATCTTATACCCTCTAAAATGTTGTAGCATCCAAAAAAATAAAGCACAAACAAAATAGATAACACTACCTCACATATGTATTAAATGATACATTAAAGATTAAATCTTATTATTATATACATGTTTACCTTACACCACAAATAATTTAATGGAACATAGACTACATATATACATGTGTCTTGCACCTCTAAAACTGCATTCCATACACAACCAAGTTAACTATATAAGAAGTAGAAAAGAATATCATGCATTATTTAAAATGAAGACCCAATAAAATTAAATATTACATAGATTCAAACAACATATGACCATACATTCAATATATTATACATAAAGATTGGTGGGTAGCGGGTTAGAGGGTATGGGTAATGGCTTACCCTTACCCTTACCCACTAAGATAGCGGGTTAGAGGGTAGCGGGTAGGCGGGTAAAGGGTAAGAAAATCCTTTACCCTTACCCTTCCCCTATAGGGTATGGGTAAAGGGTAAACGGGTTTACCCTTACCCATTGACAACCCTATTCTAGAGTCGTCTAGGTCAAACTTACAACACATGCATACATGAGTGCTTGCTACTAACCAATCAAAACCCCCAGAAATCATAGGTTTAGGACGGAACAAAAAATGACATGACCGCCAATAAACATACTTATAAATCACTTTGTCCAACACAAGAATTCTGGAACATGATCAATGAGGATGTTATTGCTCAAATTTTTTCTTAACCATGTAGATAAGTGTGTATCATATGTGATAGATAAAAATATCACATACTTGAGAAACTTGGCAAACGTTTTTACTTACATGGACTAAAGTTCGATAACATCCATAGAATTCTTAGCACAACAGCCTCATCGGTCATACATTTTATACATTGATCCAATCAATAATGCCCATCTTGTATACTTATTATCAGCAAAATGAATGAAATAATGAATTGATATTCACCACGCTAATGTTTGGATATAAGTAGGTGTATGGACCATTCAAAACCACCTATTGATATGGACATGAAGAAATAAGTACCAACATACCATATTCTAATAACAAAGAGGAGTTGGTTTAGTTAGAAGTCGTATTACTATGTTATGGTCTTTTCCATAATTTGATGTGGTCTAATATGTGGTGTTCAATGTGCTCATGTTTGGATTAAAATGGAGTAGAATTAGGCTGTATTTAAATTTCAATCTAGTGAAATAGCAATAGAAGCATACTCTATTGGTAAATTAGAAGAGGAAAAATAACCATGTCTCTCAATTGAATAATAGCAGTGAAAGCATACTCAAAAACTAGATAAAAGCATATACATGAACATGAAACTTACTCAACCCCAAGTAGAATGGTTATTATTATCCTAGTGAACAAAGTCCTCTCTTATAAGTTAGTGAATAAACTCCCAATTTTATGTAAAACATTTCTACAAGCATCCATTCTTAGAGTCAATATACATGACAACTTTTAAATATCTCAGAATAGAAAAAGAAATTCAATTTTGACATTCCCTAAAATAGGACCACATCTATTAACTTGCGTCCTTCAAGATTGGGGGAGGCTTCTTCCTGTTGGGTTTTAGGGGAGACAGAGAAAGCAGCAGAAATAAAAAAAAATTCCTCTCCCCAAACCCAGTCTGAAGGAATCGCGTCAACGTCTATACAATAGTAAGGATGGTTTGTAGAGACATACTTTGTCCCTAGGCTTGCTCGGCGACGTTACCTCACGACTTGCGCGGTCTTCACCTCCGGTCTTGGACGGTGTCTGTGCAGCTCCTAGTCTCATCGGGACTGTCGGGATTGACAACTATCCTTCGAGCGGTAGAAATCTCCGGCCTCTGAAGTAGTCCACACGGACCACCTGGAACTCTGATCTCTTTGCCCCATAAGGAATCATAAGGAGTCATACCCTCCTATCGGCGTACTAGTCACTGACACACTCTCCTGCAACTAGTTGTCTTTTTGCAGTTGTCTTTCCCTTGTTGTGCCTCCCTTATCGGGTAGCACTTGCTAGGGATCTCCTGGTTACCACAACTAGAGAGAACGATAACTTTGCAGAGCAACTGGTGTTCTAAGTTGTTATCCTTTGAGAAGCCCTCAATACTCCTAAATATATAGGAGGGTCATGGGATAGGGTTCTCTACCCCGGGCAATGTGGGATTAAAGCAGGAGTAGAAGGATTCGAGCTTTTCCACGGAACAACCAACTGCGCCAGCTGAACTGATCATTTTAATCATGAAACAGTCGGTTTGGGACCTGAGCCGATCGGTTCGCACCTGAAACAATCAGTTGGGGCACCTGAGCTGATCGGTTTAAGCATGAGCTGATCGGTTCGTGGTCCTGATCAGTTCTGATTGACTTTTCCTCTTTTGTTTCGAATTGATCCAAATACCAATCCTTGTTCCAATCAAATTGGACAAGTGAAACGAAAAGAAATTTCTCACCAACCTGCCTTTCCCAACTTGCTCATTTGGACCTGATGAGCCAATCGGGTCAACCCTTGAACCGGTCGTCTCAACCTATTCTGAGCCGATCGGTTCATCACATGAGTCGATCGGTTCACCAAGCTGAGCCGATCGGTTCATCATATGAGCCAATTGGTTGGGAGTGCAGACTGTGCAAAATCAGTCAATTGCAGTTTCAATCAATCTGATACTCCATTCAATCGGTCCTACACCTTGAACACTATGATATTGAGCTATCAATTGATTGAGTGTTTAATTGAACTACTAAACTCCTTTAGTAATCAATATAAATATCATTTGTGGATAAACTCCTCTTCCAGGTTAAATCCTATGTGTGTGACCCTACATGTCCATTTCACGTTGGCAGTGAAAGTCCATAACACGTATGACTTCACAAGCAAAGAGCGATACCTAGTTGCAGATCATTTCTACCTAAGTGAAAAGGGAAAGTTGGAGAACAACTTTCAATCCTACAATTCGTGAATGGTGTTACAGTGAAAGTATAATTCTGTTGTCTGAATGAACTCAAGGCATGGAACAGTCATCTTGTCAACGTTCATTTACTTTCTTGATCTCAAAGTAGACTGGAGGAGATATGTATGACATCAATATCACATACTGATTCACACATGCGTGTGCAAACCTATATCAATCCTACTCATCAAGTGGCCATGGATATCAAACTCCCTCAGGAGGGATAAATCCCATATCTATCACTCACCCCTCAAAAGCCCCATGTGTCAAATCCACCCAATCATCACCTTTATAACAACCCATGTTTCAAGACTGCATTTGATGATGTCAAAGTGTACCCAATGACATGTGTTGAGTGTAGTGATTTTAGGTCAAACAATCACACTCACCACCATCACTGTGAGAACTGACGGTGACTACCATGTCATGGTTCCATGTGTCAAACTCACGGTGGGTCTGTTTGGTACACTGGTTCTCTAACAAGCACCTATGTGTTTGGTTTGATATCTCCATATCATGACTAACGAGATTCTGTCATCAACCAACACCAAAATCTAGTCGTATGTGTCATTGTTGTCTATCTACCTTCCATAATGACATCCGACTAGGGACATGATAAGAATGTACAAACTCTTAGCATCCGTATGATCTCATCGTTCAAGTCATGAACCTGAAAGCATACGTCATTGAGTATTGTCATTATCTAGACATTCAATATGTTCTATCATTATCTCATATGACTAAACTAGAAAGAATTGGAAGCTTGCCTTTGATGTTTATCAAATCAATCTTAATGTATCCCACCAATCATCCCATGATTGGCTCTCAGGGCATACATACCAACAGACTCCCACTTGCACTGTGAGCCAATCACCCTTGAATCATATTTATAGTGATCTTCAAACATATCCCACATGTTACTGTACTCTAATGTTAACATAGTGAGTTATGGCAACACCTCGCCAAAGTCGGTATTAACTGCATGTCTCTCATCTCTTTGTTGTATGTCACACGTATGAGATGGAGTTGTCGTAATATGCGATCTAGTATTCTTTTGAAAACCTTTACCCACATTGCATGACCAAGCACTCCTAACTTGTCATCAGTGACCAGAATAACTATAAGTTCATCTCTATGAACTCCCATATCCACATAGTAGGGACTAATGTTCTCTAACACATGGATACTCGAATTTTTTCTTTTAAACGGCTTTATTGGAACGTTTCCATTTATCAACAATCATTCACTATTATATATCCCATATATTTTGCGATTAATTTTCTGTCCTTTTCGGAAGTTTGCATCAGTGTAACTCTTTACCGTGAACCCTTCCTTATTTCCATAGAACTAGTACTTCTCAAGTACTTGTCAAGTTCTCATGGTATTCCAGTAACCCTTACTGGAACTAGAAAGACATCCATTTGTCATGTCCCACATACGAGTTATCAGGATGAGCATATCATATTGTCATGTCCTACATACAAGATGATAAATGTGTTTTGTTCTTGATATGTCCATACATACAAGATGATGGGATGTTTACATACATGATAGATCCCTATCTATTCTTAGTGTTTCCATTCTTTATAAGAATTGGACACTTGGCTCTGGGATACTAACTCCATGTAACATGGATAAGCTTTCTCCCACTAAATCTATGCATACTGAACCCTTCAGTATAGATAGCCAATGTATGCTCTCCCTTTTCAGGTCAAGAGGTTTTCGAGAACTATCTCTATAGATCTCTATTCCTATCACATAGGAAATGTCTCTATCTTCCTTAAAGATAATTTCCACTTTGGATTTCCATTCTAGAACTTTTCCATTTCACATCAACATGTGGAATGTGAATACGCTCCCACTAAATCACAGATCACTTCTTTATCTTTGACATATCAGTCAAACCCTTTGACTATATCATCAAAGTAAAGATCCAATTCTGAGTTGCTTGTACTTAATCAATCACATTGATTAGTCCATTGTAACTTATAGACTTCATTTGCATTAATGGATTCAAAAACTTGTAGGTTGTGTCACGTACACATCCTCATTTTATTCCTTATAGGAATGTGGTTATAGTATCCATGTGCCAAATCTCTTAGTCATTCAGTTGCAATCAACAAGCATCATCCTTCTCAAAATGTCATCCATGTATCTTAACATTTAAGACTCATTCACACTTATGGATTTAATCCCAATGGGTGTTACCATCAAAGTCATACCTTATGGTTCACATGGAAGTCATTTACGACGTAATGGCCATAAACCATAACTCAGAATCCAGTTCCTCATATTCATCCAAATAGTTGATTCATCACATGACCAACTCATCACATAGATAATCAAGGTGTATCTGTCAAGGATATATAAGAACTCACAACTCCTTGTGATTCTTAATGTCCTTTATTAGTGTGGGGTATTCTTTATTTAAGAAGAAATTAGTTATTTGATAATCATCTTATAACTCCTTAGAGTATGACTCCTTTTGATTTAGACATCACCATGCCTTAATCATGAGTTCACTATGATACACTATCATAATCACTCATAAGGTTCTCATACATTTGGTTCAAGTATTTCATTCATTGATCTCATCAAGAACTAACACTTTACCAAATTCTTACTTCATCTATGATATTCTTGAACACTTCAAGATATTCATATTGGTATTTCTCTAAACACCGCTTGAAGTATTAGCATCAAATCTAATAGGTATGTAAATACATCACATGTATTATACCTAATAGGATAATTAATCTCCCACTATGACTAGTGAAGATTGATTAATGATGTCTAAGAGATTCATGTCTCTTACTGGTTCTCTAACCAAAAGAGTCTAGATTTATCCATCATATGGAAACTAGAAATGAATTTCTCATGATTTATGCTAATTTTATTATTCGAGTTATCAATAACTTTTAGGTATCATTTTATCTTATGCATACCAAGTACCACAAGATAAACAAGGAATTTCCATAAAGATCATATCTTTGAAATTGAAACATCAACTTTATTAATTCCTATCATTGTCATACAATATGCAAAAATAATATGTTTCTATCCATTGGCAAATATGAAATAGCAGTTCATAACTCTATTACATGCCTTCAAGGCTTAAATTAACTAAAGTACTCCTATTTATGGCGGAAACACTTGCCCCATGTATAGGGTGCTTTACACTTTATATCTTGGTATCATATACCTAAAAAGTGTTATTATAAGTTTATTTCATGACACCTTCAGGTGGAGACGTCTGTCGGCTCCTTCTGCTTTAGTTCTTCCAGATAGAGTGGACAATTCCTTTTCTAATGTCCTAACTTTTGAAAATGGTGGCAATTGCCTCTCTTGGTCACACCTCCCTTGGTCTTGAGAGTTGAAGATGACTTGGGTTGCTGGCTAGCATCAGAACCTTTCTTAGCCTTACCCTTGCCCTTGAGCTTGGACTTGCCTTTCTTGTTGATGATCATCATCACAGACTTAGGCTTGTCCTTCTTCATCTGTGCCTCGGCTATCCTCAACATGCCCAACAACTCTGTCAACGGCTTGTCAAAGTTGTTCATGTTGTAATTCATCACAAATTGACTGTAGGATTCTGGCAACGATTGCAGTATCATGTCAGTAGCCAACTCTTGGCTCAGGGGAAATCCCAGTCTTGTCAAGTTCTCTACATACCCAATCATTTTGAGCATGTGAGGACCAATTGGATCTCCTTCTGTCATGACACACTTGAACAGTGCCCTGGAGACATCATATCTCTCTTGTCGTGCTTGATCTTCATACATGTTCTTGAGATGTTGAATCATCTCAATGACACCCATGTTCTCATGTTGTCTCTGCAACTCGTGGTTCATGGAGCCCAACATCAAGCACTTTGCATCAATGGAATCTTCAGAATGCTTCTTATAAGCATCCCTTTCTGCCTTTGGTGCGGTAGGAGTAAATTCCTCTAGAGCTGGAGTATCCAGGACATAGAGCTTTTTCTCTTGTGTGAGAACAATTTTCAATGTCCTAAACCAGTCATGGAAGTTAGTCCCATTCAGCTTGTCCTTTTCAAGGACCGATCGCAACGAAAAGTGATTGTTGTTTGTTTTCATTTGTACTACAAAAGGAAATATATGCAATTTAGTCCAAAATTTAATTTTTACTTATTTGATTGATTTGAAAAGTTGAAGATATAATTAGGACTTTAATTAATTATCACTTCAACTATTTTTGTTCAAATTGATAGCCCTCACCATCAATTTGGAATATTGTAGTGTACAATATTCTAGTGGGTCAAGATCCTAAAATCCTCTGAGTCATGGACCAGCAAGGGTTGTCACCCATAACTTAGATCTTCTAAGTAGACAACTTTTTCCAATTACATCATATGCAACTCTTGAAAGATGTCATGTACAACTCCTTGCCATGATCACCTCCATGCCTCAAGGTGCTAGATCCTATCTAGGTCACCTTGTTAAGTCCGACCCAAAGCCAAAACGATGAATATGCACCCTACTAGGGCAGACCCACATATTCATCCTTCACGCTTCCATGAGATAGACGGTGCACCACACTAGGGCGTGCCAACACTTGGCCGATCAAGCTTTTCACATGTGTTGCATTTGGAAGGCATCTAAAACTTTAATATTTAATGAGGGATTTGGTTTTATAGGTACATATACATATCCAATCACCACAATACATAGTTTGTATCATATACATGCTATTTCCCACAGAAAACATGTGAAATGATAAAAGCGATGATTATGGCCATCCTAATGTGATTCCTCGAGCCAAGAGGAATCATGATCATCTAGGTCTACATCACATGCAACCTATATAAGATGAACTCTGTGCTTTTCCATTCTGGGTTTGATCAACTCATCTCCATGATTGATCGGCTTGCCATCAGGCCGGTCGGTTGGGTGCCACCAGCCGATCGATTGGCTCCTCCAACCGATCGATTCGTCTGGTCATCGTGCATCTCCTCATGGCTACCACCCGCTCATCTCTCTCCTCGAACCGGTCATATGGAACACCAACCGATCGGTTCACGCCTTGAACCGATCATCTCAGTTGTCGTCAGGTTGTCCGTCATTCTTTGACATAACAGGAAATAAAAGATCTATCCTATTTTACATTTGAAATGAGAAACCCTGAGTTACATTCGGGGGGAGAAAAGGTAAGAAATAAATCTCGAGTTATCTCGAGTTACATTAGGAATAAGAGATAGGGAATCGGTGTGCAGACCGATATGCAAGCAACCACATCCAACCAAGCACACATACATAGGGTTTATTGGCCATAACCACACTATACATCCACCACAAAACTCATTTAAGGGTGACGCGTATCGAGTGCATTCATATTACATATCATATATGTATATTGGGATTTGTGGATTGAGGATCGGATATGCATAAAGCCAATTTTATTCACATCATATGCAATAAATAAAGGCGACAAACAAAAATTGATCATATCGACAATACTAAGGTATATAGCAGTTGACGTGGCTCTGATACTACTGTTGGGTTTTAGGGGAGATAGAGAAGGTAGAGGAAACAAAAAAATTCTTCTCCCTGAACCCAGTCTAAAGGAATCGCGTCAACGTCTATACAATAGGAAGGATGGTTTGTAGAGACATACCTTGTCCCGAGGCTTGCTTGGCGACGTTACTTCACAGCTTGTGTGGTCTTCACCTTCGGTCTTGGACGGTGTCTGTGCGGCTCTTGGTCTCATCGGGACTGTCGGGATTGACAACTGTCCTCTGAGCGGCAGAAATCTCCCGCCTCTGAAGTAGTCCACACGGACAACCTAGAACTCTGATGTCCTTGTCCCACAAGGAATCGGAAGGAGTCGTACCCTCTTGTCAGAGTACTAGTCACCAACACACTCTCCTGCAACCAGTTGCCTTTTTGTAGTTATCTTTCCCTTGTTGTGCCTCCCTTATCGGGTAGCACTTGCTCAGGCTCTACTGGTTACCACAACCATAGAGAACGACAACTTTGCAGAGCAACTGGTGTTCTGAGTTGTTGTCCTTTGAGAAGCCCTCAATACCCCTATATATATAGTAGGGTCATGGTATAGGGTTATCTACCCCAGGCAATGTGAGATTAAAGTAGGAGTAGAAGGATTCGAGATTTTCCACAAAACAACCAACTGCGCCAGCTGAAACGATCGTTTCAAGCATGAAACAGTCAGTTCGGGACCTGAAACGGTCGGTTCACACCTGAACCGATCGGTTGGGGCACCTGAGCTGATTAGTTCAAGCATGAGTTGATCGTTTTGTGGTCCAGATCAGTTCCCAATTCACTTTTCCTCTTTTGTTTCGAATTGATCCAAATATCAATCCTTGTTCCAATCAAATTGGACAAGTGAAATGAAAAGAAAATTCTCACCAACCTAACTTTCCCAACTTTCTCGTTTGGACCTGTTGAGCTGATCAGTTCAACCCTTGAACCGGTCATCTCAACCAGTTCTGAGCCGATCGGTTCATCACATGAGTCAATTGGTTCACTAAGCTGAGCCGATCGGTTCATCATATGATTCGATCGGTTGGGAGTGCAGACTGTGCAAAATCAGTCAATTGCAATTTCAATCAATCTGATACTCTATTCAATCGGTCCAACACCTTGAACACTATGATATTGAGCAATGAATTGATTGAGTGTTTAATTGAACTTCTAAACTCTTTTAGTAATCAATCTAAACATCATTTGTGGATAAACTCCTCTTTTAGGTTAAATCCTATGTGTGTGACCTTGCAGGTCCATTTCACGTTGGCAGTGAAAGTCCATAACACTTCTGACTTCACAAGCAAAGAGTGGTGCCTAGCCACACATCAGTGCTACCCAAGTGAAAAGGGAAAGTTGGAGAACAACTTTCAATCCTAAAATCCGTGAATGGTGTTATAGTGAATGTATAATTCCTTTGTCACTGATATCCTGAATGAACACAAGGCATGGAACAGTCCTCCTATCAATGTTCATTCACTTTCTTGATCTCAAAGTAGATCTGAGGAGATATGTATGACATCAATATCACATACTGATTCACACATGCGAGCGCACGCCTATCTCAATCCTACTCATCAAGTGGCCATGGATATCAAACTCCCTCAGGAGGGACAAATCCCATATCTATCACTCACCCCTCAAAAGCCCCATGCGTCAAAGCCACCCAATCATCCCCTTTATAACAACCCATGTTTCAGGACTACATTTGATGATGTCAAAGTGTACCCAACGACATGTGTTGAGTGTAGTGATTTCAGGTCAAAGAATCACACTCACCACCATCACTGTGAGAACTGACTGTGACTACCATGTCATGGTTCCATCTGTTAAACTCACAGTGGGTCTGTCCGGTACACTAGTTCTCTAACAAGTGCTTATGTGTTTGGTTTGATATCTCCATATCATGACTAATGAGATTCTGTCATCAACCAACATCACAATCTAGTCTTGTGTGTCATTGTTGTCTATCTACCTTCCACAATGACATCCGACTAGGGACATGATAAGAATGTACAAACTCTTAGCATATGTATGATCTCATCATTCATGTCCTGAACCTGAAAGCATACGTCATTCAGTATTATCATTCTCTAGAGATTCAATTTGTTCTATCACTATCTCATATGACTCAACCAGAAAGAATTGGAAGTGTATCTTTGATGTTTATCAAATCAATCTTAATGTATCCCACCAATCATCCCATGATTGGCTCTCAGGGCATACATACCAACACTTCCTTGTGTGGAGGTACAAGAATCTGATTTGACACAAAAGCACGTGAAGAAAAAATCAACTGAAGTACAAGGGTCACTAGAACTTTTTGCAAAGCATCCCATCAAGTCATTAGAACCATATCTAGAGAATGTAGTGAAGCTATTTTAGTTGTACTAGGATTATCGTCATCAATGTAATCAAGAAATGATCCAATATTTTCAAAAAAAGTAATCAACCATAACATGAAGAAACAAACAACATGAGAAAAGGTCAACATGAAAAAATAATCTACATGAAAAAGCATAAGTAACAACTAATTACCCCCAGAAGTGGAATACCAACTATAGAGACACATCAATGGATTTTGTAGTCTCTGGCTAGAGGCAGCTATGATGGGGGTTGATGACTCTACCTCCAGTGTTGAAGGTGGATTCAACTGCAATTATAGAAGTGGGGATAGCCAAAATATCTTTTGTAATTTAACTCATTATCAGATATTTTAGCTCATGATTCCTTGATGAATGCATATTCATCCCAATTCTAGTTGCACTTTTGATCTAGTTTAGCATTCATATAGCTTAGTTTTCATTAAGAATAGCTTTGTGTTGATCTACTTAGGTTTTTATGATAATTTATAGAAATTGATACTTCTGTTGACTCCCTTTATAGGCTTTGAATTTTATCACTCTACAACAAGTTTGACTAGGGGGTCCCACTGCCCTTCATTGGATGGGAGTCGAGAGGAGGATGCCTCTTACAGGATGTGAGGCAATGCTCTGGACTGAAATAAATTTTGAGCACATTCATAAGGCCGATCGATGAATAAATTTTGGGTTCAAAAGAAAAACCATCCTATCGATCAACATGACAATTAACCTTCAATTTTTGACAAATATCAAGCATCGACAATTGATCTCATGTCCATCGACATTGATACTCGACAACCTCATCGACCCATGGTAGACACACAGATTTCCAATATTCAGAAGCTAGACAACATCATCGAGATGCAGCCAATAAGAAAATCAGGCCATCGATCTACTATGTCGACACTCTTATCGATGATCACAACTACCCGACAGCCTTGTTGACTCCCAAGGTTGGTAGTTCCATCGACTAAAATTAAAGACTGACAGACCTATCGATCGACATCAAGTGATTGACACGGATGGAAAGAGGTCAACAGCCAAAAGCCTTTAAATAGGCCCCCAACACAGCCGTATAAAATCATCTCCTATTTCTAGAGACAAAACACGGTAAAAGGTTGTCGCTGAGATCAGAGCATGTGTGACACCCCGCCATCACACAGACAACAAGATGACATGCAAAAATGTGTGGAACCACATATTACCAAAAATAAAAGTTAATTAAAACCGATTGCGGAAAGCATACATAAAGAAATTTTGCATCCAGATCCTACAGAGAAACATGTTATATAAAAATTACAAGCTTTGATATATGTCCATAGCTTATCGGAGTGAGCTGTACTGTCAGCACCATAGTTCATTACATGTTTATACATACATAACGGGCCACGTACGGCCAGCAGCAGGATATACAAAATTACAACAGTGAGTCATCGTCAAACACCTCTGAGAACCTGAGAGTACAGGGACGACTATAGGACTCTAATACAAAACTACCAAAATAGCAGCATGTCCATCTCTTGCCTTCTACTTCTATTCTTGCTGCTTTGCCGCAACCTCACGACCACCACCACGTCTAGAGCAATCACCTAAAAAGGGTGTAAACTAGCAGGGTGAGACACACAGTCCCGGCGAGAAACATAACTCCCCGCCGAAACTATAAAACCTCAAAAGATTAAAACAATAAGAGTAGATAACTAATAAAATGTATAATAAGAGCAGTATGACCATTATCCCCATCATTCTTATGAAGATATCTAGGAGGCATATAACCAAGTATTTCTTTATGGAACATGATTGACAAGATAAGCTTTATAAGAACTTGTCACAAAATATAATGATCGTATACATAACTGCAAGGTTTAACTAGATCAGCTATATAAGAAAGGCATCAATCGATGTTCTGTGTTTTGCTCTAAGCAAGATATACTATTTGGCTGGATTCCGTTTTATTATGCCCTGAGGAAGTGAGTTGTCCCTACTCAAATCCAACCTTTGGCTGCGAAGCCCAAACATAGGTGTCATACAAGGTCAATGGGAGAGCCAGACTCCATGACCTCAACTCCTCATGGTTAGTGCATGAAAACTAAAGCAGGACCACAGTCACATGCTTATATAGCCTCAACCTCAGGGTCAGCTCCGCAAGCTACCCATATCTCTAGCTCACCTTGACATAGGTGCTAGTACATACGTCCGAGCCATGAACGCATCATGCTCATCCTCACATATCCTGAGCCATGGGTCTGTTCACCATGCTCCATATATTCACAGTGGTACTCAGATTCCTCCTATTTTAGGCTAGAGGGAAACCTTGCATTTTCAACAATATGCGCTCCAGGAAAATCCCGCAGGATAAACTTGTTTCACCATCACCATGATACTGACGATGATGGATCTATGTCCAGGGCAAACTACATGATATGTTCATCTATAATTAATTAGTATATTTTAAGCCAATTGTTGAGGCAACCAAAGTATAAGCATAGCCTTATAGAATTACATTATTATTGCCATCATCATACTGTCCTGGGACCTCAATCCCTCATTATATCAACCACTGCCTCTCAAGGCATCATGATCATGCATTGGCATTTTGGGAACGCATCCCTTATCTCATCATCAGAGGATAACACCTCAAATAGGCATTCAGCCATATAACAGGTCCTCAGACCTATCAACTTGTTATCTCATCACAACATGGTACTACTCAAACACATACATCTCATAGCTCTTACCATGCTATGAATCCACATAAAAATACTTGCATGGTTAGTATACACATCCATAGAGATAACTTAAAGCCATCATGGATTAACATGATTATCATGCTATCAAGTATAAAGCAACATCCATGAGTATATTACACATAAGCTGTAGAAATAATAGTTTTATTATCAATCATAAGCATATATCATGCCCCATACTTGTGATCCTATACATGTGTCACTTTATCATGTTTAGCAACATCATATCCTTCCAAACTTCCTGGTTCACAACCTATCATATTATCTCATTATCATAGCTGCAAGATTCAAGGTGATTACACCATATCACTTGTATTATCATTATTAACAGAGAACTATCAGCTATATACATTTTGGGTTATCAGAACCCTCACCATAGCTGTAACATCCCTGACCTGGGTTATGTTTTAACCCTAGGTGTTTTGATTAAGAAAGATGATTATATGCTTAATTTCATCTTGTGAAAAGTAATTAGGGCTCATGAGGAACTTATGTTTCAATTTTGGTCCTGTTTAGACAATGTTGAAGCAATAATTGCTTATTTTGGACTAAAGTGCAAATTACCCAAGTTGAGGGGTCAACTTGCAAATTTTGCATGATAAGATGTTCCTATGATGTTGAGACATCATAAGAATGAATATGATGTAGTATTATGGTTTCCACAAGCTTGGACACCAAGATTAAGCTTGTAAAGCAATCCTTGTGCATTAAAACCTAATTGTGGTGTAATGTGCAATTTACCCAAAATCTAGGGTTCAATATGCAATTTACCACTTCAATAAGGTCCCTAATGTTTCTTGGCATCATTTAGAGCAAATAAAATGAGAGGGGCGCCTCATTTGAATTAAGTTGGAGGAGAGAGAATCTCAATATTAAAATAATCAAGATTTAATCCTAATTGAAACCCTAACTCGATTTAGGGCAAAAATGAATGTATTAATTAAAGGGCCTTCAACCAAAATTAAAATGGTTGGATTCATATGTATGTGTGAACGTCCTTGAGCTTAGCAAGGACCGAAAATATCTTAAGGAGGTGAAATTCCACTCACCTTATTATAAAGAAAAGAATTCCCACTCAAAAAGATATAATGATATTATAATGGATTAAGGTGCTTATTTTCTTTTCCCTTAATCCATGGATAATGGAAGGGAGTTAGGTGGCTTTGAGTTGCCTTTGTATGCAAGCAAACCAAGTAGGAAGAGGTGGTACCATTTTTGGAATTAATTGATTTTAAATAAAACATTTTCTCTTTCATCAATTTCCTTATAAAAGAGCCTTTTCTAACCCACCTAAGGACTTTTTCGGATTTCCTTTATTCCCCTTGCTTGAAAAACCGACCAAGAAGGCTAAGGACAGCATGGAGCACGTCCCCAACCTGTTGGTAAGCCTTTGATCTTCGTTCTTCATGATTTCATGGTGAAAATCATAAAACAATGTGTAATTCCTTCATTTCTTCACTCCATCTTCAACCCAACTCGATCCTTTCACTCAAAAATCTTGAGAAACGACCTTGGGAGGTTTCTAGAGCTTAAACCACCATTGGAGCCATAAACCTTGGAGCTTGGGATCAGATTTGAAGGTGGGTTTTATAACTTGAGCCCTTTTACATTGTTATTCAACCATTAATCTTGTAATTTCAATGATTCCTTCATTATCTTGATTAATTGCTGGTTGAAATTGATTAATTCATGAAATCAGAAGTTGTTAGAACTTCAGGGACGAATCTTGATGATTATGACATCATCCTAAGCACACATCTCCCCGAATATCTTGGGAAAATAGTTTGGAAGTTGGGACCAAACGGTTTCACCAAACCGTTTGGTGTTTAAACGGTTTGCAAACCGTTTGGGAGAAAACGGTTTTAAAACCGTTTGAGGGAGTTGACAAATGGTTGACCGTTTGAAAATCTTTTCCTAATTATGTTGGTTAATAACTCACCAAATTTTATGGGTTAACTCCCAAGAAATCGTGAGTTAAAGGCTAATCAATTAGGGAAACCTAATTGGATTAAGTGCTTATTTTTCAGCTTGATTAATTTAACTTTTTGGGAAAACGGATTCAAAACAGTTTGAGATGGTTGACCAAGGGTTTACCGTTTGATATTACTGTTCCAAATTATTTTGGTTGATAACTCACCAAATTTAATGTATTAGTTCCAAAGGAATCGTGAGTTGAAGGCTAATCAATTAGGTAAACCTAATTGGATTAAGTGCTGATTTTCAATCTGATTAACTTGACCTTTTTGGGAAAACGGTTTCAAAACCGTTTGAGTGAGTTGACCAAGGGTTGACAGTTTTATATTACTGTTACTAATTATGTTGGTTAATAACTCACCAAATTTGAGGGGTTAATTCCCAAGGAATCATGAGTTTAAGGCTAATCAATTAGGCAAACCCTAATTGAAATTAGTGCTGAAATTCCAATGAGTTAATTTGATGTTTTGGGTTGATTAGCCCAAACGGTTTCAAAACCGTTTGGGGATAACCCAAACGGTCTCAAAACCATTTGTGGGTCACCAAAGACCCTTTGGAGGTCTAGGGTCAAGTATGGATATGTGTATGAAGATCCAAAGATGTGGTATGAACCCTAATCGGCTAAGTGCTGATTTTGCAAGTGATTGAGTTGATGTTTTGGGTTGATTGGCCCAAACGGTTTCAAAACCATTTGGGGATCACCCAAACAGTTTCAAAACCATTTGGGGATCACCAAAGACCGTTTGGAGGTCTGGGGTTAAATATGGTTGCCTATTTGAAGGCCCAAAGTTACCAAGTTACAAAGCAATAAATTTCTGATTTGTTGATCAACTCAATAGACCAAACCTTGGTGAAATGTCACTACAATCCAAGGCTTGGATGAGCCAAACGGTCTCAAGACCATTTGGAGCTCATACAAACGGTATCAAGACCGTTTGGAGGTCACCAAAGACCGTTTGGAGGTCCAGGGGTGATTATGGTTAAGCAATTAATGATCCAATGTTACTAAGTTAAAGTGTATTCAATTGCTGATTGGGTGATCAATCCAATGATCCAAACCTTAATTGGTTGACTTGGATTTTGATGATATGATGGGAAAACGGTCTCAAGACCGTTTAGTGGTCATCCAAACAACCTCAAGACCGTTTGGGGTCAGGTCATGTTCAATTTGGATGATGGTTCAGGGGTTTCAAAGTAACTAATCCTGCATTGATTAGTGTTGATGGTTCATCGATTCCAAACCCTAATTCAATCGAATCAAACCCTAATTGAAGACCAATTGAGGGTCAAATCAGTTTAAGGTTTACCTATTTAACTCAATTAAAGTATGAGGATAGGTCCAATTGATTATTGGTTCCATGAATTCAACAATTGAAGGAATCAACATTGGAAACCCTAATTCAATTGGATACCTTATGTAATGAAGGTTCAATGTGATTGAATCTCTTGAGAATTAAGATGATGAATGTTCTATTGATCCAATTATGATTAGTAATGATAATCAATGAAGGTACAAAGGTTGAAACCCTAATAGTATCTAAGTGATTAGTGCCAATTAAGGGGTAAATCCCTAATTGCTTATAGGATCAATAACTTGATACACTATGTTAATCATAATTGTATGAACTCGATTGAAGGGTTGATGTGACCTAATCAAGTTGAAAGGATAAAAGAATAAAATTCATACATGAATATGATTCATGTGATGATCTTTTGTAGCACGATGGTGTAAGGTAGCACGGTCATGGTGGATTCACTTTGCACGACCGTGCAAGGTAGCACGGCCGTGGTGACGTCCTTTGCACGGCCGTTCCTGGTTGCACGGCCGTGGTGCTCTATGCTTGACATAGCGATGATTTGAAAGTGACCTATCATGGTCGTTTTATTGATTCCCAACTTAAGGATGAGAGACAAACTCATACCTTGTGTTGATGATCATTTAATGGTAAATGATGAGAATAAATAAGTATGATTGAATACTTATGGTATAAATGTTGGCTCCTAGATGTGTGGAGCAATGAATTAGAGTTTGATCATTGATAATATGATCTTGAAAACCTAAATGGTTAATAGTGGAAAACCCTAAGTCTAATGAAGGGTAATGATATGTGATGGAAACCCTAATCATGGTAAAGGAATAAGGGTGATACCTTAAATTAACGATACATTTGTTTTTGCATGGTGTTGATAGATAATTGATGTACTGCTATCATATGTGCTAACCATGCAGGTATCATGATATGATGGGCATATCCAGGTATGAGCTATGATGTGTTATTAATTTGAATTTTTTATTGGGCCTTGTGTTCCATAATATACCTTGTTGCCTGGTAAGTGGTAGCAAGAGAGTTAATGGGCCTCAAGTGCTATGATGGATGCTTGTGTAGCAAGTATCATACTTATCTTGGTCAGATGACCTAAAATTGTTAGTTACCTAAGAAAGTGGTAACAATGCTCAGGTGATGAGCTAAGGGTTTGAATACCCAGGATCACATGGTTATGGTATTGAAATTGTGAAGGGATGAGAATTCCCAGTGTTGAAATGAGGGACTGAGCTCCCAATGTCTTATAAAGACTGAGAAGTGATTAATGGAAATAGTACATGTTTTCTTTATAGCATTTTTCTTATTAAGTTATGTTTGGAAACTTGGATGATGCTAAAAGAATATGACAATGTACTTAATTAATCAAGTAATACAATATAATGTAGTTGCCCTGACCACAGATCCATCAATGTCAGAATTAGCTGAATGGTGAAACGAGTTTACTCGGAACACATATTTTTGAATGTGGGGGTAATTGGGCAATTATATCCTTATGCCCCATAGGAATGGCTACGGGCTATGTCCTATGAACGGGATTGGTTATGGACCATACCCCAATAAGAGCATGGCTACGAGCCATGACTCCACAAATAATACCAGGAATTGGCTACGGGCAACATCCTGAAGAGAGTATATGCTACGGGCTATAACTCTAATAGCGATGTTGCCAGTATACCTTGGAAAGCTATCTAGCAGAGACACAAGATGTCCTGCATGTTATCTCGTACTGACCGAGAAAGTTGAGGTCATGGGAATCTGGCTCTTCCATTGGCCTATGTGTGGTACTGATGCTTTACGTAACCGTGGTCGGTTGGAGTATGAGCGGTATACCTCATCTCCTCAGGCATAAGTATGATTGTAAAACGTAATCAGTTGTGTAGCATATTTGCTTAGGATTGAATTGTGAGAATCAATGGTTGATGATATATGGACTATTATATCATAGTTGGATAAATGATATACATGTTCTTCATATTCCTTATTAAATGATTGACTTGCTTCTTAATCAAGTTATAATTGAAATGATTGAATAGCGAATACTGCTCTGCATATCTTATTCAATGATTTACCTGATGTTGAGTAAATATAATTCTACTGCTCAGTGTTATTCTATTATCAGCAATATTAATGTTTCTGGTAGAGAGTTATATCTCTTACTGGGGCAATTTTTATAATTGTCTCACCCTCTGTGGGATTAAATTTTAGGTAATCGCCGAAGAAGAGGAAGAAACCTTTCAGTGGGTGAGCAACAACAGCAGTAGTCACAGGGACAGCAGTGATCCAACAGGTGGAGACATTGACTATCTGGTGTTGTGTAGATAGTCCTATGTGTCGTCTCTGTACTCTCGGGTCCTCGGAGTAGTGTTTTGATTCTTCGATATGAGATTTTGTGTAACGAGGCATGACATGTATATATATGAACCAGGATGTAATGTTTTACTTTGGTTCTAAATGAAAGAGTTTTCCTAGGAATGGATCTTTTGATAAATGGTTTTAACTTTTAGTGATTTTTAGTAATTACACTGCTAACGATCACTTCCACACGTTTTATTATTGTTAATGACACTTGTTATCTCAATTGATGGCGGGTGTCGTCACAGTTTAGTGGTATCAGAGCTCTACATTCACTGAGTCTATAGAGACATAGGATTAAGGTAGTTGAGTCTATTCTAAGTGTCTTCCATTTTATCTGATAGTGTCTTCTGCTCATATAGGAGAAGAAGAACTAAGGATGTCTGGATCACACGAAGAACACACTGTTGAGAGCAGTGTTGCTGCACCAGTAAAAGGTGCAAGAGACCAGGACAGGGAGGAACCTGTACCTGATCAACCCCAGTTCAACCCAGCTGATATGGGGAACCCAGCCTTTCAGACTATGTTCCGGTAGTTTATGGCAGCTATGACCCACATGACGGATAGAATGTCAGTACCTGCACCCAGGGTACCACCCCATGATGAAAGACATAGTGCCGGTAAGACCTTTGAAAGGCTGAAGAGGGTAGGAGCATTAGAGTATACTGGTACAGCTGATCCAGCATATGCTGACCTATGGTTGACTGAATTAGAGAAAGCCTTCAGAATCCTCATGATACCTGATGCTGAGAGGGTTAGGCATTTTGTATATCTCCTCAAAGGGAGTGCTGGCCACTGGTGGACCATTGAGGAGGGCAAAAGACCTGGATTTGTGATCGGATGGGATGAATTCAGGCGTGAATTTGTCACTAGATACTTTCCTAAGACATTTCTAGATGAGAAGATATCCCAGTTTGAGAGAATTAAACAAGGACCTATGAACATTAGCGAGTATGAGGCTAGGTTCATGGAGTTTTTGTAGTTTTATCCGCACATGGCATCCAATGATGAGGAAAGAATTCGGCGGTTCGAGAAGGAGTTGAACGCTGAATTAACCACTCCGGTGTCTGCTCTGGAGAACCGGGAGAGGTTTGCAACTGTTGTGGAATCTGTAAGATGGATAGAGAGGTCTGTAGTTGAGAAGTGACAGACTAAGGGTAAGAAGGAATAACCACAGTTTCAAGGGCAGAGTGTTGGGAGTTTCAAGAAACCAAGGTATTCTGTGCCTACACCACCAAAGGAAGCTCACAGTTCAGCTTCTATGTCAGTAACTGGACCCCCTAGACCACACCAAGAGAATAGAACTTGTCATCAATGTGGACTAGTAGGTCATCTGGCAAGGGATTGCCCAATGGGGAATGCTGTGGTGAATCAACCCCCGAGACAAAGTCAGCAAGGTTCTCAGAGAAAGCAGTTTTCTAGTGGTACCCGAGGATGTGGACAAGCATCCCAGGCAGGATCTTCTGCGTCCAATAATAGAGCATAGGGCCAACAACAGGCAACAGCTAGGCTCTATGCTATGAACCAGCCTAAAGCAGTAGTCAACCCTCGGGTTGTGACAGGTCAGATGGAATTACTTTAATTCTGATATGTCTTTATCCTACTTCGTATTTGTTTTAATAGATCCGGGAGTTCAGGAGGAAGTATCCTACTCTTTTCTCTTAATGTTTTGTTGATGATTTCGGGGACAAAATCCTTATAAGGGGGGATGATTTGTAACATCCCTGGCCTTGGTTATGTTTTAACCCTACATGTTTTGATTAAGAAAGATTATTATATGCTTAATTTCATCTTGTGAAAAGTAATTAGGGCTCATGAGGAACTTATGTTTCAATTTTGGTCATGTTTGGACAATGTTGAAGCAATGATTGCTTGTTTTGGACTAAAGTGCAAATTACCCAAGTTGAGGGGTCAACTTGCAAATGTTGCATGATAAGATGTTCCTATGATGTTGAGACAACATAAGAATGAATATGATGTAGTAGTATGGTTTCCACAAGCTTGGACACCAAGATTAAGCTTGTAAAGCAATCATTGTGCATTAAAACCTAGTTTTGGTGTAATGTGCAATTTACCCAAAATCTAGGGTTCAATATGCAATTTACCACTTCAATAACGTCCCTAATGTTTCTTGGAATCATGTAGAGAAAATAAAATGAGAGGGGTGCCTCATTTGAATTAAGTTGGAGGAGAGAGAATCTTGATATTAAAATAATCAAGATTTAATCCTAATTGAAACCCTAACTCGATTTAGGGAAAAAATGAATGTATTAATTAAAGGGCCTTCAACCAAAATTAAAATGGTTGGATTCATATGTATGTTTGAACGTCCTTGATCTTAGAAAGGACCGAAAATATCTTAAGGAGGTGAAATTCCACTCACCTTATTATAAAGAAAAGAATTCCCACTCAAAAAGATATAATGGTATTATAATGGATTAAGGTGCTTATTTTGTTTTCCTTTAATCCATGGATAATGGAAGGGAGCTCGGTGTCTTTGAGTTTCCTTTGTATGAAAGAAAACCAAGTAGGAAGAGGTGGTACCATTTTTGGAATTAATTGATTTTAAATAAAACATTTTCGCTTTCATCAATTTCCTTATAAAAGAGCCTTTTCTAACCCACCTAAGGACTGTTTCGGATTTCCTTTCTTCCCCTTGCTTGAAAAACCGACCAAGAAGGCTAAGGAAATCAGGGATCACGTCCCCAACCTGTTGGTAAGCCTTTGATCTTCGTTCTTCATCATTTCATGGTGAAAATCATAAAACAATGTGTAATTCGTTCATTTCTTCACTCCATCTTCAACCCTAGCCGATCCTTTCACTCCAAAAGCTTGAGAAACGACCTTGGGAGGTTTCTACAGATTAAACCATCATTTGATCCATGAATCTTCGAGCTTGGGATCAGATTTGAAGGTGGGTTTTATAACTTGAACCCTTTACATTGTTATTCAACCATTAATCTTGTAATTTCAATGATTCCTTCATTATCTTGATTAATTGCTGGTTGAAATTGATTAAGTCATGAAATCAGAAGTTGTTAGAACTTCAGGGACGAATCTTGATGATGATTACATCATCATAAGAACACACCTCCCCAAATATCTTGGGCAAACGGTTTGGAAGTTGGGACCAAACGGTTTCACCAAACCGTTTGGTGTTCAAACCGTTTGCAAACCGTTTGGGATAAAACGGTTTCAAAACCGTTTGAGGGAGTTGACCAAGGGTTGACCGTTTGCGAATCCTGTTCCTAATTATGTTGGTTAATAACTCACCAAATTTTATGGGTTAACTCCCAAGGAATCGTGAGTTAAAGGCTAATCAATTAGGGAAACCTAATTGGATTAAGTGCTGATTTTTCAGCTTGATTAATTTAACATTTTGGGCAAACGGTTTCAAAACCGTTTGAGATGGTTGACCAAGGGTTGACCGTTTGATATTCCTGTTCCTAATTATGTTGGTTGATAAATCACCAAATTTGATGGATTAGTTCCAAAGGAATCGTGAGTTGAAAGCTAATCAATTAGGTAAACCTAATTGGATTAAGTGCTGATTTTCAATCTGATTAACTTGACCTTTTTGGGAAAACGGTTTCAAAACCATTTGCGTGAGTTGAACAAGGGTTTAACGTTTGATATTACTGTTCCTAATTATGTTGGTTAATTACTCACCATATTTGAGGGGTTAATTCCAAATGAATCATGATTTGAAGGCTAATCAATTAGGCAAACCCTAATTGAAATTAGTGCTGAAATTCCAATGAGTTAATTTGATGTTTTGGTTTGATTAGCCCAAACGGTTTCAAAACCGTTTAGGGATCACCAAAACGGTCTCAAAACCGTTTGGGGGTCACCCAAGACCATTTGGAGGTCTAGGGTCAAGTATTTATATGTGTTTGAAGATACAAAGATGTGGTATGAACCCTAATCGGCTAAGTGATGATTTTACAAGTGATTGAGTTGATGTTTTGGGTTGATTGGCCCAAATGGTTTCAAAACTGTTTGGGGATCACCCAAGACCGTTTGGAGGTCTGGGGTTAAGTATGGTTGCCTATTTGAAGGCCCAAAGTTACCAAGTTACAAAGCAATCAATTGCTGATTTGTTGATCAACTCAATAGACCAAACCTTGGTGAAATTTCACTAGAATCCAAGGCTTAGATGAGCCAAACGGTCTCAAGACCATTTGGAGCTCATCCAAACGGTCTCAAGACCTTTTTGAGGTCACCAAATACCGTTTGGAGGTCCAGGGGTGAGTATTGTTAAGCAATTGATGATCCAATGTTACTAAGTTAAAGTGTATTCAATTGCTGATTGGGTGATCAATCCAATGATCCAAACCTTAATTGGTTGACTTGGATTTTGATGATATGATGGGAAAATGGTCTCAAGACCGTTTGGTGGTCATCTAAATGACCTCAAGACCGTTTGGGGTCAGGTAATGTTCAATTTGGATGATGGTTCAGGGGTTTCAAAGTAACTAATCCTGCATTGATTAGTGTTGATGGTTCATCGATTCCAAACCCTAATTCAATCGAATCAAACCCTAATTGAAGACCAATTGAGGGTCAATTGAGGGTCAAATCAGTTGAAGGTTGCCTATTTAACTCAATTAAAGTATGAGGATAGGTACAATTGATGATTGGTTCCATGAATTCAATGATTGAAGGAATCAACATTGGAAACCCTAATTCAATTGAATACCTTATGTAATGAAGGTTCAATGTGATTGAATCTCTTGAGAATTAAGATGATGAATGTTCTATTGATCCAATGATGATTAGTAATGATAATCAATGAAGGTACAATGTTTGAAACCCTAATAGTACCTAAGTGATTAGTGCCAATTAAGGGGTAAATCCCTAATTGCTTATAGGATCAATAACTTGATACACTATGTTAATCATAATTGTATGAACTTGATTGAAGGGTTGATGTGACCTAATCAAGTTGAAAGGATAAAAGAATAAAATTCATACATGAATATGATTCATGTGAAGATCTTCTGTAGCACGTCCGTGTAAGGTAGCACGGCCGTGGTGGATTCACTTTGCACGACCGTGCAAGGTAGCACGGCCGTGGTGACTTCTTTTGCACGATCGTTCCTGGTTGCACGGCCGTGGTGCTATATGCTTGACATAGCGATGATTTGAAAGTGACCTATCATGGTCATTTTGTTGATTCCCAACTTAAGGATGAGAGACAAACTCATACCTTGTGTTGATGATCATCTAATGGTAAATGATGAGAATAAATAAGTATGATTGAATACTTATGGTATAAATGTTGGCTCCTAGATGTGTGGAGCAATGAATTAGAGTTTGATCATTGATAATATGATCTTGAAAACCTAAATGGTTAATAGTGGAAAACCCTAACTCTAATGAAGTGTAATGATATGTGATGGAAACCCTAATCCTGGTAAAGGAATAAGGGTGATACCTTAAATTAATGATACATTTGTTTTTGCATGGTGTTGATAGATAATTGATGTACTGCTATCATATGTGCTAACCATGCAGGTATCATGATATGATGGGCATATCCAGGTATGAGCTATGATGTGTTATTGATTTGAATTTGTTTATTGGGCCTTGTGTGCCATAATATACCTTGTTTCCTGGTAAGTGGTAGCAAGAGAGTTAATGGGCCTCAAGTGCTATGATGGATGCTTGTGTAGCAAGTATCATACTTATCTTGGTGAGATGACCTAAAAGTGTTAGTTACATGAGAAAGTGGTAACAATGCTCAGGAGATGAGCTAAGGGTTTGAATACCCAGGATCACATGGTTATGGTATTGAAATTGTGAAGGGATGAGAATTCCCAGTGTTGAAATGAGGGACTGAGCTCCCAATGTCTTATAAAGACTGAGAAGTGATTAATGGAAATAGTACATGTTTTTTTGTAGCATTTGTCTTATTAAGTTATGTTTGGAAACTTGGTTGATGCTAAAAGAATATGACAAAGTATTTAATTAATCAAGTAATACCATATAATGTAGTTGCTCTGACCACAGATCCATCAGCATCAGAATTAGCTGAATGGTGAAACGAGTTTACTCAGAACACATATTTTTGAATATGTGGGGGTAATTGGGCAATTATATCCTTATGCCCCATAGGCATGGCTACGGGCTATGTCCTATGAATGGGATTGGTTACGGACCATACCCCAATAAGAGCATGGCTACGAGCCATGACTCCACAAATAATACCAGACATTGGCTACAGGCCATATCCTGAAGAGAGTATATGCTACGGGCTATAACTCTAATAGCGATGTTGCCAGTATACCTTGGAAAGCTATCTAGCAGAGACATAAGATGTCCTGCATGTTATCTCGTACTGACTGAGAAAGTTGAGGTCTTGGGAATCCGGCTCTTCCATTGGCCTATGTGTGGTATCGATGCTTTACGTAACTGTGGTCAGTTGGAGTATGAGCGGTATACCTCATCTCCTCAGGGCATAAGTATGATTGTAAAACGTAATCAGTCGTGTAGCATATTTGCTTAGGATTGAATTGTGAGAATCAATGGGTGATGATATATGGACTATTACATCATAGTTGGATAAATGATATATACTTCATATTCCTTATTAAATGAATGACTTGCAGCTTAATCAAGTTATAATTGAAATGATTGAATAGTGAATACTACTCTGCATATCTTATTCAATGATTTACCTGATGTTGAGTAAATATAATTCTACTGCTCAGTGTTATTCTATTATCAGCAATAACAATGTTTCTGGTAGAGAGTTATATCTCTTGCTGGGGAAATTTTTATAATTGTCTCACCCCCTATGGGATTAAATTTTAGGTAATCGCCGAAGAAGAGGAAGAAACCTTTCAGTGGGTACATCAGTGATCCAATAGGTGGAGACATTGACTATCTGGTGTTGTGTAGATAGTCCTATGTGTCGTCTCTGTACTCTCGAGTCCTAGGAGTAGTGTTTTGATTCTTTGATCTGAGATTTTGTGTAATGAGGCATGACATGTATATATATGAACCAGGATGTAATGTTTTACGTTGGTTCTAAATAAAAGAGTTTTCCTAAGAATGGATCTTTTGATAAATGGTTTTAACTTTTAGTGATTTTTAGTAATTCCACTGCTAACGATCACTTCCACATGTTTTATTATTGTTAATGACACTTGTTATCTCAATTGATGGCGGGTGTCGTCACAGTTTAGTGGTATCAGAGCTCTAGGTTCACTGAGTCTACAGAGACATAGGATTAAGGTAGTTGAGTCTGTTCTAAGTGTCTTCCAGTTTATCTGATAGTGTCTTCTGCTCATATAGGAGAAGAAGAACTAAGGATGTCTGGATCACACGAAGAACATGCTGCTGAGAGCAGTGTTGCTGCACCAGTAAAAGGTGCAAGAGACCAGGACAGGGAGGAACCTGTACTTGATCAACCCCAGTTCAACCCAGCTGATATGAGGAACCCAGCCTTTCAGACTATGTTCGGGCAGTTTATGGCAGCTATGACCCACATGACGGATAGAATGCCAGTACCTGCACCCAGGGCACCACCCCATGATGAAAGAGATGGTGCCGGTAAGACCTTTGAAAGGCTGAAGAGGGTAGGAGCATTAGAGTATACTGGTACAGCTGATCCAGCAGATGCTGACCTATGGTTGACTGAATTATAGAAAGCCTTCAGAATCCTCATGATACCTGATGATGAGAGGGTTAGGCATGTTGTATATCTCCTCAAAGGGAGTGTTGGCCACTGGAGGACCATTAAGGAGGGAAAAACACCTGGAGTTGTGATTGGATGGGATGAATTCATGCGTGAATTTGTCACTAGATGCTTTCCTAAGACATTTCTAGATGAGAACATATCCCAATTTGAGAGATATATAAACAAGGACCTATGAACATTAGCGAGTATGAGGCTAGGTTCATGGAGTTTTTGTAGTTTTATCCGCACATGGTATCCAATGATGAGGAAAGAATTCGGCGGTTCGAGAAGGGGTTGAACGTTGAATTAACCACTCCGGTGTCTGCTCTGGAGAACCGGGAGAGGTTTGCAACTTTTGTGGAATCTGTAAGACGCATAGAGAGGTCTGTAGTTGAGAAGTGACAGATTAAGGGTAAGAAGGAATACCTACAGTTTCAAGGGCAGAGTGCGGGGAGTTTCAAGAAACCAAGGTATTATGTACCTACACCACCAAAGGAAGCTCACAGTTCAGCTTCTATGACAGTAACCGGACCCCCTAGACCACACCAAGAGAATAGAACTTGTCATCAATGTGGACTAGTAGGTCATCTGGCAAGGGATTGCCCAATGGGGAATGCTGTGGTGAATCAACCCCCGAGACAATGTCAGCAAGGTTCTCAGAGAAAGTAGTTTTCTAGTGGTGCCTGAGGATGTGGACAAGCATCCCAGGTAGGATCTTCTGCGTCCAATAATAGAGCACAGGGCCAACAACAGGCAACAGCTAGGCTCTATGCTATGAACCAGCCTAAAGCAGTAGTCAACCCTCGGGTTGTGACAGGTCAGATGGAATTACTTTAATTCTGATATGTCTTTATCCTACTTCTTATTTGTGTTAATAGATCCGGGAGTTGAGGAGGAAGTATCCTTCTCTTTTCTCTTAATGTTTTGTTGATGATTTCGGGGACGAAATCCTTATAAGGGGGGATGATTTGTAACATCCCTGACCTGGGTTATGTTTTAACCCTACGTGTTTTGATTAAGAAAGATGATTATATGCTTAATTTCATCTTGTGAAAAGTAATTATGGCTCATGAGGAACTTATGTTTCAATTTTGGTCATGTCTGGACAATGTTGAAGCAATGATTGCTTGTTTTGGACTAAAGTGAAAATTACCCAAGTTGAGGGGTCAACTTGCAAATGTTGCATGATAAGATGTTCCTATGATTTTTAGACATCATAAGAATGAATATGATGTAGTAGTATGGTTTCCACAAGCTTGGACACCAAGATTAAGCTTGTAAAGCAATCCTTGTGCATTAAAACCTAGTTTTTGTGTAATGTGCAATTTACCCAAAATCTAGGGTTCAATATGCAATTTACCACTTCAATAAGGTCCCTAATGTTTCTTGGAATCATGTAGAGAAAATAAAATGAGAGGGGCGCCTCATTTGAATTAAGTTGGAGGAGAGAGAATCTTGATATTAAAATAATCAAGATTTAATCCTAATTGAAACCCTAACTCGATTTAGGGAAAAAATGAATGTATTAATTAAAGGGCCTTCAACCAAAATTAAAATGGTTGGATTCAGATGTATGTGTGAACGTCCATGAGCTTAGCAAGGACCGAAAATATCTTAAGGAGGTGAAATTCCACTCACCTTATTATAAAGAAAAGAATTCCCACTCAAAAATATATAATGGTATTATAATGGATTAAGGTGCTTATTTTCTTTTCCCTTAATCCATGGATAATGGAAGGTAGTTCAGTGTCTTTGAGTTGCCTTTGTATGAAAGCAAACCAAGTAGGAAGAGGTGGTACCATTTTTGGAATTAATTGATTTCAAATAAAACATGTTCTCTTTCATCAATTTCCTTGTAAAAGAGCCTTTTGTAACCCACCTAAGGACTTTTTCGGATTTCCTTTCTTCCCCTTGCTTGCAAAACCGACTAAGAAGGCTAAGGAAATCAGGGAGCACGTCCCCAACCTGTTGGTAAGCCTTTGATCTTCGTTCTTCATGATTTCATGGTGAAAATCATAAAACAATGTGTAATTCCTTCATTTCTTCACTCCATCTTCAACCCTAGCCGATCCTTTCACTCCAAAAGCTTGAGAAACGACCTTGGGAGGTTGCTACAGCTTAAAACACCATTTCATCCGTGAATCTTGGAGCTTGGGATCATATTTGAAAGCGGGTTTTATAACTTGAACCCTTTTACATTGTTATTCAACCATTAATCTTGTAATTTAAATGATTCCTTCATTATCTTGTTTAATTGCTGGTTGAAATTGATTAAGTCATGAAATCAGAAGTTGTTAGAAATTCAGGGACGAATCTTGATGATGATTACATCATCATAAGAACACACCTCCCCAAATATCTTGGGCAAACAGTTTGGAAGTTGGGACCAAACGGTTTCACCAAACCGTTTGGTGTTCAAACAGTTTGCAAACCGTTTGGGAGAAAACGGTTTCAAAACCGTTTGAGGGAGTTGACCAAGGGTTTACCGTTTGCGAATCCTGTTCCTAATTATGTTGGTTAATAACTCACCACATGTTATGGGTTAACTCCCAAGGAATCGTGAGTTAAAGGCTAATCCATTAGGGAAACCTAATTGGATTAAGTGCTGATTTTTCAGCTTGATTAATTTAACATTTTGGGCAAACGGTTTCAAAACCGTTTTATATGGTTGACCAAGGGTTGACCGTTTGATATGCCTGTTCCTAATTATGTTTGTTGATAACTCACCAAATGTTATGGATTATTTCCAAAGGAATCGTGAGTTGAAGGCTAATCAATTACGTAAACCTAATTGGATTAAGTGCTGATTTTCAATCTGATTAACTTGACCTTTTTGGGAAAACGGTTTCAAAACCACTTTTCGTGAGTTGACCAAGGGTTTACCGTTTGATATTACTGTTCCTAATTATGTGGGTTAATGACTCAACAAATTTGAGGGGTTAATTCCCAAGAAATCATGAGTTGAAGGCTAATCAATTAGGCAAACCCTAATTGAAATTAGTGCTGAAATTCCAATGAGTTAATTTGATGTTTTGGTTTGATTAGCCCAAACGGTTTCAAAACCGTTTGGGGATCACCAAAACGGTCTCAAAACCGTTTGGGGGTCACCCAAGACCGTTTGGAGGTCTAGGGTCAAGTATGGATATGTGTTTTAAGATCCAAATATGTGGTATGAACCCTAATCGGTTAAGTGCTGATTTTACAAGTGATTTAGTTGATGTTTTGGGTTGATTGGCCCAAACGGTTTCAAAACTGTTTGGGGATCACCCAAGACCGTTTGTAGGTCTGTGGTTAAGTATGGTTGCCTATTTGAAGGCCCAAAGTTACCAAGTTACAAAGCAATCAATTGCTGATTTGTTGATCAACTCAATAGACCAAACCTTGGTGAAATTTCACTAGAATCCAAGGCTTGGATGAGCCAAACGGTCTCAAGACTGTTTGGAGCTCATCCAAACGGTCTCAAGACCTTTTTGAGGTCACCAAATACCGTTTGGAGGTCCAGGGGTGAGTATGGTTAAGACATTGATGATCCAATGTTACTAAGTTAAAGTGTATTCAATTGCTGATTGGGTGATCAATCCAATGATCCAAACCTTAATTGGTTGACTTGGATTTTGATGATATGATGGTAAAACAGTCTCAAGACCATTTGGTGGTCATCCAAACGACCTCAAGACCGTTTGGGGTCAGGTCATGTTCAATTTGGATGATGGTTCAGGGGTTTCAAAGTAACTAATCCTGCATTGATTAGTGTTGATGGTTCATCGATTCCAAACCCTAATTCAATCAAATCAAACCCTAATTGAAGACCAATTGAGGGTCAAATCAGTTAAAGGTTGACCTATTTAACTCAATTAAAGTTTGAGGATAGGTACAATTTATGATTGGTTCCATGAATTCAATGATTGAAGGAATCAACATTGGAAACCCTAATTCAATTGGATACCGTATGTAATGAAGGTTCAATGTGATTGAATCTCTTGAGAATTAAGATGATGAATGTTATATTGATCCAATGATGATTAGTAATGATAATCAATGAAGGTACAATGTTTGAAACCCTAATAGTACCTAAGTGATTAGTGCCAATTAAGGGGTAAATCCCTAATTGCTTATAGGATCAATAACTTGATACACTATGTTAATCATAATTGTATGAACTTGATTGAAGGGTTGATGTGACCTAATCAAGTTGAAAGGATAAAAGAATAAAATTCATACATGAATATGATTCATGTGATGATCTTCTGTAGCACGACCATGTAAGGTAGCACGGCCGTGGTGGATTCACTTTGCACGACCGTGCAAGGTAGCACGGCCGTGGTGACTTCCTTTACACGGCCGTTCCTGGTTGCACGGCCGTCGTGCTCTATGCTTGACATAGAGATGATTTGAAAGTGACCTATCATGGTCGTTTTGTTGATTCCCAACTTAAGGATGAGAGACAAACTCATACCTTGTGTTGATGATCATTTAATGGTAAATGATGAGAATAAATAAGTATGATTGAATACTTATGTTATAAATGTTGGCTCCTAGATGTGTGGAGCAATGAATTAGAGTTTGATCATTGATAATATGATCTTGAAAACCTAAATGGTTAATAGTGGAAAACCCTAACTCTAATGAAGTGTAATGATATGTGATGGAAACCCTAATCCTGGTAAAGGAATAAGGGTGATACCTTAAATTAATGATACATTTGTTTTTGCATGGTGTTGATAGATAATTGATGTACTGCTATCATATGTGCTAACCATGCAGGTATCATGATATGATGGGCATAGCCAGGTATGAGCTATGATGTGTTATTGATTTGAATTTGTTTATTGGGCCTTGTGTGCCATAATATACCTTGTTGCCTGGTAAGTGGTAGCAAGAGAGTTAATGGGCCTCAAGTGCTATGATGGATGCTTGTGTAGCAATTATCATACTTATCTTGGTCAGATGACCTAAAAGTGTTAGTTACCTGAGAAAGTGGTAACAATGCTCAAGTGATGAGCTAAGGGTTTGAATACCCTAGATCACATGGTTATGGTATTGAAATTGTGAAGGGATGAGAATTCCCAGTGTTGAAATGAGGGATTGAGCTCCCAATGTCTTATAAAGACTGAGAAGTGATTAATGGAAATAGTACATGTTTTCTTTATAGCATTTGTCTTATTAAGTTATGTTTGGAAACTTGGCTGATGCTAAAAAAATATGACAATGTACTTAATTAATCAAGTAATACCATATAATATAGTTGCCCTGACCACAGATCCATCAGCGTCAGAATTAGCTGAATGGTGAAACGAGTTTACTTGGAACACATATTTTTGAATATGTGGGGGTAATTGGGATATTATATCCTTATGCCCCATAGGCATGGCTACGGGCTATGTCCTATGAACGGGATTGGTTATGGACCATACCCCAATAAGAGCATGGCTACGGGCCATGACTCCACAAATAATACCAGACATTGGCTACGGGCCATATCCTGAAGAGAGTATATGCTACGGGCTATAACTCTAATAGTGATGTTGCCAGTATACCCTGGAAATCTATCTAGCAGAGACACAAGATGTCTTGCATGTTATCTCGTACTGACCGAGAAAGTTGAGGTCATGGGAATCCGGCTCTTCCATTGGCCTATGCGTGGTACCGATGCTTTACGTAACCGTGGTCGGTTGGAGTATGAGCGGTATACCTCATCTCCTCAAGGCATAAGTATGATTGTAAAACGTAATCAGTCGTGTAGAATATTTGCTTAGGATTGAATTGCTAGAATCAATGGTTGATGATATATGGACTATTATATCATAGTTGGATAAATGATATACATGTTCTTCATATTCCTTATTAAATGAATGACTTGATGCTTAATCAAGTTATAATTGAAATGATTGCATAGAGAATACTACTCTGCATATCTTATTCAATGATGTACCTGCTGTTGAGTAAATATAATTCTACTGCTCCGTGTTATTCTATTATCAGCAATAACAATGTTTCTGGCGGAGAGTTATATCTCTCGCTGGGGCAATTTTTATAATTGTCTCACCCCCTGTGGGATTAAATTTTTGGTAATCGCCGAAGAAGAGGAAGAAACCTTTCAGTGGGTGAGCAACAGCAGCAGCAGTCACACGGACAGTAGTGATCCAATAGGTGGAGACATTGGTTGTCTGGTGTTGTTGTAGATAGTCCTATGTGTCGTCTCTATACTCTCGGGTCCTAGGAGATAGTGTTTTGATTCTTCGATCCGAGATTTTGTGTAATGAGGCATGACATGTATATATATGAACCAGGATGTAATGTTTTACTTTGGTTCTAAATGAAATAGTTTTCCTGAGAGTGGATCTTTTGATAAATGGTTTTAATTTGTAGTGATTTTTAGTAATTCCGCTGCTAACGATGGCTTCCACATGTTTTATTATTGTTAATGAAACTTGTTATCTCAATTGATGGTGGGTGTCGTCACAGTTGCTCCTGCAACCCTCACTATAGGTATGGCGGGCAACACCAACCCCCACCAAAAGATGTATCAGTTAGAATCCTACCGGCCAGCTAGGGTTAGGGTTGTATCGGGAAACCATTCTCACCACTGTATCGGCTGAGATCATGGTGCCCCAATCCAGCGCTATATCTCCCAACATGTTCATGACATAGGCAACACAAAGCATCTCAAGGAAGCCTATCATTCAAAAAGGGCAGCACTCCATATAGGCCTTTATCAAAGCAACAACTAGGTTTTCCACTCAACCCATATCGGGCAGCTCAAACTCACCCAACTTGTGTCTCCCAAGGAACCAAATAGAGATGTTGTCTAAGCATCATATCGGCCAAGGGAACAACACCACTTAGGTCAAGAAGACCACATCGTCCATCTAAGTCAAGCTTCTCATATCGGCCACAACTTAAGGCACCTACTAGGGTTTCTCTATACCACCATATCGGGCATCACCAAAACCCAAACCATGTCACCCAACACAAGGATAGCCTAATTGGCTCCATATCGGACAAAGCATATTGGGCACCAAGCCATCCATCTCAACTACATATCATATCAGCCAAAGATCAACACAAGGTAGGGGTATCCGACAACCTTACTTCAATATGTATCGTTTAGAGCATAAGATATAAGGTGTGTCAACCAAGCTCTATCTCAAGCCAAGAGAACCATATTGAGCACCAAACCAACCATCTCAACTAGGTGTATTGGCCAAGGGTAAAACCCAAGACAAGAGGCTATCGGGCAACACTTACAAAAAGGACATCTCGTGTAAGGCACAAGGCTCAACCCGACAGGGTCATCTTCAACCTCAAGCACATGAGCAACAAACCCTACTTGATCAAGATGATCGGCTCACCTCTCTACAACCAAGAGAGAGGGGTTTTGCACAACCTCTATCACAAATTAGGCAACAACAAGGATCAACCTCAACCTAGGTCACCACATATCCAAGAGCTCACCTCTCAATTCCATGGTGAGAGGAGGGTGTTGCCCAAGCAACTAGAATGTAGACTCACCTCTCAACTTAAATGAGAGTGGGGTATTTCCCACATCACTAGAGCTCAAACTCACTTCTCAACAACCAAGGATAGAAAAGGGGTATTTCTCAACTAGAAAACCCCAACTATGGTTCAACCAACTAGATCCAAAGGTATATAAACCATCAACAACATCATGCTCACTATATCCATAAGATCAACAACATATACTAGAGCAAGAAACATAACATGCAATGGCCGATCATCAACATATATGAATCATGCAACATAAATAAGGTAGTATAGCTAGGGTTAGAAGTTATGTCACCCGCCTTAAGAAAACTCCTCAAGATCCAAATCTCCAAGCTTCTAGCTCCTAGCTCCAAGCACACTACTTTCGGCCACCAAGGAAACAAGGTCCACCTAGGGCTTGGCCACAAAGCTAGAGGAGGAAGAAGAAAACTCCTTCAAAGGGATCGACCAACCTCCAAGGGTATCGGCCACCAAGGTTGGAAGGGAGAGGTGTATCGTGCACCAAAGAAGAGAAGGGAAACAAAGAGCTAAAAGGTTCCTAAGGAAGTGAAAGGCAAGGCATATATAGATGAGGATCAACGGGGAACCAAGGCAAGGTGTCACCTTTCTAAGGGACACATGTCCACACGTTTGCCACCTTGCAAAACACATGCACAAGCCATGCCACCACTCAACCAAGGATCGGCAACATGTCCAAGCTGGGGTGACACAACCAAAGAAAGAGGGTCAACAAAGTCAACGATCGACACACTCATGGGTGATACCCCCATGGCCGACACAAGGTGCTCCTTGTCTGATACAGGGCTCCTCAAAGTAAGGTGATGCCCAAACAAGGGAAAACAAGGCCCAACAGAGCTCAACCAAGCCCAAGACAACTCAAGGCACGAGCCCAAACCTTCCTCTCAACTCTAGAGGAAGCAAAGAGAGAGAAAGACATCTCTCAAGGTGACAAACTTGCTCTTCAACCCTATCATAGGTTATTTTGCAAGTAGCACCTCCAACTCTCAACAAAACACAAGCAAACCCTAATCACCACTAAAGGTGATTAGCAAGAAACTAAGCACAGGGTTTAGGCAAAACAAACAGGATAAGCCCACAATGGAGGTCAGGGTCCTTACAAGCCATAAACATCTACAAAGGGATTTTGTCCCCGAAATCCGAAGAGAAAAGTGAGGGATACTTCCTCCTCATCTCTTCCTCCAGCTCCCACGTGGCTTCCTCAATTCCGCAGTTATGCCAAAGAACCTTCATAAGAACCATGTCTTTCCTCTTCAACCTATTTACCATCTTGTCAAGGATCGTCACTAGACCTTCCTCATAGGTCACATCTTCATCAAGCTCAACCGCAACTGGATGTATCACTGTTCCTGTGTCTGGATGACTTTTCTTTAGCATACTGACATGGAACACTGGATGCAACCTATGCAACTCTGGCGGCAGCTCTAACTTGTAAGCTACCTTGCCAAACGTGCTATTACCGGGTATGGCCCCATATACCTGGGTTCCAGTTTGCCTTTTCGGCCAAACCTCAGCACACCCTTCCAAGGTGATATCTTGAGATACACTTTGTCTCTCACTTGGAACTCTAAAGGTCATCGGTGATTGTCTGTGTAAGACTTCTATCTGTCTTGTACTGCTTTCAACTATCATTGTATCACACTGATCTTCTCTGTTGTCTGTTGTACTAACTCATAACCCAAAAGTTGATACTCACCAGACTCATACCAGCATAAAGGGGATCTGCACTTCCTTCTGTATAGAGCCTCATAAGGAGCCATGTCAATGCTCCGCTGGTAACTATTATTGTAATTGAACTCTATTAGACTAAGATGCACATCCCAACTACCTAGGAACTATAAAACACAAGCTCGGAGAAGATCCTCTAAAGTCTAAATAGTCCTTTCAGACTGCCCATCTGTCTGCAGGTGGAAAGCGGTACTGAACCTCAATTGTGTTCCCAATGCTTTATGCAACTATTCCCAGAAATGACTCATGAACTGAGGACCTCTGTCAGAGACCATCGTTGTTGGTACACCATGTAAATGCACTATTTCGTCTACATATACCTGAGCAAGCTTCTCGAATGTATATGTTGTCTTTACAGGTATGAAATGAGCAGATTTTGTCAGCCTGTCTACTATTACCCAAATGGAATCATGATTCCTAGTTGTCCTTGGCAGACCAACTATGAAATCCATGGTGATATGATCCCACTTCCATTGTGGTATCAACATGGGTTGCAACGTGCCTTTCGGCTTCTGATGTTCATCCGTAACTTGCTGACATACTGCGCACTTAGCCACAAACTCGGCTACATCCTTCTTCAAGCCAGACCACCAACATAGGTCCTTCAGATTATGATACATATTGGTGACTCCTTGATACATAGCATACATCGATGTGTGTGCTTCCTCGAGCACTAGATTTCTTAGATTATCAACATCAGGGACCACCATCCTACCATGATTGCAAACTAGTCCATCCTCGGACTCATGGAACCCATCACACTTTTCTCTCCCGAGCTTTGACCTGATCAGCTGCACTGTATCATCTGCCTACTATGCATCCTTAATCTGCTGTCTCAACGTAGGCTTGACTTGCATCTGTGCCAACAAGGAAACTTGCAACTGCACATTCATTTGTCGCAAGGATACAAACATATCCCGTCTATAACATACCAAGGAACTCAACTGTGCCTTCTTCATGGGGAGAGAAGAAGACTTTCTGCTAAGCGCATCAGCTACCACATTTTCCTTACCAGGATGATACTCAATGGTGCAATCATAATCATTGATTATCTCCATCCAATGACACTGTCGCATATTCATCTCACTCTGCAAAAAGATGTACTTTAAGTTCTTATGATCTATAAAGATCTGACACACTTCCCCATAAAGATAGTGCCTCCAAATTTTTTACACATGGACCACCATTGCCAACTCCAAATCATGTGTCGGGTAGTTCTTCTCATGTTTCTTAAGCTGTCGTGAAGCAAAAGAAACCACATGATCCTCCTGCATCAGCACACATCCTAGGCCCTTCTTAGAAGCATCGCAGAAAACAACATAGCCTTTTCAAGGCTCTGGAAGCACTAGCACTGGAGCACTAGTCAGATTCTCCTTCAAACTTTGTAAAGCTTGCTGACAATGATCATTTTAGACAAAAGGTACATCCTTCCTAGTCAACTTTATTATCGGCAACACGATCGCACTGAAGTCCTTGATAAACCTCCGATAGTATCCTACCAAACCCAGAAAACTATGAACTTCTATCGGCGTCTTGGGTTGCTCCCAATCTGCAATTGAATCCACCTTCTTAGGGTCCACTCTGACTCCTTCTGCAGATATCACGTGACCCAAGAATGTCACTTCCTTCAACCAAAACTCACATTTGCTGAACTTGGCATACAACTAATGTTGGCGAAGAAGAGTCAACACTTGTCGAAGATGTTGTTCATGCTCTTGACTGTCCTGATTGTAGATCAAGATGTCATCTATAAAAACTACAACAAATTGATCTAGAAATAGATGGAACACCCTGTTCATCAGATCCATGAAAGAACCAGGTGCATTGGTTAGCCCAAACGGCATAACCACAAACTCAAAGTGACCATACCTCGTCTTAAAAGCTAACTTTGGTATGTCGTCTGCCTTAATCGTCAATTGACGATATCCATACCATAGATCGATCTTTGAGAACACTATAGCACCAATCAACTGATCAAACAGATCGTCTATCCTCGGCAGCGGGTACTTGTTCTTGATCGTAACTTTGTTCAACTGTCGATAATCTATACACAACCGCATCAACCCATCCTTCTTCTTTACGAATAGGACCGGAGCACCCCATGACGATGTGCTCAGTCCGATGAAACCTTTTTCCAACAACTCCTATAACTGCTTCTTGAGTTCTGCCATCTCGGCTGGAGCCATCCGGTACGGTGTCTGAGAAACTGGTTGTGTTCTTGGTACCAGATTGATCTCAAAATCAATCTCTCAAGGTGGGGGAACACTGGGGAACTCATCAGGAAACACATCCATAAACTCCCAGACAACCGTCACCTCCTCAAGGCTAGGACCTTTTGCCTTGGTATCCACAACGTGAGCTAAGAATGCCTTACAACCTTGCCACAGCAACTTCTCTGCCACCATCGCTGACACTAAACATGTCGGGAGAATCTTCCTATCTCCTTGGAAGATCCACTTTTCTCCACTGTCATCAAACACTGCCTGCTTGGAACCACAGTCCAACACAACCTTATACTTCTCTAAGGAATCCATCCCAAGGATCACATTGAATCCATGCATATCAAGTGGTATAAGATCCACGTGTATACTTTGTCCAGAGAAAGATAGAACACAAAACGGGAACTCCTATCAAAGCATCGAGGAACCATCGAGAGGGGTTTCTAACAACAGGTTATCTTTCTTACAACTAACAGGTAAAGGACATCTATTAAGCAGACTATGTGCGATAAAAGAGTGTGTAGCACCCCAGTCAACCAGAATAGATATAAAGTAAGAAGAAGACAAATCAGAATGATATAACTCCATCTGACCTGTCACCACTCGCGGGTTGAATATCCCCGCCGGCTGACTGATAGCATAGAATCGAGCCGTTGCTTGTTGTCATCCTCACCCTCTGCTTCCTTGAGCAGACGATCCCGCTTGCGACGCTTGACTGCATCCTTGCCCACTAGACTGTTGTATGTCTGACACTTGTTGACTCTTTCTTAGTTGTTGCATACTTCAACGTCTCTCCTTGGGAAATTTGACCTCAAATGCCCAGTATGTCCATAGTGGTAACATGACCAGCCTTCTATCTGTTGACGAACTCTCGCTGGAAAACCCCCCAACCGATCACCTCACTGAGTCTCTTCTCCTCCTCGATGGCCCACCAGTGGCCAGCACTACCTTTCAGAAGGTAGACAGCATGCTTGACTTTGTCTGCTTTGGGGATGTCGAGGATTCAGAAGGCCTTCTAGAGACCTGTCAGCCACAGATCTGCATCCACTGGATCAGTCATTCTGGCATAATTCGAAGCTCTGACTCGGCGAAGCCGCTCAAAGGTCTTCCCAATGCCTGATGATTCACCATGGGGAGCATGTGCTCTTAGCGGAGGCACTAGCACTCATTCCACCATGTGATTCATCGTAGCCATCAATTTCCCCATAAGCTTCTGGTAGGCATGGTTTTCAAGAATGGTTGGGTCAAGTTGGGGGACCTCAGGCATCCGATCTCAATGTGCCTGCACTCTAGCTCCATCAACTGATGCAGCCTCACTGCTCTCAGCAGTAGGTTCTTCATGGTTTCCAAACATCTTTAAGCTTTATCTTCCGTTGAGGGAAGAAGGTGATTGTAAGAAAATTTGGGAAACTCACAAGAACAGATGTAAACCTAGTCCTAGATCCCTGTAGACTCAGTGAACCTAGAGCTCTGATACCAAACTAACTGTGACACCCCACCATCACACAGACAGCAAGATGACACATGAATATGTACGGAACCACATATTACTGAAAACACAGGTTAATTAAAACTGATTGCAAAAAACATACATAAGAGAACTTTTGCATCCATATCCTACATAGAAACATGTTATATAAACATTATAAGATTTGATATATGTCCATAGCTTATCAGAGTCAGGTGTATTGTCAGCACCAGAGTTCATTACCTATTTATACATACATAACGGGCCATGTACGTCCAGCAGTAGGATATACAAAATTACAACAGTGAGTCATCGTGAAACATCGTCAAACACCTCTGAGGACCTGAGAGTACAGGGGTGACTCTAGAACTCTACTACAAAACCACCAAAACAGTAACATGTCCATCTCTTGCCTTCTACTACTCTTCTTGCTGCTCGATCGCAACCTCACGACCACCACGACGTCTAGAGTGATCACCTAAAAAGGGTGTAAACCAGTGGGGTGAGACACACAGTCCCAACGAGAAACATAACTCCCTGCCAAAACTATAAAACCTCAGAAGATTAAAGCAATAAGAGTAGATAACTAATAAAACATATAACAAGAGCAGTATGACCATTATCCCCATAATTCTTACCAAGATATCCAGGAGGCATATAACTAAGTATTTTTTTATGGAACATGATTGACAATATAAGCTTTATAAGAACTTATCACAAAATATAAGGATCGTACACATAACTATAAGGTTTAACTAGATCATCTATATAAGCAAGGCCTCAATTAATGTTCCATGTTTTGCTCTAAGAAAGATATACTATTCGGCTGGATTACATTTTATTATGCCCTGAGGAAGTGAGTTGTCCCTGCTCAAATCCAACCTTTGGCTATGAAGCCCAAACACCGGTGCCATACAAGGTCAATGGGAGATTCGGATTCCATGACCTCACCTCCTCATGTTTAGTGCATGAAAACTAAAGCAGGACCGTAGTCTCATGCTTATATGGCCTCAACCTCAGGGTCCGCTCCGCAAGCTACCCATATCTCTACCTCACCTTGACACAGGTGCTAGTACATACGTCTGAGCCATGAACGCATCATGCTCATCATCACATATCCTGAGCCATGGGTCTGTTCACCATGCTCCATATATTCACAGTGGTACTTAGATTCCTCCTATTTTAGGCTAGGGGAAAACCTCACATATTCAACAAAATGTGCTCCAGGCAAATCCCGCAAGATAAATCTGTTTCACCATCACCATGATACTGACGGTGATGGATCTATGGCCAAGGCAAACTACATGATATGTTCATCTATAATTAATTAGTATATTTTCAGCCAATTGTTGAGGCAACCAAAGTATAAACATAGCCTTATAGAATTACATCATTATTGCCATCATCATACTGTCATGGGATCTCAATCCCTCATTATATCAACCACTGCCTCTCAAGGCATCATGATCATGCATTAGCATTCCAGGAACACATCCCTTATCTCATCATCAGAGGATAACACCCCAACTAGGCATTCAACCATATATCAGGTCCTCAGACCTATCAACTTGTTATCTCATCACCACATGGTGCTACTCAAGCACATACATCTCATAGATCTTACCAGACTATGAATCCACATAAAAATACCTGCATGGTTAGTATACACATCCATAGAGATAACTGAAGCCATCATGTATTAACAGGATTATCATGCTATCAAGTATAAAGCAACATCCATGAGTATATTACACATAAGCTGTAGAAATCATAGTTTTATTATCAATCCTAAGCATATATCATGCCCCATACTTGTGATCATATACATGTGTCACTTTATCATGTGTAGCAACATCATATCCTTCCAAACTTCCTGGTTCACAACCTATCATATTATCTCATTATCATAGTTGTATAATTCAAGGTGATTACACCATCTCACTTGTATTATCATTATTAACAGAGATCTATCAACTATATGCATTCCAGGTTATCATAACCCTCACCATAGCTCCTGCAACCCTCACTATAGGTATGGCGGGCAGCACCAACCCCCACCAAAAGATGTATCGGCTAGAACCCTACCGGCCAACTAGGGTTAGGGTTGTATCAGGAAACCATTCTCACCACTGTATCGGCCAAGATCATGGCGCCCTAAGCTAGCATTGTATCGCCCAACATGTTCATGACATAGGTGACATAAAAGCATCTCAAGGAATCCTATCGGTCAACAAGGGTAGCACTCCATATCGGCCTTTACCAAAGCAACAACTAGGGTTGCCACTCAACCCATACCGGGCAGCTCAAACTCACCCAACTTGTGTCACCCAAGGAACCAAATAGAGATGTTGTCTAAGCATCATATCAGCCAAGGGAACAACACCACTTAGGTTAAGAAGGCCACATCTGCCATCTAAGTCAAGCTTCTCACATCGGCCACCAATTAAGGAACCTACTAGGGTTTCTCTATACCACCAAATCGGGCATCACCAAAACCCAAACCATGTCGCCCAACACTAGGATAGCCTACTAGGCTCCATATCGGCCAAAGCATATCGGGAACTAAGCCATCCATCTCAACTACATATCATATCGGCCAAAGATAAACACAAGGTAGGGGTATCGGACAACCTTACTTCAAGATGTATCGTTCAGAGCACAAGATATAAGGTGTTTCAACCAAGCTCTATCTCAAGCCAAGAGAACCATATTGAGCACCAAACCAACCATCTCAACTAGGTGTATCAGCCAAGGGTAAAACCCTAGACAAGAGGCTATCGAGCAGCATTTACAAAAAGGACATCTCGTACAAGGCACAAGGCTCAACCCTACAGGGTCATCTTCAACCTCAAGCACATGAGCAATAAAACCCTACTTGATCAAGATGATCAGCTCACCTCTCTACAACCAAGAGAGAGGGGTTTTGCACAACCTCTATCACAAATCGGGTAACAACAAGGATCAACCTCAACCTAGGTTACCACATATCCAAGAGCTCACCTCTCAATTCCATGGTGAGAGGAGGGTGTTGCCCAAGCAACTAGAATGTAGACTCACCTCTCAACTTAAATGGGAGAGGGGTATTGTCCGCATCACTAGAGCTCAAACTCACTTCTCAACAACCAAGGAGAGAAAAGGGGTATTTCTCAAAAAGAAAACCCCAACTATTATTCATCCAACTAGATACAAAGGTATACAATCAACAAAATCCACAACATCATGCTCACTATATCCATAAGATCAACAACATGTACTAGAGCAAGAAACATAACATGCAATGGCCGATAATCAACATATATGAATCATGCAACATAAATAAGGTAGTATAGCTAGGGTTAGAAGTTATGTCACCCACCTTAAGCAAACTCCTCAAGCTCCAAAGCTCTAAGCTTCTAGCTCCTAGATCCAAGCACACCACTTTCGGCCACTAAGGAAATAAGGTCCACCTATGGTTTGGCCACCAAGCTAGAGGAGGAATAAGAAAACTCCTTCAAAGGGATCGGCCACCAACCTTAGATCCTCCAAGGGTATCGGCCACCAAGGTTACAAGGGAGAGGTGTATCGTGCACCAAAGAAGAGAGGGGAAACAAAGAGCTAAAGGGTTCCTAAGGAAGTGAAAGGCAAGACATATATAGATGAGGATCAAAGGGGAACCAAGGCAAGGTGTCACCTTACTAAGGGACACATGTCCACACATTTGCCACCTTGCAAAACACATGCACAAGCCATGCCACCACTCAATCAAGGATCGGCCACATGTCCAAGCTAGGGTGATATAACCAAAGCAAGAGGGTCAATAAATTCAACAGTCGACACACTCATGGGCGATACCCCCATGGCCGACACAAGGTGCTCCTTGCCCGATATAGGGCTCCGCAAAGCAAGGTGAGGCCCAAACAAGGGAAAACAAGGCCCAACAAAGCTCAACCAAGCCCAAGACAACTCAAGGCACGAGCCCAAACCTTCCTCTCAACTCTAGAGGAAGAAAAGAGAGAGAGAAAGACATCTCTCAAGGTGACAAACTTGCTCTTCAACCCTATCATAGGTTATTTTGCAAGTAGCACCTCCAACTCTCAAAAAAACACAAGAAAACCCTAATCACCACTAAAGGTGATTAGCAAGCAACTAAGCACAGGGTTTAGGCAAAACAAATAGGATAAGCCCAAAATGGAGGTCAGGGTCCTTACAGCAAGGAGGAGTCCTATCGACCAAGATAGTTTTATCGACCTATCTTGGAGGCATCTATCGACCTCTAGAAATGATCAACATATCTCTTTCATCTGCAACTCTAGGTCTTCGATCTCCATCTCTAGGCTATTGATCACTCCTCCAAGTCACTATCCATCACCTACTTCTACTGCAAGTCAGGGTTAATACCTAAAGGTGAAAGAAGGAAGGAAGTCTTCCATTGCACACCACAGCAAGCTGATTTTGTTACCATCATGACCATGATGGTGTCCTCCTCCTCTTTTATTGATATTAATCTTTCCATGTTGTGGGAATAGTCTTTTCACTGGGGTGCGGGGATCAACCCCACTACTTGGTTCTTGCAATTTTATTCATATTCCAACTCTTATATTAACTCATTTAATTCATAGCTAATCATTTATCACATGTCTTGTGGATTGATCACCCACTTTACCTGATTGATTATAATCTTTTACCGTGTGAATTTTAATGTTTAAGATTTCAATATTGATTAGCTTTGGTTGATACCCTAAGGAGAACTTCTGACGGGAAGTCTCCGGAGTAGTGGGTATAGGATTTGCAAGTAATGAGACATCGATCTTACAAGTATATCAAGTATAGGATCTGTAAGTAACGAGACATCGATCTTATAGGTGTATCTACTCATACAAGTTTCTAACACTGGAAGGGGAAACTTGCATAACTTCAATTGTATCTTCATACATGTTTGGATTTGAATGAATGCACAGATTCAAGTGGTGGTACTGAAACTCAGTTCCACCCTAGTGTTTCCATCCATTGATAACTACAACCTTAATCTAGCTATTTTTATACTTGTCACCTTAGTTAAAGAAACAAATCTCAACTCTTGTGATAAATACTAGTTCTTGTTAAGCCACTTTGATTAGGTAATTCATAAACAAGTTGTCCCTTGGGATTCGAACCTCAATTGTACTGCAATAAGATCAGCAGGTGGCATTATTGCACTTTGGTTTTGGTAAACTCTAAGAATACTATTTTTAGTGAATTTTTAGTGTGATAATATCCACGTCAGTCCTCCACAAAGATAGAATATAAAAATATGCATCCTTGATCAAGATATCTTCCCCTAAATATACTTGCTACTTAGTTGCAAGAGATCTCTTAAATCTCTTATTTCATTCGTAATAGGATTTATATTCATGAATTCATTTTAGTAAAACTGTCGGATCTAGGGAATAGAGGAATTTACTTGAATAATATATGAATGGTCAACAATTTTTCCTTTTTCTTGATGTTCTATCAACAAAGAAAGGCATGCCTCATTGACCTTATCAACCTGTTTAGAAGCTTTTCCCCCATAAATGTACCCATAAGAGAATTTTTACTATTTCCACTTAAACCTAGAATTGAAAACAATTAAGATTGCCACTAGAATGAGAACGTCTTACTAGTATTTGTCAATTTTTTCCAATATACCCTTGGCATTTTCTATAAGATATCATTGTTTGATGTTTTCCAACTAGTAAAACACAAATAATTGGCATAAATGTTTGCAGAACACGGATTTTATGTAGGATAGTTGGACTCCAATAAGTCGTCAATAACATAACAAAAAAATTATAGCTTGTCACAAAAAATAGAAGAAAAGTATTACTCACCATTAGTGGGAAATGATTCATATTGTATTATTGTGCCTCTCTATGACCCAACCTACAAAAAACTCTTGTATGATAATGTGGTCTTGTTCATGTGGAAATTAAAACCTCATCTAGTAAGGAAATCAAGGATCAACTAGGAACATTGCAGTTGTAATGTGAGACTACATAATAATCTATTTATTTCAAATGGTTAACTGACCTTGGGTTTTGTTTATTTCCTACATTTACTATTTTGTGTTATTGCATGTTTGATAATGGGTTCACCTCATTTAATCCTTCTCTATTTTATTATCTGACCTTGCATAAATTCAGTCTCACAAAAAGATTATTATCGAGTCTCACAATACAACTACAAGCATTTATGGTCCTAACTCAATCATATACATTTCAATTCGAATGAAGGAATGATATACCATATGTAACATCCCTGACCTGGGTTATGTACTAACCCTAGTTGTTTTGAATAATTAAGTGATTAGATGTTTGTGTTTATTCTTTGAAATGTAATTAAGGCTTTTGAGGAACCTATATTTCCATTTCAATCCTTTTTTAACAATGTTGCAACAGTGTTTTGTTAAATATGGACTAAAGTGCAAATTACCCTAGTTGAGGGGTTAACTTGCAAATTGCACATGTTAAGATGTTCCTATGATGTTGGTACATCATAAGAATTAATATGATATGGTGGTATGGATTCCACAAGCTTGAGCACCAAGATATAGCTTGTAGAGCAATCCTTGTGCTTTAAAACCTAGTTTTGGTGTAAAGTGCAATTTACCCAAAGTTTAGGGTCCAACTTGTAAAATATATCCTCTAGAGTATCTCTCATGTTTCTTGGCATCAAGTGGAGCAAATAAAATGAGGAGGGCGCCTCATTTGAATGATCAAGGAGGAAAGATAATATTGATATTAAAAATAATAAGCAAATGGCCCTTTAATATATATATAACTTAGTAAGGTAATTGATTTCTTTTCCTTTTAACCTTGGATAAGGGAGGAGTTTTGTATGTTATTAGGAGGATGATATGTGTCCAAGGATGATGCAAGCCTTGTTGGATATGTTTAAGAAATAAAAGAAATAACAACCTTTTTCTTTGCCTTGAAAATATCCAAAAATATATAAGGATCCTTATCAACAAAGCAAGGGATCGTTTCCCTTAGTTCTCTTTCTCATATTCTTGCCTTGACCGACCAAGAAGGAGATCTGGAGCAGAGGAAGGACGACCAAATTGGTTTGGTAAGTATGGATCACCATCTACCTCGAATTCATGGTGGAAACAATAAAACAAGGTAGGTTTATTGGTTTTCTTTGCATGATTCTTCTTTCTAGCCATCTTCTCCATCCAAAACTTAAAGAACGGACCTTGGGAAACCACTAGAGCTTCATCCACAATTAACGCTACGAAGATTGGAGCTCTAGATCAGATCTAAAGGTGGGTTTTGTAACTCTAACTCTTAAGCTTTGCTATTGCATCCTTCTTTCTTAGAAACGTTGTTTATTCTTCTTCTTTAGACACCTTTGTGTGTTCTTGTAAGTATTTCCGTGAAGAACAGTCCATGTTCTTGAGGTAGAATATAATGACATTAATACCAATGTTTATCCAAAAAGCAACTTTAGCAAATGGTCTCCCAACTTTTGCAAACGGTTTGCCAAACCGTTTGGGAGCAAACGGTTTCAAACCGTTTGAATGCAAACAGTTTCACTAGACCGCATAGAAGCAAATGGTCTAAGACCATTTGGATGCGTTGACCAGGAGTTGACCATTTGGAGGTCTGTTTTAAATAATGTGGACTAATTACCTACCAAAAATCATCAAGTAATTCCAAGTAAATCACCAATTGAAGGCACATCAACCATCTAAACCCTAATCAGGTTAATTGCTGATTTCAATAATTGAATTAAGTTGAAGTTTGGGTTGAGTGGCCCAAACAGTTTCAAAACCATTTGGGGATCACCCAAATGGTTTTGAAACTGTTTGGGCCACTCAACCCAAATGGTCTCCAGACCGTTTGGTGATCACCCAAGACCGTTTGGAGGTCTAGGGTTAAGTAGGGTTGACCATTTGAGGGTCCAATGATATCAAGTTGATAAACAATCGATTGCTGATTTGGTGACCAAACCTAGGGTTCAAACCTTAAGCGGATGACTTGGTTTATGATGACATAATGGGAAAACGGTCTCAATACCATTTGGAGGATGTCCAAATGATCCCAAGACCGTTTGGGGTCAGGTCATGACCAAATTGAATGATGGTTCAATGCTTTCAAATCAATTAGACTCATGTTGATACATGTTGAAGGGTGATCGATTCCAAACCCTAATCCAATTGATCCAAGCCCTAATTGATGATCAATTGAGGGTCAATTGAGTGTCAAATCAGTTGAGGTTGACCTAATTAACTCAAATGATGAGTGGCTAACAAGTGCATGATCGATTGAAGGGTCCAACATTGGAAATCCTAACTCAATTGAAGTGGTTGAGACACTTTTTGGTCCATGTGGTTTTGAGGTGGTTTGGACCAAACGGTCTCAAGACCGTTTGGGACCAAACAGTCTCAAGACCATTTGGGACCAAACGATCCCAAACTGTTTGGTGCTCATGCGGTTTCAAATTTGGTTATGTCCATGTGGTTTCAAAGTCAAACTTGGCCAAACGGTCTTCATGACCAAACGGTCTTCTACCCACCTAGGGAAAACGGTCTTGAGTGTGTACTTTACCAAACGGTTTTAAAATTCAAACTAGATCAAACGGTCAACAACACCAAATAGTTTCAAGGTCTATCCAAGATCGTTTGGGGGTTGAATATGCAAGACCGTTTGAGGTCTAAAAAGGTCAAGAACGTTTGATACCTTAGTGGTCAAGATGGTTTAGTAGATGATTAACCTAAACCTCAAAAGATACCTAAAGTGATTAAGGGACCAAGTAATTAGTTGATTAATGTATGTTATAGTCAATGGTGAACATTACAAAAGTACCCTTGATGGGATAGAGTGACTAACGCCCTTTGAACAAGTGAACCTTGATAACCACAATAGTAATGACATAATCCATGAGGTCAATATTGATTTGACTTAGCCTAATCATAGGTGATGTAAACATCATCTAATAGAAAGAGTAGAGAGAAGACTCCTTATATGAATGAGAATCAAGTAATAAATCTCCAATATGTTTGACTATGTCTAATTAGGGTATGATCCTTCATAGTGAGATCATGGAAACCCTAATTATGATGGTTAATAAATCTTAACCTAATTGGAGGATATTAATGGAAGTAATCCTAACACAATATGAATAGTAAACCCTAATCTAGGGTAATGTGATGTAATATGAATAGTAAACCCTAATTTAGGGAAATTTGATGATATTAATAGTAAACCCTAATTTAGGGAAATGTGATGATATGAACAGTAAACCCTAATTTTGGGTTATGCTTTTAAGTATGAAACTCTATGACTGAATTATGAAGTGAGGAATCACTATGCCTGTCTGGCTATAAGGGTTGAATAACCCTAATTGAATTGAAAACGAAACCCTAACCCTAGAAACCAGCTGTAGTGATGTAACACAGTCGTGGTATATCTTCTGTAGCACGATCGTGCAAGAGAGCACGGCCGTGGTGTTCTATACATGACTTGGAAATAATTTGTATTGTGATGATATAGATATAATGTGCATGTTATCAATTGTGTTAATCATGCAGGTCTTTATAAAGAAGTGATCATAGCCAGGTAAGGGTTATGATGCCATACTTATTGAAAGCACTTTATAAGCTTTGAAAGTAATGACATGCTATGTTTCCTAGTAAGAGGTAACTTATGAGATTGATAGGTTGTATGAGCCATGAGAAATATATGTATTTCCATCAAGTCATCAATATGTTACTCGGTAACAAGTGTTTTGATGATCTAAGGGTATGAATACCCATTTTCCTGAACCATAATGATGAGATGGTTAGAGAATGATATTCCAATGATGATTGGATATGAAATGAACTTGATACAATTAGTACTCTTTCTTTATAGCCATTGTCTTATTGGTTTATGTTTGAAAACATGCCTGATGCTAAAAGAATGTCATAATGTACTTAAATAATCAAGTATAATGATACCATGTAGAGCCCTGACCATAGATCCATCATTGTCAGAAGTTAAATGATGGTGAAATAGGTTTTCCTAAGGGAACTCCTGGAGAGCATACTTTTGAGTATGTGGGGGTTATGGACGCGAATATCCTTACGTCCTAACGTAGGAATTGATTTGAGATGTACATTTAATCTCTCAATCCTTCATTATATGTTTATGCCGGGATGACATATCACTAATCTCCCGATGATGTTGTTAATGCCGCATCGATGAGATAAACAAGAAATCCCTTGATGGCGAAGAGTGTACAACATGCCACTGTAACTCTAATAGAGAAGTTTCCAGAATACCCTGGAAAGCTATTATGGCAGAGACACAAGATGTCCTGCATGTTGTTCCGCATATTGACTGAGGAAGATGAGGTCATAGGAATCCGGCTCTTTTGATGACCTATGTATGGTACCGATTGTGATTTCGTAATGGTCGGTTGGAGTATGAGAGGTGTAACTCATCTCCTCAGGGCATAAATATGTTTGAAAAATGTAATCATCCAAATAGCATAATTGCTTAGGTTGAACTACGAGAAACAATGATTGATGATACATTGTTTATAATGTTCTAGTTGAATAACTAGTATACATGTTCTTCATATTCCTTACTGATATATGTATTGTCATTCAATTAAGTTATAATTGAAATGATTGCTTAGAGAATTCTGCTCTACTCAGTTTATTCAATAAATTGTCTGTTGTTGGATAATTATAATTCTACTACTCAATGTTATCCCATTATTGCAACAACAATGCTTCTCGCGAACAGTTATAACTCTCGTTGGGAAAATTATTCAATTGTCTCACCCCCGTGGGATTCGACTTTTTAGGTAGACGTCGAGGATGAAGAAACTCATCAGTGGGTGAGCAACAACAGCAGCAGCAGCAACACCAGGGACAACAGTGATCCTCAGGTGGAGACACTGTCTGTCGAGCTTTGTATATAGAATGTCCTATGTGTCGTCTCTGTACTCTCAGGTCCGAGGAGTCAGTAGATGTTTAAAGTAGATCTGAGATTTTTGGCTTAATGCCTCGAGATTTTTGTACACTACCTTGTACAGTTAACAGGGCAGTTGATGGTTGTAACCCTTAAGATGTAATATCACAAAGATGTAATGATGGATCAGTGTGTGTAAACAACTTATCATGTTTTCTTATAAAAGAGTTTTACCGTTTGTAGATCTCTTTACAAAAAGTTTTAAAATTTTGTGATTTTCAGTAATTCCACTGCTAACGAAACGCTTCCGCATTAGTTTAAATTCGTTGATCCTATTTCTGCGAGACGGTCATCACACCATAAATGTTGGAAAACACTTGGCAAACATTGGAAATGAAATAAGCAGTTGGAGACTCTACTTAACTCAATGATCTAAGTGGGCCAGCTTTTAAGGTAACAACATAATTGACTGAAAGCACAAAAAGGATCCTCTACAAACAATAATAGACATAAAAAGATATTTAGATGTGATCCCTGGTCAGCTAATATCCATTTGTCTCAAGCCAACAAAATAATCATCACCACAATTCAGCAAGAGAAACATGTATAGGAAGCTATAAACATCCTCAAATTACTCCATTGGTTACCCATATATGATAAAAATCAATGATAAGTGTTTAATTAGATTACTTATAAGAAATTATAGATGCCCCACACATCGAACACCAGGGCAAACTCCCCCCTCCCAATCATTGACTACCCTCTTTGCTAGAAAGAAAAGCATGTGTGAGAACCAACTACATATTCTAAATTCACATGTACAAAGGAAGAATAGAAATATGAGTAGGAACACTACATGTACATCATGTTAAATTCTAAATCCCCAGACCTTAGTAGCAGTTCAAAAAGCAAAGAGGATTCATAATCAACTTTTGTTGAGGGAAAAGATGAGTTCAAAATTTATTGTGAGTAGCTTCACCTTAAAACACATGAACTAGGCTTAAGAAATGAATAAACAGAGAGAAGAAAAGTTCCACATGCATAAGCAAGTTCTCTTCTATGTATGGTCAATCACAGTTCTGTAGATCACCTAACTACTAACAGGTTGCTAATACAAAATTAGTAAAGAAGCCAAGGTTATCTGCAACAGCAAGTACTTTGTGAAGGATCATGAACCCAACCTAGAGGTGCAAATCATAAGTTCAGGAGCAATGGATTTAGGTAATCCTTAATGCAAACAGGCTACATGTTGGTGGATGGGATGAAGTTGTCTTTGTATTCATCTTGAAAGAGGAAGAGTGTTATGACCCTACCTCCCGGTAACCCCCAATTAAGGGAGACCGAAAGGACAGAGCTGTTAACCAATAACCCGGATCAAAGGTTCGACAAATAATCATTAACAATTATTAAATTCTACCAACTATACTGAAATATGGTAAAAATAAAAACTTTACATACCTTTTAAAACTGGGATTTCAAAACTTGTATCCAGACAGATACTAATCTATCTAATCCTCCTTTGCACTTTAATTCTCATTTAATACCACATATGCCACTTTACTGTTTGTTATTTTCATTGTACCTAAAACGCCGACAAACAAAACGTCGGTCAGCCGAAGCTGGTATGTGGGGGGAACAATAATCATGCAAATATGTTAACGACGTAATCATTCAATTAATCATTTAACAACCAAGATTACATTTTAAGCCATACTACTCAAACCTTACCTATCCCCTAATTCTGTGCTATCCCTTGTATGCTACCTCTCTTTAGGTAGCTTCTTACCCCCATGGACCTACCTTACAGGTAGCCAATACCTTGGGTAATAGAGTCGCATGGCACTACCCGCAGGTAGCCCAATATCTTACTCATGATGACTTGATGGTCCTACCCCATTGGTAGCCATTTACTACATCATCTAATGACCTGATGGACCTACTCCATTGGTAGCCATTTACTAGGTCAATTATTAAGCCACAGAGGGGACCAGGATCGGAGCTAGTAGGCACATATCTTATGTGATAGTCATAGCCACATTATAGTTTGCATGAATTAAAAGCATCCAACAATTAATCCATGACATCGATGAAAACTTCGGTAAATCTCGGAAAACTAACTCGAGATATTCATAAGCGTAACCACATACCTATATTGTAGATTTAGATACATAATTAATCATAACTTAGAAACCCCAATCAAGCAACCAATCATGCACCGAATCCTGAAATAAATATACCAATTTCCTTTTATTAATATTTATCCAATATCATCATCATCCTTAGGATTTCTATTCCAATTTTTAGGGTTTCCTTGGGAATTAGGATTTTGCCTCCATTCTTAGTTATCAAGAACCCTAATTCATCAAACCTACTTAAAACCTTTAAATTCTCTCCTTTTAATATTCTTAACAGCCTTAGGATCATCATTTAGTATTTTACTTCCCTAATCTGAAATATCATGGTTTTCCTCTTCTTTTACCCCAATTAGGGTTCCCATATGAATTATTCTTCATTTATGGATTACAACTCTAAATCTACCAATTTTGTATACCAAACAGATGAAAACTCTATAATATTAATCAACAGGTTAGTATCTTTCAAATTAACCTATTAGTCTTCAAAGATGTATCCTTTATATTCAATTTACAGTTTCTAAGGTTTCCTACAAAAACCTAATCATCTTAATTACCTTTATTAAGGATTCTCTAATCCAAACTATGTTCAAGAATCATTATATTACAATTGTATTCTTGCAGTATCGTGTTATGGCCACTTAAACTCATATTTACTCAAATCAGGGTTTTTAGTCCATTAAACCATGTTCATGATCATAAAACCCTAAAACCAACATACTAATCATCTTTTATGATTTTATCATTCCTTTTATTCATAATAGGTTAAGATTGATCAAAAACATATAAAACATTCATCATGTTCATTTTTACATCATTCTAGGGGTTTTCTATCAATTAATGCATCAAAAGATGTAAAACCCTATACTTTTTAGTTTCAAGTAGAATTAAGCTTCATACATAATTTCTTTGTCTTCCTCTCATTCTGAGGATCAATTTTCATATAAGACTTGTTTTAATCTGAGTTACCAATCTTCATTTATGAAATTTGCAAGGAAAAGTACCACTCGGCCAATCAGATGGTGCCACGTCACTTCATGCATGCAATCACGGCTTGCCTTTGAGTTTATAACTGAATTACGGTCTTGCCCCCCCCCCCCGTCTAAGTGGCTGGCTCTTCATACCCAGGAGGGGTAAATCCGTCCAACGACCATCTGCCCTTCATCTACCTCGTGACAACCTAACGGTGCCGACCTGTAGCACGTCGGAGGGTCGTCCTCCTCTCCTGTGGGCTCAGGGGTGGCCGCCCATGGCCGCCCTAGTTCTGATACACCCTGGAGCCCTCGAGGCACATCCAATCGTAGTCAAAGACGGCGGTTCTAGAGCCTGGTCTTCCCGCAGTTACTGCTGCGGTGAGCTGCAGTTCTGCAGACATATGGTAGGGGTTGCCGAAGGCTAGGGCGGGGGTTGGATAGCTGATCTTCCTTAGATCATCGCTGATGCTTCTCTGGGAGCCAGGACCTCCAGAGGACATTGTTCCGAGCAGGTCTTCCATGCAAGGTCAGGTTCTCCACACAAGGGCAAGTCTTCTACAACGGCAAACCTTCCAGCGACTATGGTTCCTCGTACGGAAATGTTAGGGCCTACTCAGACACCAAGTTTGGAGTCTGGGATAGAGGTGAGGGTTGCACTAGAGTTGAAGGCATCTCCTTTGCCTGACTGGTGATGACGGTAGGGTTTAAGGTGTTGTGGTCACGTATCCAACACCTCCTTTATATAGGGTGCAAACCAAAACTCCTAGGGTTAGAAGGAGTGGAACAGCAGGGTCAGGGTGCCCCGGTTGTTTCTTTCTTTTTAGGAAACAACACACGTAGAAAGAAAAACTTAACTCCCACTATTATAACGTTGGGAAAGCCACTAAAGGTATTTTCTATTCTTTTCTCAAGGAGAAACTCGTCATATATCCGGAATATCTCAGGGGAAGGTATATAACTAAGATTCACGTATTGAGTTATTGCTCAATATATTCTTGAAATCTATGTTCCCCTTTTTGGTATATGCTTTAGTCTAATTGTCCTCCTTCTTTGGAAAAATGAAAAGAAAACCCATTGGTATGTCTTATACATACACAACTTTCCCCTTTTGTCATCTCATTAAAACAATATTGTTACTTCTCGGAATATTCTTTTCCTCCATATTCCAAGAATTATCTTTTATTTCCTTTTATTATATAAATATTATTTTGCAAGGATTTCTCATTAATATTTCTGCTTAACATCCATTATTATGTATCCTTTTTTACATTACTTGGACTTTTCTTCCTTTCTTTTCTTTTATACCCATTATTGGATTAATATAATAATAGGAACCACAGAATTCCTATCGAAAGGATAATCGCAAAATAAATTCATCCATTGAAACTAAGCATACAACTTTTTCAATTAAGTCCAAATACACAAAATCATCATATTTTAAATATGAAAACACTTGCAAAATTAGGGGTTGTAACATCCTTCCCCTCTTATAAGAATTTTGCCCTCAAAATTCCGTCAAACAAACAAACAATTCAGGATAAGACTTTTCCATGTCCATCATTGGCCCCTATGTAGCTTTTCCCTATCCATGGCGCTTCCAAAGAACCTTTATCATCACATATTCTTTTCTCTGAGTTCTTTCACCTCGGCATCTATAGGCCTCACAGGTGACTCAGGTCATTTCAGCCTCCCTTGGGGCTCACTAGGTTCATTGCTCTGCACATGGTCTGGGTACCTCACATAGTGCTCTGAATCAGACACATGGAACTCATCACACATTACTTTATCCTGAGAGTAAGGTCAAACTTAACCTTCTCCATCAAACCATGTCAAAAGAACCCCATGCATCGTGGACTCAGCTCTCTTAGCTATAACTTAGAGGGGTCGGATTTTCAGGTCACATATTCTCCCACAGTGAACTGCATGTCAGTCTACTTTGCATCTACTCATGACTCTCGTCATCTCTAGGCTCCTTTCAGCCATTGCATGATCAAAGAGACTTCATCTACACACACTGTGGTCCTTTTCTAATCATCACGTGGTCCTTTCACCAACATCACCTTACTGAAGTGGTGACTGACACAACCTCCCTTACAGAGCTTCTTTAAATCCTGATACTGGCTATGGTGGTTATCATCACGTTTTACATAGGACAAGAACTGTCTCTATATATCACCCTGAACGAGCACTCATGCTCTCATCAGACCCTTTAGTTTGGATTATACTAACCATTAGATAAGGGTGATAAGCTGTACTAACATCGAGTTCTTCATATACCTACTTCCACCTTTTGGAAGGGAACCTTTAGGTCAAACTCAAGAACCTTTGAACTCGCATCATGGTGTAATTGAACCATCTCTCTCATGGGTAGTTCAACCAGATCTGTCCCTTGACAGAACTCTTTCTTTCTCATGTTATCTAGGTAAGGCGATCTACCATAACCCATATTGCATCTCGACCTTCCTTGGTCCAGGGGAGACTTACAACATCCATAGTGATGAACTCCCTTTCTCTTTTGGTGACTCTTTATCCTTTATATCAATGCACTGGGTCACCGATGTTTATCCTTCACCCTTGGCTTGCATGTCCACATGCTACATGCAACTTTACATCAAGCAACCAAAGTGCTACTATCACTTATTATCTTTGTAGTATCACGATGTATGGTGATCTTCAATCATGATTTTCTGTATGTCATGATTCCTCAAGATCGATTCCTCAGAAACCCTAAACTACTCTAGTCGGGGTTTCATCACCTTCCTTTCCAAAGAAGTGCATCTGAGGTTCTACAACCATCCTTTCATTGCATCAAGGCCTAGGCTGGCTAACTAAAAAACCATTAACTTGTTCAATAGATCTCATTACATCTGAGTATTAGCCAAACATATCTTCTTTCTCAATCTCAGGGTCAGCCTAACCACCTCTTCTAGCTTTTAGTCAAACTAGTCAGATATACCTCAACCAGAGCATCCATTACTAGTTCACATCCTTAGGTATTAGATAATGTTTACACCTTCACGTATTCCACTTATTATCTCATCTCAGCTCTAAGTCTATCTTCATCGAGAAAACTCTGGGATCATCTGCTTGGTTATTGAACTCAACCTTGTATCACGTGCATATTCCACATAGCTCATGATAAAACATCCTCATAAGGTGCTTATCTTAATACTCTTATCGTTTGTACCTATCCATGTATCATTCACTTTACCAGGGTATGTTTTCTTCTCTGTCCCCATATCTCGTGGCAACGTTCCAACCCACATCATCTTTATCCTTGGTGTATGGTATGTGTACTGTCCTATCTCTCACTCCCATAACAAGAGGAAATAAGCATTTGGATGCAGTCCAAATACAGAGTTCTTCTTGTTCCAAGAGTAGATATGGTACATCCCACCTGGCCAGTAAACCTTTAAGTCTAAGTCTAAACGTGCCACATATTTCTCAACATCACATTCATCTTGATATCAAAGTTACTTCCATGGAAAATTGGTCTGGAACCTACTGGGTCACCACACAATCCTTGGTCATCTCCTCTAGGTCTATAGGGTGTCGACACTTTTAGGGTCATCCATCTTCCCTTATGCATCCAGAGAGTGCCCTCCTCATCTGCCCTTTGGGACCCATGAGTTCATGAAGGTGATCAATCTCCTAACCCATGGCCCTCAGACAATGATAGCTGTTACCTCCCGACCCTATGGTCATGTGCAACTGGGGAATTAGGCAACTCCTACTTTCATCGGTCTTATCCCTACCCGACCCTAGGATAGACTTAGGATTCTCCATTTATAGTACATGTCCAACTTAGAACCTCACCCAAGCCTTCATCATATCTCTTTGTATACATGGGCTGACATCCATCCTTTCATAGGGGTCATGGTGACCTATCTACCTTGGTCAGGCCCCCTACCGGTTACCTCCATGGTAACACATCCATATGCACTTAGAGATGGATATCTATGGTTCTACAGGTTCATTCTCATACCATGTACTTTTCACTTAGCTTCTTAAGATCCTTTGAGACCTCTTTAGGTTACCTTAAACCAACAAAACTGATATACACCCTACCAAAGGGGTCCCTCTCCCAGGATGGGAGGAAAACTATCTCTTGACAACAAGGTCACAAAATCTCTTAGGTCTAGGGTTTACATCCACATGAGCCTACTTAACCCTAGCAAGCTATTAAGGTACGAGCAGATCACCTACTGAACCATGCTAAGTCATACTTTTCCTCTTTCCTCGATGTTGGATCAAGATCATATTTTCCTTTATCATCAACCTAGTTATGAGGGGTGCATCAAACATACCTTGAACTTAAGGGGCTTCCCTTTTCCTCTATACATGAGGAGTACCATGCTCACTTCTATAGGAACTCAAATCTCATCATGAGAATTAGGTACACCACATCCCCTCTTAGGCCTAGGGACCCTAGGTTCACTTGTAGGTGTCCAACTGCATGCTCTATTTCTTAACCACAAACCAAACATGTAACGGGTATGACATACACTTCCTGTCATCTTTTTCCTTGATCAACACTTTAAAGTTGAGTCCTCCTCAAGGACAATAAACAAGGTACCAGGCCTCATAACCTAATACTATACCTCTCTGGGTCTAAGGAACTCTTCTTCTCATCTATACCATAGGTATAGAGGTACCAGCAGACTCATCCTCTCTCTAGGGTTTGGTTCTTCTCATGGTAACCAAGACATTAGAAAACCCTAGGGATCAAGCATGTGGCAACCACTATCATCCACTTAGGTCACATCATCCTCGACTCCCCACTGTTCCTCATATCTCAGGGTCTAGGTTTACAACCTTCTTGCTTGGTGTCTGCTCTCTCTCTAACCCTACAACCAACCTCATCATTAGAGGTCCTCTCTTCATGAAGGGTTGACCTCAAAAGCATGCCCCTACCTAGATGAAGCCTATGTTCAACTTATGTTTTGCTCAAGGTTATCCATAGTTCTTTATGCTTATTTCATAAGCCATCCTTCATACTATCCTAGTCAGGGTTTCAACCCTTTACTCACACTACCAACGTTCTCTGGGTGCATGTTATGCCCTACTTGCATAAGCCCATAGGGTTTCTAAGGTCCTTCACTAACATCATCATCTAATGAGCTATCCTTTACCCTAACATTCACGACCCTTCCCAGGGTTGAGTTGCCAAAGGTGCTAGGTCACCCATGGATCATATGGCATCCCAAAGGCATGTCCTTTCAAACACCTGGTCCAACTCATCTCTCTCTAACCTTCACTTAGGGCTAGGGTTAGCATCTTCCTCAGAGGATGTGCCAGGTCTCTACTTGCAATGGAGATCTCTATCTCCAAGAGTGATTTATCCTCCCGACAAGAAGGTCTAGCCTCAGGTCTCTTCTGAGGACATGACAACTTATGTCATACGACCTAAGCATGTATCTATTCTTTAATTTGTTCTTAATCTATTAAGCTTATGTCCATGACATCTTATTTACATGCTTTTCATTAATTTAGTGGAGGATTCCTTAAACCTTATTAACCTTACCCATACCTCAAGAGGGTGAGGAGAAGAAAGAAAACCCTAATCCCTTAGGTCCTTAACAAAATTTTGTGATGAGAAGGGATGAATAAGATGAGAAAGTCCTAAAGGTATCTTATTTCGATTCATACCCTAAGACTTTGGCCAGGCAGTCACACGGATCTGGGAGTCCTCGTATTCCAACTAGCGGTGCGGAGGAAAATATTGCCAGCCCCCGGTCGTGATCCTTTTCTAGACACCTCCGTCTTTCGGATAATCCTCTAATAACTCCCTTGGGTTCTATGGAGTTTGTAAAATTTAATAATTATTAATGGTTAAATGAGGAACCTAAGCTCTGATACCAATTGTTACGACCCCTCCTCCCGGTAATCCCCAATTAAGGGAGACCGAAAGGACAAAGCCGTTAACCAATAACCCGGATCAAAGGTTCGACAAATAATCATTAACAATTATTAAATTCTACCAACTATACTGAAATATGGTAAAAATAAAAACTTTGCATACCTTTTAAAACTGGGATTTCAAAACTTCTATCCAGACAGATACTAATCTATCTAATCCTCCTTTGCACTTTAATTCTCATTTAATACCACATATGCCACTTTACTGTTTGTTCTTTTCATTGTACCTAAAATGCTGACAAACAAAACGTCGGTCAGCCGAAGCTGGTATGTGGGGGGAACAATAATCATGTAAATCTGTTAACGATGTAATCATTCAATTAATCATTTAACAACCAAGATTACATTTTAAGCCATACTACTCAAACCTTACCTATCCCCTAACTCTGTGCTATCCCTTGTATGCTACCTCTCTTTAGGTAGCTTCTTACCCCCATGGATCTACCTTACAGGTAGCCAATACCTAGGGTAATAGAGTCGCATGGCATTACCCGCAGGTAGCCCAATTTCTAACTCATGATGACTTGATGGTCCTACCCCATTGGTAGCCATTTACTAAGTCATCTAATGACCTGATGGACCTACTCCATTGGTAGACATTTACTAGGTCAATTATTAAGCCATAGAGGGGACTAGGATCGGAGCTTATAGGCACATATCTTATGTGATAGTCATAGCCACATTATAGTTTGCATGAATTAAAATCATCCAATAATTAATTCATGACATCGATGAAAACTTCGGTAAATCTCGGAAAACTAACTCGAGATATTCATAAGCGTAACCACATACCTATATTGTAGATTCAAATACATAATTAATCAGAACATAGAAACCCCAATCAAGCAACCAATCATGCACCGAATCATGAAATAAATATACCAATTTCCTTTTATTAATATTTATCCAATATCATCATCATCCTTAGGATTTCTATTCCAATTTTTAGGGTTTCCTTGGGAATTAGGGTTTTGCCTCTATTCTTAGTTATCAAGAACCCTAATTCATCAAACCTACTTAAAACCTTTAAATTTTCTCCTTTTAATATTCTTAACAGTCTTAGGATCATCATTTAGTATTTTACTTCCCTAATCTGAAATATCATGGTTTTCCTCTTCTTTTACCCCAATTAGGGTTCCCGTATGAATTATTCTTCATTTATGGAGTACAACCCTAAATCTACCAATTTTGTATACCAAACGGATGAAAACTCTATAATATTAATCAACAGGTTAATATCTTTCAAACTAACCTATTAGTCTTCAAAGATGTATCCTTTATATTCAATTTAGGGTTTCTAAGGTTTCCTACAAAAACCTAATCATCTTGATTACCTTTATTAAGGATTCTCTAATCCAAACTATGTTCAAGAATCATTATATTACAATTGTATTCTTGCAATATCGTGTTATGGTCACTTAAACTCATATTTACTCAAATCAGGGTTTTTAGTCCATTAAACCATGTTCATGGTCATAAAACCCTAAAACCAACATACTAATCATCTTTTATGATTTTATCATTCCTTTTATTCATAACAGGTTAAGATTGATCAAAAACATATAAAAGATTCATCATGTTCATTTTTACATCATTCTAGGAGTTTTCTATCAATTAATGCATCAAAAGCTGTAAAACCCTATACTTTTTGAGTTTCAAGCAGAATTAAGCTTCATACATAATTTCTTTGTGTTCCTCTCGTTCTGATGATCAATTTTTATATAAGACTTGTTTAAATCCGAGTTACCAATCTTTATTTATGAAATTTGCAAGGAAAAGTACCTCTCGGCCAATCAGATGGAACCACGTCACTTCATGCATGCAATCACGGCTTGCCTTTGAGTTTATAATTGAATTACGGTCTTGCCCCCCGTCTAAGTGGCCGGCTCTTCATACCTGGGAGGGGTAAATCTGTCCAACGACCATCTGCCCTTCATCCACCTCGCGACAACCTAACGACGCCGATCTGTAGCGCGTCAGAGGGCCATCCTCCTCTGCTCTAGGCTCGGGGGTGGCCACCCATGGCCGCCCTAGTTCCGATACACCCTGGAGCCCTTGAGGCACATCCAATCGTAGCCAAAGATTGCGGTTCTAGAGCCTGGTCTTCCCGCAGTTACTGTTGCGGTGAGCTGCAGTTCTGCAGACATATGGCAGGGGTCGCCGAAGGCTAGGGCGGGGGTTGGATAGCTGATCTTCCTTGGATCGTCGTTGATGCTTCTCTGGGAGCCAGGACCTCCGGAGGACACTGTTCTGAGTAGGTCTTCCATGCAAGGGCATGCCTTCTACAACGGCAGACCTTCCAGCGACTATGGTTCCTCTTACGGAAACGTTAGGGCCTACTCAGACGCCAAGTTTGGAGTCTGGGATAGAGGTGAGGGTTGCACTAGAGTCGAAGGCATCTCCTTTGCCTGACTGGTGATGATGGTAGGGTTTAAGGTGTTGTGGTCATGTATCCAACACCTCCTTTATATAAGGTGCAAACCAAAACTCCTAGGGTTAGAAGGAGTGGGACGGCAGGGTCAGGGTGCCCCGGTTGTTTCACTAGTATAAGAATGGTCTGTAGCGTCGGTTTTTTTAAGCCTGCAACGTCACTTTTTAACCGACGCCTAAGTGGCCATCGCTATAGACTTTGCTCTATAGCGTCAGTTTATTTGACCAGAAAAAACCGACCTTACAGAGTAAACACCGACGCAAAAGGTTGTAAAAAATCTGACCCAGGCGAGAAAAAAGGAGCCTCTAAGGTCGGTTATTCCAAAAAAAAAGACCTTGTAAACACTCTCAGTCGAGAATATTGTCGACCGAACACATTTTTGGTCGAAAATTTTCTGGACCGGGAGAGTTTACAACGTCGGTTTTTTAGAATAACCGACGCTAAATATTGAATAACCGCTTCAGTGCTCCTTCTCGTTCGATGAATTTGTCGACCGAGAGGTAGTTTACAGCGTCGGTTTTTTTGAGAATAACCTGCGCTAAATATTGAATAACCACTTCAGTGCTCCTTCTCGGTTGACGAATTTGTCGACCGAGAGGTTATCGGTCGACAAATTCCTCGACCTAGGGAGCTCTAAGGTCGGTTATAAGGAAAAATCGACCTTAAAGGTGCTTATACACGTGAAATCTGGCCCTTCTCGGTCGACAAATTTGTCGACTGAGAGAGTTTACAAGGTCAGTTTTTTGGAATAACCAACACTAAAAATTTAAATAAATATTTCAGTGTACCCATCGGTCGAAAAATTGTCTCTCGAAAATATTTCGGTCGACAAAATTTTTGACCGAGGGGTACACTGAAACGTTCAAACTAAAATAGAAATGAATATTCATATATTCTGGGAGAGGGGAGCATTGATGCTCAACCGTCACCATTCAAAACCACACATTCATGACAAAAATGATTCATAATCACATCATAATTTACAAAATGATAGATTTCTTGAAATATAAGGAGGAAAAATTAGTTTGAAATCCTAGAAATATACATCTTTTGAGAGATTGAAAGCTATCCCTATGCAAACAAAGTCTATGATTACCACTTCCTTCAAAAAAATCATGAACAAGATGTAGGGTTCATCTAAGATGATACAAAAAACTATCATACAAGCTCACACCCTAGGTAAAGGTACATCTTTATACTTGGATCAATATTTTAAGGCAAAATCATGTACATGTAACGTAAGAGTGAACAATAATCATGGATAAAGTTATATAACTCACCTTAGAGATGATGTAGAAACTCCAAACAACAAGGTAGATTGAAGAAAAATGGGGAAGAAACCCTAGCTTGGGCACTCCTCTTCACCAAGCAGGTTCCTTCTCCAAAAAGGAAGCAAACCCTATGTTGAAAAGGTAAGAAAAAGAGCGTGGAAGATGTTTTCAACCATTATCTCAAGCTCCACCATGGAACGTCATGGATTCAGCCAAGAAGAAGAGAGGGGAAGATAGAACAACAAGAAAAACAAAGAAAAAGAGACAGATCTCACTTACCAAGACTAAGAAAGGTGGATCCGAACCCGGAAACGAACTCGGGAACCTTACTTGGAAACGGCGGCGGCCTTACTTGGAAACGGCGGCGACCATCGTAGAGGATGAGACGACCTTCACGGAGAGGCGACGACCTTCGTGGAAGTGTGGAGAGGTGGTGACGACGAGCTCTTTTCGCGAAGAGGAGGCAAGGGCTTTGGCAGTACGAAGAGGTGGTAAGGGCTTCACGACGGAAAAGGTATCCGCGCCTTGGGAGTGAAAAAGAGAATGAAAATTTTGTTTCGCAGGGGACAAAGACTAGGTTTTGGCCATTTTAAAGGAGAGACTCGACCTGTAGCGTCGGTTAAAAGAAAAAAACCGACGCTAAAGATAAGCGATGCCCGTGTTTGGTTATTTAAAAACACTCAAACACATTTTCGGTCGAAAAATTTGTCGACCGAGGGGAGCTCTAGGGTCGGTTAAAAGTAAAAAACCGACGCTAGAGGTGCTTATACATGCGTGAACTAAACTGGATCCAAAATTCATGTCGGTCGACAAATTCGTCGACCGAGAAGTCCTTTAGGGTCAGTTATAGGAAAAAACCGACCCTAGAGGTGCTTATACATGTGAAATCTGGCTCCTTCTCGGTCGATGAATTTTTCGAAAGAGAGGTTAATGGTCGACAAATTCGTCGACCGAGGAGAGCTCTAAATAGGGGTGAGCATCGGTCCAAAACCGGACCGGACCGGACCGGACCGGACCGGACCGAGGACCGAAAATCAATAATTTTTGGACCGTTGACCGGACCGTTTGGTGGTCGGACCGGACCGGGACCGGACCGTTTTGACCGCGGACCGGACCGGACCGGACCGTTTGGACCGCAATCAGCCTTTTTTAGATGTTTTACAACTTATTTAATTATACAAAGTTGATAATCTTAGTCACTTCTAACAATTATATAACTTTAGTATCAAACATTTATACTAGTAGTACTTATATATGTACTTTATTTGTAGTTATTATAGAATACACCTTCAAATATATATGGATTTTATATAAAAGTTAGTCTGCGGTCCGGACCGGACCGGACCGGTTTTGGACCAGACCGGACCGGACCAGACCGAAGACCGAATTTATCGAATTTATTGGACCGCGGACCGGACCGAAGTTGAAATGGACCGGACCGGACCGGACCGAATTGAGCGGTCCGGTCCGGTTTTGCGGTCTGGACCGAGATTTGCTCACCCCTAGCTCTAAAGGTTCTTATACATGCATGAACTAAATTGGATCCAAAATTCATGTCGGTTGACAACATTGTCGACCGAAGAGCACTTTAGGGTCAGTTATAAGGAAAAAACCGACCCTAGAGGTGCTTATACACGTAAAATCTGGCTCTTTTTGGTCGACGAATTTGTCGACCGAGAGGTTATCGGTCGACAAATTCATCGACCGAGGGAGCTCTAGGGTGCTTATAAAACCCTAATATGGGATGATGTTATGTGAAACCCTAATATAGGGTGATGTCGTGTGAAACCCTAATATGGGATAATATTATGTGAAACCCTAATATGGGATAATGTTATGTGAAACCCTAATATAGGGTGATGTTGAGTAAAACCATAATATGATAATGTTATGTGTAACCTTAATATGGGATGATGTGATGTGAAATCCTAATTGATAAAGATGGGAAACTCTAACCCTAATGAGGGAATAATTATGTTATCTTTGTATTGCATGATGTTGATATGAAATTGATATGGTTGTTATCAAGTATATTAACCATGTGAGATGCTTGTGTAACAAATATCCTAAATACCTTTGGTCAGATGACCTGAAGGTAATAGTTACCTGATAAGTGATAACCATGTTTAGTGATGAACTAAGGGTTTGAATACCCAGATCCAGCAAATGTGATGATGGTGGTATTGAGGGATGTGAATTCCCAACAATGAGACAAGGGATTGAGATCCCAATGCTTTATAAAGTTTTGAAAAGTACTAAACTGGATCCAAAATTCATGTCAATCGACAATATTGTCGATCGAGGAGCCCTTTAGGGTCGGTTATAAGAAAAAACTGACCCTAGAGGTGAAATCTGGCTCCTTCTCGTTCGACGAATTTGTCGACCGAGAGGATATCGGTCGGCAAATTCTTCGACCGAGGGAGCTCTAGGGTCGGTTACAAGGAAAAACTAACCTTAGAGGTGCTTATACACGTGAAATTTGGCTCCTTCTCGGTCGACGAATTTGTCGACTGAGAGGTTATCGGTCGACAAATTCGTCGACCGAGAAGAGCTTTAGGGTCAGTTATTTGGAAAAAACCGACGCTAGAGGTGCTTATACATGTGTGAACTTAACTAGATCTAAGATTTATCTCGGTCGACAATATTGTCGACCGAAGGGACTTCTAAAGTCGGTTATTTGGAAAAAATCGACGCTAGAGGTGCTTATACATGCATGAACTTAACTGGATCCAAAATGCATCTCGGTCGACAATATTGTCGACCGAAGGGACTTCTAGGGTCGGTTATTTAGAAAAAATCGACGCTACAGGTGCTTATACATGCGTGAACTTAACTGGATCCAAGATTTATCTCGGTAGGGACTTCTAGGGTCGGTTATTTGGAAAAAACTGACGCTACATGTGCTTATACATGCGTGAACTTAACTGGATCCAGGATTTATCTCGGTCGACAATATTGTCGACCGAAGGGACTTCTAGGGTCGGTTATAAGGAAAAATCCGACCCTAGAGGTGCTTATACATGTGTGAAGGCAAATTGGATTCAAGATGTCTAATTACCCGCATTTTTTGTACACATATAAGGTTGGTTATTTGGAAAAACCGACCCTATAGATCGAGGCACAAAGCCAAAATCAAGCAAATTTTTACCGCAGAAAACTGTAATTGGCTTTGTAATCCAATTGTCTATAAGGTCGCTTATTTTATGAAAACCGACCCTATAGAGATACACTACAAGGTCAGTTATTTTAAGAAAAGTGACCCAAGAGGTCTTAAGTGGTGTCCGTATTTTTTATAGATATATAAGGTCGGTTATTTAGAAAACTGACCATATAGAGTTACACTACAAGGTCGATTTTTTTAAGAAAAGCGACCCAAGAGGTCTTAAGTGGTGCCCGCATTTTTTATAAACATATAAGGTCGGTTATTTAGAAAACCGACCCTATAGAGTTACACTACAAGGTCGATTTTCTTACGAAAACTGACCCAAGAGGTCTTAAGTGATATCCACATTTTTTTAGACATATAAGGTCGGTTATTTGGAAAAACCGACCCTACAGGTAGTGACGTTATAACCCATTTATGTACTAGTGTTTCTTTCTTTTTAGGAAACAACACACGTAGAAAGAAAAACTTAACTCCCACTATTATAAAGTTGGGTATTTTCCATATTCCAAGAATTATCTTTTATTTCCTTTTATTATATAAATATTATTTTGCAAGGATTTCTCATTAATATTTCTGCTGAATATATATATATATATATATATATATATATATATATATATATATGTAGGCATGCATGTATGAACACCATTATATATACAATAAAATTTGCATTATAAAATGGGTAGCCATCACTGATTAAGATATAAGATCCGCGACAAGACTTTGAATGTGTATGATACGAGGTAGCAGATGATGTTTATCAAATATCAGAGATTCCAGCCGTTTGGGACCAAGGAAGTCAGATCATGGTCATGGTAGTATGTCATTGTCAGCCTCCGGGCCTTTGCAGTCTATAAATATTATATAATATATAATGCTATATTGTTTGACGTCGACATGCACGTATGGGTATGTGAATTTCCTATGAATCCTTATGATCGAAGCATGCATTAGAAAACTGTAAGCTATGAATTTGTCTTGGGGGTGGATTGGATGGAAGGAAGAAGACAAAGTGTTTTTCATGGCTTGGGCGGCCTTGGGGCCGGACGCGCTAGCTAGCAGCTGCCCTGGGAGTGGTGTGGGCTTGATGATGATGATCAGCCCACGCTCCTGCAGCTTTCTGACGTCCCCTTCTTCTTCTTGTTTCTCTCTCCATCTCTATCTTGGAGTACACTCAACCAGCTTCTCCCCCTCTTTTTGCTGCCACTTGAACGCTGGAGAGGAAGGTGGTCTCTGCAGTGGTAGTGGAGCACGCCTAATCCTGCTGTGGCGCAGCTCCATCTGCGGCTGTGGGTGTGGTGTGTATAATTTATATAGCGTATGCTCATGATGGGCAAAGTGTCAGAACCGGCCGGGGGAAAATATTCTGTGCATCGATCGAGTACATGGGAAGAGGAGTGAGAGAGAAACATCATTCGCAGCAGCTGAATCGCTGATTGATTCTAGTGAAGTTAGCTAGTACATTGAGTGATACCAGTGAACAGAAGCAGGCAGGCACTGTATGGGCGAGTAGAGCTAGACCATCGCTTTTGAATCTGTCTTTCCCTTTAATTATACATCTTTTTTTTCCCCTCAAGCACTTTTATCTTTACCCCAAGGACCAAGCAATAGATTCGATCATTTCCTTCCTTGCCCTATTCAACGCTCATCTTCTCTCGGTGGATCGATCTGAGGTCCAGATGCAGACTTCCTTTTGCACGACCAAGCCGTCAGGAGAAAAGAAAGCAGCAGCACCCTGTCAATTAGAATCCGAGTGGAGCCAAGGTGCCGATTGAGCCACCACCTAGCACCATCACCAGAGCGACCAGGTTCCAGCACCATGACCACCATCCCACCATAAGAGCATCATCCATGCAGAAGTAGCAGCAGCCCAGCATGCCGGCTTAGCTGTCTCTCTGGTCTCTCCAGTCCAGCAAAAAAAGCAAAGCCATGGATGGATAGATAAAAGGAGTGCATCAGAAAGGAAAGGCAAGATGGACGCAGGCAGGCAGGAAAAGAAGGGAAACGCCCACTCATCTCTCTCATCGATTGAACCAAAAGAAGACCGTGCCTCAAAAGAAAGGAAGAGATTTCCCTAGGCCCAAAGATTGAAATAAAGAAAGATTCCGCTTCCACTACCACGACCATGATAGACAATTCCAACCATGATTGTGCTCATGCGCTAGCACTATAGAGGGAGAGAGAGAGAGAAAATACTCTCTCTCTCTCTCTCTCTCTCTCTCTAACATAATAAACTCAAACTAGAATGTAGCAACAAACAAGCTTCGGCTTCTATTGGTCATTCCATCAAACACCTCTCGCCCAGCAAGTATGAAAGACAGCCAAGGTGTAGCTACTAAAATCCAATCTTGAGATATCCTCTGCTTTGCTTCCAGTCTACTCCACCTATATAGCTAGCCATTTAGCCAACCCATCATCCAATTATTCCAACACGCTGTCTTCTTTCTGCAGTCTCCCTTCTCTCTCTCCCACCAACTTTTTTTTTTTCTTTCCTCTCTCTCTCCCTTCCTCCTCTGATTCTGAACCCCCACAACAGCAACAGCAACAGCATCAGCATCAATAACAGAAGGCCGGCCAACTCCACCATTCACCCATATACATACTAGTCCGTAGCCACTGAACAGGTGCACGCTGCCTTGGATTATACTACTTATATATTCCTTATACATACTTGACAGATATTCTAATGTATAAATGTAGACAACCAAAACAAACGACTAGGAAATAGAAAAGAGAGAGAATGAGAAAGCAATACCATCCCTCTTCTCTTTCTCCACCATCTCCACCCCCCTTATATCCCACAAGCCCCGCAGGCAAAGGCCATCTCACCCCATCTCCAACTCATCCCTTGCGACCCAATCAACACCCCCATTGATGCGCTCCAGTGGTGGGGTTTGGTTATATTCATCCATCCTCCCATCCCCATGGATACCTTGTTTAGGTTAGTTTCCTACCAACACCACCATCACCACCACCACCACCACCCTGCCTCCCCTGCTCCAGATCACCACGATCAACAGCAACAGTCCTTCAACTCCTCCACTGGAAGGACCACGACCACCACGTCCAGCTCCTCTACCAAAAAGCACAACAGCAACAACTACAACTACGACACCAGCGCCCAGCACCACTACTACAACCAAAACAGCCCTTACAGCGCCGGATACTACCACCAGTACAACCAGAGCCAGGACGCCAACGACGACGACGCCGTCGAAGAATGCTGCAACAACAACTCGCACAACAGCAGCAACCCGCAGTACCACAGCGGCAGCGCCTACATGGATGAAGACGACTACTCTTCCTCCTCGTCCAGGCACTTCTTCTCTTCGACTTCTAGTTATCCGACAGCCGGACACAGCCCAGGTTCCACTACCGTCCCGACGTCCACTACCGCTGCGGGTTACACCTACGGCGGTTCGTCGTCTACACACCTGCCTCCTGGATCTGGGACGCCGCCGTACTTGCACCAGTGGCAGCAGTCTTCCTACGAACAGCCACCACAGCCAGCTCCGGAGTTCTCCAACTTCTCCTTCCCTCAGGACTTCAATGCCAACTCCATCAGCTTTGTCGACATCTTCCAGTCGCCTTCTTCATCGACGTCGTCGCCGCACCATCAGCAGCAGCAGACCGGGAGGTGGGCTTCGGATCTGCTCGTCAAGTGTGCGCGGGCGGTCACCGAGCGCGATGCTCCCAGGATGCAACAGCTCATGTGGATGCTCAACGAGCTGGCGTCGCCCTATGGAGACACCGACCAGAAGCTGGCGTCTTACTTCCTGCAGGCGCTGTTCGCGCGCATGACTTCTTCGGGCGACCGATGCCTTCACACGCTGGCGTCCGCGTCCGACCGCGCCACGTCCTTTGACTCCACACGCCGCACGGCGCTCAAGTTCCAGGAGGCCAGTCCTTGGTCAACCTTCGGACACGTGGCCTCCAATGGGGCCATCTTGGAGGCTGTCGAGGGTGAGCAGAAGCTGCACATCATCGACCTAAGCGGGACATTCTGCACTCAGTGGCCCACACTGCTTGAGGCGTTGGCAACAAGATCGTCCGACGAGACGCCCAGCCTGCGACTCACTACCGTCGTCGCGTCTCCTTTATCGTCGTCGTCCTCTTCTTCATCCTCGTCTTCGTCGTCCCCTTCATCGTCATCTGTTCAGCGTGTGATGAAGGAAGTTGGCGCAAGGATGGAGAAGTTCGCACGACTCATGGGCGTTCCTTTCAAGTTCCGGTTCGTGCATCATACGGGAGATCTTTCCGCCATCGATCTGGATTCCCTTGTCGGTGCGGGAGACTCAGACGAGGCACTGGCGATCAACTGCATCAACTCACTACACAGCATCCCTACCCGCTCCGGCCGAGAATCCCTAATAGCGGCGTTTCGCAGGCTGCGGCCTAGAGTCGTGACGATCGTGGAAGAGGAAGCCGACATGGGCTGTGCAGATGACACAGACGGTTCCTACTATCATCAGCACATGGACATGGCCGCCGACACAGCAGCCGACCGCTTGTTCCTCCGTGGGTTCCGAGAAGGAGTGCGATTCTTCGCATCCTATCTCGACTCCCTGGACGAGAGCTTCCCAAAGACGAGCAATGAGCGCTTAGCACTGGAGCGCACCGCGGGGAGATCCGTCGTGGATCTGGTATCGTGCGATCCGGCGCAGTCCGCTGAAAGGAGGGAGACAGGTGCGGCATGGTCCAGACGGATGCGGGAAGCGGGATTCGGACCGGCCGCACTCAGCGACGACGCGGCGGATGACGTCAAGGCGCTGCTCCGCAGGTACAAGGAAGGCTGGTCACTCGTCCCCGGAATTGACATGGACCACGCGGCCGCCGGCAACTTTCTGGCGTGGAAGGAGCACCCTCTAGTGTGGGCCTCCGCGTGGAAGCTGCCGCCCTGACTACGTACCTAGCGGATTGGATGAGTGCCGGCCTTGAGTTTTTTTTTCTAAACAAACATTGGCAAGCGGAGGAGTTGGTCGTGGTTTTAGCGCGCGGAGCAGATGGATGGAGACGGTTCCGGAGTTTCGGGGGGATATGATGAGTTCATATTATTACATTATTATCATTCTATCATTGTTTCTCTTTCTTCTTTTTATTTTATCACCGTTTAATCCCAAATCAAACTCAAGCATTAATATCGCTTTTATTGTTCAGATTATTTTTCCTTTCTTTCGTGGGTAGTTTATTATCATCGTTATTCACTCAGAATCTACCGTTCAGCATCCGAACAGAAAGTTAGGGGGTGCTATTTGAACTAATGAAGAATAGTCATCCTTCAATTTCGTTTTTATTTTTTTTTACCCTTATTACAAATTATTAAGAAAAACATTTTCCTTTTCAACTCTTATAACTTCAACCTGTCCCGCTTCACTATTCTTGTGGCATATGGGTATATTGCAAGGATGAAAAGTGATATGAACAGCTAGCGAGCTTGTTGGTCTGTTGTTGAAGAGATGGTGACATCAAATCTTCAATTATATTCAGCTACGGCAATTGAATTGATTATCATCAGATCTAATCTATTGATTCAATAAACAAATGTTGGTGCTTTCTTTGATTGATATAGTTCAAAACTTCAAATTATGCTAATTAGTCGGCCGGAGCCTTTTTGGATTAGATATGTTTATCATATTAACCATGATTGACCAAAGTCCAAAACGGACACGGTCCCTTTGAACAAGGCCGATCGACGTTGGTGTTATGGATCGTAGCCATCCTGATCCTGAAGAAAAACCCCTGCTCCTTCATTCCAAGCTACCGATGACAGGAGCGTCTGCCCACTCAAACTCCATATTCAATCTAGTAGTGGTAGTAGTGCGCTGCACAGAATCAGGGAGGGGGGCAGAGACCGTCTCTTTCACTTTCTGATTCCGACGTGGTTGGGCCGCCCGCCAGCCACTCTTTTATGCTGCTTTTTTTCCATCTTCTTTTCGGATGGCCTCACTGTCTCTGACGAGAGAGGGGGTACTACTTGGAGCTCGCCCATCTCTATCTTCCTTTTCTTCATTCCTATGCTCTCTCCTTACCTTTGCTTTTCCGCTCTTGCCATGTTTGTTGCACGTTTCAGGCAGCTGGAGATGGTACAGCTGCCGAGTTGCTTTTTTCCTAGATATATGATATAAGGGCCGGCTGGTCGTCACTGTTTGAAAACCGCCTCATCATCAGATTACTGGAACCGTGTGGTTTTCCCTTCACGTATACTTTATACTTTGTTCGTTCTTCTATTCCTGTCCCTTGTTTTGTTTGATTACCCGTCGCCGTCGAGGGTTTCTGAACTGCAGTGCAGTTCTCGGCATATTGGTCAGGGGACAAAACCCAACAGCATTTAGATATGGCTTTCCTTTCAGATCCGATGTAGAGAACTGATAGCAACTGGAATGTCTGCATGCAGGCAGTGTGAATAGTCAATATATCCTCTCTTGACCCTCTTGATGACGTTTAGGGCTAAGTCTGGTTCTGCGTAACTACATTGCACCTCTTGACGACGTTTAGGGCTAAGTTTGGTTCTGACGAATTTTCGAAACAGGAAAAGGAAACGCGTAGGTGGAAAATAGCGACACACACATAAAAAGCAAACAAATCCTAATGCGAAAGCTTTTACGCCAATGGTGTAGTAAAATTGTAAGCGCGATTTCCATAGTAAACGTCATTTTCTCTTTTAACGTATTTCCCTATTGTTGTTTTATATCTTCTATGGTTGTCATCCAATTGGTCATTTCTATGAAAATATTGCACATCCTTTGATGCCTTCTTTTGTTCATAAGGGGCATGTTCCACTGGAAAAATGCCATGTGGAGTCAGTTTGGAACCCAAAACGGGACCCGTTTGTCCTTTTCACACAAGTGACAAAATTGAAAAAATAACATATTTTTTCTTCTATTTTTTTTTCCTTTTTGTGAAAATAACAATTGGAGTCTCATTTTGGGTCTCAAAACTGACCCCAAATAACATTTTCTGTATTGTATTGTGAAAAAAATATATTATTTTTTAACGGACTGAGTATCATTAATTTCATGATTTTTGTTGTATGTGATGTTTGGTATCTTCTATGACTCTCATTCAATTAATCACCTCTATGGTAATATTGTACATATATTTATGTGTTCTTCTATTCATAAGGGACATGTTCCATTGTCAAATTGGCTCAATAGGTCGTGTCTCAACCTTTTGTTAATATCTTATGTGCATCACTTTGCGAGTGCTTTCTGCCTCAGTTGGGTTTCATGTTTGAATCATGTGCATGTTGAATCAACATCAAAACTTATCTTATACACAAACTCCGCATCTGGATCCACCACTAGAAAACATGAGTTTGAATTTTACTTATTCATATTTGGAATTTTATTTAAATATAGTGCACATAATTGATTTCTTGCTTCATCAGTCAATCTATTTAGATCATGACCCATGTTTGAATTGTTAGGCTAGATCAAAATTCATTGTCTTTGGAATCACTTTAGGCTAGATCAAAATTCATTGTTAGGCTAGATCAAAATTCATTGTCTTTTTTTCATCCATTTCGACTAATTTGACAATGTCAACATTCTTTAGGCCTCATTACTAACCCCATTAATTGTCATTCCTCAACAACAAACTCCCCGCTACTAAAAATTACATTTCCTAAGTCTGTAGATCAAGAAATTACATTCAAGCTTCCCTACCAACTCCAATTAACCTACGTTGAGGAGTTGTGAGCTCTAGCCAACCACAATATTGACCACCTCTTGTATCAACTCCATATTTGATTTTTTTCCTCACCAATATATGATAATCAACTTCTTGTCAATGCTTGATATTCCCCTTATAAGTTTGAAAGATCACCATATCACTAGAATCATGTGTGTTTTACTTCATATATACTTTATATATTGTTTGGACTTCTATTTGACTCTCTTGTTTTTTTAATTGCCCAAAAAATCTAGTTTTTTGAACTACAGTTCTCGACATTTTTCATAATGAACAAAAGCTAATTACTTTGCCCACCTGAGAAAATCTTAAAAAACTATCCTAACAGTCACATAAAACACAAATAAAATGATAAAATTATAAACCTGGGATTTTTCACTAGAGTTTATTCATAAAACTAGGAAAATGGACTTATTGAACCTGATTTTGACTCTACCCAAGGTAGATCAGGAGAAGGTAGAAAGTGGGGCCATAGATTAAATTTGTCTATATTGTTATGAGGGGGAAGGTGTCAACACCCATACATTGCTTAATATTTTAGTATTAAACCTTTTTTTATAATTTGGGGTTAAAGACATTTTAGGTTTGACTAAAGCAAACAAGAAGTAATTAAAGGGGTTATTTATTTACAAATCTTTGTGACTGGATATGGTTGTGTCTTTAACTCCAGATTTTAGGTGTGGGGTCCTAGTCAACTTTGGATCCTAAGTTTTTAGGTGTGGGGTCCTAGTCAACTTTGGATCTCCCTTGATGAAGATCCATCCTGAGCGGTTAGGACCAGTGTAAAGAGTAGGATACAAAAGGGGATCTACTCAAATAATATAGTACAAGAGCCATGTATTAATAAAGCAGCGGAAACAAAACTATTATAAAGTTACATGATGATTTACATACAATTGTTCCCCGGCAACGACGCCAGAAAGCTTGGTGTGTTCCCGCTAGTGGTGCTTTTACACCCCACGAGGTCAGAGCGCACGGGATATGGGCCCTTATGCTTTTGAAATTTATGTTATCCCTAACTGAGTCGATCACTAAGACTAAAATAGGTCACCCGCAAGTGTGTGGGATATTGTTGTAGTATAGGTGATTGGCAAGATAAGGGGTCGAACCACAGAGATAGAGGGGGCACTAGAGTTAGACAGAGTGGTCTATGTTCCTTTTGCGAAGCTTAGGGTTTTAGGGTTTTAAAAGGTTTTGTTGTTTGATTACGCTAATGAGAAAGTAAGAAATGTGAGATGGAAACTAAATTATGAAAGAGCAAGCAAATTAGTAAACTAAGTTAACAAACTAACTAAGCAAGAGCAAGAAGAGCTACACTACTCTAGCAAGGCAAGAAGCAATTAAGAACTAAACTAACCACTAGCAAGAGAAAGATCCTAAGTTAACACTAAAGAGCAAAACTAAGCAATTGACTAAGTCAGACTAAAGCAATTGGACTAAACTAGCATCAACAAGCAGACTAAGCAATTAGGGTTTTAAGCAAGGTGATTAAGGTGGGTGGGATGTTTGGGGAATGTAACTTTGATATTAGTTGGGGGAAGATCATTAAACATACATGGTTCTCAATTCATATCTAGATTACCAAACCAAACAATAAGGTCAATGCCATTAGAACATACCCTATACTACTAGTAGAAGACTAGGGTTATGTGTAATTCTAATGAGATTTAACCAAATCTAAGTTTCTAGGGTAAGTGATAGTGAGTAATTGATGGTTGAGGGTAGATATGGGAGTAGATATGAGGGTATTTAACCTCATGCCACTAGCCACTCTAGCCTTTAGAAGGCCCTAGACAATTACATCAATCTCACTTACACTAGCTACTGAGATCTCACACTCATTTGTAGGAGGAGGGATGTGTATGTAGGAACAAAGGGGGCTATCTAGGGATTCACTAATTGGACCTAGGAGCCATTCCTAAGATTTCCACATACACCCCAATTCCTCCTAGAAACTAAGTGTCATCAAAAACCTCAAAGCAAGCAATTCATACAAGAAGCACAAACCACATGCAATAAGATAGGAAAAGAGATAGAAGCAAGAAGTAATCATCATAGATATGAATTAAGTTCATTACAAGAAAATATCCCCCAACATGGTATCAAAGTTACATTTAAATCCCAAATAGCCCACCACAAGGGGCTTAGCTAGACATGATCAAGAAAACTAGAAAAGAAAGGGGTAGAAGAAGTAGGGACTCCACAAAGCTTGATGTAGAAGCCTCCTTCTTCACCTCCAAGCTTGCTACAGACGTCCTCCCTCCTCCAAGGGTGCAGGGGTGCATGAAATGGTAGGGGATTATGGATGAAAACCTAGGGAACTAGGTTTCCATGGTGGAATGAGGGTGAAAATGGTGGATGATGAGCCCAAAATACAAGGGGATTACACAAAGAGCTCAAGGATGAAGAGTGGAGCTTGGAGCAGCTGTAGGGGCGTCTAACCTCCGTGCCCTAGCCGCCACCTATGTATATATAGGGGGTGGGGAGGCACTAGGGTAAGTGGGGGGTAGTTTAGGAAAATTAGTGTAAAGTAGGGTAGGGTCGGTGGAGAACCATGGTTGTGTTGATGTGCCACGACCGTGGTGAGGGAGGTGGAGAATGGTCGTGGGGAGTGAATACGATCATGGTGGTAAGGGAATGGTAGAAGGTTTAAGTGTGGTGGGTATTATGCACCATGGCCGTGTTGGGTAACACGGCCATTTTGGAGGGGGGAGGTGACCGTGGAGAAGCACCACGATCGTTTTGAGCTTCTTCGGCCACGATCGTGGCAGGTGGCCACAGTCGTGGCGTTCTAGGGAAAAACCCTGTTGCAAGTTGAACTTTTGACAATTAATTCGCATGACTGTGGGATGTGCCCACGATCGTTTTCCACTTTTCTGACCATGACCGTGCGGCTGGCCACGGTCGTGGTGTCTTCAATGGCCACGGTCGTGTCATAGGGCCACGACCGTGGGATTCTGTACAAATTCCCTGTTGATCTTGACGTCATTTTGCTAAAAAACGCACGACTGTGGCATTGTGCCCACGGCCATGGTGATGTTGGCCTCACTTAATTACACTTCAATCTTCGTCATTCTTGGATGTCTTTGCTTGGGGACGATTCTTGACCATTGGAGGTAGGTTGAGGGAGACTTTGGGGCCTTCTTTGGGTCCCTCCACGAGTGGGGGAACCCTAGAACTCCTTCTTTCTCTCTCTTCCACCTAATCATGGTTCAAGTACCTGAAAAATAGTGCAAAGAACATCCATAAACATATTTTCAATGATAACCATATTAGGGAAAAAGACTTGTAATCTAACATGTTTAGATGCAACTTAAGTACAAAATGGCACAGGATGGAGCCCTAAAATAGGGCTACATCAAAAACCAAGCTATTCCAAGTTATCCTTAAGGGCACATCATGTACATGATTTTCTTGAGTCCATGTCCTCTAATGTACCTACACATGGGTAGAAGGGAACATCACCCAGAACATAGGAAACAAGACAAGATCAGCAAAGGTTGAGTATGTACATATATAAAATACTTTGGGCATTATAATGGGTTATAAGTATAAAAGAGATGTTCCCATAAGAGAGGGGGATGTTTGCAATGAGGTAAGTTTAAGAGAAATGTAACAAAAGAAATGAGGCATATTAAATTTAGATTACAAGCATGGTAGTAAAAGAGTCTTGCCATAGCAGATATCAACAATCTTAATATAAAACAATAAATATTTACATGCATAACAATGTAGACTAAATATACCTAAAATAGGGCCATAACACCATAGGATCATGGACTAAAAGAAATAAGGGTGGAAACGCACACCCTGGGCGGAATATGCATGCCCTATATAAATATGATTGTATATAAGTACCATTATTCTAGATATTCTAGTCAAACACGCTGCATGCATAAATAGAGAGGCAAGACTATCATTTTAGTCAATTTCACATAAAAGACAATCATAGCAAGAGGGTCCAATGACCCATTATGACATAGTAATTCAAAAATCACAAAAATTTATAAGCCAAATCAGGGAATATGAATGTCCAACAATTGAGTTTCAAGTAGAGTTGATATTCAAAAGATGCCTCATTAAATGAATTTAGGTATAAGTCAAATAATGCCCAAAATAAAATAGAGGATGTTATTCCTGAACAACTTGGAACTGGGCCTTCCTTTTCGCAACTTGATGTTCATGACTAATGATTAACTTGGTAGGTATACTAGGTCCATGAGTTCAAATATTGATCCTAAAAACACATTAGGTGTGTTAGACGAACCAAGCCAAACATGTGTACATATTTCTAGTATGATTACATATATATAGCTTTTATTCTAATCTTGATCATCTAAGGCCCTGCTATAGTTTTATAATATGCATTAGTTGAAGATGTTATATAGTATATAGCTATTTTAGTTCTAAGATCATTTTTAGTCACACGCGTTTACTTATTTGTACATTATCAAAATTTCTTGGTAATAATATGAAATCCTTTAAATTGGGTCTTGTAGTTTAATTCTCTCTATATGTATATTGTATGGCTCAAGCTTAGTCAGGTAGAGTTGAACATGTACTACCACATTAGGTATATTTATTGAAATGTTCGTACTGTGAGGGTCTAAGATTTATGTCTCACACGTGTCCATATGTGAATCATATATACTTCTTATATTACATATGTGTAATCCAATATGTATATACCATAATGTATCATCATTAGTATCAATCATATTGTACATACTCTTTCTCTTATAGCATTTTATTTCATAACTAGGTCCATCTAGAAAATCAAAACATTTTAAAGATCCACATTGTATTCACAATCTTCATTACACATATGCATACATATATGTGCATCTTGGGTTCTTAATTCTTATAGGGATATATATGGTGTTGGATGTAGTTCCATACAATTACTCAAGTTACATGTTATGTAATACTTCCCAATATATATAATAATAATGAATAATCTATTTTGATTTATTAGTATGATTAACTTTATTATCAAAAGCATGTTTAATAATCATCTTGACTAATATATAAGAGGTCTTCATTAACCATTTCACTACATACACTAATTAAAATAGAATAACTTATATCATGCAGCCTTCCATTTACATTATATACAAACTTTATTTCATACTAATGTTATATACCTCATTGTAATGGCTTGGTTAAGCTTATGTATTCACCTCATATAGTTTTCATTCTTAACATATGGATTGTTGTCAATATTACTTTGAGTGTTTCTTGGTTGAGTACAATAACTAATCTTGTTATTCATGAAACTGAAATTATAATGCAGAATTCACTGACATATGAGATCGGGTTTCTTATGAACTCAATCAATCTGTTCGGGCAGGACCAAATGAATGAGATTGATCAGAACTTCGTTGTTCGCTGACTCTATTCATAGTGCATCTTGAAGAGGACATCACCTTCTTCTTATAATAATTTCTATTGTGTAATGAATCATGTTCTGGTGTAGGGACGTAGACTTAACTTGGAGTAATATGTGGCATCACTACTTCATCCTAGGGTTCTAGTTGGGTGATGCCAACGTCGACTAGATCTAGCTAGTTATGGTGGTTCCGGATTTACAGATGTGAAGGATCAATGAAAGATGACGAAGGAGGAGGAAGAAGAGAAGGAGAATAAGGAGATATGAAGACAAGGTCCAAGAAAGGTATTTAGTGGGTTATGGTGGTGATTGGATGTTGTTTTCAACCTAATGGGCAAAGGAGGTTCAGGTGGCCAGAGATTGGTATAGGGCTAGATGATCCCAGGGTATTGGTGATGAGGGGAAGAAGATAGGAAGATGAACGTAGAGCGAGAGGCATGCCTTTACTACTAATGGAGTCTTTGGTGGTGAAGTTTTTTTATTTATATAATGGGTTTCAGATGGCAGATCACAAGGGACGGGAAGGAGAACAACTGAAGAAGAACTATTCATCGTTGTGATGAGGTGGGGGAACCAGGCATGACAACACATGGTGACCTCTAGAGTAGTCTCCAACCTCATCAGTTTCATGTGGTAATGTGTGTTCCATCTCTTACTGTTTTGGTTACTCACACTCTCCAGGACATGGAGGAGAAGCCATGCCTCATGTCGGAGGACATGTCTTATAGGTTACCAACGAAGTTGGCTGACTGAGGGAAAGAAGGTTGTCAAAAGAAAAGAAAAACACCGATTGGCTTTCTGATGATCAAGGCATGGTGATGGGGACAATGGAGGAGATGTCTAAGATTTATGCCTCATCATCAGATTACTGGAACCGTGTGGTTTTCCCTTCACGTATACTTTATACTTTGTTCGTTCTTCTATTCCTGTCCCTTGTTTTGTTTGATTACCCGTCGCCGTCGAGGGTTTCTGAACTGCAGTTCTCGGCATATTGGTCAGGGGACAAAACCCAACAGCATTTAGATATGGCTTTCCTTTCAGATCCGATGTAGAGAACTGATAGCAACTGGAATGTCTGCATGCAGGCAGTGTGAATAGTCAATATATCCTTGTCGTTGCCATGTTGGTTACAGAATTGACCCTCTTGATGACGTTTAGGGCTAAGTCTGGTTCTGCGTAACTACATTGCACCTCTTGACGACGTTTAGGGCTAAGTTTGGTTCTGACGAATTTTCGAAACAGGAAAAGGAAACGCGTAGGTGGAAAATAGCGACACACACATAAAAAGCAAACAAATCCTAATGCGAAAGCTTTTACGCCAATGGTGTAGTAAAATTGTAAGCGCGATTTCCATAGTAAACGTCATTTTCTCTTTTAACGTATTTCCCTATTGTTGTTTTATATCTTCTATGGTTGTCATCCAATTGGTCATTTCTATGAAAATATTGCACATCCTTTGATGCCTTCTTTTGTTCATAAGGGGCATGTTCCACTGGAAAAATGCCATGTGGAGTCAGTTTGGAACCCAAAACGGGACCCGTTTGTCCTTTTCACACAAGTGACAAAATTGAAAAAATAACATATTTTTTCTTCTATTTTTTTTTCCTTTTTGTGAAAATAACAATTGGAGTCTCATTTTGGGTCTCAAAACTGACCCCAAATAACATTTTCTGTATTGTATTGTGAAAAAAATATATTATTTTTTAACGGACTGAGTATCATTAATTTCATGATTTTTGTTGTATGTGATGTTTGGTATCTTCTATGACTCTCATTCAATTAATCACCTCTATGGTAATATTGTACATATATTTATGTGTTCTTCTATTCATAAGGGACATGTTCCATTGTCAAATTGGCTCAATAGGTCGTGTCTCAACCTTTTGTTAATATCTTATGTGCATCACTTTGCGAGTGCTTTCTGCCTCAGTTGGGTTTCATGTTTGAATCATGTGCATGTTGAATCAACATCAAAACTTATCTTATACACAAACTCCGCATCTGGATCCACCACTAGAAAACATGAGTTTGAATTTTACTTATTCATATTTGGAATTTTATTTAAATATAGTGCACATAATTGATTTCTTGCTTCATCAGTCAATCTATTTAGATCATGACCCATGTTTGAATTGTTAGGCTAGATCAAAATTCATTGTTAGGCTAGATCAAAATTCATTGTCTTTTTTTCATCCATTTCGACTAATTTGACAATGTCAACATTCTTTAGGCCTCATTACTAACCCCATTAATTGTCATTCCTCAACAACAAGCTCCCCGCTACTAAAAATTACATTTCCTAAGTCTGTAGATCAAGAAATTACATTCGAGCTTCCCTACCAACTCTAATTAACCTATGTTGAGGAGTTGTGAGCTCTAGCCAACCACAATATTGACCATCTCTTGTATCAACTCCATATTTGATTTTTTTCCTCACCAATATATGATAATCAACTTCTTGTCAATGCTTGATATTCCCCTTATAAGTTTGAAAGATCACCATATCACTAGAATCGTGTGTGTTTTACTTCATATATACTTTATATATTGTTTGGACTTCTATTTGACTCTCTTGTTTTTTTAATTGCCAAAAAAATCTAGTTTTTTGAACTACAGTTCTCGACATTTTTCATAATGAACAAAAGCTAATTACATTGCCCACCTGAGAAAATCTTAAAAAACTATCCTAACAGTCACATAAAACACAAATAAAATGATAAAATTATAAACCTGGGATTTTTCACTAGAGTTTATTCATAAAACTAGGAAAATGGACTTATTGAACCTGATTTTGACTCTACCCAAGGTAGATCAGGAGAAGGTAGAAAGTGGGGCCATAGATAAAATTTGTCTATATTGTTATGAGGGGGAAAGGTGTCAACACCCATACATTTCTTAATATTTTAGTATTAAACCTTTTTTTATAATTTGGGGTTAAAGACATTTTAGGTTTGACTAAAGCAAACAAGAAGTAATTAAAGGGGTTATTTATTTACAAATCTTTGTGACTGGATATGGTTGTGTCTTTAACTCCAGATTTTAGGTGTGGGGTGTTGGTATGTATGCCCTGAGAGCCAATCATGGGATGATTGGTGGGATACATTAAGATTGATTTGATAAACATCAAAGGCAAGCTTCCAATTCTTTCTGGTTCAGTCATATGAGATAGTGATAGAACAGATTGAATGTCTAGAGAATGACAGTACTCAATGACGTATGCCTTCAGGTTCATGACCTGAACGATGAGATCATACGGATGCTAAGAGTTTGTACATTCTTGATATGTCCCTAGTCGGATGTCATTGTGGAAGGTAGATAGACAACAATGACACACAAGACTAGATTGTGGTGTTGGTTGATGACAGAATCTCATTAGTCATGATATAGAGATATCAAACCAAACACATAGGTACTTGTTAGAGAACAAGGTACCAGACAGACCCACCGTGAGTTTGACACATGGAACCATGAGATGGTAGTCACAGTCAGTACTCACAGTGATGGTGGTGAGTGTGATTCTTAGACCTGAAATCACTACACTCAACACATGTCGTTGGGCACACTTTGACATCATCAAACGCAGTCCTGAAACATGGGTTGTTATAAAGGTGATGATTGGGTGGCTTTGACACATGGGGCTTTTGAGGGGTGAGTGATAGATATGGGATTTGTCCCTCCTGAGGGAGTTTGATATCTAAGGCCACTTGATGAGTAGGATTGAGATAGGCGTGCGCACGCATGTGTGAATCAGTATGTGATATTGATGTCATACATATCTCCTTCAATCTACTCTGAGATCAAGAAAGTGAATGAACGTTGACAGGATGATTGTTCCATGCCTTGAGTTCATTCGGGATATCAGTGACAAAGGAATTATACATTCGCTGTAACACCATTCACAGATTGTAGGATGAAAGTTGTTCTCCAACTTTCTACTTTCACTTGGGTAGCAATGATGTGTGACTAGGCACCGCTCTTTGCTTGTGAAGTCATAAGTGTTATGGACTTTCACTGCCAACGTGAAATGGACCTGCAGGGTCACACACATAGGATTTAACCTGGAAGAGGAGTTTTGTCCACAAAGCAATGTTTAGATTGATTACTAAAGGAGTTTAGTAGTTCAATTAAACACTCAATCAGTCGATGGCTCAATATTGTATGGTTCAAGGTGTTGGACGCATTGATTGGAGTATCGGATTGATTGAAATCGCAATTGACTGATTTTGCCCAACCTGTGCTCCCAACCGATCGGCTCATGTGATGAACCGGTCGGCTGAGGTTGCTGAACCGGTCGGCTGGAGTGTCCAGGCCGATCGGCTCATACCCAGGTTGAAATGACCGGTTCAAGAGTTGAACCGATCGGCTCAACTGGTGCAACCGACCAGTTGGGAAAGTCATGTCGGCAAGAATTTTCCTTTGGTTTCAAATTGCCCAATTCGATTGGGAATAACATTGGTATTCGATACCAATTGAGAACGAAACAAGGAAAGTCTTTTTGAGCCGGATTAGGACCATGAACCAATCGGTTCAGGGAACCAACCGATCGGTTGGAGTGCCCCAAACGATCGGCTCAGGTCCCACCGATCGGCTCAATGGCCGAACCGATCGGTTCAGTTGTGAACCGATCATTTCAAGTTGCAAACCGGTTGCTTTTTGTGGAAAATTCTCGAACCCTTCTACTCCTTCTTTAGTCCCGTATTGCCGGGCACAGAGAACCCTGTCCCATGACCCGCCTATATATAGGGGTATTGGGGGCTTCTCAAAGTACAACTCAATGCAAGCCGGTTGCTTTGCGAAGTTGTCATTCTCTCTGATTTTAGTAACCATGAGAGATCCCGAGCAAGTGCTTCCCGCAAAAGGGAGGTGCAGTAAGGGAAGGACAACTGCAGTTGCAACTGGTAGCAGGAGAGTGTGTTGGCGACTAATACATCAACAGGAGGGTGCGACTCCTTCCACTTCCTTGTGGGACAAGGAGAGTGGAGTTCCAGGTGGTCCGTGTGGACTACTACAGAGGCGGGAGGACACTGTCGCTCAGGAGGACAACTGTCATCCGACAGTCCGGTAGGAGGAGGAGGAGTCAGTCCCGGTGCGACCAGGAGCTGCACAGACGCCGTCCAAGACCGGTGCTGAAGACCGCGCATTGCGTGAGGTATTGTCGCCGAGCAAGCCTCGGGACAAGGTATGATTCCACAAACCATCCTTTCCTATTATATAGACGTTGACGCGTTTCCTCGGTATGGGTTGGGGGAGAAATTTTTTTGTTTCCGCTGCCTTCTCCATCTCCCCTAAAACCCAACAGTGGTATCAGAGCCACGTCAACTGCTCTATATTTTAGGAATATCGATATGATCGATTTTGGTTTGTCGTCTTTATTTATTGCATACGATGCGAATAATATTGGCTTTATGCATGTCCAATCCTAAATCCATAAATCCCAAATTACATATATGATATATATTATTAATGCACTCGATACACGTCACCCTTAAATGAGTTTTTTGGTGGATGTGTGTAGCATGATTATGGCCTATAAACCCCTATCTGTGTATGGTTGTTTGTGGTTTCTTGCATCTCGGTCTGCACACCGATCTTCCCTCTCTTATTCCTGATGTAACTCGAAATAATTCGAGATTCTTTCCTACCTTTGCTCCCCCCGAATGTAACTCGGGGTTTCCCTTTTTAAAGCAATGTAATAATAGAATAGGATTTTATTTTCTGTTATGTCGAAGACCGGAGGACATCAAGACGACTGCTCAGACGATCGGTTCAAGGAATGAACCGATCGGTTGACCTTGCAGACGGTCGGTTCAAGGAGTGAACCGATTGGTTGATGACCGGTTCGAGGAGCGAGATGAGCGGGTGGCGGACATGGCGAGATGCACGACGTCTAGGCGAACCGATCGGTTGGAGGAGCCAACCGATCGGCTAGTGGCACCCAGACGACCGGCTGGAGAGTACAGATCATTCATGTGATGAGTTGATCAACTCGGAAGGCAAGGCACATAAGTTCATCTTGTACAGGTTGCATGTGATGTAGACCTAGATGACCGTGATTCCTCTTGGCTCGAGGAATCACATTAGGATGGCCATAATCATCGCTTGTATCGTTTTGTGCATGTTTTCTATGGGATATAGCATGTATATGATACGTACTATGTATTGTGGTGATTGGATGTATATGTATATAAAAACCAAATCCCTCATTAAAAATATTAAGTTTTAGATGCCTTCCAAATGCGACACACGTGAAAAGCTTGTTCGACCAAGTGTGGGCACGCCCTAGCGTGGTGCACCGTCTACCTCGTGGAAGCGTGAAGGATGAATGTGTGGGTCTGCCCTAGAAGGGTGCATATTCATCGTGTTTGCTTTGGGTCAGACTTAACAAGGTGATCTAGATGGGATCTAGTACCCTGAGGCATGGAGATGATCATTGCAAGGAGTTGTAGATGACATCTTATCAAGAGTTGCATATGATGCAATTGGTAAAAGTTGCCTACCTGAGAGATCTATGTTGTGGGTGACAGCCCTAGCTGGTCCATGGCTTAGAGGATTTCAGGATCTTGCCCACTAGAAGGTTGTACGCTGCAATCTTCCGAATTGATGGTGAGGGCTATCAATTTGAAGTAAAATAGTGGGAGTGATAATTAATTAAAGGCCTAATTTTATCGTCAACTTTTCAAATCAATCAAATAAGTCAAAAGAGTTATTGGACTAAAATTGCATATATTTCCTTTTTGTTAATATAAATGGTTAATCAACAAATCACTTTATTTGCGATCAGTCTTTGAGACCAACAAATTAAATGGGAATAATTCCACGACTGGTTAGGATGATGATGAGAAGTGTTCTCAATCAAATTGCAGAAGCTCTAAGTCCTAGTTATACCAGAACCAGATGAACTCGATCCCACCACATCAATGGCTGAAAGTATGCTTATGGAAGCGTACTGAGAAAGACATTGATGAGGAGTGCTTGATGTTGTGTTCTCTGAACTGTGAGTTGCAGAGAAAACATGAGACACATGATGTCTCCAAGATACTGTCCTAGTATGTCATGACAGAAGGAGATCCAGTAAGGTATTCACACACTCAATGTGATTGGGTATGTGGAAAACCTGATTAAGAAGGATTCCCTCTGAGCCAAGAGTTGGCTATTGGTATGATACTACAAATGTTGTGAGAATCATACAGTTCATGATAAACTACAACATGAACGACTTTGACAAGCGTTGACAAAATTGTTGGACATGTTGAGGATAGTAGAGGCAAAGATGAAGAAAGACAAATCATAGTCTTTGATGTGATCAAAGAAAAGGTAATTCTTAAGGGCAAGGACAAGGGCAAAGCTAAGAAGTGTTCTGATGCTAGCCAGAAATCCAAGCCGTCTTCAGCCTCAAGGCACATGGGGAAAGGGTGTATGAGGGATTGCCCTCTATATCTGGAAGAACAAAAGAAGATGAAGGAGGGGATGGAGATCTCCACCTAAGGTATCAGGAAATGAACCGCTTCTTTATCTGAGGTATATGATACCAAGATATGGATATGTCATATATGATATGCAATATCCGCAAAGAAGTGATGGCCTTTATGAAAGGACCAAGAAAGAAGTACCCATCATTGGAGCAAGTGTTGCTGCCATAGATAGGAGTATCTTTCAGTTTATTTCAGCCTAAAGGGCACGAAATAGAGTTGAGAACTGCTATTTCATATATTGCCAATAGATAGAAACACTTTATTATTGCATATTGTATGACAATGATGGCAATTAATAAAGTTGATGTTTCAATCTCAAAGATATGATCTTTGTGGCAATGCCTTATTTATCTTGTGATACATGGTATGCATAAGATAAAATGATACCTAAAGTTATTGATAACTCAAACAATCAAATTAGCATCAATCATGAGAAATTCATTTCTAGTTTCCATATGATGGATAAATCTAGACTCTTTTGGTTAGAGAACCAGTAAGAGACATGAATATCTTGGACATGATTAATCAATCTTCACTAATGTAGTGGGAGAATGATTGTCCTATTAGGTATAATACATGTGATGTATTTACATACCTATTGGAGCGAATGCTAATACTTCTAATGGTGTTTAGAGAAATACCAATATGAATATCTTGAAGTGTTCAAGATTTTCACAGATGAAGTGCAAATTTGGTAAAGTGTTAATTCTTGATGAGATCAATGAATGAAACACTTGAACCAAATGTTTGAGATCCTTATGAGTGATTATGATAGTGTATTATAGTGAACTCATGATTAAGGCATGGTGATGTCTAAATCAAGAAGGAATCATACTCTAAGGAGTTAGAGAATGATTATCAAATAACTGAATTCTTCTTAATAAAAGAATACCCTACACTAATAAAGGACATTAAGAATCACAAGGGTTGTGAATTCTTATATTCTTGACAGATACACCTCAATTATCTATGTGATGAGTTGTTCATATGATGAGTCAACTATCTAGATGAATATGAGGAATCAGATTTTGAGTTATGGTATAAGACCATTACATCCTAAATGATTTCCATGTGAACCATAAGGTATGACCTTGATGGTAGCACTCATTGGATGAAATCCATAAGTGCAAATGAGTCTTAAGTATTAAGACACATGGATAACATTTTGAGAAGGATGATGCTTGTTGATTGCAACTTAATGACTGAGATATTTGGCATATGGATACTAAAACCACATTCCTATGAGGAATAAAACAAGGATGTGTACGTGACACAACCTATAAGGTTTATGAATCCACTAATGCAAATGAAGTCTATAAGTTACAATGGACTAATCAATGTGATTGATTGAGTACAAGCAACTCAGAATTGGATCTTTACTTTGATGATATAGTCAAAGGGTTTGACTGACATGTCAAAGATAAAGAAGGGATCTGTGATTTAGTGGGAGTGTGTTCACATTCCACATGTTGATGTGAAATGGAAATGTTCTAGAATGGAAATCCAAAAGTGGAAATTATCGTTAAGGAAGATAGAGATGTTTCCTATATGATAGGAATAGAGATCTATAGAGATAGTTCTCGATAAATCTCTTGACCTGGAAAAGAGAGAGCATACATTGGAAATCTGTACTGAAGGGTTCAGTATGCACATATTCAGTGGGAGAAAACTTGTCCATGTTATATGGATATTAGTATCCCAAGGCCAAGTGTCCAATTCTTATGAAGAATGGGAACACTAAGAATAGATATGGATCTATCATGTATGTAATCATCCCATTGTCTTGCATGTATGACGTGGCAAGAATAAAATGCATTCATCATGTTGTATGTAGGACATGACAATATGTTGTGCTCATCCTGATAACTTGTATGTGGGACATGACGAGTGGATGTCTGTCTACTTCCAGTAAGGGTTATTGGAATACCATGAGAACTTGCTAAGTACTTATGAAGTACTAGTTCCATGGAGATAAGGAAGAGTTTGATGTAAAGAGTTACATTGATGTGAACTTCTGAAAGGACAGAAAATTAATCGCAAAATATACATAGGATGTATAAAAGTGAAAGTTGGTTGATAATTGGAAATGTTCCAATAAAACTATTTAAAAGGAAATGCTGAGTATCTATGTGTTAGAGAACAACAGTAGATACTATATGGATCTGGAAGTTCATGAGATGAACATATACATATTCCACTCATTGATGACAAGTCTGGAATCCTTGATCATGCAATGTGGCTAAAGGTTAGCAAAGGAATACTAGATCGCATATTACGACAACTCCAGTTCATACGTGTGACGTACAGCGAAGAGATGTGAGACATGCAATTTGTACAAACTTTGGCAAGGTGTTGCCATTACTCACTATGTTGGCACTAGAGCACAGTGACATGTGGGACATGTTTGAAGATCACTATGAATATGATTCAAGAGTGATTGGCTCGCAGTGCAAGTGGGAGTCTGTTGGTATGTATGCCCTGAGAGCCAATCATGGGATGATTGGTGGGATACATTAAGATTGATTTGATAAACATCAAAGGCAAGCTTCCAATTCTTTCTGGTTCAGTCATATGAGATAGTGATAGAACAAATTGAATGTCTAGAGAATGACAGTACTCAATGACGTATGCCTTCAGGTTCATGACCTGAACGATGAGATCATACGGATGCTAAGAGTTTGTACATTCTTGATATGTCCCTAGTCGGATGTCATTGTGGAAGGTAGATAGACAACAATGACACACAAGACTAGATTGTGGTGTTGGTTGATGACAGAATCTCATTAGTCATGATATAGAGATATCAAACCAAACACATAGGTACTTGTTAGAGAACAAGGTACCTGACAGACCCACCGTGAGTTTAACACATGGAACCATGAGATGGTAGTCACAGTCAGTACTCACAGTGATGGTTGTGAGTGTGATTCTTAGACCTGAAATCACTACACTCAACACATTTCGTTGGGCACACTTTGACATCATCAAACGCAGTCCTGAAACATGGGTTGTTATAAAGGTGATGATTGGGTGGCTTTGACACATGGGGCTTTTGAGGGGTGAGTGATAGATATGGGATTTGTCCCTCCTGAGGGAGTTTGATATCCAAGGCCACTTGATGAGTAGGATTGAGATAGGCGTGTGCACGCATGTGTGAATCAGTATGTGATATTGATGTCATACATATCTCCTTCAATCTACTCTGAGATCAAGAAAGTGAATGAACGTTGACAGGATGACTGTTCCATGCCTTGAGTTCATTCGGGATATCAGTGACAAAGGAATTATACATTCGCTGTAACACCATTCACGGATTGTAGGATGAAAGTTGTTCTCCAACTTTCTACTTTCACTTGGGTAGCAATGATGTGTGACTAGACACCGCTCTTTGCTTGTGAAGTCATAAGTGTTATGGACTTTCACTGCCAACGTGAAATGGACCTGCAGGGTCACACACATAGGATTTAACCTGGAAGAGGAGTTTTGTCCACAAAGCAATGTTTAGATTGATTACTAAAGGAGTTTAGTAGTTCAATTAAACACTCAATCAGTCGATGGCTCAATATCGTATGGTTCAAGGTGTTGGACGCATTGATTGGAGTATCAGATTGATTGAAATCGCAATTGACTGATTTTTCCCAACCTGTGCTCCCAACCGATCGGCTCATGTGATGAACCGGTCGGCTGAGGTTGCTGAACCGGTCGGATGGAGTGTCCAGGCCGATCGGCTCATACCCAGGTTGAAATGACCGGTTCAAGAGTTGAACCGATCGGCTCAACTGGTGCAACCGACCAGTTGGGAAAGTCATGTCGGCAAGAATTTTCCTTTGGTTTCAAATTGCCCAATTCGATTGGGAATAACATTGGTATTCGATACCAATTGAGAACGAAACAAGGAAAGTCTTTTTGAGCCGGATTAGGACCATGAACCGATCGGTTCAGGGAACCAACCGATCGATTGGAGTGCCCCAAACGATCGGCTCAGGTCCAATCGATCGGCTCAATGGCCGAACCGATCGGTTCAGTTGTGAACCGATCATTTCAAGTTGCAAACCGGTTGCTTTTTGTAGAAAATTCTTGAACCCTTCTACTCCTTCTTTAGTCCCGTATTGCCGGGCACAGAGAACCCTGTCCCATGACCCGCCTATATATATAGGGGTATTGGGGGCTTCTCAAAGTACAACTCAATGCAAGCCGGTTGCTTTGTGAATTTGTCGTTCTCTCTGGTTTTGGTAACCATGAGAGATCCCGAGCAAGTGCTTCCCGCAAAAGGGAGGTGCACCAAGGGAAGGACAACTGCAGTTGCAACTGGTAGCAGGAGAGTGTGTTGGCGACTAGTACGTCAACAGGAGGGTGCGACTCCTTCCACTTCCTTGTGGGACAAGGAGAGTGGAGTTCCAGGTGGTCCGTGTGGACTACTACAGAGGCGGGAGGACACTGTCACTCAGGAGGACAACTGTCATCCGACAGTCCGGTAGGAGGAGGAGGAGTCAGTCCCGGTGCGACCAGGAGCTACACAGACGCCATCCAAGACCGGTGCTGAAGACCGCGCATTGCGTGAGGTATTGTCGCCGAGCAAGCCTCGGGACAAGGTATGATTCCACAAACCATCCTTTCCTATTATATAGACGTTGACGCGTTTCCTCGGTATGGGTTGGGGGAGAAATTTTTTTGTTTCCGCTGCCTTCTCCGTCTCCCCTAAAACCCAACATGGGGTCCTAGTCAACTTTGGATCCTAAGTTTTTAGGTGTGGGGTCCTAGTCAACTTTGGATCTCCCTTGATGAAGATCCATCATGAGAGGTTAGGACCAGTGTAAAGAGTAGGATACAAAAGGGGATCTACTCAAATGATATAGTACAAGAGCCATGTAGTAATAAAGCAACAGAAACAAAACTATTATAAAGTTACATGATGATTTACATACAATTGTTCCCCGACAACGGCGCCAGAAAGCTTGGTGTGTTCCCGCTAGTGGTGCTTTTACACCCCACGAGGTCAGAGCGCACGGGATATGGGCCCTTATTCTTTTGAAATTTATGTTATCCCTAACTGAGTCGATCACTAAGACTAAAATAGGTCACCCGCAAGTGTATGGGGTATTGTTGTAGTATAGGTGATTGGCAAGATAAGGGGTTGAACCACAGAGATAGAGGGGGCACTAGAGTTAGATAGAGTGGTCTATGTTTCTTTTGCGAAGCTTAGGGTTTTAGGGTTTTAAAAGGTTTTTTTGTTTGATTACGCTAATGAGCAAGTAAGAAATGCGAGATGGAAACTAAATTATGAAAGAGCAAGCAAATTAGTAAACTAAGTTAACAAACTAACTAAAAAAAGCAAGAAGAGCTACACTACTCTAGCAAGGCAAGAAGCAATTAAGAACTAAACTAACCACTAGCAAGAGAAAGAGCCTAAGTTAACACTAAAGAGCAAAACTAAGCAATTGACTAAGTTAGACTAAAGCAATTGGACTAAACTAGCATCAACAAGCAGACTAAGCAATTAGGGTATTAAGCAAGGTGATTAAGGTGGGTGGGCTGTTTGGGGAATGTAACTTTGATATTAGTTGGGGGAAGATCATTAAACATGCATTGTTCTCAATTCATATCTAGATTACCAAACCAAACAATAAGGTCAATGCCATTAGAACATACCCTATACTACTAGTAGAAGACTAGGGTTATGTGTAATTCTAATGAGATTTAACCAAATCTAAGTTTCTAGGGTAAGTGATAGTGAGTAATTGATGGTTGAGGGTAGATATGGGAGTAGAGATGAGGGTATTTAACCTCATGCCACTAGCCACTCTAGCCTTTAGAAGGCCCTAGACAATTACATCAATCTCACTTACACTAGCTACTGAGATCTCACACTCATTTGTAGGAGGAGGGATGTGTATGTAGGAAGAAAGGGGGCTATCTAGGGATTCACTAATTGGACATAGGAGCCATTCCTAAGATTTCCACATACACCCCAATTCCTCCTAGAAACTAAGTGTCATCAAAAACCTCAAAGCAAGCAATTCATACAAGAAGCACAAACCACATGCAATAAGATAGGAAAAGAGATAGAAGTAAGAAGTAATCATCATAGATATGAATTAAGTTCATTACAAGAAATTAACCCCCAACATGGTATCAAAGTTACATTTAAATCCCAAACAGCCCACCACAAGGGGCTTAGCTAGACATGATCAAGAAAACTAGAAAAGAAAGGGGTAGAAGAAGTAGGGACTCCACGAAGCTTGATGTAGAAGCCTCCTTCTTCACCTCCAAGCTTTCTACAGACGTCCTCCCTCCTCCAAGGGTGCAGGGGTGCATGAAATGGTAGGGGATTATGGATGAAAACCTAGGGAACTAGGTTTCCATGGTAGAATGAGGGTGAAAATGGTGGATGATGAGCCCAAAATACAAGGGGATTACACAAAGAGCTCAAGGATGGAGAGTGGAGCTTGGAGCAGCTGTAGGGGCATCTAACCTCCGTGCCCTAGCTGCCACCTATGTATATATAGGGGGTGGGGAGGCACTAGGGTAAGTGGGGGGTAGTTTAGGAAAATCAGTGTAAAGTAGGGAAGGGTCGGTGGAGAACCATGGTCGTGTTGATGTGCCACGACCATGGTGAGGGAGGTGGAGAATGGTCGTGGGGAGTGAATACGATCATGGTGGTGAGGGAATGGTAAAAGGCTTAAGTGTGGTGGTGGGCCACGGTCGTGGTGGGTATTATGCACCACGGCCGTGTTGGGTAACACAACCATTTTGGAGGGGGGAGGTGACCGTGGAGAAGCACCACGATCGTTTTGAGCTTCTTCGGCCACGATTGTGGTAGGTGGCCACAGTCGTGGCGTTCTAGGGAAAAACCCTGTTGCAAGTTGAACTTTTGACAATTAATTCGCATGACCGTGGGATGTGCCCACAATCGTTTTCCACTTTTCTGACCATGACCGTGCAGCTGGCCACGGCCGTGGTGTATTCAATGGCCACGGTCGTGGCATAGGGCCACGACCGTGGGATTCTGTACAAATTCCCTGTTGATCTTGACGTCATTTTGCTAAAAAACGCACGACTGTGGCATTGTGCCCACGGCCATGGTGATGTTGGCCTCACTTAATTACACTTCAATCTTCGTCATTCTTGGATGTCTTTGCTTGGGGACGATTCTTGACCATTGGAGGTAGGTTGAGAGAGAATTTGGGGCCTTCTTTGGGTCCCTCCATGAGTGGGGGAACCCTAGAACTCCTTCTTTCTCTCTCTTCCACCTAATCATGGTTCAAGTACCTGAAAAATAGTGCAAAGAACATCCATAAGCATATTTTCAATGGTAACCATATTAGGGAAAAAGACTTGTAATCTAACATGTTTAGATGCAACTTAAGTACAAAATGGCACAGGATGGAGCCCTAAAATAGGGCTACATCAAAAACCAAGCTATTCCAAGTTATCCTTAAGGGCACATCATGTACATGATTTTCTTGAGTCCATGTCCTCTAATGTACCTACACATGGGTAGAAGGGAACATCACCCAGAACATAGGAAAGAAGATAAGATCAGCAAAGGCTGAGTATGTACATATATAAAATACTTTGGGCATTATAATGGGTTATAAGTATAAAAGAGATGTTCCCATAATAGAGGGGGATGTTTGCAATGAGGTAAGTTTAAGAGAAATGTAACAAAAGAAATGAGGCATATTAAATTTAGATTACAAGCATGGTAGTAAAAGAGTCTTGCCATAGCAGATATCAACAATCTTAATATAAAACAATAAACATTTACATGCATAACAATGTAGACTAAATATACCTAAATTAGGGCCATAACACCATAGGATCATGGACTAAAAGAAATAAGGGTGGAAATGCACACCCTGGGTGGAATATGCATGCCCTATATAAATATGATCGTATATAAGTACCATTATTCTAGATATTCTAGTCAAACACGCTGCATGCATAAATAGAGAGGCAAGACTATCATTTTAGTCAATTTCACATAAAAGACAATCATAGCAAGAGGGTCCAATGACCCATTATGACATAGTAATTCAAAAATCACAAAAATTTATAAGCCAAATCAGGGAATATGAATTTCCAACAATTGAGTTTCAAGTAGAGTTGATATTCAAAAGATGCCTCATTAAATGAATTTAGGTATAAGTCAAATAATGCCCAAAATAAAATAGAGGATGTTATTCCTGAACAACTTGGAACTGGGCCTTCCTTTTCGCAACTTGATGTTCATGACTAATGATTAACTTGGTAGGTATACTAGGTCCATGAGTTCAAATATTGATCCTAAAAACACATTAGGTGTGTTAGACGAACCAAGCCAAACATGTGTACATATGTCTAGTATGATTACATATATATAGCTTTTATTCTAATCTTGATCATCTAAGGCCCTGCTATAGTTTTATAATATGTATTAGTTGAAGATGTTATATAGTATATAGCTATTTTAGTTCTAAGATCATTTTTAGTCACACACGTTTACTTATTTGTACATTATCAAAATTTCTTGGTAATAATATGAAATCCTTTAAATTGGGTCTTGTAGTTTCATTCTCTCTATATGTATACTGTATGGCTCAAGCTTAGTCAAGTAGAGTTGAACATGTACTACCACATTAGGTATATTTACTGAAATGTTCGTACTGTGAGGGTCTAAGATTTATGTCTCACACATGTCCATATGTGAATCATATATACTTCTTATATTACATATGTGTAATCCAATATGTATATACCATAATGTATCATCATTAGTATCAATCATATTGTACAAACGCTTTCTCTTATAGCATTTTATTCATAACTAGGTCCATCTAGAAAATCAAAACATTTTAAAGATCCACATTGTATTCACAATCTTCATTACACATATGCATACATATATGTGCATCTTGGGTTCTTAATTCTTATAGGTATATATATGGTGTTGGATGTAGTTCCATACAATTACTCAAGTTACATGTTATGTAATACTTCCCAATATATATAATAATGAATAATCTATTTTGATTTATTAGTATGATTAACTTTATTATCAAAAACATGTTTAATAATCATCTTGACTAATATATAAGAGGTCTTCATTAACCATTTCACTACATCCACTAATTAAAATAGAATAACTTATATCATGCAGCCTTCCATTTACATTATATACAAACTTTATTTCATACTAATGTTATATACCTCATTGTAATGGCTTGGTTAAGCTTATGTATTCGCCTCATATAGTTTTCATTCTTAACATATGGATTGTTGTCAATATTACTTTGAGTGTTTCTTGGTTGAGTACAATAACCAATCTTGTTATTCATGAAACTGAAATTATAATGCAGAATTCACTGACATATGAGATCGGGTTTCTTATAAAAACTCAATCAATCTGTTCGGGCAGGACCAAATGATGAGATTGATCAGAACTTCGTTGTTCGCTGACTCTGTTCATAGTGCATCTTGAAGAGGACATCACCTTCTTCTTATAATAATTTCTATTGTGTAATGAATCATGTTCTGGTGTAGGGACGTAGACTTAACTTGGAGTAAAATGTGGCATCACTACTTCATCCTAAGGTTCTAGTTGGGTGATGCCAACATCGACTAGATCTAGCTAGTTATGGTGGTTCCGGATTTACAGATGTGAAGGATCAATGAAAGATGACGAAGGAGGAGGAAGAAGAGAAGGAGAATAAGGAGATATGAAGACAAGGTCCAAGAAAGGTATTTAGTGGGTCATGGTGGTGATTGGATGTTGTTTTCAACCTAATGGGCAAAGGAGGTTCAGGTGGCCAGAGATTGGTATAGGGCTAGATGATCCCAGGGTATTGGTGATGAGGGGAAGAAGATAGGAAGATGAACGTAGAGCGAGAGGCATGCCTTTACTACCAATGGAGTCTTTAGTGGTGAAGTTTTTTTATTTATATAATGGGTTTTAGATGGCAGATCACAAGGGACGAGAAGGAGAACAACTGAAGAAGAACTATTCATCGTTGTGATGAGGTGGGGGAACCAGGCATGACAACACATGGTGACCTCTAGAGTAGTCTCCAACCTCATTAGTTTCATGTGGTAATGTGTGTTCCATCTCTTACTGTTTTGGTTACTCACACTCTCCAGGACATGGAGGAGAAGCCATGCCTCATGTCAGAGGACATGTCTTATAGGTTACCAACGAAGTTGGCTGACTGAGGGAAAGAAGGTTGTCAAAAGAAAAGAAAAACACCGATTGGCTTTCTAATGATCAAGGCATGGTGATGGGGACAATGGAGGAGATGTCTTTGGTACTGGATGGCGATGAAAGGGGATGAAATACTCTGTCATCCTCATGCATCTATTCTGCGGCAGCGGCCACATGGTTGCAGAACTTGGAGGTGTGGTTGTTGTTGTTGGGTCGCCTGATGAAGGTGCTGATGGTGGCTAGAGTTAACAAAGAGGTGAAGGGGGGAAGATAGGAAGGTCTGTAGGGCATGGCCCAATGGGGGAATGTTAGAGAAAGAAAAGAAGAAGAAGAAGAAGAAGAAGAAGAAGAAGAAGGAAGGGAGGGGGTATCTAGGGCAGAGCTAGAGTCTGGATAGTGGAAATTAGAGGAGGAAGAAATAAGGAAGAGGGAAGGATCAGAAGAGGATGCAATGGGGAATCAAAATCTATAAAATTCTTCATGTTTGGGATGTGAGGAAAAGAATAAGGAGGGCCCCGAGACCTAAGGACACGAGGGGGAGACAGAGAGACCAGGTCCCAAGCAGCCAAGTTGTTTCTCCCCTACGCCCGACGCAGTCATGACGTAGGGGATAAGTCCCCTACTCATTAGACCTATGAGAAGAGATGGGCCTGGATATGTGATGGGTCGATAAATAAAATTTAAATGATAATAGTGTGGTTATACTTATTAGACATAAGTTTTAATATGTTATTGTAATAATTCAATTGGTTGATAAAATCTTATTCAAATGGCATAAAATTTGATGTGTAGGCTAAATAAAACATGATGAATCAAATTCAAAAGTCAATTTCTCATTTTGAAAATATATCATATTTTATTTCTTATTTGTAGGTTAAGTACTCAATTACTGTGTTTAATGCCTTCTTCAATAAGTTCTTTTTAAATTGTTTGTATTTTAATATTTCTTTTTGTCAATTAGATTTAGTATGATTTGTGACATGCCGGTGATGCCGGCTAGGATGGACAATGGAGGGGGAGGTAGAGGAGACTTAGAGGGGGTGAATTCGGGTAAGAAGGCGGACAACCGGGGCAAGGGGAGTCCTGGAGGGCATGGGGGAAGCAGGCAATCATCAAATTGATCTAATGTAAGAGGCACAAGGGTCTCGGCATAGGAGATCAGCCTCAATCTAAACTACAACAGAATGAGGGGCACGAGAGAGGGAGAGGTTGAGACACTCCCAGATCATATAGAAGAAATAGTGATGGACACTGATAGGATGGAATTAGAATCGAACAAAACCAATGGAGGTGGGGAAAGGAACAACTAGAGCGCTTTGTGTGCTGGTAAGGAAGGACCTGATAAAGACTTTATTGATAGAAGCATGGTCAGGGGTCTTAACCCACATGACATCGAATTGGTTTTGAATAGGGGGATCCCAGAGATCTATATCAAAGAGGGGGTGGAGGAGAATCTAAAGACACGGTGGAAATACTTAGTCATCATAAAGCTCATTGAGAAAGACATTAGATTTATAACCATGGATGATAGACTAAACTTGATGTGGTACCTGACAGGAAGAACAAAGTTGTATGAGTTGGACAAATCCTACTATGTAGTCCAGTTCTCTACTAAGAAAGTCTATGAATTGACGATGGTAGGTGGTCCCTGGTCTATCTTTGGGTGCTGCCTGATGGTCTAGAGGTGGGACGCTGCCTTTCAACCTAGCAACAAATTACATGAGTCCATTGTCACTTGTGTCCTTCCTTCAAGCTAAGAGAAGAAATCCCAGAGCTCGTGGTCTCCTGGGTTCGTGTTTTGAACCTTCCACTTCACCTTTATGTGCCCACTATCTTCGAGTATATAGGATTGGCCCTTGGCAGGCTAATAAAAGTTGACACACACACGATGAACAGATCAAGAAGCAAGTTTTCCAGACTCGCTCTGGAACTGGACACAACTAGGCTATTCCACCCTTATATTCTCATCAATGGAGTTGAATACAAAGTTATCTATGAGGGTTTCCCCTGTACTTGTACTCACTGTGGGGAAGAGTGACATACATCAAAAGAGTGTCATTACAACCATGAGATGAGAACGGAAGCCACAGATCTGGTGCAGGAGCAGAAAGTGACACATGGAGTAGATGTTACTGGAGTTCAAAATGCCTGGAAAACCTAGAGACGGAGTGGAAACAGAGAAAGGTACCAGGATAATACTGAACAACCCACAAATCAGATCAGTAAGAACCATTTTGCTAATCTGGAAATGGAGGAGCAGCACATGGAGTACAACCAGGAAAACTATGTTCAGCCTGACACAGGCAATGCCCCGAAATTCTTCAGTAGATCTGAGAAGATATGGAAGAAAAAGAAAGCTAGTATACCAGAGTGTCACTGGGTGATGTATCAAATAAGCAGACAAAAAAGGATGCCCCAAAGATGCAAAAGAAGCTTGCCCATACTACTGTTAACCCTGGAGTGGATGAGGTTGTAGAGGTGATCAGCATGGACACCATAAATAGTCCAGCCAATAACATAGCCATAGCCAATGCAAACACAGAGGAGGACATGCCTGTACTCGTGAAAGAAATCAACGAAGTCCTAGCAACTTTGCCGACCTATGTGGGTAGAAAATCCAAAGCACATGGGACCAAAATGAAACGAAAAGGGAAAATATAAAGTACCCATACTGAATTTGTTAAAAGAAGCCCTCGAAGTATAGGGAAAGAGGCATGGACCATAGCACATGAATGCGGTACTAATACCAACATTGACACCAAAGAAATAGTGATGGAGGATCAAGAGGAAGAAAGTCCATCGAGAAAGCATCTTACTTAGAAAAACAATGTGAATTCCTTTGTGTCGCCTGATCTATTGAGATTTTCATGTTATGTTGTAAAAAAAGAATATATGAATGTGTGCGAGTGTTGAATCTCCCCCTGCACCTCTACGACCAGGTGTTCTTTGAAGCAGTGGGGGCAGCATTGGGGCATCTGGTCAAGGTGGATGAATACACTATCTCTAGGCAAAGGAGCAGGTATACACGTATCGCGGTGGAATGGATATGACAGTAACTATATTGCCTACTGTTATTGTGAACGGGGTGGACTACTTCCTGGAGTATGAAGTCTTGCCAAGCATGTGCCTCACCTGTGGTCTGTTGGGACATAGTGCGGAGAAATGCAAGAGTGGAGGAGACAAGCATGTGGAGGAGGAACCTATGGGGGAACCAGACACGGTGGGAGCCAAGTGGTCTAAGGAGGAAGGGAGGTGGCAGAAGGTGTATGGGAAGAAAATAGTGATGCAAAGGAGGACACCCACCAAAGTTAATACTGAACAGAAGAGTGGAGGAAAGAAAAATAGCAATGAATTACAAAGCCTGGAGAAGACTAGTGAGGAGGAGGAAGTCGAAGTTATTTATGAGGGTAGGAGTGCAGACAGTCCCAAAGAAGCACAACAAACTAAGGTCTGGAAGAAATACAAAACTATACACGCAGATGAAAGCACTAGGAAGGTACTCGATGATATTTCCAAGAGGAGTAATGAGGAGGCTAACAAGCAGGGAATTGGTCTACATGAAGTGTTGTCTCCCCGGATGTTAATGAAGTCATTATGGGGGAAGGAAACATGAATGGAAGGGCAGGAAGTACTGTAGATGGTGAGGGAACCATAAGCGTGTCCCCATCCTCTAGCACAAGGGAGCAGTATGATACTAGATTACCCACGCCCCCTCTTCCGCTGGTACATGGCACAATCCCACCTGATATCCCCCAACAAGTTCGATGCCCACTAGAAGTATGGCGAGGAAGATCTTAGAAGGAAAGAGCATCCCACCAGACAGAACGAGTGCAGTGCTCTAAGGTCCTCAGTTATAGACGTTGTCCATATCCCCCTCTGGACATCTTTTCAATGAATATTATGGACTAGAATATATGTTGTGTTGGAGACGATGAAGCTTGTAGGTTGTTGAGAGGATACGAGAGGCAAAAGAACATCAAGGTAGTTGTGATCTTGGAACCCAAAATCAGTGGCGTTGCAACATATAAGGCTATTGCTAAGATGGGCTTCAACAACTTTCATCGGGTGGAGGCGAGGGGTTTTGTGGGCGGAATTTGACTTCTCTAGAATTCCACTAATACATTGGTTCAGATTTTGTGCAGCCACATGTAGTTCAGATTTTGTGCAGCCACATGTAGTTCATACACTGCAAGATGAACAATAGGCTCACCTGCACTTTTGTGTATGCCAACCCATACATAAATGTCAGATGCCTACTTTGGGAACATCTGGTTATTCTGAGCAACATGACATTGGGACCGTGGATGGCGGCATGAGAGTTTAACACTATGCTCAACCCAACAGAGAAGAAGGGTAGCAATTTATTCAACCACAACACAACATCCATCTTTGCTGACACGCTTATGAGGGTTGGTTTACAAGATCTGTCTTTTAAGGGTGTCCCCTTCATTCAGAAATGTGGCAGACTTCGTGAGCGTCCGGATAGAGCTATGGCAAATGTGGAATTTGTTGGGTTTTGGGGAGACAGAGAAGGAAGTGGAAACAAAAAAAAATCTCTCTCCCCATAGCCCAAAATGAAGGAATCACGTCAACGTCTATACAATAGAAATGATGGTTTGTAGAGGCGTACCTTGTCCTGAGGCTTGTCCGGTGACTTTACCTCGTGGCTTGCATGGTCTTCACCTCCGATCTTGGATGGTGTCTATACAGCTCCTGGTCTCACTGGGATTGTCATCTCCTGGTCTCACCGGGACTGTCAGCTCCTGGTCTCTCCGAGACTGTCAGCTCTTGGTCTCACCGGGACTGTCGGGATTCACATCTGTCCTCCGAGCGGCAGAAGTCTCCCGCCTCTGAAGTAGTCCACACGGACCACTTGGAACTTCGATCTCCTTGTCCCACAAGGAATCAGAAGGAGCCACACCCTCCTGTCAGTGTACTATTCACCGACACACTCTCCTGCAACCAATTGCTTTTCTGTAGTTGTCCTTCCCTTGTTGTGCCTCCCTTATCGGGTAGCACTTGCTCAGGCTCTTTCTCGGTTACCAAAACCAGAGAGAACGACAACTTTACAGAGCAACTGGTGCACTGAGTTGTTCACCAGAGAAGCCCCCAATACCCCTGTATATATAGGAGGGTCATGAGACAGGGTTCTCTACCCCGGGCAATGTGGAATTAAAGCAGGAGTAGAACGGTTTGAGATTTTCCACAAAACAAGCAACTTGCGCCAGCTGAACCGATCGTTTCAACCCTAAAATGATCATTTGGTGACCTCAACCGATCGTTTCAACCTGAACCGATCGTTTGGGACACCTGAGCCGATCGGTTCATCACATGAGCCGATCGGTTCGTGGTCCTGGTCCAACTCAAATTGACTTTCAAATTTGTCTTCGATTAATCAAATATTAATCCTTGTCCAAATCGAATTGGTACAAGTGAAACAAATTGTATTTGCAAAATAGTCTTCTAACCTTCCAAACGATCTTGGTTGGATCAGTTGAGCCGATCAGTTCAACCCTAGAATCGGTCGGTTCAGCCTGTCATGAGTCGATCAGTTCATCCCATGAGCCGATCGGTTCACCAACCTGAGCCGATCTGTTCATCTCATGAGCCTATCGGTTGGGGCATCAGACTTGTGCAAATCAGTTAATCATAATTTCAATCAATCTGATACTCCAATCAATCGGTCCAACACCTTGAACACTATGACATTGAGTTATCAAATGATTGAGTGTTTAATTGAACTACTAAACTCCTTTAGTAATCAATCTAAACATTGTTTGTGGATAAACTCCTCTTCCATGTTAAATCCTATGTGTGTGACCCTGCAGGTCCATTTCACGTTGGCAGTGAAAGTCCATAACATTTATGACCTCACAAGCAAAGAGCGGTGCCTAGTCGTACATCGGTGCTACCCAAGTAAAATAGAAAGTTGGAGAACAACTTTCAATCCTACAATCCGTGAATGGTGTTACAGCGAATGTATAATTCCTTTGTCCCTGATATCTCGAATGAACTCAAGGCATGGAGCAGTCATCCTGTCAACGTTCATTCACTTTCTTGATCTCAGAGTAGATTGGAGGAGATATGTATGACATCAATATCACATACTGATTCACACATGCATGCGCATGCCTATCTCAATCCTACTCATCAAGTGATCATGGATATCAAACTCCCTCGAGAAGGACACATCCCATATCTATCACTCATCCCTCAAAAGCCCCATGTGTCAAAGCCACGCAATCATCACATTTATAACAACCCATGTTTCAAGACTGTGTTTGATGATGTCAAAGTGTACCCAACGACATGTGTTGAGTGTAGTGATTTCAAGTCAAAGAATCACACTCACCACCATCACTGTGAGAACTGACTGTGACTACCATGTCATGGTTCCATGTGTCAAACTCACTGTGGGTTTGTCCGGTAAACTTGTTCTCTAACAAGTACCTATGTGTTTGGTTTGATATCTCTATATCATGACTAATGAGATTTTGTCATTAACCAACACCACAATCTAGTCTTGTGTGTCATTGCTGTCTATCTACCTTCCACAATGACATCTGAGTAGGGACATAATAAGAATGTACAAACTCTTAGCATCCGTATGATCTCACCGTTCAGGTCCTCAACCTGAAAGCATACGTCATTGAGTACTGTCATTCTCTAGACATTCGATCTGTTCTATCATTATCTCATATGACTGAACCAGAAAGAATTGGAAGCTTGCCTTTGATCTTTATCAAATCAATCTTAATGTATCCCACCAATCATCCCATAATTGGCTCTCAGGGCATACATACCAACAGACTCCCACTGTGAGCCAATCACCCTTGAATCATATTCATAGTGATCTTCAAACATGTCCCACATGTTACTGTGCTCTAGTGCTAACATAGTGAGTTATGGAAACACCTTGCCAAATTCGGTATTAATTACATGTCACATCTCTTCACTGTACGTCATACGTATGAGATGGAGTTGTCATAATATGTGTTCTAGTATTCCTTTGCTAACCTTTAGCCACATTGCATGATCAAGCACTCCTAACTTGTCATCAATGACCGGAATAACTATAAGTTCATCTTATGAACTTCTAGATCCATATAGTATCCACTGTTGTTCTCTAACACACGGATACTCAGCTATTTCCTTTTATACAAATTTATTGGAACATTTCCATTTAACAATAAACATTCACTTTTATATATCTCTCATATATATATTGCGATTAATCTTCTGTCCTTTTCTGGAAGTTCGCATCAGTGTAACTCTTTACAGTGAACCCTTCCTTATTTCCATAGAACTAGTACTTCTAAAGTACTTATCAAGTTCTATTAGTATTCCAGTAACCCTTACTGGAACTAGACAGACATCCACTCGTTATGTCCCACATACGAGTTATCAGGATGAGCATGTCATATTGTCATGTCCTACATACAAGATGATAAATGCACTTTATTCTTGCAATGTCCATACATGAAAGATAATGGGATGATTACATACATGATAGATCCATATCTATTCTTAGTGTTCCCATTCTTCATAAGAATTGGACACTTGGCCTTGGGATACCAACTCCATGTAACATGGATATGTTTTCTCCCACTGAATCTATGCACACTAAACCCTTCAGTATAGATTGCCAATGTATGATCTCTCTTTTCAAGTCAAGAGGTTTTTGAGAACTATCTCTATAGATCTCTATTCCTATCACATAGGAAATGTCTCTATCTTCCTTAAAGAAAATTTCCACTTTGGATTTCTATTCTAGAACATTTCCATTTCACATCAACATGTGGAATGTGAATACGCTCCCACTAAATCACAGATCCCTTCTTTATCTTTGACATATCAATCAAACCCTTTGACTATATTATCGAAGTAAAGATCCATTTCTGAGTTGCTTGTACTCAATCAATCACATTGATTAGTCCATTATAACTTATAGACTTCATTTGCATTAATGGATTCATAAACCTTATAGGTTGTGTCTCGTACACATCCTTTGTTTTATTCCTCATAGGAATGCAGTTTTTCATATCCATATGCAAATCTCTTGGTCATTAAGTTGCAACAAGCATCATCCTTCTCAAAATGTTATCCATGTGTCTTAACGCTTAAGACTCATTCACACTTATGGATTTCATCCTAATGAGTGCTACCATCAAGGTCATACCTTATGGTTCACATGGAAGTCATTTAGGATGTAATGGTCATAAACCATAGCTCAAAATCCGGTTCCTCATATTTATCTAGATAGTTGACTCATCACATGGCCAACTCATCTCATAGATAATTGAGGTGTATCTGTCAAGGATATAAGAACTCACAACTCCTTGTAATTCTTAATGTCCTTTATTAGTGTGGGGTATTCTTTATTTAAGAAGAAATTAGTTATTTGATAATCATCCTCTCACTCCTTAGAGTATGACTTCCTTTTTTATTTAGACATCACTATGCCTTAATCATGAGCTCACTATGATACATTATCATAATAACTCACAAGGTTCTCAAACATTTGGTTCAAGTATTTCATTCATTGATCTCATCAAGAATTAACACTTTACCAAATTCATACTTCATCTATGATATTCTTGAACACTTCAAGATATTCATATTGGTATTTCTCTAAACATCATTTGAAGTACTAGCATTAAGTCCAATAGGTATGTAAATACATCACATGTATTATACCTAGTAGGATAATCATTCTCCCACTACCACTAGTGAAGATTGATTAATCATGTCTAAGAGATTCATGTCTCTTACTGGTTCTCTAACCAAAAGAGTCTAGATTTATCCATCACATGGAAACTAGAAATGAATTTATCATGATTTATGATAATATGATTGTTTGAGTTATCAATAACTTTTAGGTATTATTTTATCTTATGCATACCAAGTACTACAAGATAAACAAGGCATTGCCATAAAGATCATATCTTTGAAATAGAAACATCAACTTTATTAATTGCTATCATTGTCATACAATATGTAAAAATTAAAGTGTTTCTATCTATTGGAAAATATGAAATAGCAGTTCATAACTCTATTACATACCTTCAAGGCTGAAAATAAACTAAAGTACTCCTATCTATGGCGACAACACTTGCCCCATTTATTGAGTGCTTTACATTTTATATCTTGGTATCATATACCTAAAAATGTTGTAAGTTTATTTCATGACACCTTTAGGTGGAGACGTCTTTCGCCTCCTTCTTCTTTAGTTCTTCCAGATAGAGTGGACAATTCCTTTTCCAATGTCCTGGCTTTTAACAATGGTGGCAATTGCCTCTCTTGGTCACGCCTCCTTTGGCCATGAGAGGTGAAGATGCCTTGGGCTGCTGACTAGCATCAGAACCTTTCTTAGCTTTATCATTGCTCTTGCGCTTGGACTTTCCTTTGTTGCTGATCATCATCACAAACTTAGGATTGTCCTTCTTCATCTATGTCTCAGCTATCCTCAACATGCCTAACAACTCTGTCAATGGCTTGTCAAAGTTGTTCATGTTGTAGTTCATCACAAACTGACTGTACGATTCTGGCAACGATTGCAGTATCACGTCAGTAGCCAACTCTTGGCTCAGAGGAAATCCCAGTCTCGTCAGGTTCTCCATATACCCAATCATCTTGAGCGTGTGAGGACCAACTAGATCTCCTTCTATCATGACACACTTAAACAACGCCCTTGAGACATCATATCTCTCTTGCCGTGCTTGATCTTCATACATGTTCTTGAGATGTTGAATCATCTCAATGACACCCATGTTCTCATGTTGTCTCTGCAACTCGTGGTTCATGGAGCACAACATCAATCACTTTGCATCAATGGCATCATCTGAATGCTTCTTATAAGCATCCCTTTCTGCCTTTGGTACGTTAGGAGTAGGTTCCTCTGGAACTGGAGTATCCAGGACATAGAGCTTTCACTCTTGAGTGAGAACAATTCTCAATGTCCTAAACCAGTTGTGGAAGTTAGTCCCATTCAGCTTGTCCTTTTCAAGGAACGATCACAACGAAAAGTGATTGTTGTTTGTTGTCATTTATACTATAAGAGGAAATATATGCAGTTTAGTCCAAAACTCAATTTTGACTTATTTGATTGATTTGAAAAGTTGACGATATAATTAGGACTTTAATTAATTATCGCTCCCGCTATTTTTTGTTCAAATTGATAGCCCTCACCATAAATTTGGAATATTGCAGCGTACAATCTTCTAGTGGGTCAAGATCCATATTTCATCAAGTCATGAGTCAGCTTTGGCTGATCGCCCACAATCTTGACTATTTAGGTAGGCCATCATGCCAATTGCAACATATGCAACTCTTGATGAATGAACATGCACAACACCTTGCCATGAACATTTCGTGCCTCTAGGCCTAGATGCTCTAAGAATCACCAGTTAAGTCTAACCCAAAAGGTGACACGGTAAACATGCACCCTGCTTTGGCAGAACCTACATGTTTACCCTTCACACTTCCACGTGATAGACGGCGCACCACGCTTTGGCGTAACCTATGCTTGGTTGATCAAGTTTTTCATGTGTGCTACTAATGGAAGGTGTAAAAGACTTAATATTTAGATGAGGGATTTGGTTTTATAGGTACATATACATATCCAATCACCACAATATATAATATGTGTCATATACATGCTATATCCCACAAAAAACATGCGAAACCATAAAAGCAATGATTATGGCCATCCTAATGTGATTCCTCGAGCCAAGAGGAATCACGATCATCTAGGTCTACATCACATGCAACATGTACAAGATGAACTATGTGTTGTAGCCGTTCGAGTTGATCAACTCATCACATGAATGACCTGCTCACCCTGGTTGGTCATCTGGGTGCCACCAGTCGATCGGTTGGCTCCTCCAACTGATCGGTTCGCCTGGTCATCGTACATCTCCTCATGGCTGCCACGCGATCGTCTCGCTCCATGAACCGATCATCTGAATCGCCAACCGATAAGTTCACTCGTTGAACCGACCATCTGGAATGCCAACCGATCGGTTCATGCCTTGAACCGATCGTCTCAGTTGCCGTCAGGTTGTCCACCATTCTTTGACATAATAGGAAATAAAATTCTATCCTATTTACATTTTAATAAGGGAAACCCCAAGTTACATTCGGGGGGAACAAAGGTAGCAAAAAAATCTCAAATTATTTCAAGTTACATCAGGAATAAGGAGGTAGGGAACCAGTGCGCAGAATGAGATGCAAGCAACCGCATACAACCAAGCACACACATAGGGTTTATTGGCCATAACCATGCTATACATCCACCACAAAACTCCTTTTAAGGGAGACGCGTATCGAGTGCATTCATATTACATATCATATATGTATATTGGGATTTGTGGATTTAGGATTGGACATGCATAAAGCCAATTTTATTTGCATTGTATGAAATAAATAAAGGCGACAAACCAAAATCGATCATATTAATAATCCTAAAGCATAGAGCAGTTGACATGGCTCTAATACCACTGTTGGGTTTTAGGGGAGACAGAGAAGGCAGCGGAAACAAAAAAATTTTCTCTCTCCCCATAACCCAAAACGAAGGAATCACGTCAACGTCTATATAATAGGAAGGATGGTTTGTAGAGACGTACCTTGTCCCGACGCTTGCTCAGTGACTTTACCTCGCGGCTTGTGCGGTCTTCACCTCCGGTCTTGGATGGTGTCTATGCAGCTCCCGGTCTCACAGAGACTGTCAACTCCTGGTCTCACCGGGACTGTCAGCTCCTGGTCTCACCACGATTTTCAGGATTGACAACTGTCCTCCGAGCGGAAGAAGTCTCCCACCTATGAAGTAGTCCACACGGACCACCTAGAACTCCGATCTCCTTGTCCCATAAGGAATTGGAAGGAGTCACACCCTCTTGTCGGTGTACTAGTCTTCGACACACTCTCCTGCAAGCAGTTGCTTTTCTACAGTTGTCTTTCCCTTATTGTGCCTCCCTTATCGGGTAGCACTTGCTCAGGCTCTCTCTCAGTTACCAAAACCAGAGAGAACAACAAATTTATAGAGCAACTGGTGTACTGAGTTGTTCACCAGAGAAGCCCCCAATACCCCTATATATAGGAGGGTCATGGGACAAGGTTCTCTATCCCGGGCAATGCGGGATTAAAGCAGGAGTAGAAGGGTTCGAGATTTTCCACAAAACAAGCAACTTGCGCCAGCTGAACCGATCGTTTCAACCCTGAAATGATCGTTTGGTGACCTCAACTGATCATTTCAACCTGAACCGATCATTTGGGAAACCTGAGCCAATCAGTTCATGGTCCTGGTCCAACTCAGATTGACTTTCAAATTTGTCTCTGATTAATCAAATATTAATCCTTTTCCAAATCGAATTTGTACAAGTGAAACAAATTGTATTTGCAAAATATTCTTCTGACCTTCCAAACGATCTCGGTTGGACCAGTTGAGCCGATCGGTTCAACCCTTGAAGCGGTCGGTTCAGCCTATCATGAACCGACTAGTTCATCTCATGAGCCGATCGGTTCAACAACCTGATCCGATCAGTTCATCTCATGAGCCGATCGGTTGGGGCATCAGACTTGTGCAAATCAGTCAATCACAGTTTCAATCAATCTGACACTCCAATCAATCAGTCCAACACCTTGAACACTATGATATTGATCTATCAATCAATTGAGTGTTTAATTGAACTACTAAACTCCTTCAGTAATCAATCTAAACATTGTTTGTGGATAAAATCCTCTTCCAGGTTAAATCCAATGTGTGTGAACCTGTAGGTCCATTTCACGTTTGCAGTGAAAGTCCATAACATTTATGACCTCACAAGCAAAGAGAGGTGCCTAGTCACACATCAGTTCTACCCAAGTGAAATAGAAATTTGGAGAACAAATTTCAATCCTACAATCTGTGAATGGTGTTACAGTGAATGTATAATTCCTTTATCACTGATATTCCAAATGAACTCAATGCGTGGAATAGTCATCCTATAAATATTCATTCACTTTCATGATCTCAGAGTAGATTGGAGGAGATATGTATGACATCAATATCACATACTGATTCACACATGTGTGCGCACGCCTATCTCAATCCTACTCATCAAGTGGCCATGGATATCAAACTCCCTCAGGAGGGACAAATCCCATATCTATCCCTCACCCCTCAAAAGCCCCATGTGTCAAAGCCACCCAATCATCACCTTTATAACAACCCATGTTTCAGGACTGCGTTTGATGATGTCAAAGTGTACCCAATCACATGTGTTGAGTGTAGTGATTTCAGGTCAAAGAATCACACTCACCACCATCACTGTGAGAACTAACTGTGACTACCATGTCATGGTTCCATGTGTCAAACTCACGGTGGGTCTGTCCAGTAAACTTGTTCTCTAACAAATACATATGTGTTTGGCTTGATATCTCCATATCATGACTAATGAGATTTTGTCATCAATCAACACCACAATCTAGTCTTTTGTGTCATTGTTGTCTATCTACCTTCCACAATGACATCCGACTACAGACATAATAAGAATGTACAAACTCTTAGCATCCGTATGATCTCACCGTTCAGATCCTCAACCTGAAAGCATACGTCATTGAGTACTGTCATTCTCTAGACATTCTATTTGTTCTATCATGATCTCATATGACTGAACCAGAAAGAATTGGAAGCTTGCCTTTGATATTTATCAAATCAATCTTAATGTATCCCACCAATCATCCCATAATTGGCTCTCAGGGCATACATACCAACAGAATTTAGTTCTACTTTTAGAAGCATGCTAGTTGAACACATCCCAAGGGTCCATTCTGATCATTTTTTGCTCCTTATAAAGGAAACAAGCTGGGACCCGAGAGTACCCAGGCTGATTACCAAGGCTTCCTGGTCGATGAATCTGGAGTTCCTAAAAGTTGTTGAGCACACATGGGACAATACGAAGGGGTTTCGTTAAGCCTGGGAGGCCATTGAACTTTTCATTATTAAATGGGACAAGAAGAATGACGGAAGAGAGAGGAAGAAGAAAATGTACTTGATGGATTAGATGGATAGAATTTAGAAAAACATGACTGCAAATTATGAGTTGTGGTAGGAGGAACAACTACAAGGATTCACTAGCGAGCTTGAAGACATCCTGAAGTCAGAGGAATGGATCTGGGTACAACGCATCCATTAGAGATAGCTTAGAGATGGTGAACGCAACATGAAGTTCTATTAAGCTTTCATCAACCAAAGAATCAGAAGCAATACTATTACTATGTTGTAAGATGAATCTGGGAATTGGGTGGACGATAAGTCCAAACTGAGAGACATGGAAAGATTCCATTTCTATAATTTTTTTACTATGTGTATTAACCCTAATGAGTAGGCTATCAAGATGTACTCAGGTGTCTTTAAATCCCCGGAGCTACCACAGCTTGTTAAGGTTGGCGCACAACCAAATGGCTCTCAAATCTTTAAAGTTCTGGGGGGGGTGTGACCCCTATAAAGTTGCTGGCCCAGGCGATGTTGACTCTCTCTTCCTAAAGAAGAACTAGCCCACTATTGCTCTCTTAGTGGTCAATACTACCGGCAAGGCCATTAGAGGTTAGTTATTGGAGAGTTAGCTATGTGATGCCTCACTGGTATTTATTCTGAAAATTAAGATACCAGAAAGATGCAATGACCTTCACCTGATCTCCCTCAACAATTTTGTCCTGAAGCTTGCTTCCAAAATGATCACGAGTAGGCTGAAGCCTTTCATGGAGAAATGGATACCCCCCTACCAAAGTAGTTTTGTGCCAGGGAGATGCATCACAGACAACATTATCCTTGTGCAGGAGTTGGTCCATAATATGTGTAAGAAGAGCTCAACACCTCTCACGGCTATCAAGATCAATCTTTCTACGACATATGATAAGATGAATTGGTATTTTGTTAAAGATATGATTGAGAAGGCACACTGGCTGCCTAATATTGTCAATTATGTGATGAACTCCATCACTCAGGGACAAACCTTGATTATTTGGGAGTGAAAGCTTGTTCCGCCTTTCACAACCAAGAGGGGAACTATCCCCCTACATCTTTGTTTAGTGCATGGAGCATCTGAGTCAAGCGGTTGTGAAAGTTGAGAAGGAGGGTAAATAAAAAGGGGCCAAGATGCATAGAAAGGGCTGTGTGATCACACATGTGGCCTTCACTGATGATGTGATTTTCTTTGTAAGAGCTTCTGTTACCCAGGAGAAAGCTATTGTGAAGTGCATGAAGGAGTTCAATGAGGTCTCCGGCCAGGAGGTGGACTTTGAAAAATCTTGAATCTACTTCTCCAATGGAGTTGACCACCAACACAGACGCGATATCTACAACTCCAGTGGTTTCAAATACAGTGAGGACTTATGGAGGCACTGGGGGGTGTCGATCATCCACGAAAGAATCACCAAATAGACCTATTCTTCCACCTTGGAGAAAATGGAGAACAGGGTTAACAACTTGACTGCCCGCACCCTCTTCCTCGCCGGTAGGGTCATGCTGGCCTAGTCCACCCTTTCAGCAATCCCTAGCTATGTTAGGAACTCGACTAAGCTTCCCCTAAGTTTGTGCGATAGGATGGACAATGTCATCCATAGATTCATCTGAGGAGGAGGAAACAAAGCTAACCCAATGTCCTTAATGGCTTGGGATGTGGTTACGATGGAGAAGAAGGAGGGAGGCCTTGGCGTGAGATTGATGGGGACTTGGAACAAGGCCTTGATGTGTAAGAATGCATGGGAGGTTAAGACGATTAGACAAACACCTTAGGTGAATGGTATTTATAGCAAGTATAAAGTGGATACCGTGAAGCTGGCGAGTAACAAAACCCCCTTCTAGAAGTCTATGGGTGACATGAAGGAATTCAATGATCTCCACTCCTACAGGAAGATAGGGGACGGTAGGACTACAAATTTTTGGTGGGATAGATGGACACCGATGGGCAACAGGCTTGATAATGCAATGACCAAACCCATCCCGGAGGATTTGAATGATCTCCAAGTGAGAAATGTAGTCAACACGTGGGGAGGATGGGATAGAGCTTTTATACAGAATTTCTTCACTGAGCAGACAGCTGCACAAATCTTATAAAGTGAGGCACGCATGATGACTCTTTCTCTACGACCTCAGCCTACAAACTGATGAAGAGAATGGTAACAGGAGGAGGGTAGGCTATTGGGAGAGGTTGTGGCAGGGTAGATGCCCCGAAAAAGACAAGATGTTTTTATGGTTAGTGCATAGAGAGGCTATTCTAATGAATTTGAGAAGACATCATTGCCATCTCACCTCCGATGATGTGTGTCCCAGATGCTTGGAGGAGGATTAAACCTTGCACGCTCTCTGTGATTGCCCATCAGCTAAGGAAGTGTGGCACAACTGTTGAATAGAAGATATTATACCAGATTTCTTTATAGGGAATTTGGAGTCCTGGATGAGCCAGTGTCTGAAGGCAAAGAATGGGGGGAAGGAGAGGGTGATGAAAATGACCTGGCACATTTGAAAAGCTCAGAATCTGAAGGTTTTTTGAGGGAAAGGACATGGACCATAGAATCAACACCATGGGTGTCATGAATATGATGAACAAAGGGGGGTATGGAGAAGCGGAGGTGAAGTAGAGAAATAGAACCACACATGAGGTGTGGTGGGATATGCCTAGTAAGGGCTGGATCAAGTGCAATACTGATGTGGTGACTAGAAGGGGAAGCGTCACCACTACAACAATTGCTAGAGACGATACATGTAGATGGATTCAGGGCAGCAACGACAGTCGTCAGTGCAATTCTATTATTGTTGGGGAGCTCAAAGCTATGGATGCTGCCATGGAGCTAGCTGCCAGGTTGGGCACCAACAAAGTCATCATCGAAAGTGACAATGCTAAAGTCGTTGAATGGGTTAGTAGTGAGGTTAGGCTGCCTCCGATGCATAGCATGTGATTAGCAAGATCAAAGTGAAGGCTATTTATATCAAAAATATCATGTTCACCTTTGTGAAAAGTGGGGCCAACCAGACGGCTGATGGTCTGGCTAAGTATCACATGAAACATAGAAACGGTTGTGTGAGCCATTACACATCCCCGGGGCCTATTTCTCAACTTGTTGAGAAAGCGAGATCCTTTAGGACCCAGTCTACCCCTCCCAGTCAGGCTGACCAAGGGGGAGGACTTTGTAGCCGTGTTTTATCGATCGTAAGAGGAGGGCGGTATGAATAATAGTTGCCTCTTGTCTCCCAAAAAAAAAGATTTAGTATGATTTAAAAGTGTTAAAGTAAGGTTAAGACTCACTTTTGGTGAATTTAACATCAAACTCTAGTGTTGAATTTATTTATCTATTTCACCTAATACATTTTATTATAGGGGAAAAGTACTAGATACTAACACAGTTGGAAAGGGCCCACAATAAGGTAATTCTATATTATGAACCTAAATTCGAGTATGTTACAACCAGAGTGTAGGAAGAGAGGAGAATACAAATAAATGTGGTTCGTGGTTCGTGAAAGATTTAATCCTATTAAACAATCAAATCAAGCAGTGTTGTTGAACTAAATCACAACATAGAATATCTAAAATTTTAATTAGTTCATCTAAGTAGTCATAAGTAGTTGCAAATAGATATGTAGATTAGAGCACTGGTAGTTAGATGTTAGATCAAACATGAGCGACATGAATTACTAATATTGAGATTTGTAGAAAAGATCATGCTAAGGAAGGATCATCTAGTCATTTGAATGTTTGAATTTAAATGAGGGAGGTAGATTGTTACACCCACATCTCACAATAACTACCAATTATGAGATTAGAGCATAAATTAAGGACTAAACATCATACATAGATCACTCTTAATTTTTTCTTATGATTTCAGCTTCTTTAGTTTCTCAAATTCCTTCATATAAACCAGCTTTGCAAAGGTATTTATACCCTGATTTGTCTAATCTGAATTCAACATAATATTACATATCTAAAACATTCATTCTAACTCTCACACTTTTGTGTACCAAATCTTGACAATTGATACAAATTTTGTTAATAAAGAAACAATATTACACATCATTTTTACAACACTTATATCTCTTTACAAGGACTAGAGTGATAGGGATTGATAGAACTTGACTAATCTAATACTTAACTCTTGTGGCAAATTTACTCAAATGCATTGACATCTTCAATCCACATATGGTTTATCTAAGTGTTTGTCATTAGAAGGGTGATCTTACTAGCTCAATGAATGAGTAAAACAATAAAATAGTTTAGAGCACTGAATTATACGTTTAACTTCTTTGATAATTGAAATAAAAGCAAGAAAGTAATGTAGATTAAAATAGTAGACGTATATATTTTACAAATATGTTGAAGCATGCACCATTAGAAACACGAAAACATCAATGCATTTTCCTCATCATTCTCTTTCTGATCTTTCGTTAATTCTGACTTGACTTGTGTAATGAACTGACTACTACATTGTTGGCCAACTGATTGTTCTGACTAACTAAACTCTTTATTTGAACTCAACTAAATTCAATTGACTTTCTCTTTTACTTTACCCCTGAACTCTCTTAGATTGTACCATCCAAGCGAAAGACACTTCTACATGACTCATTGTACAAGGTTTAAAGTGAATCAGGGGACCTTAAGAGTGCTAATACTGCCTTTGTTTGCATCAAGAGAGCCTTGTAAGGGCTGACGGAAATTAAATAGATGGTTGTACATCTATGCCCCCTTATCCTGGGTACACAATAGGTTTGCCTCTAGGATAATTTTTTTTTGTCTCCACATAATGTGGTTCCACAAGGGTTGACTAGCAGAAGGAAGTAACTTCCAAAAGGAGTAGGTCCCCAAGGGCTATATACTCTGACTAGTCAGTACCTTTGGATCTCTAGTTTATGTTGGATACCCCTTGTAACACCCAGATTTTCATAACACATGAGCGGAAGCTATATTTTTTTTGTCATCTGGGAGTGTCACAAACATGATAACCATTGCAATAAAAGCAAATGAAACACTTTGCATAATTGGAAATCTGATTCATACATAGTTTTGACAAAGAAAAATAAGTCATCTAATATACTCTACTAAGAAGACTATGCATAATAAAAGATGTCTAAACTCTAGATCGTCTCGGTAGATGGCACCCCACTAGGCAAGCTTGAAAATCTCCTAGACCTTTAATTGTTCCTTTGATTCTCAGCTGCTCCAAAACCTACGGACATCGCGTCCCCAGCCATGAATTGGGAAAAACAGTCGTTAGAGTAAGTGGCATGAGTATTCTAAAATATACATTGCTAAAGAACTGAAATATTACAAAAGATTCTTGAACATCATAAATATGAAATGAACATTTAACTCTGATTAAATCTAGAAACATATTATCTCTCATTACTCAAACTCTTATTTTCTATTCTTTCTTTCTGAAGACCTATACTCTGGGTCTCATGGCCTACACCAAAGTGTATAGATCATAAATATCTGATCTGAATTCCTCTCATCACACTCGTGGATGAGATTATAGACATGCTCTAATCTTAAGTATCTTTTACTTACGATTTTTATCTATTTGTGGCCACCATTATACAATAAGTCCTCCTGAATTGGCATATCTACGCCCTGAATTGGTGCCACAACACCTCTGAATTGGAGTAAACACTCCTCTGAATTGGCAACAAATGCCTCTGAATCGTCCCAGGACTACTGAATGAGCACTTTTCATATAATGTCTTATGTGAAGGTTTCATCTTAATTATCTTAAGTCTAAACTTACTTACTTAATTCTTAATTTAAACTGAAGTTGAATACTGATAGCTTTACTGAATATTGAATCTAAACTTATCTTATATTAAACTGATAACTGAACTTATCTGAGATTGGTTACTAAGTACTGAGCATGTATTGAATTCTAAATCTGAATCTAAATCTGAATCTGAATCCTTTATTCTTAAGTGATAAACTTAATCTAGAACTAAATGTGAATATGGATCTCAATTACTTCATAATTGAGATTAGGTCTAAAACCCTTATCATGTATCTTTATTCAAAATCTGACTACTCACATAGTGAGTAGTCTAAGTCTGAATCTAAATCTTTTTATTCTTAAGTTCTAAACTGAATTCATTGCTGGATTTGAACATGTATATCATTATCAGGGTAAACTTTGTTTTAAAACTCTTATTTGGTCAAATCACTTCACTTATATCAATTATATGATAAATAGCTTAGGAAAAGGGACCTGAAATGCTCATAGAATTACTAAGTATACAAAGTATCTTAAGTCAGGTTCATAAACGTATTTTAAGTACAACATATCTAAAAATATGAATTCTGACAAGGTTGTTCAATCCTTCTTGTTAAATATGATGTTACCCTGAACCTTAATATTTGCATAAAAACTTACATATTAAACCTTTAATATTAGGATAGAAATCTCATAAAATATTGTCTTGCAACCTAATCATAACTTAATTTGTCATTATCTTACAATGCCATCATAAACTCCTTTTACAATACCATCTGATCCCAAACGTACTTTTATTAGCACACCATGTCCTAATATTTTCAAATTCATATTCTTACATTGTACTTGTATTCAAGATACTATTTATTCTAAGGAATTTAATTCTTAGATCTCTACATGTGTATGAAATCTTAATGGCATGTTTCTACTTGAAGTCTTACTACATAACTATGGCTATAAATATGAGAAATTCTAATAACATATGTGTACTTACATTCTTAATACAAAGCTATTTGAAATCATCAACTAAGTATGGATACATTATTGGCATATCTTATCTTGAAATCGTATTCATTACTTCCAAACATTTCTAAGAAATCTTATAGGAATATGATTCTTCAACTTTCTCATGGACTTGGTCTATGAGTCACAACTATTTTGAGCAACATATCTCTATTTTAGACTTTGGGTATCTAAACTTGCATAAGGATAGAAATATGAGAATAATATTGTTTACAAATCTTAACATTGAAGTCTTAGAACATTAAATCACATAGATCATGAAACTCTTGTTAGGAGACATGTAAACATATTGAACATAAACTATGAGTACTCATGTGCATGGACCACTTACCTCTTATATAGATGGCATCGATAAGAAAGTCTCAATTCTAAGTTCCATAACTTTAATAACGTGGATATCATCATAGTTTTATCAGTCCAAACATATATTCCCTCTTTCTATTTCTAAATCTTACACCCCGCTTTCCTAACTATATATACCAACTTCAGGTTCTTAAACATAACTTTATACTCACTATAAAATCTTGGCTTTGAAATTAAAATAAACTCTTATTATGTATTTACTATAATCTTTATACTCAACATAAATCGTCATATGCACTAATATGAACATATACTTCATATAATGAGAATAATTTCCAAGCATAGTCACATATTAGAAAACTTACTGACTCAATTAGGAAATCAAAATATAATACCACCACATTACTAATATCAGGCCTAATTGTCCATACATATATCACTTATAGTGTCAGGATCATCATTTATTATTCATTCATAATGGCTACTCAGGTCCAAAACTAAATAATAATTTGATAACACAAGAAAATCTATCAAATCTCTAGGAAAGTATTCATATAATGTAGGAATGATCATGTATTAAAATATCAGGCCATTTAAAAATCATATCATGGGTGAAATACCCAAAATACCCTTATTAGGGTTTACATTAAAAACCTCATTAAAACTTCATATATGAAAGATAAGGATCTGAATTAATGTTAAACATATCAAAATACACATTTAGTAAAATTTGTATGAATTTCTAAAGTTTTTTACTATTTTCAATTGGCAAAACATCAAAATCATATAGTTTTGTCTACCCAGAAATAATAAATACAAGACATCAGAATCATACTCTAGAACTATTTTTATAAGATAGCACACTCGGATAGCTTTCTATAGGTACCTTGTTTGTACCAAATCGAGATCTTTAGCTCAAGATTTGAATTTTCGAAAGTACCTCAGTTTGGATCAACCCGAGCCATTGATTTGGGATCCAAAGGGCCGAGACAGTGGTGCCCCTTCTCTGATGCTTCTCCCTTGGTCACAGATCCAAGACAGGACCTGTCTTCTTCCTAGGTCGTGAACCTGGATGGGGGAAACTCCCCTGTTCTTCCTGCATGGGTGGGTGCCGCCGTTGGGTTTTCCTAGGCAACCCCGACCTCGACGATGTGGACGTCGCAGCTTGCCCTCAAGCATCCCATACCTCCATCCGCCCTTTCCATCTTGGGCACCATCATTGACGAGCATAGGTAGGCCCAGATCAGAAGCTTGACCTCATCCCTACTGTAGCCACCATGCATCCTCTTCACGTGCCCTCTCTATCTCCCGCTCTCGGTTTCATGTGAAACCCTAGGATCGAACTTGTTAGCCCCTGGTAGAGCGGAATATGAGGCTTTTATAGCCTCCCATGCTCGCAATCATGGGTGGGGGCCTCCTTTTATGGGTGCTCTGTTCGCACCCAACAAACAGGGGTCGCGACCTCCAGTTCGTGCGGACTGGGGTCGCCCCCCTTTTTTATTTTCTTTTTCTTCTTCTTTTTGATAAAACTCCACTTATAAGAAATATTTATATAGCCCACCGTATAGTTTAGTTTGACCTCAAATTTTGGAACAAATACTATATTACCATCATATTTATACGAGCAAGATTTTAAGTAAAAACTAGCTGTACCAGTACTCCAAACATGTCTTTTAAATATACACATTATAATTACTAATTTAATTACCTAGACCACTATATACATCAAAATCATCTGAATTTCTCCCACCATCTTATATTCTAATTATCATTCTACTAAAAATATTTTGAGCTTTCATTATGAGCAAAAAATACTTAATTCTCAATTTTCACTCCAAGGACCTATTTGTAGAATTTAATTGGTCCGATAGGGCTGGAATTCAGCTCTAGGGCACATGGCCCGTCCCTTAGTATTTCAACGGGTCCATGAGTTTGATTGTATTCCAAATCATGAAAATAAGTCTTCAACCCATATAACTTCTTAATTGAAGCCCATGTATGACACATGTGATCAATATTTCTTTAGTTACATAACATGAAGACCTAAGCTAGGTCTAAGGCTCAAGTCATGAATTGGACTCATCATATTATATATATTCGTCAGCTTATCGTCCATAGGAATAATTCATTTATATTCATATACAACCGACTATGATCATACACATTTAAGTCATTATGTGTGTATTGGTTGATCAGATGGCTTGTATGACACATTTTTTGAACTTAATTTCGTACTTAGTCATGGTTATGTTCATTACGTCCATTGGCATGCCTTACTAGAAAACCCCACATTAAAGGTTTACTTTAGCTATGAAATTGAGGATGTTACAATTCTACCCACCTTAAAATAAATTTCGTCCTTGAAATTTCTCTAGGTTACTACCCACCTTAGAGTTCTGCTTACCTCTTGATTTATTTTAAGGCACACTTGTGTTCAAACTTTTGCATGGAAAGATATATGTAATGTATTTTCATAAAGATTTATGTGAGTATTATCTATTACCTTGGTCTACTTCTCAACTCATACTTAGGTTTATGAAACTAAACTTGTCTCTATACTTAGGGCATGTACCTCAACCTTGTCATGACTTCCTAACATTAGTTGCACATGACTGTCTAATCTAAGGTCCTTCAGGTAACTCCTACATTCCTAGATATGTGGTGATCAGGCACATACCTAGAGATGTGGGATCATGAGATGCTATCTCTCACTCACCCATTGATACATGTGTCCCATACCACATGGACCAGTAAGAAATGAGAGATGCATAAAAGTCTAGTGCTTATGATATTCCTCTTCAATTCTCAATTGGCTGGCCATAACCATTGAGAATGGAGAAGCAACATCATTATCCAGGGTTAGGTTGAAACATGAGGCCTAGAATATAAACATCTCTTTCGGACATATCTATTTATCCTAAGGTGAAAACTATTGGTCATTCTAGGTCATTGTATCGTTCTATGGGAGTCTATCCCTAAACTCTAATCTCTTATCTTCATCGTAGGGTGACTATGAGAATCATATTCTGCCTAGTTGCCATTTACCAAATTGCTCTGATACCATATTGTAACACCCATATTTTCATAACACATGAGCGGAAGCTATATTTTTTTTGTCATCTGGGAGTATCACAAACATGATAACCATTGCAATAAAAGAAAATGAAACACTTTGCATAATTGGAAAACTGATTCATACATAGTTTTGACAAAGAAAAACAAGTCATCTAATATACTCTACTAAGAAGACTATGCATAATAAAAGATGTCTAAACTCTGGATCGTCTCGGTAGATGGCACCCCACTAGGCAAGCTTGAAAATCTCCTAGACCTTTACTTGTTCCTTTGATTCTCAGCTTCTCCAAAACCTGCGGACATCGTGTCCCCAGCCATGCATTGGGAAAAACAGTCGTTAGAGTAAGTGGCATGCGTATTCTAAAATATACATTGCTAAAGAACTGAAATATTACAAAAGATTCTTGAACATCATAAATATGAAATGAACATTTAACTCTGATTAAATCTAGAAACATATTATCTCTCATTACTCAAACTCTTATTTTCTATTCTTTCTTTCTGGAGACCTATACTCTGGGTCTCATGGACTACGCCAAAGTGTAAATATCATATCTGAATTCCTCTCATCACACTCGTGGATGAGATTACAGACATGCTCAAATCTTCAGTATCTTTTACTTACGATTTTTATCTATTTGTGGCCACCATTATACAATAAGTCCTCCTGAATTGGCGCATCTACGCCCTGAATTGGTGCCACAACACCTCTGAATTGGAGTAAACACTCCTATGAATTGGCAACAAATACCTCTGAGTTGGCTACAAATGCCTCTGAATTGTCCTGGGACTACTGAATGAGGACTTATCATATAATGTCTTATGTGAAGGTTTCAACTTAATTATCTTAAGTCAAAACTTACTTACTTAATTCTTAATCTGAATTGAAGCTGAATATTGATAGCTTTACTGAATACTGAATCTGAACTTATCTTATATTAAACTGATAACTGAACTTATCTGAGATTGGTTACTAAGTACTGAGCATGTATTGAATTCTAAATCTGAATCTGAATCTGAATCTTTTATTATTAAGTGATAAACTTAATCTAGAACTAAATGTGAATATGGATCTCAATTACTTCATTATTGAGATTGGGTCTAAAACCCTTATCATGTATCTTTTTTCAAAATCTGGCTACTCACACAGTGAATAGTCTAAGTCTGAATCTAAATCTTTTTATTCTTAAGTTCTAAACTGAATTCATTACTGGATTTGAACATGTATCTCATTATCGGGGTAAACATTGTTTTAAAACTCTTATTTGGTCAAATTACTTCACTTATATCAATTATATGATAAATAGCTTAGGAAAAGGGACCTGAAATGCTCATAGAATTACTAAGTATACAAAGTATCTTAAGTCAAGTTCATAAATGTATTTTAAGTACAACATATCTAAAAATATGAATTCTGACAAGGTTGTTCAATCCTTCTTGTTAAATATGATGTTACCCTAAACCTTAATATTTGCATAAAAACTTACATATTAAACCTTAAATATCAGGATAGAAATCTCTTAAAATATTGTCTTACAACCTAATCATAACTTAATTTGTCATTATCTTACAATGCCATCATAAACTCCTTTTACAATACCTTCTGATCCCAAACGTACTTTTATTAGTACACCATGTCCTAATATTTTCAAATTCACTTTCTTACATTGTACTTGTATTCTAGATACTATTTATTCTAAGGAATTTAGTTCTTAGATCTCTACATGTGTATGAAATCTTAATGGCATGTTTCTACTTGAAGTCTTACTACATAACTATGGCTATAAATATGAGAAATTCTAATAACATATGTGTACTTACATTCTTAATACAAAGCTATTTGAAATCATCAACTAAGTATGGATACATTATTGGCATATCTTATCTTGAAATCGTATTCATTACTTCCAAACATTTCTAAGAAATCTTATAGGAATATGATTCTTCAACTTTCTCATGGACTTGGTCTATGAGTCACAACTATTTTGAGAAACATATCTCTATTTTAGACTTTGGGTATCTAAACTTGCATAAGGATAGAAATATGAGAATAATATTGTTTAAAAATCTTAACATTGAAGTCTTAGAACATTAAATCACATAGATCATGAAACTCTTATTAGGAGACATGTAAACATATTGAACATAAACTATGAGTACTCATGTGCATGGACCACTTACCTCTTATACAGATGGCATCGATAAGGAAGTCTCAATTCTAAGTTCCATAACTTTAATAACCTGGATATCATCATAGTTTTATCAGTCCAAGCATATATTCCCTCTTTCTATTTCTAAATCTCACACCCCGCTTTCCTAACTATATATACCAACTTTGGGTTCTTAAACATAACTTTATACTCAATATAAAATCTTGGCTTTGAAATTAAAATAAACTCTTATTATGTATTTACTATAATCTTTATACTCAACATAAATCGTCTTATGCACTAATATGAACATATACTTCATATAATGAGAATAATTTCCAAGAAAAGTCACGTATTAGAAAACTTACTAACTCAATTAGGAAATCAAAATATAATACCACCACATTACTAATATCAGGCCTAATTGGCCATACATATATCACTTATAGTGTCAAGATCATCATTTATTATTCATTCATAATGGCTACTCAGGTCCAAAACTAAATAATAATATGATAACACAAGAAAATCTATCAAATATCTAGGAAAGTATTCATATAATATAAGAATGATCATGCATTAAAATATTAGGCCATTTAAAAATCATATCATGGGTGAAATACCCAAAATACCCTTATTAGGGTTTACATTAAAAACCTTATTAAAACTTCATATATGAAAGATAAGGATCTGAATTAATTTTAAACATATCAAAATACATATTTAGTAAAATTTGTATGAATTTCTAAAGTTTTTTACTATTTTCAATTGGCAAAACATCAAAATCATATAGTTTTGTCTACCCAGAATATAATAAATACAAGACATCAGAATCATACTCTAGAACTATTTTTATAAGATATCACACGCGAATTGCTTTCTATACATACCTTGTTTGTCCCAAACCGATATTTTTAGCTCAACATATGAATTTTTGAAAGTACCTCAGTTTGGATCAACCCCAGCCATTGATTTGGGATCCAAAGGGTCGAGACAGTGGCACCCCTTCTCTGATGCTTCTCCCTTGGTCACGGATGCAAGAAAGGACCCGTCTTATTCCTATCTCATGAACCTAGATGGGGGAAACTCCCCAATTCAACCTGTGTGGGTGGGTGCCTCTGTAGGGTTTTCCTAGGAAACCCCGACCTCGACGATGTGGGCATCGCGGCTTGCCCTCAAGCATCCCATACCTCCGTCCGCCCTTTCCGTCTTGGTTGCCATCATCGACGAGCACAGGTAGGCCCAAATTAGAAGCTCGACCTCCTCCCTACTACAGCTACCATGCATCCTCTTCACGCACCCTCTCTCTCTCCCGCTCTCAGTTTCATGTGAAACCCTAGGATCGGACTTGTTAGCCCCTGGTAGACCGGAATCCGAGGCTTTTATAGCCTCCCATGCCCACGATCATGGGAGAGGGCCTCCTTTTATGGGTGCTCTGTTTGCACCCAGAAAACAGGGGTCACGGCCTCCAGTCCGCGCGGACTGGGGTCGCCCCCTTTTTTATTTTCTTTTTCTTCTTCTTTTTGATAAAACTCCACTTATAAGAAATATTTATATAGCCCACCGTATAGTTCAGTTTGACCTCAAATTTTGGTACAAATACTATATTACCATCATATTTATATGAGCAAGATTTTAAGTAAAAACTAGTTGTACCAATACTCCAAACATGTCTTTTAAATATAAACATTATAATTACTAATTTAATTACCTAGACCACTATATACATCAAAATCATCTGAAATTTCTCCCACCATGTTATATTCTAATTATTATTCTACTAAAAATATTTTGAGCATTCATTATGACCACGAAATACTTAATTCTCAATTTTCACTCCAAGGACCTATTTGTAGAATTTAATTGGTCCAATAGGGCTGGAATTGAGCTCTAGGGCACATGGCCCGTCCCTTAGTATTTCAAAGGGTCCATGAGTTTGATTGTATTCCAAATCATGAAAATAAGTCTTCAACCCATATAATTTCTTAATTGAAGCCCATGTATGACACATGTGATCAATATTTCTTTAGTTACTTAACCTGAAGACCTAAGCTAGGTCTAAGGCTCAAGTCATGAACTGGACTCATCATATTATATATATTCGTCACCTTATCGTCCATAGGAATAATTCATTTATATTCATATATAACCGACTACAATCATACACATTTAAGTCATTATGTGTGTATTGGTTGATCAGATGGCTTGTATGACACATTTATGAACTTAATTACGTACTTAGTCATGGTTATGTTCATTACGTCCATTGACATGCCTTACTAGAAAACCCCACATTAAAGGTTTACTTTAGCTATGAAATTGAGGATGTTACACCCCTACTACTAAAATAGTACCACATGGATCTTTGGTTATTATTTTCCTTTGTCATATCAAAAATGAGGATTTGAAGATCCAAAACAATAGTTTTTGAAAAAAATGAGAGTAGAAGAAAAAAATGAAGGGCTTTTCTAAGAAATGTATGTAAATAAAATCAAGACATGTAATTAAACAACCCTAGATGTAGTTATAGCGATAGTCTAGAAAAATTTATGCATGCAAGTAAATCAATATAATAGATATGCAAATGAAGGATAAATTTTGAGTATGTATAAAACAAGGTACAAACATAGCATATTGTTGGATACCAATTGATGAGAAAAACTTGAACTACATGTAGATAGACTACTAGTAGATGGTAGCACAATTTATGACTACTAGTAGGATCTAGGTCACAATAAGAGATTCACAAGTTAAAACATGCTATTACTAGATGTAGAGAAATATTTATACAAAGGAATATGCAAGTCAAGAAGCAGGAATGGACATTATTCACTAGTAAATGTGCATCATCTCCAAAACATCATTGACACTAAGAAACACAAGGTTGATACAAACAAGATATACAACTACATAGGTATAGAAAGTTAGAGAACAACAGAAACAACTTAACTCAAACCAAAAGTTTGAAATAGATCATCATCAACATGCATAACAACTCAAGTTAGGTTATTATAGGATATAAATATACCAATGTTGGAGTAATTTGAATGACAGAAATGTATGGAAGATAGGAAATTTGAATCATGACAATGTGCATATCATAGAAAGGTGCCAAATGTGGTGCCATTAGAATATGGCTTTGGTTGAGAAATTTTGTTTGAGAGGGAAATTCTCATCCAATAAGACATCTATATATCCAGTGCATAGTTTTGAGTCAGAGTATAACTCGGACGACAATAGCTGTTGGAAACCCAAGGATACCTACGATCAAGTTCCTTCATGATAAACTTGACTGAAAATAGGTATTGAAAACCCAAGGATTCTTGTCAACCGATTTGCCTCAGGACAAACTCAATTATTGTCCAAAGCTTAAAGATATGCATACAAATAAGTCTAGATTCTATAGAAAGATGCAAGCACTAGCCAATCATGTATAAACAAGGTAGTAATAACGTTAGGGTACTTCATAGGTAGTTATCAAATAAGATTATGATGATAATCACAATATGTACAAGTTTTATCAAAAACCACATGTAAAGAGAAGAATAACTTGGTAATTTAAATAATGATTGATTATTAGAAAAGAGTAATATTACCTTTATTGTTATCGTTTCTTTCCACCTTTAAAGCATTGAGTGGAGGAAGAAGGCTTCCCTCTGAATTTTTTTATCTTTAGAGTACATGGAAACTTCTCCTCCATAGAAGGATTTGTGACTTGATGAATCAAGGGAAGAAATCATCTTCTCCTTCTTGATTTTATTCTTATCTTTAAGATCCTCTTTTTGATTATTTCCCTTCTTCTCCTACTTGTGGAAATATTTCTTGGAGAAAACATTTCTTTGATACCAATTGTTGAATCTATATTGGGCTCTAGAGGGGGGTGAATAGAGCTAAAGTCACTTAGAAAATTCATTATACCTTTCAAGATATATCCCAAGATAAATATTGCAATTATAAAAACCAAAGAGGTTAGAGATGGAACAAGAACTAAAGAACACAAATGCTTATAGTGCTTCCAGTCTCTAAACTTAGATATGTACATCCACTACCTAGAGAGGTCAACCTCTAGGATTTTCAGCCATGTATTGCCTCTTATATTCCATTGTAAGTATTACAATATAAGACCACTATTGTCTAGATCAAAGTATAAACTAGCTTCTCTTTTAAGATAAAGGAGCCAATAACCTTATAAGGACTTACCTATCTATGACTAAGAGTCTTTAGCCTAACCAAAGACTTACCTACTCTTATGATGAGTCTTCGGCCTTTACCAAGGACTTACCCACTAATACGAGTCATTGAAATTTAAAGACTTACACACTCTTATCATAGATCTTATACCTTTGACTTCACCTTCACCTTCACCAAGGGTATCTTTCCCTTCTACTTCTTGTTCTTGAACTCTCTTAGTCGAGAGAGAAAGAGAGAGAGAGAGAGAGAGAGAGTTTTCAAGAGATAGATAGATTGAAAGGTAAATAAATGAGAGCCTCACAAGATATACATGTAGGACTAGATCTCTTACAAATTTCATGTTCACTCTAATAGTCGTAGAAAGTGATTAAGCCCATTAGAGTGGATAGGGGCTCTTTGAAGCACTTTCTTTCTCAACTATAGTACAGGGACCTTATTGGTGCTTTGACCAACCATGGGATGAAGCCCAAGGGATCCCATATATAGTTGAGAATACCTCCTAGCCATTGGAGACAATTAAGATGCATTCTAGCCATTTTGGGGTGAGTCTAACAAATATATTTAACTTTTTTTTACCCCTCCAATGGCTATTTTGCACTTCAAAAAATGGTTGCTATAATATGTTTGGTCGTGTTTATAACTAGACTAACAAACCTTGTTATTTGGGCAATTTTCTAGTCGAATGAGTTGGTTGCTATAATATTGTCGATCATGTTTATAACTAGGCCAACAAACCTTGTTATTTGGGATTTGTTTGGAAACCGACTTGCGTCCTGGATTGAAACTCGACTGATAGGAGGTTCTAGAAACACTGATGAACAATGTTGTTGGTTGTGTTACCCCTAGGCAAATTCAACCGATTGCACTTGTTGTTTTAGGAGTTCCAAAACCTCCCAAGTGCAATATCTAATAAATTATATTACACATATGAGCTTATTTACAAGTCATGAAATCATTATAATTGATTTACATCAAAGACCAAAGGATAAAACTATCTATTCTTCAATCTTGGTCTTCATGCATGTATGACTTAATTTCTCCAAATTATGATTTACACGTTTAGGCATTTGGAGAGTGTCAATCTAATCTAAAATCATGCAATTAAAATCATTAGACACAAATAAGTGGAATCCTCTAGTCATCACCAAAATAATGGATTAGTCAATTTAGAATTCAAGTCAACAATACATATGAGGAGAGGTAATCATCATTAAAAAAAATTCAGTCATTGTCTTTCTCAAATGAGGCAGAGAGGTGAAGAGATCTTGTCTATCATGGTTGTGTCCCTTAGTATAGAAATCGTATACAAAAGATAAATCAACAACCATAGTGTCTTATTAGCTGATCAATCTGGAGATCTCAAACTGATACACAGTGTGGTCTACTAGAGTTACTCATGGCTAGTACCATCAAGGAATCCAATGACGAAGTATAATAGTTAGATTTTAGGAAATGAAAAAAGACACTACAACAATCTTGACTGAGAAAAAGGAAGTCATCCTCATGATTGAGAAACAATTCAAGTCCTAAAAGGTATTTCTTAGAAGAGTCAGTATAGGCTTCAAGTGATTGGTTAACAAGGTGCATCAGTTTGAAGAACAATAGATAAATGGGAGGGTAGATGACAAAGAGTTCCATATGATCAAGTGTGATCCAAGTTTTTGTGAGGAAGTGGCTGTTATGGATAGCAAAAGAACCCCTGAGATCCATCTATATATTTATATAGTGCATTGCTTTGTGTGATCATGATCAATGCAAATATTTAGGTGATGATGTTGAATGAGAAATCAATCTAGCCAAGGGATTGACTCGGTAATGGTTGTGCTTGTATCATAGTGAGACCATTGCCATTTTGATCAGCCAATGGTTATACACATGGAGGAAGAAAGTCCTAGGTCGATGGCACTAGAGATAGTAGGGTCCATATTGTGTTTTGTAGTGAAGAAAGGAAGCCATGTCAGATCTTGAGAGGGGAGTAGTATAGGGGCAACTAGGTGGTGAGGAACACCAAATTGGTTGTGATATTAGGGTTGGGGGGAAATTTTATAGGAGGGAGATGTACTTAGTGATAGTAGCGGGTTGGATGGGGTCTTTTTGGAGACGAAGGCTTCTTGTGGTAGGGAATTGACTCGTGAAGCCTCCAAAATGAACTTTCAAAGTTTTTTAGTGACCAAATACTCAGAGCCATACATTTAAGGTGGAGAGGAGAACCTGACTTTAGAATTAGAGCGACAGGGGTAGCATTTAAAGAAAAATTAGAAGAGGAGGAAAAGGTGAGGATTGGGAGAGTAAGTTACCAACATTACTTTTCTTACTCGATCATCAAGTTTGGCAGAGGAAGACAACAAGGAAAACACTAGGGAAGTGGATGGGTGCGTGGAGAGGAGGATGAAAATTGCATAAAACAATGGTAGTTGTTATGCATATTTTTTCTACCATTTTTGTGTCTTTGATTCTCTTTTTTAGAACCTTCTTGAGCCTCCACTCACTAGGGTGCTGGTGTTCTCCACATATCTGTGATGTTCAAAATATTTTAAGAATAATGCTACCTAGAGCCGAATAGAACTCCATTTGGGGGCGAATTTTGTATTCTAGCATGCTAGAGAACAAAAATGAAGAAGGAAGTATCTTTTAAGAATAATGCTACCCAGAGGCCATATAAGACCCCATCTGGGACGACTTTTGTGTCCCTCCATATTTTTGTTCTCTAGCATGCTAGAGTACAAATGTCATTCCAAATGAGGTCCCATTTAGCCTCTAGATAACATATCTCATCTTTTAATCTAGAATGTGACTCATAAGGTGCATGCACCATATGCCAAGGTCTGTGATCAGGTAGGGCACACAAATGTGAAAGGCATATTTCCAATTGAAATAAAAAATGGTAATTATTGAATTGTTATGCCATCACATATGCATACATATATGTTGTCAGACTGGACAATATTCCATCTTTTCAAAATATGCGTTTAAGACATAACTATTGTTAGTATAATTGATTAGTTGGGCTTAGGCCCATTGTATTTTCACTTATTTCTATTTAGTTCATGTACTCCCTAGCTCCTATATATAGGAGTCCCAATTCTCTTGTACCACTTACTACATATTTGGTTAACCTTTTTCATAGTATCAAAGAAGTACCCAAGCCCTAGTGCTTCATACTCCTCCTTTCTTTTCCCTCCCTCCCTCCCTCCCTCCCTCCCTCTATCTTTCCTTTCTCTCTTCCTGGCGGCTGCCATTAGAACAAATGCTTCTGATTAAAATTGTGGCATAATTCCAGCGTTGTATCGCTTCATGTGATGGATTAGAACCATATTTGTTCACATGATGGAATGGATCTAAGAAGAACACATCTTTGACATAGAATTAGAGGAGCACGATCTGTTTCTCACTGGAGATTGCTGATTGTTTCTTTTTTTTTATTCATGTGATTGCACCACATGGAATAGTGAACAACACTAGATGTTGTGGTGAATAACTAAATCAGTTCATGTATGAATCATTATCTTGTGGCGACAAGCTGGTTTCAACCACAAAAGACTTTATACATTGTCACTTTTTGATTCGACTCCTCTATTTGTGTGCTGTAATAATACAAAAAAATATAAACAAAAGACCTCGTGCTGATATATAAAGCATCAAAACAAATAAGAGGCAAATCATTATATTTTTCTTCCTCTCCATGTGGTTCTCCTAATCCACATGGCTGAGTGTTTTTTTTTTAATTGGGGATTTTATGTTCATCTATCCTACCATACCATTAATCAGGTAGTACTTTCTGTTTTCCTACTGAGATCCATTCTGGTAGTACCTTTCCTCTTTCTACCAACTTTCATTCCGGTAGTATGTCTGTTTTGTTATTTGTATAATGCTACATTCTGGTACCTTTATTTTCTTTAATGTACTTTGTACCGTGCTACATTTTGGTACCTTTACTCCTTGTTTGTACCGTGCTCCTTATTCTAGTATTATTGGCATATTATGGGTGACGTGCGCGATGATGGCAAGTCGACTCCTACCATTATATATAACGATATGTCTCATATCACTACTGCTAAACTCAATGATGATAATTTTCTGCTATGGATGATTGTTGTTCAGACATTTCTAGAATCACGTGGTAAACTCAAGTTTATTACCGAGGATGCTCCTATTGTGCCCAATACTGCCTGGACTATAGGAAACAACCAGGTCCTCTCCTGGCTTTGGGGGTGCATGGAGCCTGAAGTTGCCATCAAGTACATGTGACACAAATGCGCTAAGACAATGTGGAAAGAAATGAAGCATTTTTTTATCCAAGAGGACAATTGTTTACACATCTACAACACCATGGACATGATATTCTCCAAGAAATAAGGGGATTTCCCCCTATCAAAGTACTATGATGCAATAAAGGCATTGTCAAACCGGCTGAACTTCTTCTCTCCAACGACCTCTGTTGTGGTTACCAAAGAGAGGGAAACTCTCCTCACTGGGTGCTTCTTCAACAGACTTCATCCTCATTTAGCTGCTATTTGACAGGTTCCCCTAGTTGGTGCAACTCTTCCATCTATGGACCAGGCATATGTGTGCTTGGTCCAGTCTGAGATGCTTGCTCCTCACATCTCTCCCACTTCTACATCTGAACTTGCACCAGAAATGGTTGCGACAGCCAGAGGTCATGGTCGTGGATGAGTCAAATGCCCAAAGTGCACCTATTGTGGCAAGTTGGGCCACAGTGAAGATGTCTGCCACTAAAAGCATGGCTATCCAGCCAACTATGGGAAAGGACATGGTAGGGGATTTGCCCATGTTGTTCAAGTACCTATCCATGTTGGTCAAGCATGTGCTCCACCACCTGGTCGTATATCGATTCCACTACAAGAATCTTCTTCTCATTCTCATTGCCACATTATGAGTATGAATACCTTCTCCAAGAAACGCAATATTATGATGATCCTCCCCTTGACAACAACATGACAACCTCTGCACCCTCCGAATGGTGCATTGGTGACCTGTCTACTACCTCTTCTTCAGCAAATCGAACCAATGCTCCTCCTGGTAATTTTGGGGCATCTCTACTTGCCACAAGTTCTAACTGGATTGTGGATTCTGGGGGGGGGGGACACAACACATGATGGGTATTCCCAACCTTCTTACTACATATGACTCTGTTATTCCGCATCCCTCAGTTACTATGGCAGATGGCTTGGTTAAACGAGTCACTCGTTGTGGCACTGTTCCTCTTTCTTCTACACTTAAACTATTTGTTGTCCACTTTGTGATAAACTTTCCATATATTTGTTGTCCACTTTGTGTTGAACTTCCCATATAATCTCATGCCAATTGCTAAAATTATTGATTCTCTTTTGGTCCTTCTGGTTTTATTCTATAGGATTGGAGGAACTTGAAGATGATTGGGCATGGAGTGCATACTGGTGATCTCTACTACTTCTCCACCCCATCGCCTAGTCCAACACATGCCTTTCTTGCTTCCACTCCACTACAAATGCATCTCTAAGTTGGACATCTACCCTTGGAAAAGCTTAAACTCTTAGATAATTCTATTTCTTCCTGTTCATCTATTTTATGTAATACTTTTTAGCTAGGGAAACAACATCGTGTATCCTTCCCAGCTCATACAACTAAATAATCATCCAATATGTTTGAATTAGCACATGGTGATGTGTGTGGTCCTTTTCAGACTACCAGTTACAATGGATTCAAATACTTCCTTACATTTGTGGATGATTTTTCTATAATGACCTGGATATACCTCCTTCAGACTCGTGATAAAGTTTTTTCACTGATTCACGTGTTTCATACAATAATTTCTTTGCAATTTTCCATGTCGATTAAAATTCTTCGAACCGACAACACTCTTGAATAGACACAAAAGGTTGTTTCCTCTTTTTTCCAAGACATTGGGATGATTCATCAACGATCTTGTTCTTATTCTCCCCAACAAAATGGTATTGCTAAACGTAAAAATCATCATCTTCTTGATAGTACACACTCTCTTCTCATTCATGCTAATGTACCAAAATAGTTCTAGTCAGACACAGTTCTCACGACATTTTTTCTCATCAATTGCCAACCTTCTCCAGTTCTTGAACTACAAACTCCCTTTTCTATTGTCTTTCTACAATCTACACCTTGAATTTTCAACTGTGTCACCTTCATACATAATTTTGATCCCAAGGCTGATAAACTATCACTCTGAGCTATTCGAACGGTGTTTCTTGGATACCCCTTCTCTCAAAAAGGGTACAAGTGTCTTGACCCTACCTTAGGTTGAGTTTATATCTTTGTGGATGCCACTTTACACGAAGATAGCTCTTCTTCTCATCATCCTCTTCATCCTTAACTCATTCTGACACAATGGTCTCTCTTCCTGATCCCTTCATCCACGCACATTCACCCTTAACAAAACCTTTAAACCGATGCATGGAAGATACATCCCAAGTAGCTCCTTCCTCTTCATCATCAGTTCCAGACCAATCAGATCTACTAGTAGCACTAGGAAAAGGTACACACTCCTACACTATCAAGTATCATATTTATAACACATGTTGTCTAGCATGTCTCTCTTCTACTGCCTCAAAGTTTGTCACAACCCTTGATACAACATATATCCCAAAAAGTCCATTTGATGCCTTACAACATCCTACTTGGAAATCATCCATGATGGAGGAGATGAAGGCCCTTCATGTCAATCATACATGGGATCTAGTCACACCACCTCCCAACAAGAACATTGTCGGGTGGCGATGAGTGTTTTCTGTCAACCACCACTCTGATGGTTCTATCGAGCGACTCAAGGCAAGGCTAGTTGCCAAATGATTTAACCAAACCTTTGATGTGGATTACTTTGAGACATTTTCTCCAGTCACAAGGATTGCCTCAGTTCGTATTTTGATCTCTTTGACCGCTCATTTTTTATTGGCCCCTTTTTCAGCTTGATATAAAGAATGCCTTTCTTCATGGATACCTCCTTGAAGAAGTTTACATACAACAACCTCTCAACTTTTGTTACTAAAGGGGAATCTTCTCATAACGCTTGTCACCTTCGACGTTCATTATATGGCCTGAAGCAATCTCCACAGGCCTGGTTCAATAAATTGAGCATCGTTCTTGAGAAACTTAACTTCCAGAGATCGGCTATAGATCATTCTCTTTTCTTTTCAAAATCATCCAAAGGCCATACCTTGCTTGCTATTTATGTTAATTATATAGTGATCACTAGCAATGCCAAAGTGGGTACATCTCAAGTAAAACAATCCTTACAAGCACACTTCCACATAAAGGACTTGGGCACTCTACGATATTTCCTTGGCATAGAAGTCCTCTGCTCAACCACAAGAATCAGGCTATCTTAGAGACGTCATGTCTTGGACTTACTTCAGGAGTCTGGCAAGACAAAATCCAGACCTGTGTCCACTCCAATGGACTATCACACTAAGCTCCCGCATGAGGGAAAACTCTTTGATGACCCTAAAAAGTATCTTTGTTTTTTTGGGAAGCTAATATACTTGACAATAACCTAACCTAACATTACCTATGTTGTCGGGATAGTCAGTCAGCATATGAGTGCACATCTTGAGGCTCACTGGATCTGTGTTCAACACATCCTTTGATATCTCAAAAGCACTCCAGGAAGAGGATTGTTCTGCAATCGTCCTAATACTAAGACAATTTCAATTTCTAGATATGCTGATGCAGATTGGGCAGGTGATTCTCGGGATTGTCGACCCACTTCTAGTTTTTACATCATGATTAGCACTCACCCTGTTATTTGGTGGAGTAAAAAACAAGCTGTTGTGGCTCGCTTCAGTCCGAGGCCGAATATCGGGCTATGGCCCACACATGTTGTGACCTACAGTGGGTCCAGTCCATTTTGACTGAGTTTGGGATCTCTTTTTAGAATCCAACCACTCTACACTACGATAGCAATAATCCGGTCTTTCATGAACACACAAAACATGCTGAAGTTGATTGTCACTTTGTGTGAGACGTGGTTAAAGCTAAAAAGATTATTACCCCTCATATTTGGATAGGAGATCAAATTGCATATATTCTCACCAAACCACTTACTCCTGCTTTATTCAAGTACATGGGCACCAAGCTGGGACTTCACAATATTTACTCTCCAGCTTGAGGGGGCGTGTTAGCATAATTGTTTATTTGGGCTTAGGCTCATTGTATTTTCCCTTGTTTCTATTTAACCCATGTACTCTTTAGCTCCTATATATAGGAGTCCCAATTCTCTTGTATCACTTACTAAATATTTGATTAACCTTTTTCAACTAGGATGCATGAGCCCATAAAACGCTAAACTACAACTATGATTCTGCACAAATAAAATTTGATTAAATTAGGAATTTTCTACGTGAACACATTTTGAAACTCAAAATGAAATCCAAGTCATTCTCCATCACAAAAGAAATATATTTAAATAGAATAATATATTTTATTTTTTATACATTTTTTTTTGTAGTGGAGAATGACTTAAATTTCATTTGAGTTTCAAAACAATATCAAACGAAGCACTTTTCATACAACAAGATATGAAGACTTTTATATAGATTCTCCCGCACTAAAGATAACTCGTGATGTAACAAAAACCATGATGAATTGTCCTCCCGCCCAACCCCAAAAAAATAGGCTCTGTAATTGTTCCACTCGGTCGATTAGTTATTCAGTCTGGAAAATGATGTCTGATCTGATCAGGTCAGCTCATTCTATTTTAATGACTTCTTCTTGTTTCAAGCCGTCTTCCAAGGTAGGAAGAGGACATTTAGAATATTTTACAATGCGCCAAGTGCGAGTCAAAGGATTTGCTACTTGTGGTTTCCAAATAAAATATGTTAAATGGAACTCCACTTGCTAGGTGGTTGCAAATCCTTCATCGTAGTTTATGATCGTTGTAGGCAACTTGCTAGGTGGTTGCAAATCCTTCATCGTAGTTTATGATGATTTCATGACGTCGGCAGTTCGGCATCTATGAAATTCCATAATCTAGATTGAACGGTAACGTGTGAGACAATAGATGGGTTCAAACGGGCGCGGTGCACCTTGACCAATCCAGCGATTGTACCGCAGGTGTTTTCTGCCTACCAAACAAAAGTATTTCCTATTAAACTGGCAAAACAAGTCGATTGGGGTTACCCACATGGAACCCAACAACTTGCACTTCAAGACACACGATACAGAACAAAAATCCGGGTCGTACCAATTACGTCAAGTCCACGTACCCTCCCACTACCTCAAAGCAACATCACTACATTGTTTCTCTATTATGCCATTCCAATCGACGGCTTCTTTCCACTGTGTTTGACCTTTCTCTTCTTTTTATGGACCCCTAGTTTTGCTTTTAGGTCGTTTTCAGTGGACAGTCATCCTATGTATAGGATTGACTCTTGACTTCAATTGTCTGGCATGTGTCACCTTCCTATATACAATTTATATAGGATACGCTAGACACACACAATACCGAAAATGATCAGCACAGGTGTAGCGATCCTCACACGCGAGTGTTACAAGTGAGTTTACGGGAGCCGGAAATCGGAGAGCTGGTTTGGCTGGTTGGGTACTGTGAATACTGAATAGACATGAATGCAACTTGGACCGCCATAGATTGCTCCCCTCTTCAAATGTCCTGTTGTCCGATATTTTCTACTAAGACGAGCATTTTAAACCCTTCCTTCTCGTTTTGAGTTGGAAGAGGAGGATCCCTATAAAGCGTCCATTCAGCGCTCTAGACAAAAGGCGTTGATCCTATGCTTATGATTGCTATGCACATGACGCAAGACGGAGACAGATGTGGAGCTTGTTTGTTCGAAGTACACTTTTATAAGTGACAGCAGTCAACATGCGAATTAATGCCAGAATTAACAAGAGAGCGAGCAGGATGTTGCTTTGCAATATCGTCGGCATTCCATCTCTAGTTACGTTGACATTGATTCAGTCGATTAGGGGTTCATATGTAGAACAAGTGTTCTTTACACTATTAATGTTGATTTGTTATCTTACGGTCGCATTTCTTCTCGTTTATCAAACCAGCGCAAAACAATTTCAGATAATTTTTCGAATATATTGCATCATACTCAATCAAATTGCGGTCCTACTTGTCTCTTCCGTGCGGAGTATGCATTTTGATTTCAATCAGGTCTTTCCACGGCATTTGACCTTTCTCCCTACGCCTCATGGAGCATGCATAGACTGCTGGCTAGCTAGGTCATCTAAGTTAAAAAATAATTTTCATATTGCTAGACTTGACACATGACTTCTTATTTTAAAAAAACAAAAGCGTTGACTAGTGACATTCATGATCAGGTGTGTGCCCTTCACCACTGGCGTACGTTATGGCGTTTTGCACTTTGGACGACGATGGCAGAAAACAAGTTGCCTGCAAGTTCACCTAATTTTCTCGGTCCTGTTCTCATGGAATATTTTGTTGAACATTAGGTCTATTAGGAGACCAACTCATTATCTGTATAGTTGCAATGCAGACTCTTCATAGACAGAAGACAGTTACTGATATTATATCGATATATCGGCTTATGTGGTTATAAAAGAAAAGCAATGACTTTCATCTGTCAGGACGCAAAAACGCATGTTATAGGCCGAAAGAACATAGGCGAGGCGAGCTGGCAATGTGGTTTCTACACAACCTAATATGGTTGGGCCCAGGGGATAAGGGTGATTTAATTAAAAAAAAAGTACTTTGTTTTGTTTTGTACAGTTAATTATGTTAAATTGGGGGGTGGAGGGTGGACTGCCGGGGCTGAACCCCCCCCCCCCCCCCCCCCTCCCAATCCTGCAGATTAGCGAATAGTCATTAATTGGTTTTCTTAATTGTTGTTACATGAAAAAAAAAACAGTAGACTGTTACACTTCCACAACTAATAAAATCGCAGTTGATTAAAAGACGGATATGTGAAGCATCGGGAATGAAGTAGAATAGGAATGGAAAACGAAAAGGCAAAGAGTGGATAATAAATTAGTCCTCCTGTACATGCGATAATTAATGACGGTTGCCCTAATCACAGTCAGGCAGCGGAGTTGCAGAGACACATTCAGAGAGACAACCGCCGATAGCGTCTTTCGCCTCCCATGAAACACATGAAAGTTCAGGTCTATTGCTGTCCCTAGTGGTATGCATGTTGTAATTTTCAGCGCAAAACAATATTGATTTTTGATAAATTATAACATGATAGAACTAATATTTTAAGGCTGATTTGATATTTACATGATATGGATAATTTTTTTAGTAATGGAACTAAGGGGGTGTAGTCATGGTTAGTCAAATAGTAAACTAGTATCATACTTGTGAAAGTTTCTTTCCGATATGTGATAATATTCCCTCTTTTCTTGCATGCGACTTTTTCCTAACGTTTTTTCATCAATTCTGAAATTGGAGTAAGACACCATGTTTGATGTTCAAATAATCAAAATATGAGTAATTTTTTTATAATTTAATGTTTCTTTATATTCGTAAAGTGGAAAATGGTTCAAATATTAATCTACTAGTAATATATTCAAAACCATTCATTTGGTCTGAAGTTATCTTCTTCCGTAGGAAAATATAATATTAAAATAATATCAATTTTGATCATTGGTTGCTTAACTCAACCCCCCTTATCGTGATTTTCTGCATCCGCCACTAGTTGGGCCAATCCCATAGAAAGTCGAAATAGGCTGAATAACACAATATCTACGCGTAACTGGGTAAGGAAATAGTCAAAGTGTAATACTATCATTCAGAATTCAGACAAAATTGTTGTTTTCTCTTAAGCCCAAGTGCAACTTAAATGGATTTCGCCGACTTGATTAGTGGGATTTGTGCAGCTATCGTGTCAAATCTAAGGGGTGGAGGGAGGAAGCTCGACAGCCCGATATGATCTATGCGTATTGGAATACCAATACAATTATAACTCTACATGTCTGTGTGTACACATGTAGGATGAAATATTATCATGTATTGTCTGATTAAGGCGGTAATCGGTTGTATTTCAAGGAGTATTTTGTATCTTCAAGAGTTTTCCAGCTGTACTATTCCTCATGTAGTGACATTTTTCCTCTCCTTCCATGAGATAGATCATCTTAACTAAATTGTATAAATTTTGTGTTCTGTGGATGTGTAGTTTCTTAATTTTCTTCTTGTCTAGCTTTTTACCCACTTGATCAACGTAGTCTAATGTTTATACAGTAAATGAAGTAGTAGTAGAGCCATATGCTTATGATTTAGAACAATGTTGAGCATATACATGGCCAAGAAGTTTCATCGATTGGTCAACTTCGGGTGATGTTAACCACAATTTGTGGAGTATTTATCTAGCAACACTTCACTAAGTCTCAGCTAGCGGTCAAGAACATGTTAGACACTATGATGAATGAACAAAAGATGGAGATAGATGAGAAGGCAACGATCGCCATCATGTTCTTATTATCCTACAAAGTTCTTAGCAAAGCCACCAAAGAAACTAATGTGAAAATCTTTAAGATTTTTACACGATCAAGTATCTCAAAGCTTGATCACAAGAACCATCTCTACTAACTTTGTACGTTGGAAGATACCTCTTCGAATGATTGTATACTCGTATAGATGAGTTTTGTTCTATTACTACAGACCAATAAAATTTATATGTCAAACTTGAAGATGAAGATAAAACTCTTATTATGTTGTGTTCGTTACACTCTTCAAACAAGAAACTTTGTGAAACTATCACATATAGTAAATCTTCAATCAATGAATAGGAAGTTATATCTTCTTTGGAATAAAGGTCATAATTACTAAGACTTCATTTCTTCTTGTAGTGTGTGTTAAGTAGAAGCTTTCATAGCTAGGGGTTGGAAGGATGAATAATGAAACAAAAAGAAGGAAAAGTTATCTAAGTCAAGGCCCAAGAATGGAAGATCCATGAATATCATGAAAAGATCAAACATATTATTTATATTGCAGAATGGTGAACACAAAAAATGACTCTACATGGTTCGATCGTCATATAGAAGTTTGGTGTGGAATTTCAAACAATTTGTAATGTTTGTAAACTTTTGGGGTCTTTATAAAAATATTATCTTAATAGGCATTCTTGAGGTTAACTATTCTTCATATAATGCACAAAACGTGATGACCCAAGGCACTATTATTCTAATCAAAGGAATATTTATGCCTAGAAATCTATATAAATTGGTTGATGAAAGTTCCATCCATAGAAGTGTTTCTATTTAAACTACTTCTAATCTAGACACCCCAAAGTTATTGCCATGTGATATTGGGACACATGAGTAAGAAACATCTCGAATTATTAAACAAGAGAGGACTATTAGGTGGTCTGAAAAGTTTGAATTCTTTTAGCATTGTGTAATAAATAAGTCCAAAAAGTCAATTTTTATTCTTCAATGCATACAACAAAAGTTAATATAATGATATTCATTCAAATATATGTGTTCCTACTCAAGTTATGTCCAAAGGTGGTTCTAGATATATGCTAACCTTCATTGATGAGTTCTCAAGGAAGGTATGGTTTTACTTTCTAAAGCATAAGCCTAATACTTTTGAAAAATATCACAAATAGAAGATTGTGGAAAATAAGATTGGAGGCTAATGGGATCTTTCTTGTTGATAGATGACACACTCCTCTCCTACATATAGGAAAGGAGGCAAGTACAAGGGAAGAAAACTTAATCCTAGTGGGTCAAGATAATTAGGCCCATATGACTTAATACACTAATAACATAATTCTAACACCCATTCAAACTCGAGTGTGGGTGAAACACATATCCAGCTTGGACTTACATGACTCAATTAGATGAATAAAAGAATATCACTCCCCATATAAGATTTTCTCTCCCCATTAAAAATGACTCTTTAAAAACAATTTGATGAACCCACCTTTAAAGTTATGTCATGCAGGATAGAAATGCATGAGCTTTAGAGATGATCTTCTATGCTGCATATAGAATACATAACACCATCAATCAAGAGAAAACAATCAAGCACCACAAAATAATCAAAACACCACGACTATGTGATAACCTCCTATTTTAGTCGTTTATCTTAGTCTTTTTCCTTAGTTTTCCATACTCTTTTTAAGTTTAAATTATACATAATCCTAATTTTACCCCTTTTTTGTTAATACACCATCAGACTAACTTTTTCCTTTTATATATGCAGAAAAAGCACAAAAAAAATCATAAAAGAATAACCTAGCCTCAAGACCGCATGGAGTCAAACGGTCTCAAGACCGCATGAAGCCAACCGGTCCCGAGACCGCATGGAGTCAAACGGTCTCAAGACCGCATGAAGCCAACCGGTCCCGAGACCGCATGAAGTCAACCGGTCTCGAGACCGCATGGAGTCAAACGGTCTCAAGACCACATGAAGCTAACCGGTCCTGAGACCGCATGGAGTTCAAACGGTCTCAAGACCGCATGAAGCCAAACGGTCCCGAGACCGCATGGAGTTCAAACGGTCCCCAGACCGCATGAAGCCAACCGGTCCCAAGACCGCATGGAGTTCAAACGGTCTCAAGACCGCATGAAGCCAAACGGTCCCAAGACCGCATGGAGTTCATACGGTCTCAAGACCGTTTGAAGCCAAACGGTCTCAAGACCGTTTGAAGTCATACGGTCTCAAGACCGTTTGAAGCCAAACGGTCTCACAGTCCAAACGGTCTTGAGGCCCCAAACGGTCTTGAGGCCCAAACACCATCCAGTGTCTCTTCCGCAAGACACTAACACTGTCCCACACAGACCCCAGTCATCTCACCCTTCCGCTCCTGGGGTCCCTTTTACTAACATTGGTGAGGAATTCAGCCGTCAATTCGACGCTGTCCGAAACCTCCTCACCGGTCCTTCTAACATATTAAATTCTATTTTTTCTTGTGTACAGGATTTATCACAACAGGTAACCAAGATCGACGAACAACACCGAGCTTTGCCTACCTTCCTCCAAGGCATCCAGCAACGACAGACGAAGTGGCTAAGCAAGTTGAGCACATCAACAGCCACACCAACAACTTGCCAGACCTGGTCCTTGGAGCAACGCGTCAGCAAGAAGCTACAACACAAAAATTCGATGAGATCTCCAAACAGACTCAACCTCTGCCAGAGAATCTCTGCAAGCTTGAGCAACATCAAGAGGCCCTGAGCATGCGCTTGGCTACCATCGATGATACACTTACGCAGCTACATCATCACCAAGAGGAGGCAAATAACGATGAAACCCAACAGCTACGTGCCCAAGTCACAGAACTAACAGCGCGTCTCCTCTCCGCCGAGGGCAGATTCACAGACCTCAAAGAAACCCACGATGCATTGCTCGAAAAACACGAGCATCTGCAAGTGGCTTTCGACGAGCTACAAGCCACTCATCGGCGGTATAAAAAGTCTGCCAACAAAAAGCAAACAGACGAAGCTGCGGATGACAAAGATGAAGATGATGACGAAGACGACGACTCCGACTCATCTTCTGACTCTAACAAAGATACATCTTCGGACGACAAGCATGATGACGGAAAAGACCCCGGGCATGCAGCAGGACCCTCCCAAAAAGGGTCCGACAAAGGTCACCAGGACAGTGACCACCACCCCAAGTCCCCGCACAACGACAATGTCAACATGTCATATGGGGACCAATTCTTTGACTATTCAGCTATGGGGTCCATCGGGGAAGCTGCCAAGGACGCGGCCTACGCTGAGTTACAACAATGCATATTAGGAACCAGCGCCAGCCCGTCAAAAACCTCTGCTCTCTTCTCAGCACCTTCTCCCCTTACCAAGACGAGGCAGACCGAGTAAGTCTAGACACGGACGAGGATCTTGACTCTGCCTCCGACTTGGACGATAATCTAGAGGGCCATGTAGAGGCCTTCGAACAACCTGCTTCTCCTCCACCACAAGAGCTTCCCCCGCCACCTCCTCTGCCGCACAAAATGCACGATCTAGATATGGCAGCCATCTCTACTTTAGATGCTCAGGACATTTTTATACTGAACACTATAGTGGACGATGCAAAAGCAGGGGACGACATAATCTATCATAACACCAAAACTAGGCGTAAGTTGACACGCGAATATTTCTGTTGCATCCTACGACCTCGGTCCACGGTGCCAATGGCGATCTTCCGTGTCCTCCTCGCCAATTGTATAGAAACATATAGAAGTCACAAGCGGCAACAACCGGTTTTTAATGCTTCGCCCGCTTTGTCTTTTGGCCTTTTATACAAAGACATACGCGAAAAATCGGTTGAGCGGCTGCGTGTCGGTTTGGCAAGAAGGGCACGCTATCTTACACTGCCCTTCCAAGTCTCGGACCACTGGCTTTTTATGATCGTGGATACCGAGGCTCGGGATGCCAAAGTATACAACTTCTGTAGCACCGAGCTACCAGCCGGCACAATAAATTTCGTAGGAGAAGCAGCAGGAGAAGCCAAGTGTATACCCTTCCGGCTGCTTAAATTAATCTGGGCTGCACGCCCATCTCTTCGCCAAGACTGGAGCCAACCATGGTTCAAAATCATAAACCCTCCAGTCCAAGCCACTGAGGGATCTAGGGACAGCGCTTTCTGCACCATCCGACACATCCCAGCGCTAAACCATGAAATCCCATTCAACGACCTGGTAGCTGAAGATTTTCATTCCCTACGAGGACGCTATGCCATGGAACTCATCTGTGATAGACGATTCTTCAACGACCCAACTATGTCACCAGATGATGTTCCTCGGTACCTTTTCTCAGCTGTCCAGCGACGACAACGGCGACCTTTCCGACAAGTTTTGAAAGAGTCAGAGCAGATCAAGTCGCCCGAGCAAGATAAAATCAATAGCGATCCTGCTTACACCATCAACCCAACATTTCTTGATTTTGATCGCGATGCTTGTAAGGGTCTAAACGATCTTGAATTGCGTATCATTATGGCGCGACTCTCCATAGACAAAGATGACCTAGTATTCATGTCTCGAGACATACTCGTAATGGTAGATTCACTGCGAGAGACTCTACAGGATAAGGGATCCCTTTCTGTCAGCCTCATGGCCGCCTACCAGTTTCTACTTGGCCAAACCAACCCAAACACATACATGGAGTCTCCATATATGAAAGATGATCTCCTAAAGCTCAAGAACTTTGGCACAACCGACGCACTGATCTCATACCTCCAACACACAACGCCGAAGTTCATCATGTTACCCATCCTATATCATGAGCATTGGATGCTCCTGGCAACAAACCTCCCAGACGGAACAACCACCATATACAACAGTTCTGACAGCCAATTCAACGCTCGACAGTGACACTACGTCGTAACGCCAAAGACGCCAACAGAAGTAGTGGCAAAGGAGTGCGCCGAGAAATTAATCGATCTTCTGAGTCAGCATACAAAGGCATATGACAAAGAACATTTCCATCGCCCCGCCTTCTGCCACAAATGCCCCCAACAAATAAGACAATCGAACGATTGCGGCTTCCACGTCCTCTACTGGATGTACACCATCGTTGTTCTTCAAAGACCAGTAGAGGACATGACTGACGTGGACTACCACGCTTTACGAGGACAGTTCGCATCCAATCTACTTCGTTCCCCGGGGGCAAATGAAGATTTACCTTAACCCGCGGCCCTTGTCCTAATGAATTCTCACCCTATCACTTTGCCACTCTGCAGAAAGAGTGCGTGATAAGTTAGGGGGGGTGCATTAGATAAGGGCAAGGTATCAATTTCTACACTCCTCTTTCTATCTAACACTTTCCATACAATTCCTTATTCTTAAAATCCTTTTTACTTAATTTCTTCTTCAAAAATAGTCACCTCAACTAACCCTAGAATCATGTTAGTCCCTACAAGTAAATAGCACTTAGACATCGAATGGCGATTTATCAATTTCCACCCACTAGTGATTTCATATTTTTGCTTCAATTCTTCATCTGACTCTCCACAGGTCAAAATTAAGGCAAAAATAAGCCAAGATCTCGAGGATGAGAGGGAAATCAGGCAACTTCCAAATCAAAAAGTTCTGCAAGTGGACCACAAACCAAATAAGTGCACGTTGAAAAACTTTAAGAACAACTTTCCTCGGCCGCCCAAAATAAATCCTCAAAAATCCCAAAACCCAAGCCTGTGAGTTATTGAATAAAAGCCAGAGAGACGAATAAAATTATGAGAGTTGTGCCACGCATAAGGATCTATACGAAGAACTGACGAAGGTCTCACCCGGCCGGCACATTCCGCTGCCCTCACAAAGGCAGATGTGTCGTGACCGGTAGTGAAACCCTAAAGTTTCTAAGTATATGAAAGGCTCATAAAGGACTCGCCTGGCCGGTACATTTAGCTTCCCTCATAAAGGCAGATGTGTCGTGCCCGGTAGTGAGATTCTAAAAAGCATAGACAGCCCCTCCCCCACTTGAAGGGGGAGCTACACTTCAAAGCCTATAGCCAACCCTCATACCCTTTCTAGTTTCCAGTAGGTTCTTCAGAGAGGTATAAAGCTGATTAGAGTCAACAACGTGCACAAAATAAGGTGGTCCCAATGCAGACTTTGAGATACGGAAAGAACCTGAGATCCAAGAAACTCTCGAAATCTGAAAGAATCAAGGCATGCAATAAGACTTGATATGACCCCAGGGGAACTCAGGTCAAGAATTGAAGCAAGAGTATGGAAATCCTAAATAAAATCGCCTCGCCATTTCATGTCTCAGCTCTATCTAACTTGAGGACAAGCTAGACTCTAAGTTGGGGGGGGGTGATAACCTCCTATTTTAGTCGTTTATCTTAGTCTTTTTCCTTAGTTTTCCATACTCTTTTTAAGTTTAAACTATACATAATCCTAATTTTACCCCTTTTTTGTTAATACACCATCAGACTAACTTTTTCCTTTTATATATGCAGAAAAAGCACACAAAAAATCATAAAAGAATAACCCAGCCTCAAGACCGCATGGAGTCAAACGGTCTCAAGACCGCATGAAGCCAACCGGTCCCGAGACCGCATGGAGTCAAACGGTCTCAAGACCGCATGAAGCCAACCGGTCCCGAGACCGTATGAAGCCAACCGGTCTCGAGACCGCATGGAGTCAAACGGTCTCAAGACCGCATGAAGCTAACCGGTCCCGAGACCACATGGAGTTCAAATGGTCTCAAGACCGCATAAAGCCAAACGGTCCCGAGACCGCATGGAGTTCAAACGGTCCCCAAACCGCATGAAGCCAACCGGTCCCATTTTCAGATTTATATAGCAGTGTGGTAATCGAATTTTATCTTTTTATTGGTACATCCAATTAATCTCAAATTTTAACTGTGTTTGAAAATCACAAATTTTAGACACTCTATTAATTTGGCGTTATTTTGTGGATGACTTTTGATCTCTACAGTAAGGTGTCGGTCGAGTTGCAACTCGACCGAACCTGCTGCAGACTGCAATATAGCAGTGCACTGTTTGATTTTTAATTATTAATTGGTAATTATAAATGATCTCAAATTTTTACTGGAGGTCTGAAACTTCATTAGGAACAATATATAAAAATTCCAGAATTTTTGGAGCTTCTGTTAGCTGTTTAATAAACGAATTACAGAAACTATTATGAAAATTGAATTTTCAGCTAATGTAATTAAAGTTGAGTGCTGGGTTAATATGTTATTGACCCAAGCAACTCAATTTGATTTATATAATCGACTACACACACACAATAATGCTATGCTATTAATAAAGGATCAAACCCTAGAATGATTAAAGTTGTAGTAGTTTAAGGGATATCATTCGTGATGAAACCTTGAATACCAGTATCTTTGTTAAATAAGACCTTGAGATTTGTTCTATGAAAAGTAAACTGGCTTTGATAGTGATCTAGGGTTTTGAAGTAGATAATCTGATCGGTACATGAACAACATGAAATGATTTAGAGGAATGAGTAAGACATAAACCTAAAAATGTAACAATAAGTAAGTAACATAGAAAGCGGAAGTATTATCCGATTATGATCTAAAGATAGTTGATGTAGTTCATGTTTTAAAGACATGGTGTCACTATCTTTATGATGTAACAATAGATTATCACCCTGGTAAAGAGAATGTGGTGGATGACGTTTCTAGCAGAAAGTCAAGTTCAACAGCCAATGCATTCTCTATGACAGGTTTCAATAGAGACCTGTTAGTAGAAATGTGGGAGTTGAACTTAGACTTAGGGGTGACAACACAAAGTGATTTGATTGTACAGATGTAAGTTAAGCCTACTTCTTATGAGCAGATCAAGGAACTACCATAGGGTGATAGTAAGTTAAACCAGACCATGCATGACCTAATAGGAAGAAAAGAGACTAGAGTTTAAGTTTTTAGATAATAAGATGTTGTATTAGCATGACATGTTATGTGTACCTCGAGATAGAGTAAAATTCTTTTAAGGGGAAAAGGCTGAAAGAAAAGATTCTTATGGAAGTGCATGTATTGATGTATGCTATGCTTTCAGGAAAAACACTAAGATGTATATGAATCTCAAGAAGTTGAAATGGATGGTCAGATATGCAGAAGGATGTAGAAGAGTACATGGTTAGAAGTAGTGTGTACCAGTAGGTTAGGGCTGAACCCTAGAAATCTATAGCTACCTTGTAATCTTTTCTATGCCTGAATGGGAATGGGAATTTATCACAATGGATTTTTTTTATGGTAAGATTACCCAGGACACCTAGAGGTTGTGACTCGATATGAATAATTGGGATAGACTAATTTAGTCTGCTCACTTTCTTCATATTAAAGTCGACCTTTGATGTCTCGAGACTTGACTAAGATATACATGGATAAAATAATTAGGTTGCTTGGTAATCCAATTTCAATCATATCATATTGAGTTTAAAAATACACAACTGATAATGGTACGGTTTGAGTATGAACCCAGAAAACACATATTTGGTAAATCATTAGATGTATGATTTCAAGCTAGCAAGACAACATTAAAATATGTAAATAAACCTAAATGCATGCTTCCTATTATGTTAATGTGTGTAACCTGACTTTTACATGAATTGGCACATTTCATCGAGATATCATTAGAAATTCTCAAGTACTATTAAATATTTGTGATATGATACGTAAATAACTCTTAATTGAGTTATGTGATGCATAAACCAGGAATTTGGTTAATATGCACGCACTTCGAGAAATTTCAGATAATTGACAAATATTACATATGGTTTCTTATTAGTGGAGAAAATTGCTTTTATTGGTGTCATAGGATGTTCAATTGTATGAATTCAGTATGTATGTGCCAAAATTGATTTGAGTTTGGAATATTTATGAATTTTTTTAAGCTGTCTGCATGCATGGTATAAACATTACTCAGTAATTACAATGATTTGAAATATACTGCTCTGCCAGTTCCAGAATAATGCCGTATTGTGATTTGAATTGCAATCAAACAAATGAGATAATGGAAACCCTAAAAGTAGGGTGTTGCCATGTGACTAGTGAATGAGATAACTCTAAAGAGTAGGGTGTTGGCATGTGATGAATGAATAAGGCAAATGAAACCCTAAGGATAGGGTGTGCGATGAATCAAGTATTTTGATATCAATTCTCAGTATGAGATGTAGTGATGTTTAACAGTTAAATTGCATGATTTAATTTTAGTACCAAGTTGACATGCATTCTGTTTATTTAAGAATTTAAAATGTTTATCTGCATGAATAGTATGATAATTTCTCAGTAGTTATCATAAATTGAAATACTGTTATAACGGTTTTGGAAAGACAATGTTTTGTGGGTTGATCTGGAATCAGATCAGATGTATCCTAGGATAAGGGACCTATACGGATGATTGATCAGTGGATCAAGAAACTCAAGAGTTGAGAAATCTTAACCTAGAGGAAGGCACCTGGAAACACGAGTCAGGAATGAATGACAAGTTTCCTTTTCTCTTTTAGGAATTTCGGGACGAAATTCTTATAAGGGAGGGAGATTGTTATGACCCACATTGAGGTTAACCAGTAAATACCTCAACTAGCATGAAACACCTTGATTAGTGTTGATTATCTTATTAAAAATCATGGTTAATCAAGATAAGTTAATACGTGAATCAATAGTCGAGATTTAATCATCCGAGGTAAATAATGATAATAGTAATAATGATTGTTAAGTTAATTGAGTTGAGTTAAGTACTGACTGATATAATTAGTGTTTTGATCATGTGTTACTAGTTAATTAGTGTGATTTTGATGCCTCCAGTTGTAGAGAATCCCGTGCTTGAAAAGTTGCAAGAGAAATCACTCGAATCGGACATTCAAGTAAAACGTTATGACTGTTTTAAGGTTTTTGGACCTGGTTGTAATTTTTCTAGTATTTGATCTTTTAATTTCATTATTTCCTTTGGGGGTCGGTTACCCCATTCCCTTATCTTCTTCTTCGCGAACGACTGAATGGAACAGAACCAGCCTCTAAGCGACGCCCAAAGCATCCACGCAGCGGCCGATCTAGGGCTTGGTAGCCCCTTCTAGCAGCACCAACCTCTCCGTCCTCTATCTACCCTTCTCCTTCCTCCCCTTTTTCTCCATTTCGCCCTAGCCCTAGCTGCCGCCCTACAACCATGGCCGGCGGCCGAGCTGCAGTTGCAGCCGCTGCCTCTACTACTGATGTTCACCGCCTCCTCTCCCTTCAGGGCGACGCTAGTGGAGCAAGAACTTACTCTTTGGCTCTGCAGTCGCTACTTGAGTTGTTAGCTCCACCGCCTAGCCAGTAGTAGCACCCTAGAGCCGGACGGCCGACCTACAGCTCGACCTGCTGCGTGGTGCCCTAACCTGCGGCTCACGGTCAGCAGCTAAAGGAAGAATAGGGATGGCTCCGTATCACCCTCAAGCATCCATGACGACACCGCTAACCTTCTCTTCACTCTGGCTTCACCTCCTGCGCCCCAAATCTACTGGGCAGCGCCCCACCTTGCTCAAGCAGCAGCAGCTGCATTTTTCTTTTGTAAGCCACCTTGGGCACAAGGAAGCACCGATGAACGATGCTTTGGACTCGTTCTTGAGGTCCCAACACAACGCAGCATCAATCGACATCCAAATCAAGCAGTCTTGTGCGAGCTTGTGAACCTGTACTTAAGAAGTTACTGTTGGATTGAATAGGTCCAAACCGGAGCTCGATTGGCACACAATAGAGCAAGGTAAGACCAGCACGCAGTTCAGTTTTGAGAATAGAACTAGAATCCGTAGCTTAAGCCAAGACTTAGTTTTTAATCGAGTTCATCTTCAATGAGTTTCCCGTTTCTGCGCAGGTGCACGGCGTGCAAATCAGTTTGCACGGCGTGCAAAGTTACAGATAGCAGAACGAGTTTCTGCCCAGGTGCACGGCGTGCACTCTGCTGTAAAGGGCAGAATTAGGCGTGGTTGTGGACGTTTTTCGGTGTATACGAACACACCGAAGTGTGTGAGTGGCAGTTCATTTAGAAATCATTATTTAACTCAATTTAAATGCTTAATTGCTTCTGTATCAATTGATATAACTTTTAAACATTGTAGTACATAAAATAGAGTATATTAGATTCGTTGAAATTGAATTACTTAATATGCTTAGTGAAAATGATGCAATTTCCTGTATTATAGTTGCTATGTATTTACTGATTTCAAATATAGATGTTTAGCATTGAAACTGGATGAATGATTCTGAATCATGTTTATTTATGATAAATATATATATGTGCTTTTGTGATGTTTAGATTGTGCAAAATGCATGAAATGTGATATTCCTGTTTAAATGTTTATTTGTTAAACAAGTATAGACCTAGATGCCCTAACACCGTAGAACCCCTAACAGGTGTCTGCAACTTAGGGGTGAAACTCGTGTTGCAACATCATCCGTGCTTGCGTCACGGACAAACGAGGAAAGAGAAAGGCAGTGTCTAACAACAATCGTGCTTGTGTCACGATGGCACTGCGATAACAACAGAAAACACGGTTATCTAACACCATTCGTGCTTGTGTCGCGAAGGTAACCCTGTGACTCTCCGCCGGTGTACTCAGGTTTAAGGAGGAGTCGAGAGCACACGTGGTTGTGCAGCACACGTGGTTGTGCGATGAGGCCGAGGAGCCAGTGACCCTGTGGCAGAGCAGGGCTGGCGTCAGACTTAGCATTTCCCGGGTGTGTCGCTAAGTCTTGTACGGTGGGACCGTAGCATGAACTTGCTGCGGATCTTTATATGCAGAGTACACTGCATATATTTAGGGCATAATAATAAAATGAATAAATAATTATGTAGGTTCACAGTAAATTTATATAACTGTTTATTTACCTGAAATACCTATTGATGCTTAGAAATGTGGTTCTTATCTGTATATTTGTTATGTTATTAGAACTGCCTTGCTTAGTTCTGCATTTATGTTTATTTTCAGTTTATAAACCTGATGAGTTGTTTAATGATAGCTAAGTAAAATGCTATTCACTGAGCGAGTAGGCTCATACCTCTACTCAAAACATTTTCAGATTATCATGAGCAGCAGGAAATCAGAAGGATCGATTTATCCTTACACCTAGTCGATAGAAGGTTCGTAGTTAGTAGTTAGAGGTCTCTTAGTCCTTTCCCCTCGATCTTTGGGACGAGGTGTGAGTGAGAGAGTGAATGTGTATAAAGATGTAAATTATCTGTTATGCTTTATTTTTATGCCAAACAATGTAATATGTTGTAGACTCTGTTTATATTGCTAGTCAGTTAATAAAGATGCTTCCGCAGTTTGTTTAGTTTCATTTGACAACATAAATCAGATCTTCATATTAATATTTTTAAAATGTTTTTAAAAGTGAAGAGTGGTTGGCTTATGTGTAAATCCCATCCTGTTGCGTCCTAATCTTGTGGTTTGTGGTTAATGTGAGATTGGGGCGTGACAACTTTTGGTATCAGAGCTTTGGTTTGAGTACATAGTTACTTAAAGTCAGGGGACGATAAGAGACCAATAGGATTAAGGTTTAGGCGTCTTTCTTCTATCTGTAATTTTCTAACAGGAAGTGTTCTGTTATAATATTGCAGATAGCAGGAAGAGGATGTGGTCACGAGAATCAAGTAATGAGCTTAAGATGAGTCGTTAAGAATCACTAAGGTCAAAGAATAAAGTTATAAGTAAGGCGAATAATGAATGATGTGTTTTAGCTCTGGAAGGTCTGAGTGTTTGGATACCCTGGCCAGGTGTCTGAATACTTAGATTGACCAGTATCAAGCTACTCTGTCTGTTCTTCTCTGGATGCCCTGGCCAGGTATGCAGAGGAAGGATAGGCTAGAGAGAAAACCCTAGAAATCTTAGGATTTAGAAATCAGAAATTTATGTAGGAGTAAGAGGTTAAATAAAGGATGTGATATAACTCCTACTTTATATTGCTTATTGATTAAAGATCATTAGAAACGCTCTTATATGCATGAATTTAGACTTCCAGTTGTACAATAAGTATGATTCTTTTATATTGATGTGACATGAAGTGAATTGTTTAATGTTTGTTTCCTTTGTATTAAAGTAGATCCGAAATCATGTATAAGTGAGTTGCCCTAAGTGGATATTCTTTCCACATGTTTAAGATTAATAGGGGTTGATTAATCTCGAGTAGCTCTTGGCTTCAGGACTACAGGTTCGGCCTGGTCCAGCTGGCAGGATGCGTTACTGGGACCTAATGACTCCTATTAACAGTAATATAAGAATAGACTCTGGATGATTTAGACCCGTAATATAGTGAGAATGTATATACACTAGAATGTTTTAACTAAGATAAGAAGTCTAAATGTTCTTTAATCTTGAGAATTAGGGCTTGAGAAGCATAGACCCTAATTGGCCCAAATTAGGATTTTAATGACATAAATACAAATTTGATAAGTAAAGTGTTTCAGTAAATGATTTTTAGTATTTTATGTGTAAATTTGATTTAGCTCCAATTTGGATATGAGTTGGATATATATAATGTGAGCAACATTGGAAGATATCAGAATTTTTGAAGAATGTTCTGACCTGTTCATCGGCTGAGTTTCAAACTCGACCGATCACATTTTCAGATTTATATAGCAGTGTGGTAATCGAATTTTATCTTTTTATTGGTACATCCAATTAATCTCAAATTTTAACTGTGTTTGAAAATCACAAATTTTAGACACTCTATTAATTTGGCGTAATTTTTGGATGATTTTTGATCTCTACAGTAAGGTGTCGGTCGAGTTGCAACTCGACCGAACCTGCTACAGACTGCAATATAGCAGTGCACTGTTTGATTTTTAATTATTAATTGGTAATTATAAATGATCTCAAATTTTTACTGGAGGTCTGAAACTTCATTAGGAACAATATATAAAAATTCCAGAATTTTTGGAGCTTCTGTTAGCTGTTTAATAAACGAATTACAGAAACTATTATGAAAACTGAATTTTCAGCAAATGTAATTAAAGTTGAGTGCTGGGTTAATATGTTATTGACCCAAGCAACTCAATTTGATTTATATAATCGACTACACACACACAATAATGCTATGCTATTGATAAAGGATCAAACCCTAGAATGATTAAAGTTGTAGTAGTTTAAGGGATATCATTCGTGATGAAACCTTGAATACCAGTATCTTTGTTATATAAGACCTTGAGATTTGTTCTATGAAAAGTAAACTGGCTTTGATAGTGATCTAGGGTTTTGAAGTAGATAATCTGACCGGTACATGAACAACATGAAATGATTTAGAGGAATGAGTAAGACATAAACCTAAAAATGTAACAATAAGTAAGTAACATAGAAAGCGGAAGTATTATCCGATTATGATCTAAAGATAGTTGATGTAGTTCATGTTTTAAAGACATGGTGTCACTATCTTTATGATGTAACAATAGATTATCACCCTGGTAAAGAGAATGTGGTGGATGATGTTTCTAGCAGAAAGTCAAGTTCAACAGCCAATGCATTCTCTATGACAGGTTTCAATAGAGACCTGTTAGTAGAAATGTGGGAGTTGAACTTAGACTTAGGGGTGACAACACAAAGTGATTTGATTGTACAGATGTAAGTTAAGCCTACTTCTTATGAGCAGATCAAGGAACTACCATAGGGTGATAGTAAGTTAAACCAGACCATGCATGACCTAATAGGAAGAAAAGAGACTAGAGTTTAAGTTTTTAGATAATAAGATGTTGTATTAGCATGACATGTTATGTGTACCTCGAGATAGAGTAAAATTCTTTTAAGGGGAAAAGGCTGAAAGAAAAGATTCTTATGGAAGTGCATGTATTGATGTATGCTATGCTTTCAGGAAAAACACTAAGATGTATATGAATCTCAAGAAGTTGAAATGGATGGTCAGATATGCAGAAGGATGTAGCAGAGTACATGGTTAGAAGTAGTGTGTACCAGTAGGTTAGGGCTGAACCCTAGAAATCTATAGCTACCTTGTAATCTTTTCTATGCCTGAATGGGAATGGGAATTTATCACAATGGATTTTTTTTATGGTAAGATTACCCAGGACACCTAGAGGTTGTGACTCGATATGAATAATTGGGATAGACTAATTTAGTCTGCTCACTTTCTTCATATTAAAGTCGACCTTTGATGTCTCGAGACTTGACTAAGATATACATGGATAAAATAATTAGGTTGCTTGGTAATCCAATTTCAATCATATCATATTGAGTTTAAAAATACACAACTGATAATGGTACGGTTTGAGTATGAACCCAGAAAACACAGATTTGGTAAATCATTAGATGTATGATTTCAAGCTAGCAAGACAGCATTAAAATATGTAAATAAACCTAAATGCATGCTTCCTGTTATGTTAATGTGTGTAACCTGACTTTTACATGAATTGGCACATTTCATCGAGATATCATTAGAAATTCTCAAGTACTATTAAATATTTGTGATATGATACGTAAATAACTCTTAATTGAGTTATGTGATGCATAAACCAGGAATTTGGTTAATATGCACGCACTTCGAGAAATTTCAGATAATTGACAAATATTACATATGGTTTCTTATTAGTGGAGAAAATTGCTTTTATTGGTGTCATAGGATGTTCAATTGTATGAATTCAGTATGTATGTGCCAAAATTGATTTGAGTTTGGAATATTTATGAATTTTTTTAAGCTGTCTGCATGCATGATATAAACATTACTCAGTAATTACAATGATTTGAAATATACTGCTCTGCCAGTTCCAGAATAATGCCGTATTGTGATTTGAATTGCAATCAAACAGATGAGATAATGGAAACCCTAAAAGTAGGGTGTTGCCATGTGACTAGTGAATGAGATAACTCTAAGAGTAGGGTGTTGGCATGTGATGAATGAATAAGGCAAATGAAACCCTAAGGATAGGGTGTGCGATGAATCAAGTATTTTGATATCAATTCTCAGTATGAGATGTAGTGATGTTTAACAGTTAAATTGCATGATTTAATTTTAGTACCAAGTTGACATGCATTCTGTTTATTTAAGAATTTAAAATGTTTATCTGCATGAATAGTATGATAATTTCTCAGTAGTTATCATAAATTGAAATACTGTTATAACGGTTTTGGAAAGACAATGTTTTGTGGGTTGATCTGGAATCAGATCAGATGTATCCTAGGATAAGGGACCTATACGGATGATTGATCAGTGGATCAAGAAACTCAAGAGTTGAGAAATCTTAACCTAGAGGAAGGCACCTGGAAACACGAGTCAGGAATGAATGACAAGTTTCCTTTTCTCTTTTAGGAATTTCGGGACGAAATTCTTATAAGGGAGGGAGATTGTTATGACCCACATTGAGGTTAACCAGTAAATACCTCAACTAGCATGAAACACCTTGATTAGTGTTGATTATCTTATTAAACATCATGGTTAATCAAGATAAGTTAATACGTGAATCAATAGTCGAGATTTAATCATCCGAGGTAAATAATGATAATAGTAATAATGATTGTTAAGTTAATTGAGTTGAGTTAAGTACTGACTGATATAATTAGTGTTTTGATCATGTGTTACTAGTTAATTAGTGTGATTTTGATGCCTCCAGTTGTAGAGAATCCCGTGCTTGAAAAGTTGCAAGAGAAATCACTCGAATCGGACATTCAAGTAAAACGTTATGACTGTTTTAAGGTTTTTGGACCTGGTTGTAATTTTTCTAGTATTTGATCTTTTAATTTCATTATTTCCTTTGGGGGTCGGTTACCCCATTCCCTTATCTTCTTCTTCGCGAACGACTGAATGGAACAGAACCAGCCTCTAAGCGGCGCCCAAAGCATCCACGCAGCGGCCGATCTAGGGCTTGGTAGCCCCTTCTAGCAGCACCAACCTCTCCGTCCTCTATCTACCCTTCTCCTTCCTCCCCTTTTTCTCCATTTTGCCCTAGCCCTAGCTGCCGCCCTACAACCATGGCCGGCGGCCGAGCTGCAGTTGCAGCCGCTGCCTCTAGTACTGATGTTCACCGCCTCCTCTCCCTTCAGGGCGACGCTAGTGGAGCAAGAACTTCCTCTTTGGCTCTGCAGTCGCTACTTGAGTTGTTAGCTCCACCGCCTAGCCAGTAGTAGCACCCTAGAGCCGGCCGGCCGACCTACAGCTCGACCTGCTGTGTGGTGCCCTAACCTGCGGCTCACGGTCAGCAGCTAAAGGAAGAATAGGGATGGCTCCGTATCACCCTCAAGCATCCATGACGACACCGCTAACCTTCTCTTCACTCTGGCTTCACCTCCTGCGCCCCAAATCTGCTGGGCAGCGCCCCACCTTGCTCAAGCAGCAGCAGCTGCGTTTTTCTTTTGTAAGCCACCTTGGGCACAAGGAAGCACCGATGAACGATGCTTTGGACTCGTGCTTGAGGTCCCAACACAACGCAGCATCAATCGACATCCAAATCAAGCAGTCTTGTGCGAGCTTGTGAACCTGTACTTAAGAAGTTACTGTTGGATTGAATAGGTCCAAACCGGAGCTCGATTGGCACACAATAGAGCAAGGTAAGACCAGCACGCAGTTCAGTTTTGAGAATAGAACTAGAATCCGTAGCTTAAGCCAAGACTTAGTTTTTAATCGAGTTCATCTTCAATGAGTTTCCCGTTTCTGCGCAGGTGCACGGCGTGCAAATCAATTTGCACGGCGTGCAAAGTTACAGATAGCAGAACGAGTTTCTGCCCAGGTGCACGGCGTGCAGCCCAGGTGCACGGCGTGCACTCTGCTGTAAAGGGCAGAATTAGGCGTGGTTGTGGACGTTTTTCGGTGTATACGAACACACCGAAGTGTGTGAGTGGCAGTTCATTTAGAAATCATTATTTAACTCAATTTAAATGCTTAATTGCTTCTGTATCAATTGATATAACTTTTAAACAGTGTAGTACATAAAATAGAGTATATTAGATTCGTTGAAATTGAATTACTTAATATGCTTAGTGAAAATGATGCAATTTCCTGTATTATAGTTGCTATGTATTTACTGATTTCAAATATAGATGTTTAGCATTGAAACTGGATGAATGATTCTGAATCACGTTTATTTATGATAAATATATATATGTGCTTTTGTGATGTTTAGATTGTGCAAAATGCATGAAATGTGATATTCCTGTTTAAATGTTTATTTGTTAAACAAGTATAGACCTAGATGCCCTAACACCGTAGAACCCCTAACAGGTGTCTGCAACTTAGGGGTGAAACTCGTGTTGCAACATCATCCGTGCTTGCGTCACGGACAAACGAGGAAAGAGAAAGGCAGTGTCTAACAACAATCGTGCTTGTGTCACGATGGCACTGCGATAACAACAGAAAACACGGTTATCTAACACCATTCGTGCTTGTGTCGCGAAGGTAACCCTGTGACTCTCCGCCGGTGTACTCAGGTTTAAGGAGGAGTCGAGAGCACACGTGGTTGTGCAGCACACGTGGTTGTGCGATGAGGCCGAGGAGCCAGTGACCCTGTGGCAGAGCAGGGCTGGCGTCAGACTTAGCATTTCCCGGGTGTGTCGCTAAGTCTTGTACGGTGGGACCGTAGCATGAACTTGCTGCGGATCTTTATATGCAGAGTACACTGCATATATTTAGGGCATAATAATAAAATGAATAAATAATTATGTAGGTTCACAGTAAATTTATATAACTGTTTATTTACCTGAAATACCTGTTGATGCTTAGAAATGTGGTTATTATCTGTATATTTGTTATGTTATTAGAACTGCCTTGCTTAGTTCTGCATTTATGTTTATTTTCAGTTTATAAACCTGATGAGTTGTTTAATGATAGCTAAGTAAAATGCTATTCACTGAGCGAGTAGGCTCATACCTCTACTCAAAACATTTTCAGATTATCATGAGCAGCAGGAAATCAGAAGGATCGATTTATCCTTACACCTAGTCGATAGAAGGTTCGTAGTTAGTAGTTAGAGGTCTCTTAGTCCTTTCCCCTCGATCTTTGGGACGAGGTGTGAGTGAGAGAGTGAATGTGTATAAAGATGTAAATTATCTGTTATGCTTTATTTTTATGCCAAACAATGTAATATGTTGTAGACTCTGTTTATATTGCTAGTCAGTTAATAAAGATGCTTCCGCAGTTTGTTTAGTTTCATTTGACAACATAAATCAGATCTTCCTATTAATATTTTTAAAATGTTTTTAAAAGTGAAGAGTGGTTGGCTTATGTGTAAATCCCATCCTGTTGCGTCCTAATCTTGTGGTTTGTGGTTAATGTGAGATTGGGGCGTGACAACTTTTGGTATCAGAGCTTTGGTTTGAGTACATAGTTACTTAAAGTCAGGGGACGATAAGAGACCAATAGGATTAAGGTTTAGGCGTCTTTCTTCTATCTGTAATTTTCTAACAGGAAGTGTTCTGTTATAATATTGCAGATAGCAGGAAGAGGATGTGGTCACGAGAATCAAGTAATGAGCTTAAGATGAGTCGTTAAGAATCACTAAGGTCAAAGAATAAAGTTATAAGTAAGGCGAATAATGAATGATGTGTTTTAGCTCTGGAAGGTCTGAGTGTTTGGATACCCTGGCCAGGTGTCTGAATAATTAGATTGACCAGTATCAAGCTACTCTGTCTGTTCTTCTCTGGATGCCCTGGCCAGGTATGCAGAGGAAGGATAGGCTAGAGAGAAAACCCTAGAAATCTTAGGATTTAGAAATCAGAAATTTATGTAGGAGTAAGAGGTTAAATAAAGGATGTGATATAACTCCTACTTTATATTGCTTATTGATTAAAGATCATTAGAAACGCTCTTATATGCATGAATTTAGACTTCCAGTTGTACAATAAGTATGATTCTTTTATATTGATGTGACATGAAGTGAATTGTTTAATGTTTGTTTCCTTTGTATTAAAGTAGATCCGAAATCATGTATAAGTGAGTTGCCCTAAGTGGATATTCTTTCCACATGTTTAAGATTAATAGGGGTTGATTAATCTCGAGTAGCTCTTGGCTTCAGGACTACAGGTTCGGCCTGGTCCAGCTGGCAGGATGCGTTACTGGGACCTAATGACTCCTATTAACAGTAATATAAGAATAGACTCTGGATGATTTAGACCCATAATATAGTGAGAATGTATATACACTAGAATGTTTTAACTAAGATAAGAAGTCTAAATGTTCTTTAATCTTGAGAATTAGGGCTTGAGAAGCATAGACCCTAATTGGCCCAAATTAGGATTTTAATGACATAAATACAAATTTGATAAGTAAAGTGTTTCAGTAAATGATTTTTAGTATTTTATGTGTAACTTTGATTTAGCTCCAATTTGGATATGAGTTGGATATATATAATGTGAGCAACATTGGAAGATATCAGAATTTTTGAAGAATGTTCTGACCTGTTCATCGGCTGAGTTTCAAACTCGACCGATCACATTTTCAGATTTATATAGCAGTGTGGTAATCAAATTTTATCTTTTTATTGGTACATCCAATTAATCTAAAATTTTAACTGTGTTTGAAAATCACAAATTTTAGACACTCTATTAATTTGGCGTAATTTTTGGATGACTTTTGATCTCTACAGTAAGGTGTCGGTCGAGTTGCAACTCGACCGAACCTGCTGCAGACTGCAATATAGCAGTGCACTGTTTGATTTTTAATTATTAATTGGTAATTATAAATGATCTCAAATTTTTACTGGAGGTCTGAAACTTCATTAGGAACAATATATAACAATTCCAGAATTTTTGGAGCTTCTGTTAGCTGTTTAATAAACGAATTACAGAAACTATTATGAAAACTGAATTTTCAGCTAATGTAATTAAAGTTGAGTGCTGGGTTAATATGTTATTGACCCAAGCAACTCAATTTGATTTATATAATCGACTACACACACACAATAATGCTATGCTATTAATAAAGGATCAAACTCTAGAATGATTAAAGTTGTAGTAGTTTAAGGGATATCATTCGTGATGAAACCTTGAATACCAGTATCTTTGTTAAATAAGACCTTGAGATTTGTTCTATGAAAAGTAAACTGGCTTTGATAGTGATCTAGGGTTTTGAAGTAGATAATCTGACCGGTACATGAACAACATGAAATGATTTAGAGGAATGAGTAAGACATAAACCTAAAAATGTAACAATAAGTAAGTAACATAGAAAGCGGAAGTATTATCCGATTATGATCTAAAGATAGTTGATGTAGTTCATGTTTTAAAGACATGGTGTCACTATCTTTATGATGTAACAATAGATTATCACCCTGGTAAAGAGAATGTGGTGGATGACGTTTCTAGCAGAAAGTCAAGTTCAACAGCCAATGCATTCTCTATGACAGGTTTCAATAGAGACCTGTTAGTAGAAATGTGGGAGTTGAACTTAAACTTAGGGGTGACAACACAAAGTGATTTGATTGTACAGATGTAAGTTAAGCCTACTTCTTATGAGCAGATCAAGGAACTACCATAGGGTGATAGTAAGTTAAACCAGACCATGCATGACCTAATAGGAAGAAAAGAGACTAGAGTTTAAGTTTTTAGATAATAAGATGTTGTATTAGCATGACATGTTATGTGTACCTCGAGATAGAGTAAAATTCTTTTAAGGGGAAAAGGCTGAAAGAAAAGATTCTTATGGAAGTGCATGTATTGATGTATGCTATGCTTTCAGGAAAAACACTAAGATGTATATGAATCTCAAGAAGTTGAAATGGATGGTCAGATATGCAGAAGGATGTAGCAGAGTACATGGTTAGAAGTAGTGTGTACCAGTAGGTTAGGGCTGAACCCTAGAAATCTATAGCTACCTTGTAATCTTTTCTATGCCTGAATGGGAATGGGAATTTATCACAATGGATTTTTTTTATGGTAAGATTACCCAGGACACCTAGAGGTTGTGACTCGATATGAATAATTGGGATAGACTAATTTAGTCTGCTCACTTTCTTCATATTAAAGTCGACCTTTGATGTCTCGAGACTTGACTAAGATATACATGGATAAAATAATTAGGTTGCTTGGTAATCCAATTTCAATCATATCATATTGAGTTTAAAAATACACAACTGATAATGGTACGATTTGAGTATGAACCCAGAAAACACAGATTTGGTAAATCATTAGATGTATGATTTCAAGCTAGCAAGACAGCATTAAAATATGTAAATAAACCTAAATGCATGCTTCCTGTTATGTTAATGTGTGTAACCTGACTTTTACATGAATTGGCACATTTCATCGAGATATCATTAGAAATTCTCAAGTACTATTAAATATTTGTGATATGATACGTAAATAACTCTTAATTGAGTTATGTGATGCATAAACCAGGAATTTGGTTAATATGCACGCACTTCGAGAAATTTCAGATAATTGACAAATATTACATATGGTTTCTTATTAGTGGAGAAAATTGCTTTTATTGGTGTCATAGGATGTTCAATTTTATGAATTCAGTATGTATGTGCCAAAATTGATTTGAGTTTGGAATATTTATGAATTTTTTTAAGCTGTCTGCATGCATGATATAAACATTACTCAGTAATTACAATGATTTGAAATATACTGCTCTGCCAGTTCCAGAATAATGCCGTATTGTGATTTGAATTGCAATCAAACAGATGAGATAATGGAAACCCTAAAAGTAGGGTGTTGCCATGTGACTAGTGAATGAGATAACTCTAAGAGTAGGGTGTTGGCATGTGATGAATGAATAAGGCAAATGAAACCCTAAGGATAGGGTGTGCGATGAATCAAGTATTTTGATATCAATTCTCAGTATGAGATGTAGTGATGTTTAACAGTTAAATTGCATGATTTAATTTTAGTACCAAGTTGACATGCATTCTGTTTATTTAAGAATTTAAAATGTTTATCTGCATGAATAGTATGATAATTTCTCAGTAGTTATCATAAATTGAAATACTGTTATAACGGTTTTGGAAAGACAATGTTTTGTGGGTTGATCTGGAATCAGATCAGATGTATCCTAGGATAAGGGACCTATACGGATGATTGATCAGTGGATCAAGAAACTCAAGAGTTGAGAAATCTTAACCTAGAGGAAGGCACCTGGAAACATGAGTCAGGAATGAATGACAAGTTTCCTTTTCTCTTTTAGGAATTTCGGGACGAAATTCTTATAAGGGAGGGAGATTGTTATGACCCACATTGAGGTTAACCAGTAAATACCTCAACTAGCATGAAACACCTTGATTAGTGTTGATTATCTTATTAAACATCATGGTTAATCAAGATAAGTTAATACGTGAATCAATAGTCGAGATTTAATCATCCGAGGTAAATAATGATAATAGTAATAATGATTGTTAAGTTAATTGAGTTGAGTTAAGTACTGACTGATATAATTAGTGTTTTGATCATGTGTTACTAGTTAATTAGTGTGATTTTGATGCCTCCAGTTGTAGAGAATCCCGTGCTTGAAAAGTTGCAAGAGAAATCACTCGAATCGGACATTCAAGTAAAACGTTATGACTGTTTTAAGGTTTTTGGACCTGGTTGTAATTTTTCTAGTATTTGATCTTTTAATTTCATTATTTCCTTTGGGGGTCGGTTACCCCATTCCCTTATCTTCTTCTTCGCGAACGAATGAATGGAACAGAACCAGCCTCTAAGCGGCGCCCAAAGCATCCACGCAGCGGCCGATCTAGGGCTTGGTAGCCCCTTCTAGCAGCACCAACCTCTCCGTCCTCTATCTACCCTTCTCCTTCCTCCCCTTTTTCTCCATTTCGCCCTAGCCCTAGCTGCCGCCCTACAACCATGGCCGGCGGCCGAGCTGCAGTTGCAGCCGCTGCCTCTACTACTGATGTTCACCGCCTCCTCTCCCTTCAGGGCGACGCTAGTGGAGCAAGAACTTCCTCTTTGGCTCTGTAGTCGCTACTTGAGTTGTTAGCTCCACCGCCTAGCCAGTAGTAGAACCCTAGAGCCGGCCGGCCGACCTACAGCTCGACCTGCTGTGTGGTGCCCTAACCTGTGGCTCACGGTCAGCAGCTAAAGGAAGAATAGGGATGGCTCCGTATCACCCTCAAGCATCCATGACGACACCGCTAACCTTCTCTTCACTCTGGCTTCACCTCCTGCGCCCCAAATCTGCTGGGCAGCGCCCCACCTTGCTCAAGCAGCAGCAGCTGCGTTTTTCTTTTGTAAGCCACCTTGGGCACAAGGAAGCACCGATGAACGATGCTTTGGACTCGTGCTTGAGGTCCCAACACAACGCAGCATCAATCGACATCCAAATCAAGCAGTCTTGTGCGAGCTTGTGAACCTGTACTTAAGAAGTTACTGTTGGATTGAATAGGTCCAAACCGGAGCTCGATTGGCACACAATAGAGCAAGGTAAGACCAGCACGCAGTTCAGTTTTGAGAATAGAACTAGAATCTGTAGCTTAAGCCAAGACTTAGTTTTTAATCGAGTTCATCTTCAATGAGTTTCCCGTTTCTGCGCAGGTGCACGGCGTGCAAATCAGTTTGCACGGCGTGCAAAGTTACAGATAGCAGAACGAGTTTCTGCCCAGGTGCACGGCGTGCAGCCCAGGTGCACGGCATGCACTCTGCTGTAAAGGGCAGAATTAGGCATGGTTGTGGACGTTTTTCGGTGTATACGAACACACCGAAGTGTGTGAGTGGCAGTTCATTTAGAAATCATTATTTAACTCAATTTAAATGCTTAATTGCTTCTGTATCAATTGATATAACTTTTAAACAGTGTAGTACATAAAATAGAGTATATTAGATTCATTGAAACTGAATTACTTAATATGCTTAGTGAAAATGATGCAATTTCTTGTATTATAGTTGCTATGTATTTACTGATTTCAAATATAGATGTTTAGCATTGAAACTGGATGAATGATTCTGAATCACGTTTATTTATGATAAATATATATATGTGCTTTTGTGATGTTTAGATTGTGCAAAATGCATGAAATGTGATATTCCTGTTTAAATGTTTATTTGTTAATCAAGTATAGACCTAGATGCCCTAACACCGTAGAACCCCTAACAGGTGTCTGCAACTTAGGGGTGAAACGCGTGTTGCAACATCATCCGTGCTTGCGTCACGGACAAACGAGGAAAGAGAAAGGCAGTGTCTAACAACAATCGTGCTTGTGTCACGATGGCACTGCGATGACAACAGAAAACACGGTTATCTAACACCATTCGTGCTTGTGTCGCGAAGGTAACCCTGTGACTCTCCGCCGGTGTACTCAGGTTTAAGGAGGAGTCGAGAGCACACGTGGTTGTGCAGCACACGTGGTTGTGCGATGAGTCCGAGGAGCTAGTGACCCTGTGGCAGAGCAGGGCTGGCGTCAGACTTAGCATTTCCCGGGTGTGTCGCTAAGTCTTGTACGGTGGGACCGTAGCATGAACTTGCTGCGGATCTTTATATGCAGAGTACACTGCATATATTTAGGGCATAATAATAAAATGAATAAATAATTATGTAGGTTCACAGTAAATTTATATAACTGTTTATTTACCTGAAATACCTGTTGATGCTTAGAAATGTGGTTATTATCTGTATATTTGTTATGTTATTAGAACTGCCTTGCTTAGTTCTGCATTTATGTTTATTTTCAGTTTATAAACCTGATGAGTTGTTTAATGATAGCTAAGTGAAATGCTATTCACTGAGCGAGTAGGCTCATACCTCTACTCAAAACATTTTCAGGTTATCATGAGCAGCAGGAAATCAGAAGGATCGATTTATCCTTACACCTAGTCGATAGAAGGTTCGTAGTTAGTAGTTAGAGGTCTCTTAGTCCTTTCCCCTCGATCTTTGGGATGAGGTGTGAGTGAGAGAGTGAATGTATATAAAGATGTAAATTATCTGTTATGCTTTATTTTTATGCCAAACAATGTAATATGTTGTAGACTCTGTTTATATTTCTAGTCAGTTAATAAAGATGCTTCCGCAGTTTGTTTAGTTTCATTTGACAACATAAATCAGATCTTCCTATTAATATTTTTAAAATGTTTTTAAAAGTGAAGAGTGGTTGGCTTATGTGTAAATCCCATCCTGTTGCGTCCTAATCTTGTGGTTTGTGGTTAATGTGAGATTGGGGCGTGACAATACGTGGGTGGAGATCTTACCATAGTACTAGCAAGGCTAAACTTAGGGATTCATCATCTCTAGGATTTTTAGTGGCGTTGCAAAACTCCATCACTATGTCATCTTCATTGTAAAGAAATGTGTGATTGGAATAGGCGCAATCAGCCCATCCAACAGTCTAGAAGTAGAGGTATCTTCAAACACATATATGATGAGGTGGTAATGATTGTCAAACTAGATCCATCACGAGTGTGACTCTCGATGGCTTGATGGGAATGAAAGACGCCATCAAGGAAATATGAGGTAGATCATTGAGGACTCAACGAGGATGGAAGACACCATCAAGGAAACATGAATTAGATCATTGGGGGATCGACAAGAATGAGAATCGCCAATAGGGAAGCCTGAAGTAGATTATTAGAAGAACCATCATTGCACTTGAGAAAGTGCATATGAAAATTGGAGAAGACAATAATTAAATAGATTGGTGAAAATAATATCTTTTATTAATCTTCAACCTTGAAGGTGTAGTATATGTACACTTGATATTAATGAGCTTTGGAAAAGCAACCATCCAAATATGAGATGTAGTAGGATCATCATAGTCTAGTACCTAAGGAAATAAGAGCCCAGAATAAGCACAACAAGCTTTGTCTTGGCATGTGTTAATGATATAATGCGATCATTCAAATCACATAAAGTGATGTCAACTTGAGATAAGTGTAGATAGGCAATCTACATGCATATCGAGACAGGAATACAAAAAGCACAATGTCACTAGAAAAGGCATACATCAATGATGTAGTAGAATCACGATGCTCAGTGGAAATGAAGTTCCATAAAAACATCAGAAAGATGGATATGTGTAATATAAGAAGCTCCATGATGACCATAATATCCTGGACTGATACATAAATTGTTCTGATACTCCTTTTTTCTCATACTCCTTCATATATTTTGAGGACAATAGGGTTTTATTGTGAAAAATGTAGCAGAAGATTACTATGCTCAATACAACATATATGACATATTGTGTCAGTTGTTTTTCAACAAAAATCGATGGCATTATCTTTCACATCGGTTCCTTTAAGATAACCTTTGCAGTTTGACTAGTCGAGAAAACATGGGTAGTGTTTTGTCTTTGTCATCGATCGCTTCTAAAAGTAATCGATGTTATATATCGCCTGTGAAAATAGAATTTGACACAAATTTTTGTGAGCGTTTCATTTGCCTCCAAAAATCCTACATTGTCGATTATTTTCTAAATAACTGATAGGATAAAGAGGTACACGTGTTATTGTGTCCTGCAAAAACCAATTATAGTTTCTCGTCAGTTGTCACTAGAGTGAGTAACGAGAAAAAAATTCCGCGCTATGTGTCCCGTAGAAATTTTCCCATCCTCACTTGGTGTTTCTTGTTGGTTATCCTAACTACAACCAACAACTTAGGTATGGCTGGGTTGCACAGTTAGGTGTCATTGTGTTGTAGACACCTGACAACAAAGTTTTCTTTTAAATCAGTAGTTGTTTGTCTACAGCCGACGACCTACAACCTAGCTCGTCAGTTCTATAAATAACCGACGGGGTAGGTATTACTTAACCCCAAGAGAAACCTTTTCCCCTCCTTTCCCTACCCGCGTTTCTCTAAAAATTAGTGCTTTGATGATTTTACTTGCAATTTATCATGTCTGCCACTTCCTCTACTGCTGCTTCCTCCCCCTTCCAATCGGTGTTGCCAATGCTTCTTCTTCACTATTGATGTTGCTTCCTCCTCCTCCAGCCAGTGCTGCTCCCGCCAGAGCTCCTCTGTCACCTCCACTACTCATGCTAGAGCTCCTCAGCTGCTGCTTCCACATCCTCCAACATATGTCGCCGACGCCACTTCTCTATTGGACGCTACTTTGTCCACTGCTTCTTCATCCTCCAACACCACTGGCAACGCCAACCTCCTTCGACACATGTGGCCTCCTTCTTTCTCTCTTCCTTGTTCTTTTCTCCTCCCTTAGTTCTCCATATCTCTTTCCCCTCTCCTCCTTCCTTCTCTCTCATCCTTCACTGCACTATGATTTTCTCTCAATATTGAGAAGAAATTGTGAAGAGCAGGGGAAGGAAGAGAGGCGAGGAAGGAGGAGAGTGGGAAGGGAGATGGAGATTGATATAATTTTGTGTCAAAATTGTTAATTGATGAAATTGAATTAATGGATATTTAAATTTGTATTTCGTATAAATCGTGTCAAAATTGTGATGAACCAATGGAGATTGTGATGAATAAAATGCTCATTATTGATTATTTGTCTTTTTAGGATTATTATAAGCTCAAAATGGAAGTATATATCAGATGAGGAGAGAATTTTTAACGACCCCGCCTCCCGGTAACCCCCAATTAAGGGAGACCAATGGGCACCATGAGAGGTGACCCCAGACACCAAGCTCAGGAATGAGAAGGTGGTCTATGATGCATGACTATGGAGCACCATGAGAGGTGACTCCCAGGCACCAAGCTCAGGATTGAGAAGATGGCCTTAAGTCAATGGCAAAAGAGAAACCCTAGAGGGGTATGACAGGGTTAGGGCAAAAGCAGTGGAGAATGACATACTAAAAATGTAAAGTGGCTTGTTAAATAATTTGATTGTGATTATTAAATTGTTAGCCATATTTGCAAAATTTTGGTTGTCCCCACATACCAATATATTTCGATATACTGACCGACGTTTTGTTTGTCGGCATTTTAGGAATAACAATTGAAAGAACAAACAATAAAGTGACACATTATGGAAATAAGAAATAAAGTGCAAGGAGGATTAGATAGAATAATTCAAGCTCTGGATAGATATTTTTCCAAAGTTTTCAAAGGTAAGTAAAGTTTTAAATTTTATACCAAATTCCAGTTAGTTAGTAGAGTTTCATAATTATTATTGATTATTTGTTGAACCTTTGATCCGAGTTATTGGATAACGACTCTAACCTTTCGGTCTCCCTTAATTGGGGGTTACCGGGAGGCGGGGTCGTTACAATTGGTATCAGAGCATAGGTTCCTCACTTAATCCTTAATAATTATTAAATTTTACAAATTCCGTAGAACCCAAGGGAGTTATTAGAGGATTATCCGAAAGACAGAGGTGTCTAGAAAAGGATCACGACTGGGGGCTGACAATATTTTCCTCCGCACCGCTAGTCGGAATACGAGGACTCCCGGATCCGTGTGACTGCCTGGCCAAAGTCTTAGGGTATGATTCGAAATAAGATACCTTTAGGACTCTCTCATCTTGTTCATCTCTTCTCAACTCAAATTCTGTTAAGGACCTTAAGGATTAGTGTTTTCTCTCTTTTCCTCACCCTCTTGAGGTATGGGTAAGGTTTATAAGGATTAAGGGATCCTCCACCAAAATAATAAAAAGCATGTAAATAAGATGTCATGGACATAAGCTTAATAGAGTAACCGTAAAAGAATAGATACATGCTTAGTTCGTATGACACGAGTTGTCTTTGCCCTCAGGAGAGACCTGAGGATAGACCTCCTTGGCAGGAGGATGAGTAGAGAGAGTTAGTCTTGGAGGCAGAGACCTCCATTAAAAGTGGATACCTAGCACATCCTTTGAGGATGATGTTAACCCTAACCCTAAGTGAAGGTTAGAAAGATAGGTGACATGATGAGTTAGATGTCATGGTAGACCAGGTGTTTGGATAGACATGCCTTGGATGCCATATGAGCCATGAGAGGTTGGATGACCTAGCACCTTTAGCAACCCAACCCGGGAAAGGGTCGTGCATGTTAGAGCAAAGGGTAGCTCCTTCATGGATGAAGTTAGAGAAGAACCTATAGAACCTATAGGCTTATGTAGGTAGGGTATAGCTTGCACCCAGAGTACGTCGGTGGATGCTAGTAGGTTGAAACACTGGTCAATATGCATCATGGATGGCTTATGGGATGAGCATAAAGGGCTAGGTATAATCTTGAGCCAAACATGAGTTGAGCATAGGCTTCACCCACATAGGGGTATGCTTGTGAGTTGAGCCTTCATGGAGAGAAGACCTCTAGTAGTATGGATGGATGTGGAGTTAGCTCTAGAGAGAGAAAGTAGGACCCCATCATGGAGGATGGAAGCTTAAAACCCCGAAATTTGAGGAACGGTGGGGAGTTCAGGATGATGTGACCTAAGTGGATGATAGTGGTTTCCTTATGCTTGATCCTTGGAGGCTGATGATGTCTTGGTTGCCTTTAGAGGAATCGAACCCTAGAGAGAGGATGATGCTTCTGGTACCTATGTGCCTATGGTATAAGTGGTTACCTGTAGAGATGAGACAAAGAGTGCCTTAGACCCTGAGGAGGTTTAATTAACTAGTTGTGAGGCATTATACCTAGTTTGTTGTCCTTGAGGAGGACTCAACTCTGAGGTGTTTCTCATATAAAAGGAACATGGGAATACATGACCTACCTTGGACATGCTTGATTCATGGTTAAGAGATTGAGCATGCAGTTGGACACCCGAAGGTGAACCTAGGGTTCCTAGGCCTAAGAGGGGAAGCATTGTATCTGATGCTCATGATGAGATTTGAGTCTCTATAGTTTCGCGCATGATACTCCTCATGTTTAGAGGTAAAGGAAACCCCTTAATTTAAGGGTATGTTTGATGAACCCCTCACAACTAAGTTGATCTAATGTTGAGGAAAGAGAACAAGTATGACCTAGCATGGTTTAACAGGTGGTCTGCTTGTGCCTTAGTAGCTGCTGGGTTAGGCATGCTCATGTGAATGTAAACCCAAAGGACGGTTGTGACCTTGTTGTCAAGAGTTGTAGTTTCCTCCCATCCTGGGAGAGGGACCCTTTGGTAGGGTGTATACCAATTTTGATGGTTTTGAGGTAACCTAAAGAGGTTTCATAGGATCTTGAGAAGCTAGGTGAAAAGTACATGGTATGAGAATGAACCCGTAGACCCATGGTTAACCATCTCTAAGTGCATGTGGATGTGTTACCATGGAGGTAACCAGTATGGGGCCTGACCAAGGTAGGTAGGTTGCCATGACCCCTGTGAAAGGATGAAAGACAACCCAAGAATGCAGAGAGAGATGATGAAGGATTGGGTAAGGTTATATGTTGGACATGTACTATGTTAGAATCATGAGTCTATCCTAGGGTCAGGTAGGATTAAGACCGATGGAAGTAGGAGTTGCCTAATTCCCTAGTTGCACATGACCATAGGGTCAGGAGGTAACAACTGTCATTGTCTGAGGGCCATGGGTTAGGAGATTGATCACCTTCATGAACTCATGGGGCCCAAAGGGCAGATGAGTAGGGCACTCTCTGGATGCATAAGGGAAGAAGGATGACCCCAAAAGTGCCGGAACCCTATAAACCCAGAGGAGATGACTAAGGATTGTGTGTAAACCCCAGTAGGTTCGAGACCAGTTTTCCATGGAAGTAATTTTTGATGGTTGTGATGTGGAGATATGAGTTGCACGTTTCAACTTAGATTTGAAGGTGTACTGGCAAGGTGGGATGTACCATCTCTACTCCTGGAATGGGAAGAACTCTGTATTTGGACGTCCACCAAATGCTTATTTCTTCTTGTTATGGGAGTGAGAGATAGGACAATACACATGCCATACACCAAGGATAAAGATGATGTGAGTTGGAACATTGCTACAAGGTATTAGGATAGAAATGATAGCATACATGGATGGTTTACCAACACTAAGAGAAATAAGGCAGTCATCTTATAAGGATGTTTTTTTCCTGCACGAGCTATGTGGAATTTGCAAGTTAACCAAGGTTGAGTTTGATCACCATGAGGATGAGCTCAGAGTTTCTTGATGAAGACAAACTTAGAGTTTGAGATGAGATGATAAGTAGAATATATGGAGGTGTATGTCTTCAACATTACCTAACACCTAAGGATAAGAAGTGGTAATTAATGCTCTGGTTGAGATATAGTTGCCTAGTCTAGCTAGAAGCTAGAAGAAGTTGAGGTTGTTCGACTAACCCTATGTCTGGAAAGAAGATGTGTTTTGGCTAACACACAGATGTAACAAGATATGTTGAACATGTTAATGGTTGTTTGGTTAGCCAGTTTAGTCCTTGATGTAATGAAAGGATGGTGATAGAACCTCGGATGCACTTCCTTGGATAGGAAGGTAATAAAACCTAGTTTAGGGCTTTCGAGGAATCAATCTTGAGGAATCATGACATACCGGAAATCATGGTTTTAAGATCACCAAACACCATGATACTACAAAGATAGTAAGTGATAGTAGCACTTTGGCTGCTTGATATGATGTTGCATGTAGCATGCAAACCAAGGGGTGAAGGATGAATACCAGTAACCCTATGCATGGATATAAAGTATAAAGAGTCCCGAGAGGGAATGGTAATTCATCACTATGGATGTTGTGAGTCTCCCCTAGACCAAGGAAGGTCAAGATGCAATATGGGTCATGGTAGATCGCCTTACCGAGATGACATGAGAAACAAAGAGTACTGTCACGGGACAGATTCGGTTGAACTACATAAGAAAGAGAGATGGTTCAACTACACCATGATGCGAGTTCAAAAGTTCTTGAGTATAACCTAAGGGTTCACTTCCATGAGGTGGTAGTAGATACATGAAGGACTTGATGATGTTATAGTTTATCACCCCTAACTAATGGTTAGTATGATCCAGACTAGAGGGTCTAATGAGAGCATGTGTGCTTGTTCATGGTGATACATAGATACAATTCTTATCCTTTGTAAGATGTGATGATAACCACCATAGCCTTTATCGGGATGAAAGAAGTTCTAGAAGGAGGTTGTGTCGGTCACCACTTCATTAAGATGATGTTGGTGAAGGGGGCCTTACAAAGGTCAGAAAAGAACCACAATGTGTGCAGATGAAGTTGCTTTGATCATGCAATGGCTGAGAGAGAGCCCGGTGGTGACATGAGTCACGAGCTGATGCAAAGCAGACTGACATGCAGTTCACTGTGGGAGAATATAATGTGAAATCCCAACCCCTCTAAGCTACAACTGAGAAATTTGAGTCCCTGATATATGGGTCCGTTTGAGATGGATTGGTGGAGATGGTTGTGTGTGGGCTCTGATCTCCAAACACAAAAGATAAACATAGCGGAAGCGATTCGATTAACAGCGGAATACGAAAATCACGAGAAATTAAAACTTTTCGAAAATGAGATCTTAAAAACCTGAAACTCCTTTTATAAAAGTAAGATGAACTGTTTACATCTCTAATAAATCACTTCTCGAGTGATTATATACGTCATGATACAAAATCTCAAGATTTCAAAATTCTCAGATCAACAAACTCCTAGGACCTGAGTGTACAGAGATGACATAAGACTATTCTGACTACAAGACTAGACAGCACAGTGTTTCCACCTGAAGTCACTGCTGCTCTTGAATTCACTGTTGTTGCTGCTGTCCACCTGAAGATCGGTTCCTTCGACCTCGACGTCCACCTAATGGTAGAAATCTACGGGGTGAGACAATTTTAAATAATTGTCCCAGCGAGAGTTATAACTCTTCGCCAGAAGCTTTATTATAGCAACCAAGAATAACATAGGTAATAAAAGCTCTAAGGTAATCAACAGCAGATTGTTATCAATTAGAACAACAACATTTAAGGAATATGAAAAAACATTTATACTAAGTAATGTATCATCAACCAATGTATTTTGTGGTTCAACCTAAGAAGATATGCTACGCGGTTTATTATGTTTTACAAACATCATTATGCCCTGCGGAGATGAGGTATACCGCTCATACTCCAATCGATCACTATGAAGTCGCATCGGTATCATACATAGGTCATCAAAAGAGCCGGATTCTTATGACCTCATCTTCCTCAGTCAGTATGAGAATCAACATGCAGGACATCTAGTGTCTCTATTACAATAGCTTACCAGGGTATTCTGGTACTTCGCTATTAGAGTCACAGTGGCATTCTGTACTCTCTTCGCCATCGAAAGATTTCTTGTTTATCTCTCATCGATGCGGTATAAAAGATTTCCTCGGGAGGTTAGTGTACATCACCCCGGCATAAACATATAGTGAAGGATTGATAGAATAAAGATACATCTACATCAATTTCTTCACTAGGATGTAAGGAAATTCACATCCATATTACCCCACATATTCAAAAGTATGTGCTCCAGGAATTCCCTTAGGAAAACCTGTTTCACCATCATTTAATTCCTGACAATGATGGATCTATGATCAGGGCTCTACATGATATGATTATACTTGATTAGTTAGGTACATTTCAGTATTCTTTTATCATCATACATGTTTTCAGACATTAATCATTAGCATAGCAGCTATGGAGAAAGAATACTAAATGTAACAAGCCTAACTCCCATCAATTGTCATTTCTCAATATTCTCATCACAAGTCATCTCTTAAAGCATGACCTTGATGGTATTCATGGCCCTCACAGCCTATCAATCTCATAAGGTGCTATTAACAAGGCATCAGGATATATCACTATTCATAAAGCTAACAACATTCTTTTAGTGAATATAGTATCATCATCCATACCTGGATATGATCATTCTTATGAAGAAACCTGCATGGTTAAATCAATTGATAACAGTAAATAACTTATTTAAAGAAGTTGTATCTCCCTACTCATACAAGAGCTAGGTTTCCCTAGTTTTCATCAATTAGGGTTTACTATTCACATTACATGTCATCACCCTAGAATTAGGGTTTACTATTCCCATTACATGTCATCAGCCTAGAATTAGGGTTTACTATTCACCTATTGGTGAATTGATCTCTTAACATCACTATGTATGAGAAACATCATCATTAAAGTCCTCAGGTAAGATTAAGATTCATCAATTATCATATTTAGGGTTTCCATGATCTCATCTGGTGGATCATACCCTAATCATGCACATTCATGTATATTGAAGGTATTTTACTTGAGTTTCCATCATAATTGGTACTTTCTCTCTCCTCTTACTAGTAGATGGTGACTACACCACTCTAGATTTGGTTAGATTAAGTCCTCTTTGATTAACATAGACCAAATCACCATTATTGAGTGATTAGGATTTGGTTAGGACAAAGTATCACTCAATTGAACCTTTCAAGGGAATTTTGGTAATTTACCCATTGACCATCATCATGGGTCAATTCATTAATCATTTGGTCCCTTAACATCTTAGGTTACCATTAGGGTTTAGATTAGATCATCATTGAACCTTTGACACTTTCAAGTGATTAAGTATAATCAACCTTGAAGGTCTCCAATTGGTTTAGGGTTTAACCTTCAATCTTCAACCCATTTGATTCTTTAAATGACCTTGAACTCATTTAACCTCAAACGACCTTGGACCCATTTGAGCCTGAAACGAGTGTGGACCTTCTTGACCTTAAACGGTTGTGGACCCATTTGAATCCAAACGGGTGGGGACCCATTTGAGTCTAAACGGGCGTGAACCCGTTTGAGTTCAAACGAGTGTGAACCCGTTTGAGGTCAAACGAGTGTAGACTCGTTTGGGCTTAAACAAGTGTGGAATCGTTTGGACTCAAACGAGTGTGGACTCGTTTGGGCTCAAACGAGTGTGGACTCATTTGGACTCAAATGAGTGTGGACCAACTTGGGTTCAAACCGCATGAACATAAAGGTAACACATGTTATATTTGAATAGGGTTTCTTATGTTGAAGCCTTTAATTGATCAAGGCCATGTTAACCACTTATAATTTGAGTCAATTAGGATGAGCCTCAATCAATTGGACTCCAATGTGACCCTCAATTGAAAGCCAATTAGGGTTAAGTCTAACTCAATTAGAGTTTCCAATCGGCTAATCATCAATGTTCAACAATATAATTCAAATCAGAGTTGAACCTATCAATTGACCTCCAATTGGGCCCAAACTTGGCTCAAACGGTCTTGAGGTCGTTTGGATGATCTCCAAACGGTCTTGAGACCGTTTGCCCAAAGTTTGAACAAAAATTAAGTTGATTTGATAAGTGTTGAGTCCTAATTAAATTACCAATCAGCACTTTTCATCAATTTATCAATATCTTGTGATTGGACCCTCAAACCATCAAATTTCTTTAACCCTAGACCTCCAAACGGTCTTGCGGTGTCACTAAACGAGTATGAGATCGTTTGGATGAACCCCCAAATGGGTTTAAACTCGTTTGGGTCCTTCAACTCAACACTCAACAAAATCTATATGGAAAACAACAAATTAAACCCGATTAGGGTTAGGGTGTTGAAATGCCTTCAACTCTTAATTGGTTAGGAATTAAATCACGATTATTGGTAGAAATGAAATTCAATATATTATGAAGAGGAACCTCAAACGGTAAATGCTTGGTCAACTCCTTCAAATGGGTTGGAACCCGTTTGCCCAAAGATTCAAGTTAATTAGTTTAGAAAACAGCACTTAATTCAATTCGATTGTCTAATTGATTAACCTTCAACCTACGATTCCTTTGGAGTTAATCCCTCAAATTTGGTGGGTCATTAGCCTACATAATTGTGAACAGAAATTCCAAACGGTCAATGCTTGGTCAACGCCCTCAAATGGGTTGGAACCCGTTTGGCCAAACCGACCTATTGAACCCGTTTGGATTGAAACGTGTGTGAGATCGTTTGACCTATTGGTCCAAGATCGTTTAGTAAAGTTGGATAAGGACCAACATAGGTATTAACGCCCCTTGTCTTCAACCTTGAAACCAAGGTCTGTTCTTCACGAAAAAGCTTGCAAGGGTGCAAGGAAGGATGGGGAAGAAGAAGAACTAATCATAGAAAACAAGAACAAAGATATGCATAACAAAGCTAAGGGTTAGAGTTATAAAACCCGCCTTAAGGTCGTTCCTTGAGCTCCAAGATTCCAAGCTTCAAGTATTTAATGGTATCTTGATCTCCACAGGTCTGCCAATGGTTTCTCTCCAAGGAAAGGTTGGGAAAGATGGCTAGAACAAGAAAGCTAAGTAAGAAAACTATCAAACCAACCTTGTAACATGATATCCTCCATGAATTTGAGCAAGATGATGATCAAAGATTACCTAGAACTGCTTGGCCGTTCTCCTCTTCTCCAGAGCTCTGTCCTAAGTCGGTCTAAGCAAGGAAATAAGAAAGGAAGTGAAGGAAACGTTCCTTTACAAACAAAGGAAGGGTGTATATATATCTTGGGGTCATTTCCAACATAAGGACAACTAGTTTCTCCTTTTCACAACTAGGTCCTTCCTTTCTTTTAGGCACGTCCCTCCTCTTCTTTTCTAAGGTACAACTCTTTCTAAAACCAAGAACTAAAGGCGAGGAAGGTCAACTTATCACTAAGGTACATATGTACATAAGGATCTCCTTACTTACATCTTGATGATTTAATTACAAAGGTGTTCCTTATTATATGATTATTCAAAGGAAGTGCCCCCTTCATCATTATTACTCTAAATGATGTCAAAAGTCATAAAAGATGTTCTAGATGGTGTATTTTATAATTTGCACCCCATATTTGGGTAAATTGCACTTTAATCCAAATTAGGGTTTTTAAGCACAAGGATCATTCCACAAGCTGTATCTTGCTGCCCAAGCTTGGGAAATCCATCTTACCTTATCATATTTACTCATATGATGTCTCATTACCAGAGTAACATCTTAACTTGTGAAATTTGCAAGTTACACCCTTTAACTGGGTAATTTGCACATAGGCCCCTGCATTACCAAATAATTCTACAACATTGTTTTAAAAAGGACAGAAATGAAAATGTATGTTCCTTAGGAACTTAATTACATGCCAAAAGATAATCACAAAGATTTAATTACATATTTAGGCAAAACACCTAGGGTTAACTCATAACCCAGGTCAGGGATGTTACAAATCATCCACCCCTTACAAGGATTTCGTCCTCAAAATCGATAAAACATATTAAGAGAAAAGAGTAGGATATTTCCTTCTCATCTCTTCCTCTAGTTCCCAAGTGGCTTCTTCAACACCACGGTGATTCCAGAGAACTTTTACAAGACTTATTTCTTTCTTCTTTAGCTTTTTAATTCTGTTATCAAGAATTGACACCGGTCCTTCCTCATAAGTTATATCTTCATTCAATTCTACTTCCATAGGTTGTAGAACTGACTCGGTATCGGGATGACATTTCCTTAGCATAGAAATATGAAACACAGGGTGTAGTTTTTGTAATTTTGATGGTAACTCTAGTCTATAGGCTACCTTTGCAACCTGTTCAATGATTGGATAAGGCCCTATAAATCTAGGAGCTAACTTCCCTCTCCTTCCAAAGCGAAAGACTCCTTTCCAAGGTGAGACCTTGAGATACACTTTGTCTCCAACCTGGAACTCCAACGGTCTACGACGCTTGTCAGCATAAGATTTTTGCCTATCTTGTGCAGTCTTAATCTGTTGTTGTATTACTTTAATCTTTTCCGTAGTTTGCTGCACAAGATCAGGACCTAACAATTGATGTTCACCAATCTCATACCAGCATAAGGGTGATCTACAATGTCTGCCATATAAGGCTTCATAAGGTGCCATATTAATACTATGTTGATAGCTATTGTTATAGGCAAACTCTATCAAGCTTAGGTGCAAATCCCAACTTCCTGTGAACTGGAGAACACATGCTCTCAACAGATCTTCTAAGGTATGTATAGTCCTTTCTGACTGTCCATCCGTCTGTGGATGAAAGGTTGTACTAAACCTTAACTGGGTGCCTAGTGCCCTATGTAGCTGTTCCCAAAACCGACTTGTGAACTGAGCACCTCTGTCAGAAACTATGGTGATAGGAACTTCGTGCAAACGCACTATCTCTTGAACATATAACTGGGATAACTTTTCAACAGAATAGGTTGTTTTGACAGGTAAGAAATGTGTTGTCTTAGTCAACCTATCAACAATTACCCAAATGGAATCATGTCCTTTGTTTGTTCTAGGTAGACCAACAACAAAGTCCATGGTTACATGATCCCATTTCCACTGTGGTATGGGTAAAGGTTGCATTGTTCCTGCAGGCTTCTGGTGTTCAGCTTTAACTTGCTGACACACTGGACACCTCAGAACAAACTCAACTACGTCCTTCTTCATCCCAGGCCACCAATACATATCTTTCAAGTTTCGATACATCTTGGTGCTTCCTGGATGCATAGCATACATTGAAGAATGAGCTTCTTCCAGGACTAACTTCCTCAGGTTGTATACATGTGGTACTACCATCCTCCCATGATAGCATGCCACTTGATCATCTGATTCATGAAAACCTTCTCGCTTCTCATCACCATACTCAGATCTGATCTGCTGGACTGCAACATCAACTTGTTGTGCCTCCTTAATCTGCTCTCTTAGGGTGGGTTTGATATGCATCTTAGCCAACAACCCGACAATCCATGACACCTTCATCTGTACATTGTCTTGTCTTAAGGAGATAAGCATATCTCTCCTAGGGCATACTAAAGAGTTTAATTGTGCCCTATCAGAGGATGATGTTACTAATTTCCTGCTCAAGGCATCTGCAACTATATTGTCTTTTCCTAGATGGTAATCTATTATGCAATCATAATCCTGGATTAACTCCATCCAGCGACGTTGCCTCATGTTAAGCTCATGCTGAGAGAAGATATACTTAAGGTTTTTGTGATCTGTGAAAATCTAGAATGTCTCTCCGTAGAGATAATGTCTCCAGATTTTCAGGGCATGAACCACAGCAGCTAACTCCAGATCGTGTGCCAGATAATTCTCTTCGTGTTTCTTAAGTTGTCGTGAAGCAAAAGAAATCACTTGCTTATCCTGCATTAACACACATCTGAGTCCATTCTTGGAGGCATCACAGAAAATTATGTATCCTTTTCCTTGCTCAGGTAACACAAGCACATGTGCACTTGTCAACCTCTCCTTTAACAGCTGAAAAGACTGTTGACACTTATCACTCCAGGTAAAAGGAACATCTTTCCGGGTTAACTTGGTTAAGGGTAGGGCTATAGAACTAAAATTCTTAATAAACCTTCGATAATAACCAGCTAATCCCAAGAAACTTCGAATTTCCGTTGGTGTCTTCGGTTGTTCCCATTGTAGAACAGATTCTACCTTTGTAGGGTCAACACGAATACCCGAGGCAGATATCACATGTCCAAGAAAAGATACTTCCGGCAACCAGAACTCACACTTACTAAACTTAGCATATAGCTTATGTTTTCTTAGCAGAGTTAGAGCCTGACGGAGATGTTGTACATGATGTTGAGCATCCTTACTATAAATCAGAATGTCACCTATGAAGACGACAACACACTGATCAAGGAAAGGTCGAAAAACTCTATTCATGAGTTCCATGAATGCAGCCGGTGCATTGGTTAGTCCAAACGACATAACCGTGAACTCATAGTGACCATATCGTGTCCTAAAGGCAGACTTGGATATGTCACTATCATTAATATGGAGTTGATGATACCTCAAGTCTATCTTTGAGAAGACGGTTGCACCACGCAACTGGTCAAAAAGATCATCAATCCTCAGCAACGGGTACTTATTCTTTATCGTTACTTTATTTAATTGTCTGTAATCAATGCACAACCGCATTGACCCATCTTTCTTTTTAACAAACAAAACTGGAGCACCCCAGGGTGAAGTGCTCGATCGGATGAAACCCTTCTCAAGAAACTCTTGAAGCTGCTTCTTGAGTTCTGCCATCTCAGTAGGCGCCATCCTATACGGTGTCTGGGCTATAGGTTGTGTATCTGGAATCAAATTGATTTCAAAATAAATTTCCCGAGGTGGTGGCACACCTGGAAGTTCTTCAGGAAATACATCTTCAAATTCCCTGACTACAGGAACTTCAGCAGGGTTAGGACTCTCCATGGTAGTATCTACCACAGGGGTCAAGAATGCATAACATCCTTGTCTCATCAACTTATCAGCAACCATTGCTGACACAAGACAGGTGGGTAGAATCTTTCTCTCTCCTTGAAAGATCCATGTGTTGCTTTCATCAAACACAGCCTGCTTGGATTCACAATCCAAGACAACCCTATACCTTTCCAAGGTATCCATCCCAAGAATTATATCAAAACCTTGCATATCAAGTGGTATAAGGTCCACTTGAATGCAATGATCAGAAAAGAAGAGGATGCAGGGAGAGCATACCTCCTACAAAATGGCAGACCCACTCAATGGAGTCTCCAAAAACAAGCTATCTGCCCTATGATTAATTGTCATATTGCAGTTACGAATCACTCTCTGAGTAACAAAGGAGTGTGTAGCACCCGGGTCAATCAGAACAGATACAACGCAGGATTTAGACATATCAGAATATAAAAGTTCCATCTGACCTGCCACTACCCGTGGATTGACCACTGCATCTGGTGGGTTCATAGCATAGAATCTCACTGTCGCCTGGTGTTGAGGTGGTGCTGATGATCCAGCTTGAGACGCTTGTCCACGTCCTCGAGCTGCTCCTTGAGATTGCCTTCTCTGTGATCCCTGTTGACTCTGTCTCTGGGGCTGTGTCACACTGACAGGCCTAGACCTGCAGTCCTTCATCAAATGTCCCACCTTCCCACAGTTGTAACAACTCTTCCCCAGTTGTTGTGGTCTGGGTGGTCCTGTAACTGACATTGATGTTGAACTGTGAGTCTCTTCTAGTGGTAGGCTTCGTCCCCTGCCTATACTCGGTGTCCACTATGTATGAGCACTAGTTCTGGGTGGTGGAGATGTAGGTGCAGAGAATCTAGGCTTCTTAAAGTCTCTAGATGAAGAACCCTGGAACTGTGGATATCTTTTATGGATTTGTCTCTTCTCGACTACAGATTTCTCTATCCTTCGGACTGACTCAATGAAGGTAGCAAACCTCTCCCGATTCTCTAGGGCAGACACGGGAGTAGTCAAGTCGGCGTTTAAACCCTTCTCGAACCTTCTGATTCTTTCTTCTTCTGTGGCTGCCATGTGCGGACAAAACCGCAATAACTCCATAAACTTAGCTTCATACTCGCTAATTTTCATCATGCCTTGCCTCAATCTCTCAAAATGAGAGATCTTCTCATCTAGGAAGGTCTTTGGAAAATATCTATTGATAAATTCCCGACAAAAATCCTCCCACGAGATCTCCACTCCAGGCCTCTTCTGCTCTTCCATGGTCCACCAATGACCAGCACTTCCCTTGAGAAGATAGACAGCATGTCTAACCTTCTCAACTTCTGGGATGTTGATGATTCTAAAAGCTTTCTCCAACTCGGTTAACCACAGATCGACATCTGCAGGATCAGCTGTTCCAAAGTATTTGGTTGCTCCGACACGACGAAGTCGCTCGAACGTCTTACCGATACCTTGTCCTTCAGGCTGGGCAAGTGCCCTAGGTGCAGGCATGGGCATCCTGTCAGTGATGTGTGTCATAGCAGTCATAAACTGCCCGAACATAGTTTGAACAGCTGGGTTTCCCATGTCAGCTGGGTCAAACTGAGGTGGTTCTCTGGGTGGCTCAGGTACATGTTGCTCTATTTCTAGGTTCCTTGCACCTTCCCGAGGCGCAGCAACACTACTTTCGGCCTCATACTCCTCCTTTGGTCCAGACATCCTTAATTATCTTCTTTTCCTGAGGAGCAGAAGACTCTATTAGATAAGAAAGAAGTACTAAGGATAGACTTGACACTCTAAGTCCTATGTCTCTATAGACTCAGCGAACCTAGAGCTCTGATACCACTTAATTGTGGGCTCTGATCTCCAAACACAAAAGATAAACATAGCGGAAGTGATTCGATTAACAGCGGAATACGAAAATCACGAGAAATTAAAACTTTTCGAAAACGAGATCTTAAAAACCTGAAACTCCTTTTATAAAAGTAAGATGAACTGTTTACATCTCTGATAAATCACTTCTCGAGTGATTATATACGTCATGATACAAAATCTCAAGATTTCAAAATTCTCAGATCAACAAACTCCTAGGACCTGAGTGTACAGAGACAACATAAGACTATTCTGACTACAAGACTAGACAGCACAGTGTTTCCACCTGAAGTCACTGCTGCTCTTGAATTCACTGTTGTTGCTGCTGTCCACCTGAAGATCAGTTCTTTCGACCTCGACGTCCACCTAAAGGTAGAAATCTACGGGGTGAGACAATTTTAAATAATTGTCCCAGCGAGAGTTATAACTCTTCGCCAGAAGCTTTATTATAGCAACCAAGAATAACATAGGCAATAAAAGCTCTAAGGTAATCAACAGCAGATTGTTATCAATTAGAACAACAACATTTAAGGAATATGAAAAACATGTATACTAAGTAATGTATCATCAACCAATGTATTTCGTGGTTCAACCTAAGCAGATATGCTACGCGGTTGATTATGTTTTACAAACATCATTATGCCCTGTGGAGATGAGGTATACCGCTCATACTCCAACCGATCACTATTAAGTCGCATTGGTATCATACATAGGTCATCAAAAGAGCCGAATTCTTATGACATCATCTTCCTCAGTCAGTATGAGAATCAACATGCAAGACATCTAGTGTCTCTGTTACAATAGCTTACCAGGGTATTCTGGTACTTCACTATTAGAGTCACAGTGGCATTCTGTACTCTCTTTGCCATCGAAAGATTTCTTGTTTATCTCTCATCGATGCGGTATAAAAGATTTCCTCGGGAGATTAGTGTACATCACCCCGACATAAACATATAGTGAAGGATTGATAGAATAAAGATACATCTACATCAATTTCTTCACTAGGATGTAAGGAAATTCACATCCATATTACCCCACATATTCAAAAGTATGTGCTCCAGGAATTCCCTTAGGAAAACCTGTTTCACCATCATTTAATTCCTGACAATGATGGATCTATGATCAGGGCTCTACATGATATGATTATACTTGATTAGTTAGGTACATTTCAGTATTCTTTTATCATCATACATGTTTTCAAACATTAATCATTAGCATAGCAGCTATGGAGAAAGAATACTAAATGTAACAAGCCTAACTCCCATCAATTGTCATTTCTCAATATTCTCATCACAAGTCATCTCTTAAAGCATGACCTTGATGGTATTCATGGCCCTCACAGCCTATCAATCTCATAAGGTGCTATTAACAAGGCATCAGGATATATCACTATTCATAAAGCTAACAACATTCTTTTAGTGAATATAGTATCATCATCCATACATGGATATGATCATTCTTATGAAGAAACCTGCATGGTTAAATCAACTGATAACAATAAATAACTTATTTAAAGAAGTTGTATCTCCCTACTCATACAAGAGCTAGGTTTCCCTAGTTTTCATCAATTAGGGTTTACTATTCACATTACATGTCATCACCCTAGAATTAGGGTTTACTATTCACATTACATGTCATCACCCTAGAATTAGGGTTTACTATTCACCTATTGGTGAATTGATCTCTTAACATCACTATGTATGAGAAACATCATCATTAAAGCCCTCAGGTAAGATTAAGATTCATCAATTATCATATTTAGGGTTTCCATGATCTCATCTGGTGGATCATACCTTAATCATGCACATTCATGTATATTGAAGGTATTTTACTTGAGTTTCCATCATAATTGGTACTTTCTCTCTCCTCTTACTAGTAGATGGTGACTACACCACTCTAGATTTGGTTAGATTAAGTCCTCTTTGATTAACATAGACCAAATCACCATTATTGAGTGATTAGGATTTGGTTAGGACAAAGTATCACTCAATTGAACCTTTCAAGGGTATTTTGGTAATTTACCCATTGACCATCATCATGGGACAATTCATTAATCATTTGGTCCCTTAACATCTTAGGTTACCATTAGGGTTTAGATTAGATCATCATTGAACCTTTTACACTTTCAAGTGATTAAGTATAATCAACCTTGACGGTCTCCAATTGGTTTAGGGTTTAACCTTCAATCTTCAACCCATTTGATTCTTTAAATGACCTTGAACTCATTTAACCTCAAACGACCTTGGACCCATTTGAGCCTTAAACGAGTGTGGACCTTCTTGACCTTAAACGGTTGTGGACCCATTTGAATCCAAACGGGTGGGGACCCATTTGAGTCTAAACGGGCGTGAACCCGTTTGAGTTCAAACGAGTGTGAACCCGTTTGAGGTCAAACGAGTGTAGACTCGTTTGGGCTTAAACGAGTGTGGACTCGTTTGGACTCAAACGAGTGTGGACTCATTTGGGCTCAAACGAGTGTGGACTCGTTTGGACTCAAACGAGTGTGGACCAACTTGGGTTCAAACCGCATGAACATAAAGGTAACACATGTTATATTTGAATAGGGTTTCTTATGTTGAAGCCTTTAATTGATCAAGGCCATGTTAACCACTTATAATTTGAGTCAATTAGGATGAGCCTCAATCAATTGGACTCCAATGTGACCCTCAATTGAAAGCCAATTAGGGTTAAGTCTAACTCAATTAGAGTTTCCAATCGGCTAATCATCAATGTTCAACAATATAATTCAAATCAGAGTTGAACCTATCAATTGACCTCCAATTGGGCCCAAACTTGGCTCAAACGGTCTTGAGGTCGTTTGGATGATCTCCAAATGGTCTTGAGACCGTTTGCCCAAAGTTTGACCAAAAATTAAGTTGATTTGATAAGGGTTGAGTCCTAATTAAATTACCAATCAGCACTTTTCATCAATTTATCAATATCTTTTGATTGGACCCTCAAACCATCAAATTTCTTTAACCCTAGACCTCCAAACGGTCTTGGGGTGTCACTAAACGAGTATGAGATCGTTTGGATGAACCCCCAAACGGGTTTAAACTCGTTTGGGTCCTTCAACCCAACACTCAACAAAATCTATATGGAAAACAGCAAATTTAACCCGATTAGGGTTAGGGTGTTGAAATGCCTTCAACTTTTAATTGGTTAGGAATTAAATCATAATTCTTGGTCAAAATGAAATTCAATATATTACGAACAGGAATCCCAAACGGTCAATGCTTGGTCAACTCCTTCAAATGGGTTGGAACCCGTTTGCCCAAAGATTCAAGTTAATTAGTTTAGAAAACAGCACTTAATTCAATTCGAGTGTCTAATTGATTAGCCTTCAACCTATGATTCCTTTGGAGTTAATCCCTCAAATTTGGTGGGTCATTAGACTACATAATTGTGAACATAAATTCCAAACGGTCAATGCTTGGTCAACACCCTCAAATGGGTTGGAACCCGTTTGGCCAAACTGACCTATTGAACCCGTTTGGATTGAAACGAGTGTGAGATCGTTTGACCTATTGGTCCAACATCGTTTAGTAAAGTTGGATAAGGACCAACATAGGTATTAACGCCCCTTGTCTTCAACCTTGAAACCAAGGTCTGTTCTTCATGAAAAAGCTTGCAAGGGTGCAAGGAAGGATGGGGAAGAAGAAGAACTAATCATAGAAAACAAGAACAAAGATATGCATAACAAAGCTAAGGGTTAGAGTTATAAAACCCGCCTTAAGGTCGTTCCTTGAGCTCCAAGCTTACAAACTTCAAGTTTTTAATGGTGTCTTGAGCTCCACAGGTCGGCCAAGGGTTTCTTTCGAAGGAAAGGTTGGGAAAGATGGCTAGAACAAGAAAGTTAAGTAAGAAAACTATCAAACCAACCTTGTAACATGATATCCTCCATGAATTTGAGCAAGATGATGATCAAAGATTACCTAGAACTGCTTGGCCGTTCTCCTCTTCTCCAGAGCTCTGTCCTAAGTCGGTCTAAGCAAGGAAATAAGAAAGGAAGTGAAGGAAACGTTCCTTTACAAACAAAGGAAGGGTGTATATATATCTTGGGGTCATTTCCAACATAAGGACAACTAGTTTCTCCTTTTCACAACTAGGTCCTTCCTTTCTTTTAGGCACGTCCCTCCTCTTCTTTTCTAAGGTACAACTCTGTCTAAAACCAAGAACTAAAGGCGAGGAAGGTCAACTTATCACTAAGGTACATATGTACATAAGGATCTCCTTACTTACATCTTGATGATTTAATTACAAAGGTGTTCCTTATTATATGATTATTCAAAGGAAGTGCCCCCTTCATCATTATTACTCTAAATGATTTCAAAAGTCATAAAAGATGTTCTAGATGGTGTATTTTATAAGTTGCACCCCATATTTGGGTAAATTGCACTTTAATCCAAATTAGGGTTTTTAAGCACAAGGATCATTCCACAAGCTGTATCTTGCTGCCCAAGCTTGGGAAATCCATCTTACCTTATCATATTTACCCATATGATGTCTCATTACCAGAGGAACATCTTAACTTGTGAAATTTGCAAGTTACACCCTTTAACTAGGTAATTTGCACATAGGCCCCTGCATTACCAAATAATTCTACAACATTGTTTTAAAAAGGACAGAAATGAAAATGTATGTTCCTTAGGAACTTAATTACATGACAAAAGATAATCACAAAGATTTAATTACATATTTAGGCAAAACACCTAGGGTTAACTCATAACCCAGGTCAGGGATGTTACAATGTGTTTGGCCTTGCCCCTCAGGATAACATAATGAATAATGTGTTTCATGAGTCCAATCTAGAGCACTATGTGAGGTACCCAAGCCATGTGCTGAGCCTTGAACCTATTCAACTTTTAAGAAGTTGAAATGTCCTGATTCACCTATGAGGGTATGATATACCAAGGTAAAAAAAAGAACTCAGATGGAAGAATATGAGATGATGAAGGTTCTTGGAAAGCACCATGGAAAGGGTGATGCCACATGGGAGCCCTGATGGACATATGAAAGGCTTATCCTGAACTGTTTGTTTGCTTGACGAAATTTTGAGGACAAAATTCTTATAAGAGGGGAAGGATGTTACAACCCCAATTTTTGGGTTCCTTGGTGAGAAATGTAATTTCTCATATTAACGATATTGGAACAAATAATGATATAATTTGTTTTGAATAAATGGTTTTCGTTTACAATAGCCTTGATGATGGTGTTGTGGGCTTTATTGGCTATTGGGCCCAATAACAAGGAAATTCAATTAATTAATGAATAATTGAATATTTGAGAAAAGAAAAATGTGGAAACCTTTAGAAGGCAAATCCAAAGAGGGATTTCGTGCCTCATGGGTTCCAAGGAGTCCAAAAGTTGCATAAAGAGTGCAATAAGAAAAGAAAAGATCAATTAAGTATTTCTTTATTAAGAAAGAAATTGAAAATATTGATGAAATAGGGAAAATACATGAAAAGAGGTATAATTGAGTTATCCTTAGAGGAATTTCGTATCCCAAGGATTCCTAAGGTTGAAAGGAATACCAATGAGGAAAATAAAAGAGAAATAAAGAGAAAACCTCAAAAAGAGATATTTTAATGAGAAATAAACAAGATAATGTGAAATAATGCATATTGATGATGCATTTAAGGATAATGAGTATTCCTTAAAAAGGAATTTCGAATTCCTAAATATCAATGCAATAAGGAATATCAAGAAAATATGAGATAATGAAGAGAGAGAGATGGTTGCTTCACAACCAAGGAAAGTATGTTTCCTTTCAAGTTTGGGACTTGAGTCCTCATGGAGGCACGACTTAGGGCTTCGATTCTCACCCTATATAAAGGGGTAAAGCCCTGGTCGAAGTCCAGAGAGAGATCCCAGGCAAAACAACCTTTCCTCCTTCTTCTTTCCATGCTAACCCTAACCAAGAGGGTAGGGAGAATCTTGGTGCAAACGAAGGATCAAGGAGTGGCCTGGATGGTGGCTTGGTGCTCCCATAAGAGACCTAAGGAAGCTTCACCCTCATCTTCCTACTCTAACCCTACCCAATACCTACAAAACACATGTAACCTAGATGTAGATCGCAGCACTAGTCCTCTTAAGATCGGATGTCTTGGCCGTGGGTCGAGGTGTGGATGGACGCGTGGGGATGCAGTGTAGGTAGGGAAAGAGTTCTGAGTAGGTTCACGCCCTAAAAAGGTGGGAGAAGATCCCGCAGCATGGCTGCAACGTAGTTTGAGCCGCAAACCTTCTGGGCTTGCTCGCGACCATTGTGGCCACAGCTTGGAGAAGGTTTGCGTGTTCCAGGGTATGGCGGGAGTAAGAGCACCCTCCCTGATGGCTGTCGAGGCCAAGAGAGGCAAGGAAGAACACACCAAGGCCGCAGATCGGCGGCTAGGGCGGCTGCGAATCTGTTGCTCGAGGTTGAAGAAGGATTGATGTGCATTGGACGATTCTACCCTCAGATTAAAAAAGGACGGACAACTTAAGTGAGGGGTAAAAGCGACATTTGGTTATGTTCTCAAGTCAAGCGGGTGCATTGCATGGCAAGGAGGCGCCGTGGCGCTCTCCGATTGGTCCAGAGTAAGTGAATTTCATTAAATTCATAACTTTTTAATGGTAGCCCAGTTGGGGACATAAAATACATGAATCTTGCTCAGAATAACGAGGGGAGTCTAATAAAAATATAGTTAGAAACTAATTCCTCTTGTAATTCAAAAAGTAATGGAAGATAATAACTTTAATACATTTTTTTTTAGCAATCTGAACATCTTCATTACTAAAAAGCCATACGACATCTACACATGGGAAAAGTGATACTGGAAGTACATACAACCACCAAGAACAGGGTTATCAGATCACCAAAACTCATATTGGAAAGATAATAAAACGCTTATGTATTGATCTCTTTTTCACAAGGATGACATAAGCAGCTTTTCATAAGAGATTCCTTCAACCTAAGCATAGATCGGTGGTGATAAATCTGCAAATGAAACATATGCAGACCAATATTCTCTGCCACAAGCAGAGCCATATACCCAGTAGTAAATCTGAACAGAATAAAAACGAGAAAGACTTGTAGCTCCCAAATAGAGAGAGCAACAACGCCGACAAGCAGCGACAACAACACCGACGAGCGGCGAGAAATGGGCAGAAGAACCTGCCGCAAAGAAAAACAAAAAAGAAAGACAAGGAAAACCTGAGAAACAGTAAAAGAGAGGGGACAGAAGACCCGAGCCATCCCGATCATCTCCCAATGGGGCTCCCGGTGAGTACCAGACTCACAGAGGAACAGCAAAGCCACTTCAGTCACCCACTGCCATGAAAAGTCTGCACCCAGCCAGGATCCAGTGCGTAGGCTCCCCGTACCCGAAGGAGACAGCCAAGGTACCTGCGGAGGTTGAAGCCCGCGCCAGAGGGGGACACCCCAGAAGGGTCGCGGGAAACCACAGAGGCTAGATAGATCCGAGATGGAGGCGGGAGAGGAGATCACCCGGGGGGAGACGGGCTGGGCGCGCCGACCGTTGCCCTCCCCCCAGGCGGTGAAGACGAGCCCTAGGTCGATCGCCCGAGCAGAGACTCACGCGGAGCGGCCTAGTAACTTTAATACTTTAATGTTTAAAGAACCCTATTTTGAGTTTATTAATATATTTAATAGGGTTTAATGGATGATTAAAGTTGATATTAGCCTATTAATGATAAAAATGAACATTAAGAATAAAAAGGATGAACTTTGCATGTAATTCGGTTAATTTAGAGTTTATGTGCATAAATAGGCTTTAATGGGCCTTAAAACCCTAATGTTGGTAATTAGGATTACTAATGGCTTTAATTATTTGATTTCATGTATAGAACTGAGTTTTCATGGTAATAAGCTATTTCGAGCATTAAAGTTCCTAATTTGTGGATAATTAACCTTAATATAGAAATTAGGGTTTTTGAATGAATCAAGGTAGAATTAATAATAAATAACGTTCATATGAGTATTAGATCATGATGAACTATGAATTGATGATATCCGAGCATAATGACTTTGTCATAGATTAAAAAAGGTAAAAGTGATAGCTTTAATGTAAAAGAGGCTTAATGAACTTATTTAATGGTTAAATGTGCCTTTAATCCAAAATTGAGGATTAGATGTTGAAATAATTAGGGTTTGTGATCAATTGCGTTAAATTAGGGTTTGAAATAGTAAAAGATGAAGGGAAACCCTAACTGCAATGGAAACCCTAAAAGTGGACTAGAAATACTAGGAAGCGAGCTACATTTAATAGATCTTAATGACATGAGTAATAAAAGGGAACTGAATGATTGTTTCAGGATCTTATTGAATGCTTGCTTGCCTATTGTTGCTTGGATTATTTCTGTCTCACATCAGCTTGACAGGTATGTGGTTAATTATGATTAATCACATTAGTTTCCTGAGGGTTTTCCGAATGTTTCCTCGCATTGAATGCAATCTAAACAGTTTGGATGTTCATACTACATTTATAAAGTCACTAGGGCTATCACAGTTATATATATGTGTGTGAATTCTCGCACCTACATGCCACCCTAATGGAAGATGCCATAAAGGTCAAGCCCAGGAGGGTAGACCAATGGGCACCATGAGAGGTGACCCCAGACACCAAGCTCGGGAATGAGAAGGTGGTCTATGATGCATGACTATGGAGCACCATGAGTGGTGACTCCTAGGCACCAAGCTCAGGATTGAGAAGGTGGCCTTAAGTCAATGGCAAAAGAGAAACCCTAGAGGGGTATGCCAGGGTTAGGGCAAAAGCGGTGGAGAATGACACATTGAAAATGTAAAGTGGCTTGTTAAATATTTTGATTGTGATTATTAATTTGTTAGCCATATTTGCAAAATTTTGGTTGTCCCCACATACCAGTATATTTCGATATATTGACCGACGTTTTGTTTGTCGACGTTTTAGGAATAACAATTGAAAGAACAAACAGTAAAGTGACACATTGTGGAAATAAGAAATAAAGTGCAAGGAGGATTAGATAGAATAATTCAAGCTCTAGATAGATAGATTTCCAAAGTTTTTAAAGGTAAGTAAAGTTTTAAATTTTATACCAAATTCCAGTTAGTTAGTAGAATTTCATAATTATTATTGATAATTTGTTGAACCTTTGATCTGGGTTATTGGATAACAGCTCTGACCTTTCGGTCTCCCTTAATTGGGGGTTATCGGGAGGCGGGGTCATTACAGAATTAAATTCTAGGGCTCATATTAATGATTTTTGTGACACCTAACTTCACGTGGATCTCATTTGTGAATTCGAATCATATGAGTTCCCCCATTTTGTGAATTCAAATGTGAACAAACCCTAATTTGTGAATTCGAATGTAAACCCTAATTTGTGAATAAACCCTAATTTGTGAATTTCAATATGTAAAGAAACCCTAATTTGTGAATGAATGATAATTTGTGAATTCAAATATGTAAACAAACATAATATGTAAATAAACCCCAATTTTTAAACTATGTCCTTGGCTTAGAAACCCGTATGAGATTTACTCATTAGGAGTAAACCTTGGATAGTCCTCGATATGTATATATTCTTGAGCAATTCATCTCAATTAGGATGTAAGTGTATAATGTGTGTTTGATTTCAATAAATTTTGAAAACATTTCCCCTTTTGTTCTCTAGGTACATATGCAGGTGGATTTTCCCCATCTACATCAATGTACTTAGAGAACTGTGGGGAATACTGCCAAAATCTATTGACATTGAACATGCATTATACACTTACTAGTGAGATGAAGTGCTCAAGAATGGGATAGTGGTACACATTCATGAATGTGAATTCTACTAAATCATTAGGGCTCAAATATTCAAACATTTTTTCCTAAAATTAACTTATTAGCTAGAACCTGATGAGCTACTAGTTTCCCATCTGATCAAAGAAATGGATTGATCATGGATGTCTAAACCAAATCGCTGCACTCTGGAGTTTATTAATGGTCTCAATGAGTTTGTAAAATTTGCTAAGGAACATAGAAAACACACATGGAGATATGTTCTATTTCCCCTATAGGAATTGTAGTAACAACCTAAAAGTTGACACTGTTGACACGATCAAAGATCATGTACTATGTAATGGCATTATACACGTGACACCCTTTGACACACAAAATGAGATTACTATAAACCAAAGTGTAGAAACAAACACTACTACATATTATCGAAAAACACTAGAAATTAAAATTGATTATGGTAAGGGCCCAAAATAAAAAAGCTTATCACAAGAAGATCCAAAGACGCTTTCCATCTGTATTATATCATCTGAAACAATGTTATGTACATCATGATGCATAAAAGGAACAACTATCACACACGATATAGGTTCCACTTACATCAACCTATACAACAACCAATTATACAACCAGAGGCGATCAAACCCAAAACTCTCATCGATATCATCATCAACAACATGAGCAAAGCCATATACAAAAACTACCCCAAGGACCTGAGTGTATAGGGATGACTCTTAGACTCTAACAACAAAAGACTAGCAAGCAACACACCAAGCTTAGTAGCTATTATCCTTCTTGCTGTTTCTCGGCTTCCACAACACGATCTCTACATCCTCGTGCACGGCCACCTAAAATATGTGGGAAACCCATGGGGTGGGATTCCAAATCTCAGTGGGAGATATAACACTTCACCAACTCTATTATAACACATATATGATATGTAAAGAGCAGATAGTAAGGTCATTAATATGATATGCAGGTGTAGTACTCATATAAGAAGAAGTGTCATCATCATCAACTAAGCATATTAGATTTCTATATTAGAGTAGATATGATTAACTAAACAAATCTGGTAAATGCATCAATCAGTAGAATAGTTGTATCACTAAGAAGGACAATGAAGAACATGTATATCATCTATCAACTATATTATACAAAGTAAGCAAGGCCTAATCCAATATTTCTATATTTGATCCTATGCAAGTATACTACATAGCTGATTATGTGTTTAATTATGTCTTGAGGATTTGAGTTGTACCACCCAAATTCAATTGATCACTACTAAGTAAAAATTGAAGCCATACAAGGTCCATGGAAGAGTCAGAAATCACGACCTCACCCACTCAATTAGTACGAGTGAACCTACAGTGATATCGCAAGGCAAACTATTATTAGCGACATATAGTCCAACTGTACAAGTCTAGCCCGCCTTGGTACAAGTCACGACACTAGTGGAACTGAGCTACAAAATGAATGCTATAGAAAATTAATACTTCAATTTCATTTTCTGGTAATATGATGATATGTACCAAAATGAAATCTCTTGAAACTGTTCAAGGAGATTATAAATGAAGTGTGACATTGATGAAAGTATCAAGATACTTTGATATGATCAAAAGTTAAAATACCTTTTATCAATAACTTGAGTACCTTCATGAATGAACTGTGATAATGTATCACAAGTCAAATCCATCTGAAAATGAGGATGTGTCAGAATGAAGGAATTATACCATAATGAGTCATGATATAATTATCAATTAATCTTCTTATACCCTTAAAAATATGTACCTATCACTAAATAATGTAGCACGTGAATGGTTTGTAAGACATCATATATGATATGATTTGGGAATAAACCAATACGTCTAAAGGATTGAAACCCACATTGAGAAAGTGGTTTCTTGAGAAGGTTTACCATAAACAATGATTGTTGAACATTACTATTAATCTCAATCCAACAACAAAATTGTTTTGTCAATAGGATAATTGAGTTCTTAAAAAAATCAGTGGGAGTGAAAGTAATACTCAAAGTGTTTGAGATCAACAATATGGGTGCAATGAGAATAATGAGAATCACAAGTTGTTGTGGAATCTCAGGTTCATCATATAACACAAAACAAAATATTCTAGTAGAACACATCTAAGATTGGAGAATTGTGAATCCAACGATTCAGATGGTTTGGTCATACAAGATGAGCCAACTACTCAACTAGAAGCTATTTCTAAGTAATATGGAGTCCATGTAAGCTAACACGGTATAACCTTGATAGTGCCACCTAAAGGGTGCAATAGGGTCTTATGATCAAGACCTACATGGATAACATCAAAGGACAAATTGGTTGAATAAATCAAGTTCAAGTTGTTGAACATGATAGAAATTCATTTACCAATTGTCATGCTTGTTGTTATATTTAGAATGGACTATGATATTTTTCATATGAAGATGGAAATTGGATTCCTTAAGGGAATACATTAGAGGATGTGTAGGTGACACAACCTAAAAGGTTTCATAACTTCATGAATAAAAATTAAGTCCATAAACAAAAAAGTTCAATCTGGGATTGAAACAAGCAACTCATAAGTGGGATCTTTTGACTTGACAAGATAGTTAGAGAGTTTGACTTGAATCAAGACAAAAACAATTTGTGTTTACAAAAGATTTAGTGGGATCATATATGAATATTCCACATATGATGAGGAATAACATCTCAATATTGTGAATATTGAGAACGAGCATGAAAACTACCTTATGCAATAAAGGACTAAGTGAAACATCTTATGAGATTAGGATCAAGATCTATGAGATAGTTCTTGAAGGTTTCATAATGGAAGTTTATGCATGTACAATAGTGATGTGTTGAAAGAGTTCAACATGGAAGGATTCAATGAGAGAGAATTCAGATTAGTCTCTCATGAACCCTATATTCCAATTCTTGTGAAGAATGGGAATATCATGAATAAGATTCCATGGGCCAGTCCATTAATGGATCTTTCATGTAAGCTATTAACAAGATTATCCCATATAATCTTGTATGTATTGGACATGACAAGATGATATAAATTCCAATAAAGGTTATTGGAAAGTCATTAAAGATATCCATTAGTACTTGAAAAGTGACTAAGGATAAATTGCTAGCCCATGATGATAGAAATAAAAGGGAAGAGTTGGATGTAAAGGGTTACATTGATGAAAGCTTCCATAAATGACTAAGGTTGATCACAAAATAAAATATTTTTTGATTTTAAAAGAGAAAATATGTGAGTAGTTGGAAAGGTTCCAAACTAATAGCCATTAATACTATTTTACATTAGAAGCTGAGTATACTTGTGTTATGAACACAAAGTAATACTATATGGATATAGAGGTTCATGGGATGAACTTATAGATGTTCCAACCATTGATGAATCAGTAGAAATATTATGACCACAATGGAGCTAATTGTTAGGCAAGGAATATTAGATACCATATTACGACGGTTTCATCTCAAAGCAAACAGATAAGAAACATGCAATATCCCGACTGTAAGAAAAGTGTTGCTAACCTACTAAATCAGTACTAGCGCAGCAGAAGCATGTTGGATATGTTTAGATCACTAAGGATGAGATATGTTGATGATTGGCTCTAACTACAAGTGGGAGTCTGTTGGTAAGGTATGTTCGTAGAGCCAATCATATGATAATTGATGTAACATACCAGATCTAGAACCCTACCCTAGAACTTTGACCTTTTGGGTTTGACCAAACCAGGTTGAGGTTAGGATGATCCTAATAATATAATGCATGGATAATGTGATATGATATGTCATATAATTCATTTGGTGATAATAACATGATAAATAACTTAATTTCGTGCATAATATGATGTTAATGGGCCGTTAGTGGTCCATATGGCATATCTCACATAATAAAATCTCAAAAGAGTAAATAGATTTTAGATTTGTAATCTACACATTAAAATTATCCTACATGTCAATTTTCATTTAATTTGGACAACCATGAAATAATATGGTAAGTTAAGAGAGAGAGAAATTGCCTAAAAAGTGTAATTAATAAATAAATATAATAATTGACTCCAAAAGAGGAAAATAATCTTAGATTTGTAATCTACATCATAAATATAGACTTTGAATAAATTTTTATCCAATTTGGAAAAAGTTTGCTTAAAAGATTAAATCTGGAAAGAAAAAGTGTATGGAACCTTCAAAATATTAAATAAATATTTAAACAAATCCAATATGTAAAATTTATGGCAAATTCATGTCCAACACATTAAATATGACTTGTGTGTCAAGTTTCATAAAATTTGGATAATCCTAAAGCCATTAATGGAGGAGGAAAGAGAAAATATGATTTAATTTGTTTAACCCATTAAAAGTTTCCAAAAGGAAAAACTAAGTGCATAATCGGAATCTACATGCCTTAATTGGCCTCTATGCAAAATTTTATATAATTCGGATAATGTTGGAGCCCTCAATTAAGAAAGAGAAAAAAAAGAACTAATGCTTTCCAACTTTGGTTTAATCGGTTTTGATTTTGGTTTATTTTGTCACATGTCACGCAATTGTCGGTTGGTTTCTGATTTTCCTTCTTATGTGCCTCCTCATAGTGACCGTTGGATCTTGAATGGATGACATTCGGTCGTCTCCTACCTTGAGTAGGAGCCCGGCTCGGATTGCTCTATACTCTGATTTTTCATTTTGATCGTTCTCCCTCCCTCCACCGTTCTTTACGATTTTTGTTCTGTTGTGATCCGGAGAGGATTCCACACAACCAGACCCCTAACTTAACCCCTCTCATTTCCTATATAAGAAAAACCCAATTCTCCTTCTTCCTGTCTCAACACCATGATAGGAAAACCTCTCCTCTTTGCACCCCGCCTTCGCGAGTGGGCTCAGAAACACTCCTCGACCCTCCTCCAACTCTTCTCTTCTTCCAATTTCTCTGTTGGTCGAATTCTGGGCCGTCGACAAGCTAGTTGCTCCCCATGCCTTGCAGCGAGCTATTTTGAGGCTCTGTGCTACCAACACTTCAATTGATTTTAGTAGTAAGTTTGAGAAGCCTTACTCTTTGTTTCCTTGTTCTTGTTTTCTCAGATGATCATGGTTTGCAGTATTGCCCAAATCATTCCTGGGATGCAGCTGCTTTGTGACGCTCTTGGAGCGGGCGAGAAGGGGGAGAAGTCCCTATGTGTTTTCTCTATTTTACCCCCCTTCCTTTCTTTCTAAGCTTTTTCCTCTGGGGGCAAAAACGTCTTTTCACGCCCATGTTTCTTTGCTTGGGTGAGTCAAGGCTGAGGATTGATGCAGTGACTTGTCCGGCCCTGATTGGGCCAAGACATGCGGGCCCAGCCTGCTCTTCCCTTTCTTTTAGTGGATTTTCTTTGTCTATGTGGCTTTATCAGATTTCTTGATTGGTCGGTTTTGGAAAATTAATAACTAAAAATCTACTGGTCAGAAAAATAAAAATAAATACTCGTTGGATTCATAAAAATGCAAGCTTTCGAATGGTGTCTGATTTGTTGCCTGAATATGATGTTTTAAAGGGGTGATTTAATGGATCTAATTAAATAAGATAATAACTTGTATAATTCATAACTAATAATTTATAAGTCAGAAAAATATAATAAAATATGTTTTGAACTCAGGAAAATATAACCTAAAACATGGCATCATTTTGATAACCTAATTCACATGTTAATAAAAAGGCGATTTTTAGAGTTTTGTATAATTAATGGAAACCTAACCCTAATTCCACATATATGCTTAATATGTTCTTTGGATGCCTAGGCTTGGACCTAGATGTGACTTTGGATCGTTGACTCTGAAGTTGAGGTATGTTGTATCCCCTATTACTTCATGTTGAGCAATTCACCTATATTTTGTCTTTCTCTTGGTCCTATGGATAATAGCCTACACAATATGTCTTATCTCTTATTATCACGGTTCATGTTAACTATCTTGGTTATTGTGATCTTGGATAATCTCTTGGAATCTTATCTTGTGACATGGTATATTATGATCTTATTGACGGTATATATCCATTGTGATGTGGAGGTTTGTTGGTGGTTTCCTTTGTAGTTCATTATGGCAAATCTTATATAATGATGACTATACTTTTCTACTTGTCTCTATATTTAACATGCTATGTGATTCAGTAGCACTAGAGTAGTGTAATTACATTGGTTTTGTCTCATTATGCAACATGGCAACATTGTGATATCTTTGGGATGGAGGATGTGTGATTCCCCATACTCGGGAAGGATGTGTGATTCCTGGCCCATGATATATATATGTTTGGATGGTGGATGTGTGATTCCCCATGCCAGGGCAAGATGTGTGATTCTTGGCCCATGTCCCACCAGGTTCAAGATGTGTGATTCTTGACCACCATTGTTATTTATATTGTTCTAGGGCTATGCTTATCTCACATGCATGCAGGTTGATGATGATATGTGCTTTGTTTCCCACCATGGTAGTGGATGTTTATATTGATAGCACATTCTTATTATTTTTTGGTTATGGCAAGTATCCTTTTTGTTATAATTATTTTCTCTTGATACCCGTTTGGGTGGTACTTATCTCTTACATGGGAAGCCTTTTAATTTGATGTCCCTTATTCTTTATAATTGCTCAATTTTCCTTTTTAGTATGCACATACCAGCCTTTGCTGATGACTCCTATTCCTTCTCTTTTGGTGGGGTATGCTTCCAACCCTAGGTGGAGGATTTGGATGACTTGTCATGTTGACCTGGACTTAGATTGTGAAGTTAAAGCTTGGAGACAATCTTGTGGTGGTTTAGATTTCCTCTACATGGATCCATATGATGTAAGTTGTAACCCTTTGTTTTATAATTGAATATAGTCAAATATTTTCTTTCGCTTCTATACTTTGGTCTTTTGTTACCATTATATAAAGATTTGAAAATTTTACACCCACTCCAACATACCTTCTGAGTGTGTTTGGACTGGAGGTTATATTGTTCAAATTTTTAGTAGAGAAGTGGTTTCACTCCTTTACAGCTTGGTATCAGAGCCCATGGTAGTCGGAATCGACTATTTCAATTTTGTCTCCCTTTAGAACCCTTGACTTAGTTAGTTACCTTTAAGTGAGATGTTGACCCTAGATCTGATATATGATTATCTTTTATGCAATAAGGTTTGGTTTGAGGACAAGAATAGGTTAGAGGAAGTATTCATATGGAAATATTGTGACTTGGTTTTCGCTTTGATTTTGACCTCACCATTGTTTCATATGGTATGATTCTTCGAAGGAAAATATATTTTCAATTATATTACTATATGTACAAAAATTTCTCAAATTTATCGATGTTTTCTTGAATTAAGTCACAATGAAGAGAAACTCTGGTTGAGTAGAATCTAACCCTAGTTTGTGACTAGGATTGATATAAATGTATAGTTGACCTACCCTATGAATTTTAGATGTTCATGTAGGGTTGATAGGTTAGTGACACAAGGACCTAAAACTCAACCCTAGATGTCATGACTTTTAGTTGGATACATGAGAAACATAAATCTCTAAAAAAACTTTCACAACTAAGAGATGTGGGTAGCTTTAAAAAGTTGTTTAGTTTGACTTGTTAGGTTGAACCCTTTAAGGGGTGGAGAATAGTTGATAGTTGATGTTTGGATATTTAGATTTCGAGGACAAAATCCTTTTAAGGGGTGGAGTGATCTAACATACCAGATCTAGAACCCTACCCTAGAACTTTGACCTTTTGGGTTTGACCAAACAAGGTTGAGGTTAGGATGATCCTAATAGTATAATGCATGAATAATGTGATATGATATGTCATATAATTCATTTGGTGATAATAAAATGATAAATAACTTAATTTCGTGCATAATATGATGTTAATGGGTCATTAGTGGGCCATATGGCATATCTCACGTAATAAAGTCTCAAAAGAATAAATATATTTTAGATTCATAATCTACACATTAAAATAATCCTACATGTCAATTTGCATTTAATTTGGACAACCTTGAAATAATATGGTAAGTTACGAGAGAGAGAAATGAACGAAAAAGTGTAATTAATAAATAAATATAATAATTGACTCCAAAAGAGGAAAATAATCTTTGATTCGTAATCTACATCATAAATATAGACTTTGGGTAAATTTTTATCCAATTTGGAGAAGGTTTGCTTAAAAGATTAAATCAAGAGAGAGAAAGTGTATAGAACCTTCAAAATATTAAATAAATATTTAAACAACTCCAATATGTAAAATTTATGGAAAATTCGTGTCCAACACATTAAATATGACTTGTGTGTCAAGTTTCATAAAATTTGAATAATCCTAAAGCCATTAATGGAGGAGGAAAGAGAAAATATGATTTAATTTGTTTAACCCATTAAAAGTTTCCAAAAGGCAAAACTAAGTGCATAATCGGAATCTACATGCCTTAATTGGCCTCTGTGCAAAATTTTTTTTTTAATTCGGATAATGTTTGAGCCCTCAATTAAGAAAGAGAAAAAAAGAACTAATGCTTTCCAACTTTGGTTTAATCGGTTTTGATTTTGGTTTATTTTGTCACATGTCACGCTATAGTCGGTTGGTTTCCAATTTTCCTTCTTATGTGCCTCTTCACAATGACCGTTGGATCTTGAATGGATGACATTTGGTCATCTCCTACCTTGAGTAGGAGCCCGACTCAGATTGCTCTATACTCTGATTTTTCATTTTGATCATTCTCCCTCCCTCCTCCACCGTTCTTTACAATTTTTGTTCTGTTGTGATATGGAGAGGATTCCACACAACTAGACCCCTAACTTAACCCCTCTCATTTCCTATATAAGAAAAACCCAATTTTCCTTCTTCCTGTATTGACGCCATGATAGGAAAATCTCTCCTCTTTGCACCCCGCCTTCACGAGTGGGCTCAGAGACACTCCTCGACCCTCCTCCAACTCTTCTCCTCTTCCAATTTCTCTTTTGGTTGAATTCTGGGCCACCGACAAGCTAGTTGCTCCCCATGCCTTGCAGTGAGCTATTTTGAGGCTCTGCCCTACCAACATTTCAATTGATTTCAGTAGTAAGTTTGAGAAACCTTACTCTTTATTTCCTTGTTCTTGTTTTCTCGGATGATCATGGTTTGCAGTATTTCCCAAATCATGCCTGGGATGCAGCTGCTTCGTGACGCTCTTGGAGCGGGAGAGAAGGGGGAGAAGTCCCTATGCATTTTCTCTGTTTTACCCCCCCTCCTTTCTTTCGAAGCTTTTTCCTCTGGGGGCAAAAATGTCTTTTCACACCCATGTTTCTTTGCTTGGGCGAATCAAGGCTGAGGATTGATGCAGTGACTTGTCCGACCCTGATTGGGCCAAGTCATGCGGGCCCAGCCTGTTCTTCCCTTTCTTTTAGTGGATTTTCTTTGTCTATGTGGCTTTATTAGATTTCTTGATTGGTCGGTTTTGGAAAATTAATAACTGAAAATCTACTAGTCAGAAAAATAAAAATAAATACTCGTTGGATTCAGAAAAATGCAAGCTTTCTAATGGTGTTGGGTTTGTTGCCTGAGTCTGATGTTTTAAAGGGGTGATTTAATGGATCTAATTAAATAAGATAATAACTTGTATAATTCATAACTAATAATTTATAAGTCAAAAAAATATAATAAAATATGTTTTGAACTCAAGAAAATATAACCTAAAACATGGCATCATTTGATAACCTAATTCACACGTTAATAAAAAGGCAATTTTTAGAGTTTTGTATAATTAATGGAAACCTAACCCTAATTCCACATATATGCTTAATAGGTTCTTTGGATGCCTGGGCTTGGACTTAGATGTGACTTTGGATCGTTGATTCTGAAGTTGAGGTATGTTGTATCCCCTATTACTTCATGTTGAGCAATTCACCTATATTTTGTCTTTCTCTTGGTCCTATGGACAATAGCCTACACAATATGTCTTATCTCTTATTATCACGGTTCATGTGAACTATCTTGGTTACTGTGATCTTGGATAATCTCTTGGCATCTTATCTTATGACATGGTATATTATGATCTTATTGATGGTATATATCCATTGTGATGTGGAGGTTTATTGGTGGTTTCCTTTGTTGTTCATTATGGCAAATCTTGTATAATGATGACTATACTTTTCTACTTGCCTCTATATTTAACATGCTATGTGATTCAGTAGCACTAGAGTAGTGTAATTACATTGGTTTTGTCTCATTATGCAACATGGAAACATTGTGATATCTTTGGGATGAAGGATGTGTGATTCCCCATACCCGGGCAGGATGTGTGATTCCTGGCCCATGATATATATATTTGGATGGTGGATGTGTGATTCCCCATGCCAGGGCAAGATGTGTGATTCTTGGCCCATGTCCCACCAGGTTCAAGATGTGTGATTCTTGAACACAATTGTTATTTATATTGTTCTAAGGCTATGCTTATATCACATGCATGCAGGTTGATGATGATATGTGCTTTGTTTCTCACCATGGTAGTGGATGTTTATATTGATAGCACATTCTTATTATTTATTGGTTATGGCAAGTATCCCTTTTGTTATAATTCTTTTCGCTTGATACCCATTTGGGTGGTACTTATCTCGTGCATGGGAAGCCTTTTAATTTCATGTCCCTTATTCTTTATAATTGCTCAATTTTCCTTTTTAGTATGCACATACCAGCCTTTGTTGATGACTCCTATTCCTTCTCTTTTACTGGGGTATGCTTCCAACCCTAGGTGGAGGATTTAGATGACTTGTCATGTTGACCTGGACTTAGATTGTGAAGTTAAAGCTTGGAGACAATCTTGAGGTGGTTTAGATTTCCTCGACATGGATCCATATGATGTAAGTTATAACCCTTTGTTTTATAATTGAAAATAGTCAAATATTTTCTTTCGCTGCTATACTTTGGTCTTTTGTTACCATTATATAAAGATTTGAAAAATTTACACCCACTCCAACATACCTTCTGAGTGTGTTTGGACTGGAGGTTATATTGTTCAAATTTTTAGTAGAGAAGTGGTTTCACTCCTTTACAATTGACATGGTATAATTACCTAAAAGGATTTGACCAGAACATATATAAAGGCAAGCCTCGAATTCATATGTTTCACTCAGTTATGAGATAATGATGATACAGAGTGAGCGTCTAGAGAATTATATTACTCAATGACATATGTTGTAAATTTCCTATCCTTGTGATGAGATCATACGAATGTTAACAGTACATATACATATTCTCATTATGTCCATGATCGTTTGTTATTGTGGAAGGTTGATACACAACAATAACCCATAAGATCAGAGTGTGAGATGGTTGATGACTAAATCTCATTAGTCATTATATGGCAATATCAAATCTAGCACACAGATACATGTTAGAGAATAGTGTATTAGACAGACCCACCTTGAGAGTGACACATTGTTTTGTGGTCACAGTCATCTCTCATAGTGAAGGTGGTGATTGTGATTCTTAGGCTTGAAATCACTGCACTCATCACATGTCATTGGGTACGCTTTGACATCATCAAATGCAGTGATGATTGGGTAACTTTGACACATGGGGATAAAGTGTAAGTGATAGATATGGGATTTGTCCCTCCTACGGGAGTATGATATTCTGGCCACTTGATTTGCAAAACTGAGAAACGCATGTGCATGCACATGTGAATCAATATATGCTATTGATGTTACATTATCTCAAACAGTCTTCTCTAGGTTCAAGAAACATGGATTGAATGTTGACAGGATGACCAACCATACCTCGAGTCCATCCTGGATATCAGAGATAAAGGAATTATGCAATCACTACAACACCTTACACAGATTGTAGGTTGAAGTTGTTCTCCAACTTTCCATTTCACTTGGGTAGCACTGACGTGCAACTAGGCACCACTCTTTGCTTGTGATGTCATAATCTAGGTATGGACATTCACTGCCAATGTGATATGGGACCTATATGGTCACACACATAGGAACTCATCTAGAAGAGGAGTTTGAACTTGAACGACCATTGGATTGAGTACTAAAGTGTTCGATATTCAATTCATGCAACTAATTTCTTGAATGGTTGACCAGGTCTGCCAAACGACCATCTCACAGAGTGAGACAGCCATTTGGGAAGCCAAATAGGCATCTCATGTAGTTGAGATGGTCGTTTGGGGGTTAGGTTGATCAAAGAACGAACTACGTCAATTATCCCCTTGAACCGACCAATTCAAAGTGATTGAACCGACCGGTTCAATGTGATTGAACTGACCACATCAACTCTACTTACCAGACGGCCATCTGGGTGAGTGAGACGGGCGTCTCGCTTGGGTGAGACGGCACGGTTGTGTCGAATAAATGTTTGAGATGTATCCTGAATAGTTTTTATTGTTCTTTACTTGAGGAACAAGGAAATTAATATGAGATATTAATTGAATTTAAAATAGCCAAATTCATTTTAGATTGGGGATTGCCAAATGGCCATTTGGTAGTGTGAGACGATCGTCTCACACACTAGACGATCGTCTGGGTGTGCAAAATGACCATTTCAACTGTTGTAGGTTGCGAAAATTCAAGATCTTCCAATTCTTTCCACTCCCACACCTTTATCCCATATCAAATAGCAACTGGGAACCTTGACCTTGGCCTCTGCTATATATAGAGGGGTATTGGGCACTTCCTAGAAGACAAAAACCACTACACAGACAACAAAGAATTAGTTTCTCTGATAAGTGTTGTCCTCTTTGGTTGTCCTAACCAAGAGAGCCCGGGCAAGTCCTACCTGAAAAGGAGGGATAGCCAACGGGAGAGAATAACTGAGAAGTTTTCATTGTTGGAGAGCAGGTTGGTGACTAGTACACCAACTGGAAAGACAACTCCTTCCTATTCCTTCTTGATGAAAGACATGAGTTCTAGTTGGTCTGTGCGGACTATTCTAGAGGTAGGAGTCCTTTGGCTGCTGCTTAGAGAGAAAAGTCAACCTGCAATAAATGGCAAGACCACTAGAGTCACTGTAGAGGTTGCACACACATTGTTCATGGTGAAGACCAGGAGCTGCACAACCACCGTCCATGAGCAACTTATCAACAATTGTAAAGAAATGAGTTTTGTCGTTGGACTTGCTCTAGGATCAGGTATAACTCGCTAAAACCATCCTTCCTATTTCATAGTAGTTGGCGCAATCTTGCTGTGTTGGGGAATACAGATAGATAAATTTTTTTATGTCCACTTCTATACACTGTGGTCGTATTTCCCTACAGTGGTATCAGTGCCACGTCAATTTACTATGTTTTAGGATAATCAATATGATCAAATTTTGGTTTTATCGTTTATTTATCAAATACGATGTGAATATTTAAACTACTCTCATATGTGTATCCGATCAAAGACCACATAATCCTAAACTATATATATATATATATATATGCAATTTACACACATCTCCCTAAAAGTAGTTTTGACGGTGGATGTGTAGCGTGGTTAGGGCCTAAACCCTATATTTGTGTATGGTTGGATGGTTTGGTTCTTGTTTATCTCATTCTGTGTATCGAGCCTCTACCTTCTTCTTCCCAATGTAAAGTTAATGCTTTCCTGTCCTTGCTCCCCTCGAATGTAACTCGAGGTTTCCCTTATTCAACGTAATAAAGTAGCAATAGGATAGTTTCCTTTCATGCAACAACGTTGAAGATGTTCATTGCCGATTGATACAACCAGTTCGTGAGATGAGCCGACTGTCTGGAGGATCATGGAAGATAGAGGACGATGGAACCATATGACCACCTAGTGGGCCCAACCGACTGTTTGGAAGGAGTCCAGACATCGGTTGGACACAAGGCCAAACAACCGTCCCCAGATGCTCAACCGACCGTCTAGAAGGAGTCCAAACATCAGTTGGATAGGAAGACCAACCGACCATCCAAGAGGCAACGACCGGTTTAAGGGTTGAACAAATCTACCCAGACTGGCAAACACAGACCTACATCAACCGCAAGTTCATACATATGATGTGATGATAAACCTAGGTGGTAGTAATTCCGTGTAGCTCCAAGGAATTACAAGTAGACATGGCCATAACCATCACTTTTTTCCCATATTGCATGTTTAGGTTGTGGGATATAGCATTCATATGATACATACTATATATGTGGTGATTGGATACAATATATGTATATATGATATATATAAAAACCCCTCAATCAAACATATTAAGTCTAAAATGCTTTCCAATAGCAACACACATGAAAACCTTGATCGACCAAGCATAGATTTGCATAAAGTATGGTGCGCCATCTATCTCATGGAAGTGTGATGGTAGGTATGTAGATCTACACAAAGCATGGTGTGTGTCTATCATATTGGCTATTGATCAGGATTAACTGGTGACCTGGGGAGCCCAGGCCCAGATGCATGCAGATGATCATGGCAAGGTGTTACACATATCATCTATCTAAGAGTTGCATATGATGCAATTAGCAAGTTGGCCTACCTAAATAGTCAGGTTGTGGGTGATCAACAAAAGTCGACTCATGACTTGTTGAAATATGGATCTTGGCTCATTAGAAAATTGTACGCTGCAATTTTTTGAATTGATACTTGAGGGTTATCAATTTAAACAAAATAATGAGAATGATAATTAATTAAAGACCTAATTGGTATTGCCCAAATTTTAATCAAATAAAATCAAATTTGAGTTTCTGAAAAAATTGCAAACTCTTTTGTAGAATCAAATGGCCACACCGAACAATCACTTTTCTCCCGATCGATCCTTGAGAAGAAAAAAATTGTTGGGAACAACTTCCATGACTGGTTTAGGATGTTGAGAATTGTTCTGACATAGGAACGCAAGCTCTATGTCCTAGAAACGCCAGAACTAGAGGAACCACCTCAAAATACTCCAAGGGCTGATAAGGATGCTTACAAGAAGCATACTGAAGATGTGGTGGATGTAAAGTGTCTGATGATTTGTTCAATGAACCATGACTTGCAAAGGCAATATGAGAACATGGGAGTGATTGAGATGATCACACTTCTCAAGAACATGTATGAAGATTAGGAAAGACAAGAGAGGTTCGATGTCTCTAAGGCACTATTCAAATGTCACACGACAGAAGGATATCCAGTAGGTCCTCATGTGCTCAAGATGATTGGGTATGTGGAGAACCTAACCGGATTGGGGTTCTGCTTGGGCCAAGAGTTGACCACTAATGTGATTCTATAGTCTCTGCCAAAGTCATATAGTCAGTTTGTCATGAACTACAACATGAATGACTTTGACAAGCCATTGACAAAGTTGTTGGGCATGTTGAGAACAGTTGATACACAAATGAAGAAGGACAAGTGTAAGTCTATGATGATGATCAACAAGACAAAGGGGAAGTCTAAAGGCAAAGGCAAAGCTAAGAAAGGTTCTAAAGCTATCCAGAAGCCCATGTCTTCAGATTTCAAGGCAAAAGGTGGAATAAAGAAACAAAGAGGCAATTGTCACCATTGTCACCAGCCTAGACATTGAAAGAGAAATTTCCCACTCTGGTTAGAGGAACTAAAGAAGAAGAAGAAGGATGTCATTGAGGCCTCCACTTTAGTTATAAACAACATAAGATAAATTTTATTACTTCTTCATTTTGGTATGTGATACCAAATAGACATCTGACATACTGATGTGCATGATCTGACAAGAAGTAAAGGCCTTCATGGAAGGACAAAGATGGACAAGGTGGAGCAAATGTTGTGGAAGCCATAGTCTGCATTTAAATTTATCTTAGCCCAATGGGCATGCAATCGAGTTACTAGAACTTCTATTTCATTACGCCATTAGAATAGAAACATGTTCTTTATGCAGCTTGTATGGACAATGATGATTATTAATAAAGAGTCATTGATGTTTCTATTTCAAAGATATTGCATGGCATTGGCCCTTAAAGCATCTTGTAATATTTATGCAAAATGATCCAAAGATGAAAGTTTATACCAAAGGAATATAATTTATAACTAAAGATTATCATTAGCATTAGTCATCTTGTATGTATACATAAGAAATGCATACCTAGAATACATATTGATGTTGATCTAGATTCCCTTGGTTATTGAACCCAATGAAATATGCAAGTCTTACACATACAATATGACATGACATACTTCACTAACGTAGTGGGAGGTTAAGATTTTCATTAGACCATATGTGAATGAAAATGAAGATCTTATGGAATCGATGCTATAGAAAATTAATACTTCAATTTCCATTTTTAGTAATATGATCATATGTATCAAAATGAAATCTCTTAAAATTGTTCAAGGAGATTATAAATGAAGTGTGACATTGATGAAAGTATTAAGATACTTTGATATGATCAAAAGTTAAAATACTTTATATCAATACCTTGAGTATAATTTGGAATGAACTGTGATAATGTATCACAAGTCAAATCCATCTGAACATGAGGATGTTCCAGAATGAAGGAATTATACCATGATGAGTCATGATATAATTATCAATTAATCTTCTTATACCCTCACAAATATGTACCTATCACTAAATAATATACCACGTGAAAGGTTTGTAAGACGTCATATATGATATGATTTGGGAATATCCCAATAGGTCTAAAGGATTGAAAAACACCTTGAGAAAGTGGTTTCTTAAGAAGGTTTATCCATAAACTGTGATAGTTGAACATTACTATTAATCTCAATCCAACAAAAAAATTGTTTTGGTAATAGGATAACCGAGTTCTTAAAAGATTCAGTGGGAGTGAAAGTAATACTCAAAGTGTTTGAGATAAAAAATATGGGTGCAATGAGAACAATGTGAATCACAAGTTGTTGTGGAATCTCAGGTTCATCATATAACACAAAACAAAATATTCTAGTAGAACACATCTAAGATTGAAGAATTGTGAATCCAACGATTTAGATGGGTTGGTCATACAAGATGAGCCAACTACTCAACTAGAAGCTATTTCTAAGTAATATGGGATCCATGTAATCTAATAAGGTATAACCTTGATAGCACCACCTAAAGGGTGCAATAGGGTCTTATAATCAAGACCTACATGGATAAGATCAAAGGACAAATTGGTTGAATAAATCAAGTTCAAGTTGTTGAACATGATAGAAATTCATTTACCAATTGTCATGCTTGTTGTTATATTTAGAATGGACTATGATATTTTACATATGTATATGGAAATTGGATTCCTTAAGGTAATACATTAGAGGATGTGTAGGTGATACAACCTAAAAGGTTTCATAACTTCATGAATGAAAATTAAGTCCATAAACTACAAAGTTCAATCTGGGATTGAAACAAGCAACTCATAAGTGGGATCTTTTGACTTGACAAGATAGTTAAAGAGTTTGACTTGAATCAAGAGAAAATAAGAAATCTGTGTTTACAAAATATTTAGTGGGAGCATATATGAATATTCCACATATGATGATGAATAACATCTCAATATTGTGAATATTGAGAACTGGCATGAAAACCACCTTCAGTAATGAAGGATTAAGTGAAACAACTTACGAGATAAGGATCAAGACCTATGAGATAGTTCTTGAAGGTTTCACAATGGAATTTTAAGCATGTACAATAACAATGTGTTGAAAGAGTTCAACACGAAAGGATTCAATGAGAGAGAATTCAGATTAGTCTCTCATGAACCCTATATTCCAATTCTTGTAAAGAATGGGAATATCATGAATAAGATTTAATGGGCCAGTCCATTAGTGGATCTTTCATGTAAGCTATTAACAAGCATATCCCATATAATCTTGTATGTACTGGACATGACAAGATGATATAAATTCCAATAAAGGTTATTGGAAAGTCATTAAAGATATCCATTAGTACTTAAGAAGTGACTAAGGATAAATTGCTAGTCCATGATTATAGAAATAAAAGGGAAGAGTTGGATGTAAAGGGTTACATCAATGCAAGCTTCCATAAATGACAAAGTTGATCAAAAAATAAAATATGTTTTGATTTTAAAAGAGAAAAGATGTGATTAGTTGGAAAAGGTTTCGAACTAATATCCATTAATACTATTTTACATTAGAAGCCAAGTATACTTGTGTTATGAACACAAAGTGATACTATATGGATCCATAGGTTCATGGAATGAACTTATAGATGTTCCAACCATTGATGACTCAGTAGAAATACTGTGACAACAATGGAGATAATTGTTAAGCAAGGAATATCAAATACCATATTACAACGACTTCATCTCAGAGTCAAGAGATAAGAAACATGCCATATCTCAACTTTAAGCAAAGTGTTGCTAACCTGTTAAATTAGTACTAGCACAGTAGAAGCATGTTGGACATGTTTAGATCACTAAGGATGAGATCTGTTGGTGATTGGATCTAAGTGCAAGTAGGAGTCTATTGGTAAGTATGCTCGTAGAGCCAATCATATGATGATTGACATGGCATAATTAACTAAAAGGATTTGATAATAACGTATATAAAGGCAAGCTTCCAATTCATCTATTTCTCTCAGCTGTGAGATAATGAGGATACAATGTGAATGTCTGAAGAATTATATTACTCAATGACATATGTTGTCAAGTTCCTATCCTTGTAATGAGATCATATAGATGTTAAGAGTACATATACATATCCTCATTATGTCCATGATCGATTGTTATTATGGAAGGTTGATAGACAACAATAACACAAAAGATTAGAGTGTGAGTTGGTTGATGATTAAATCTCATTAGTCATGATATTCCAATATCAAATCAAGCACACAGATACATGTTAGAAAATAATGTATCGGACAGACCCACCTTGAGAGTGACACATGGTTTTGTGGTTACAATCATCTCTAATAGTGAAGGTGGTGATTGATTGTGATCATTAAACCTGAAATCACTACACTCGTCACATTTCGTTGGGTACACTTTGACATCATCAAACACAGTCCTGAAACATGGGTTGTTATAACAGTGATGATTGGGTGACTTTAACACATGGGGATAGACTTTGAGTGATAGATATGGGATTTTTCCCTCCTACGGGAGTATGATATTTTGGCCACTTGATTAGCGAGACTGAGAAATGTATGAGCATGCACATGTGGATCCATATATGATATTGATGTCAAATTATCTCAGACAGTATGCTCTTGGTTCAAGAAACATGGATTGAATGTTGAGAGGATGACCAACCATGCCTCGAGTTCATCTTGGATATCAGAGACAAATGAATTAGATAATCACTACAACACTATACACAAATTTTAGGTTGAAGTTGTTCTCCAAGTTTCCATTTCACTAGGGTAGCACTGATGTGCAACTAGGCACCACACTTTACTTGCAATGTCATAAGCTAGTTATGGACATTCACTGCCAATGTGATATGAGACCTATAGGGTCACACACATAGGAAGTCATCTATAAGAGGAGTTTGATCTGGAATGACAGTTGGATTGATTACTAAATTGTTTAGGTATTCAATTCACACAGCTGATTACTTGAATGACTGACCAGGCTGCCAAACGACCATCTCACTGAGTGAGACGACCATTTGGGCAGCCAGATGGGTGTCTCATGTAGTTGAGACGGCCATTTGGGGGTCAGGTTGACCGAAGAATGAAATGGCTCAGTTCTTCCCTTGAACCGACCAGCTCGACTCAACTCACCAGACAACCATCAGGGTGAGTGAGACGGGTGTCTCTCTTGGGTGAGACAACCTGGTTGGGTCAAATAAAAATTTGGGATGTTTCCCAAATAGTTTTGATTGTTCTTTACTTGAGGAACAAGGAAATGAATATGAGATATTAATTTAATTTGAAATAGCCAAATTTGTTTCAGATTGGGAACTGCTAAACGGCCGTTTGGCAGTGCGAGATGATCGTCTCACACACTAGACGACTGTCTGGATGTGCAAAACAGCCGTTTCGGCCGTTGCAGGTTGAAAAAATTCAAGATCTTCTGGTTCTTTCCATTCCTGCACCTTTATCCTGTATCGGATAGAAACTATGAACCTTGAACATGGCCTATGCTATATATAGAGGGGTATTGGGGGCTTCCCAGAAGTCAACAACCACTACACAGACAATAGAGAATCAGTTGCTCTGACATGTGTTGTCCTCTCTGGTTGAGGTAACCAATAGAGCTCAGGCAAGTCTTACCGGAGGGATAGCTAATGGGAGAGAACAATTGAGAAGTTGTCATTGTGGGAGAGCACGTTGGTGACTAGTACACTAATGGGGAGGACAACTCCTTCTTGTCCATTCTTGGTGAATGATAGGAGTTCTAGTTGGTCCATGTGGACTACTCTAGAGGCAGGAGTCCTTTGTTTGCTTCTCAGAGAGCAAAGTCAACCTACAGTATGTGGTGAGACCAATGGACTCACTGTATAGGTTGTGTAGACGTTGTTCATGGTGAAGACCAGGAGCTACAAAACCACCGTCCAAGGGAAACTTATCAGTAGTTGCAAAGAAGTGAGTTTTGTCATTGGACTTGCTACATGACTAGGTATCACTCGCTAAAACCATCCTTCCTATTTCATATTAGTTGATGCGATCATGCTGTATTAGGAAATATGAATAGATAATTTTTTTGTTACTACTGCTATACTCTGTGCGCGTATTTCCCTACCAGTAAGACAAAGATGAGGTGTCAACAAGATATGGTTCCAAAGAGACACTTGTTCACTAAAAAGGCCAACATGCAACCACATGCAATCACATAAGCATGACATGCAAGACATGTTGATACACTATAGGTAGTGTCTCAACCACCTAGGAAACTCCACCCTCTATGTGTTGATCGTGACACACCAAGGGCTCCATGGTCGCGACACACCCTAACAACGCAACTAGGTCGCGACACCAAGATCACCACAAGCAACCCAGGTCAAAACAAAACTCTCCATGCCTTTGTCTCAACCCAAGACAACCTTGGTCATGACCACCGCACCAAGGGGAAGTGTGTCAACTGTGACTCCCCCTCAACAAACCCCAGGTCACGACCTAGGTCGAGACAAACCAACAAAGGTCACAAGGTCAAAGTACACCAACCCTAGAAAACCCTAATCACCACTAAAGGTGACACCAATCAACCAAGGGTCAAACAAAGCACTACACTCTCTCTCATGAAGACATGAGAGAGGAGGAACACTATAGAGGTGGCAAATTGTACATCAACCCCTTATATTGGGTAAATTGCAATTTACAGCTAAACTAGCACAAAAAGTAGAAACATCATCCAAACCAGCTCAAACTAGAAACTTAAACTCTCCACAAGATCTAATCACATATCCAAAGATTAAATCAAGATACTAAGCACAAGATCAACCCAAACCAAACATGGTTACCCCAAAACTCAAGTCGAGATCCTTATAAGGCATAAACCCCTCACAAGGATTCCCCCCCCCAAATCCCTAAGAGAAACGAGAGGGGTACTTCCTCTTCATCTCTTCCTCAAGATCCAATGTAGCTTCCTCAACACCATAGTGATTCCACAGAACCTTCACAAGCACTATGTCTTTCTTCTTCTTCAACTTCTTCACTCTTCTGTCAAGGATCAACACTGGACCTTCCATGGAAGATGTCCTCATGAAGCTCCATCTCCTCTGGTTGCAGCACTAACTCTATATCAGGATGAGACTTCCTCAACATACTCACATGAAACACTGGATGCAACCTGGACTCAGGTGGAAATTCCAACCTATAAGCAACCTTCTTAACACATGCCACCATAGGGTAATGTCCCATAAACATGGGAGCCAGCTTACCCTTCTTCCCAAACCTCATAAAAGCTTTCCAAGGAGAGACCTTAAGATACACTCTATCTCCTACTTGGAACTCCAAAGGTCTACGATGGTTATCTGCATATGACTTTTTTCTGTCCTACGATGCCTTTAACTGTTGTTGAATCACTTTGATCTTTTCTGTCATCTGCTGCACAAGCTCAGGAGCAAGAAGTTGATACTCACCCATCTCATACCAACATAACGGAGACCTACAATGCATCCCATACAATGCCTCATACAATGCCATGTCGATGCTACCCTGATAGCTGTTGTTGTAGGAGAACTCTATCAAATTGAGGTGTATGTCCCAACTTCCTGTAAATTGAAGAACACAGGCTCTCAACAGATCCTCCAGAGTGTGAATGGTCCTTTTAGATTGACCATTTGTCTGTAGGTGGAAAGCAGTGCTAAACTTCAAATGCGTACCCAAAGCTATGTGTAGTGGTTCCCAAAAGTGACTCGTGAACTAAGGACCTCTGTCAGAGACAACGGTAGTTGGAACACTGTGCAAACACACTATCTCATCCACATAGATCTGTGCAAGCTTCTCAACTATAAATGTCATCTTTACTGGAAGCAAATGTGCTGACTTAGTCAATCTGTCAATGATCACCCAGATGGAATCATGACCTTTAGCTATCCTAGGCAGACCAACCACAAAGTCGATAGTCACATGATCCTATTTCCACTATGGTATGGGTAACGATTGTAACATCCATGTAGGCTTCTGATGCGCAGCTTTGACCTACTGAAAACGCATCTCGCAATGAACTTGGCCACATCCTTCTTCAAGCCAAGCTACTGATACATATCTGTCAATTTATGATACATCTTGGTGCTACCTGGGTGCATAGCGTACATGGATGAGTGAGCCTCTTTCAACACCATCTTCCTTAGATTTTTAGCAGAAGGAACCACAACTCTACCATGGTAACAAATCGTCCCGTCATCTGACTCATGGAAGTCGTCACGCTTCTCATTTTCGAACTCTGGTCTAATATACTATATCACAATATCAACCTACTGTGCCTCTTTGATCTATTGTCTTAGTGTGGGCTTCACCTGCAACTATGTCAACAAACCTGCTAGCATTGAAACCTCTAAATACACATTCATCTAATGCAAAGAGACCAATATGTCTCTCTTGTAGCACACCAAAGAACTAAATTGGGCTCTATCCATAAGCAACTTCCAAATCAACACATCTTCCACAACATTAGCCTTCTCTGGATGGTAATCAATCGTGTAGTCATAGTCCTTAATTAATTCCATCTAGCGCCATTGTCTCATGTTCTGCTCCTGTTGTGAGAAGATGTACTTCAGGTTCTTGTGATCCGCAAAGATATGAAACTTCTCTCCACAAGGTAGTGCCTCCAGATCTTCAAAGTATGGACCACAACAGTCAACTCTAGGTTGTATGTTGGGTAATTCTCCTCATGTTTATGAAGTTGTCGGGAAGCAAAAGAAACCACTTTCTTGTCCTATATCACCACACAACCCAAACCATTCCTAGACGCATCACAGAAGACTATGTATCCTTTCCCTTACTCAGGAAAAACCAACACCAGCGCAATGGTCAACTTGTCCTTCAACACCTAAAAAGCACATTGACACCTGTCATCCCAAATGAACGACATGTCTTTCCTAGTCAACTTTGTTAAGGGCAAAGCGATAGAACTGAATTTCTTAATGAACCTCTTATAGTAGACTGCCCAACCCAAAAATTTGTACACTTCTATCAGCGTCCTAGGATGCTCACAACCTGTCCCAGACTCCACCTTCCTGGGATCCACATGAACTCCCTCAACAGAGATCACATGCCCCCGAAAAGCTACCTCCTTTAGCCAAAACTTGCACTTGTTGAACTTGGCATAAAGTTGGTGCTGCATCAATAATGTTAATTCCTGATGGAGATGTTGTTCATGATGCTGATTGTCACGACTATAAATCAGGATGCCATCTATGAATACCACCACAAACTGATCAAGAAATGCCTAAAACACTCTATTCATCAAGTCCATGAATGTTGTCGGTGCATTGGTTAGCCCGAACGGCATAACCATGAACTCATATTGATCATACCTCATTCAAAAAGTAGACTTAGGTATGCCATCCTCATTGATCATCATTTGATGATATATTGACCTCAGGTCTATCTTTGAGAACACCTTCACACCACACAACTGATCAAATAGGGCGTCTATCCTCGACAAAGGATACTTGTTCTTTATTGTCACCTTGTTCAAATATCTATAGTCTATGCACGCCTCATACAACCGTACTTCTTCTTTACAAATAGGATTGGAGCACCCCATGGTGATGTATTCGGCTCGATGAAACCTTTATCAATCAGCTCTTGCAACTGTTTCTTCAACTCTGCCATCTCTACTGGAGCCATCCTATACGGTGTCTAAGCTATTAGATGCGTTCCTGGAACTAGATTGATCTCAAAGTCAATCTCTTCAGGTAGGGGAACACCAGGGAACTCCTTGAGAAACACATCATCAAACTCCCTGACAACCAGCACCTCCTAAATACTAGGACTCCTTGCCTCAATATCCAACACATGTGCCAAGAATGCCTCACAACCCTGTCTCAACAATTTCCCTAATCTTCATGTCCCCTTAGAAGATCCATGTCTCATCACCATCTATAAATGTCACCTTCTTAGACCCACAATCCAAGACCACTCTATACTTCTCCAAGGTGTCCATTCCAAGGATTATATCGAAACCATGCATATCAAGTGGTATGAGGTCCACTTGTATGTTGTTCCCTGAGAAAGAAAGGACACACCTCCTGCAACATTGTGGAACTGGCTAATGGGGTTTCTAACAACAAACTATCCCTCCTACAACTAACAAGAAAAAGACAACTATCAAGTACCTCACGAGTGAAAAAATAGTGTGTTGTACCCGGGTGAACCAAAATAAATACGAAGCAAAAAGAAGACAAATCAGAATGAAATAACTCTATCTGATGTATCATGACCTGTGGGTTGACCACCCCTTATGGATGACTCGTAGAATAGAATATCTCCATTTCCTATTGTCGCCCCCGTCCCCTACTACCCTGAGCAGATGAACCCACCTGAGATGCTTGTCCACATCCTCATCCTCCTGTACCATTGTTGTATTGCTAGTATCTCTGTGAGCTCTACTGAATCTGCCTCGACTGCTGGGTCACCTCATCATCTCTCACTAGACACTCCCACTTCAGATGTCCTATATGCCCATACTTGTGGAAAGATCAGGTCTCAAACTGCGGCCTCGAAGTCCCCATCACTGACACTGACGTGGTGCTGTGAGCTCCAGGAGGTGGAATACTACAACCTCTGCCTCTAATCAGTGACCACTACATCTAAGAACTATACCTCTATGGTGTTGGTGTTGCAGAAAACCTTGACTTATTAAATCCACCCAACGATTTCCCCTAGAACTGTGTAAACCTCTTCCTGGAACTTATCTCCCACTTCTCTATCACAGACCTTTTGATCTATAGAAAAGACTCCAAAAATGTGGCAAACCTCTCCCTATTATCCAAGGAAAAAACTGGTGTAGACAACTTAGCATCAACCCCTTCTCAAAATGACATATCCTCTCATCATATGTGGTAGCCATGTGAGGACAGAACTAAAAAAGTTCCAGAAACTTGGCCTTGTACTTGTTGATCGTCATGGATCCTTACCGGATCTGCTCAATCTGACTGATCTTCTCATCCAGATACGTCCATGAGAAGTACCTACTGACAAACTCATGTCAGAACTCCTCCCAAACAACTGCCACTTCCAGTTTCTTCTCCTCTTCTATGGCCCACCAATGGCCAGCAATCCCCTTCAGAAGATTCACTGCATATGCTTCACCTTATCAACTTCTGGGATGCTAAGGATTATAAAGGCTTTCTCGAGCTCAGTAATCCACAGATCTGCATCTACCGGATCAGCTGTCCCTGCATACTCCACTGATCCAACATGATGAAACTGCTCAAAGGTCTTCCCATTTCCTAAAGATTCTGCATTGGGAACTGGTGCCCTAGGCTGAGGTGTGGGCATCATGTCCGCCAGATGCGTTATTGTAGCCATAAACTGTCCAAAAAGAGACTGAAAGGCAGGGTTTTCAATCACTACTGTGTCAAACTGGGGACCCTCAGGCACCTGATATTCTTGTACATGGTTCCTTGCACCTCCTCTTGGTGCACTGACATTTCTCTCAGCATCGTGTTCTTTATATTCTCCAGACATCTTTAAGCTTTCTTCTTCTTCTGCATAAATAGAAGTCACTATAAGATAGACTGGAGGATACAAGAACAAATACAAACCCTAATCTTATGTCCCTATAGAGTCGGTGAACCTAAGGCTCTGATACCAACCAATGTGACACCCTTTTCCACACAAAATGAGATTACTATAAACCAAAGTGCGGAAATCAACACTAATAAGGATTATAAAAAAACTCTTGAAATTAAAACCGATTATGGTAAGGCAAAAAAGCAGAAAGCTTATCACAAGAAGATCCAAAGACACTTGCCATCTATATTATATAACTTGAAACAATGTTATGTACAACATGATGCATAAAAGGACCACCTGTCACACACAATATATGTTCCACTTACATCAACCTGTATAACAACCAATTATACAACAGGAGGCGATCAAACCCCAAACTCTCATCAATATCATTCATCAACAACATGAGCAAAGCCATATACAAAAACTACCCCCAAGGACATGAGTGTATAAGAACGACTCTAGGACTCTAACAACAAAAGGCTAACAAGAAACACTCTAACCTCAACAATTACTATTCTCCTTGCTGTTGCTCAGCCTCCAAAACACAATCTCTACATCCTCGTACACAACCACCTAAACTATGTGGGAAACCCACAGGGTGAGATTCCAAATTTCAGTAGGGGATATAACTCTCCACCAACTCTATTATAACAGATATGATATGTAAAGAGCAAATAGCAAGACCATTACTATGATATGAAGGTGCAATACGGATATAAGAAGAACAATCATCATCGTCAACTAAGCAGATTTGATTACTATAATAGAGCAGATATAATTAACTAAATATATCTTGTAGATGCATCAATCAGTAAAACAATTATATGACTAAGAAGGAATATGAAGAACATGTATATCATCTATCGACTATACTATACAAAGCAAGCAATGCCTCATCAAATATTTCTATATTTGATCCTATGAAAGTATGATACACAACTGATTACATGTTTTATTATGCCCCGAGGATTTGAGTTGTACCACCCAAATTCAACCGACCACTACTAAGTCAACATCTGTGCCATACAAGGTCCATGGAAGAGCTAGAGTCCACGACCTCACCCCCTCGATCAGTATGAGTGAACCTAAAGTGACATCACAAATCAAACTTGTATTAGCGACATATAGTCTATCTGTACAAGTCTAGCCCACCTTTATACAGGTCACGACGCTAGTGGAACAGAGCTATGGCCCGCATTGGCACTTCTTTTAGGGTATGGCCTGCAACCAATCCTGTATCACATATCACTGAGCTACGGCCTACAGCCGCACTCCTGTCAGGGTATGGTCTGTAATCAATCTCATATCACATATCACTAGGAGATCAACTCATGCATGGTTGTCTCATATATCCTATACATAGGGGGACATTCATCCTCACCCCTACATATTCAAAAATATATGCTCTGAGTTAAACTTGTTTCACCATCCATCAAGTGCTGACACTGAATAGATCTATGAAACAGGGAAAACGTACATGTTCAGGTTCCACTTAATTAGTTAAGTGCATTATAATATCTTTTAGCATCAATCAAGTTATAACATACACAGCCAGACCAAGTTCTATGAGATAAGGGCATAACATAACTCCAAAAGATATAAAACCTATATGGTAAGAACTTGTCATACAATCAGCACATGATGCCTGTATTATTGCCACCTATATCATCATTATCAAGCCACATGCCATGGGATACCAATCCCTCATTTTAATCATGGGAAACATTATCACATAATAGGCAACCACCACTATTAGGTCATAGGACCCAATCACCACATCCTTGTATCACGTGTATAATCAACAGCCTCACAAGGGTGTATTCAACCTATCTCACGTCATAGCCATCATAACACACTAGCTATGGCCATCAAATTCATAACACCTATGTGGTTATAAGATCATAATCAAGAGAGATAATCACATAACATCATAACCATCCATGATAAGGAAATAAGAAAAACTTGATCACTATTAGGGTTCAGGGTTTCCTCTTTAGCCGATTAGGGTTTACAAGGTTAGGGTCAACCAACCATCTAAGAATAACCACAATCCATTGTCTTGGAGTGTAGTAGCATTAGGTAATATCATTAGAATAGATTAGATAACACACTAAACAACATTATGCAAGTTCATAGAAAATTATCAGGTGTTCATATGTGCTTCATAACCACCTATCATCACCACATGTAACCACATAGACACATGGGTCGCAGCCACCTTCCAGGATATGTCACGACCGTGACATCCACCATGGGTGTCTTGACCCTCAATGCCATCACCATGTCATGACCCATCTCCTTCATGTCGCACCCACGGCATTAGGGTTAGGGTTAGGTCTTCATATTGACCACCAACTATGTGTCATGACCACAACACATCGACCACCATCATGTCATGACCGCAACACCGCTTGGTCATGACCCAACACATCAAGGGTTGTCTCAGCTAGGTCAAGGCAAGTAACTAAGGGTCACTAGGCTGCTAAGTAGTTAGGGTTCTCACCCATCAACACTAGGTGCAACATCACACCAAGGAAAGGACATATCAACCCCAAAGCCAACTAGGTCGCGGTCAACCACCATGGGCCAAGTCGCGACTGTGACGCCCATGAGTGTCTTAACCACCAAGCTAGCTAGGTCATGACCACACACAAGGGTGAACATCTAGGTCACTGAAATAGAATCCAACTTAGGAAGAACCATTAACACCATGAAACAAAACCTCAAGAAAAATCGATCTCCACGAACCCTAAGGCAAAGGTCCAACAAAAGCATAACCAAAGGAAAACAAACCACGCCCAAGATAACTAAAACTGAGAATAACTTTTCTCCCACATCTAGGTGCACAAACACCAAACATGAAGGCTAGATCAAGGGTCAACCAAGGATAAGGAACTCCATGAAACAACATCTATCAAAATGGGGACAAGAAAGATTACAGTTTCAGATTACTTTCAAACCAAGCATGATAACTCTACCAAATGAGTTCTAGGGTTTAGCATGATATACTAGCATGATGGAGAAGCATTATAGAGAGAGAATACAACAAAAAAACGTAATGAGAAGTGCAATAATAGAGAGAGTTTGGTGTTATATAACCCACCTTAATATGATCACTACCAATGCTCAAAGCACACAATCAAAGGTTGGAAAAGCTCCACCAAAAGCTCCAGACTTGGCCTCAAGAGCATAAAGATCAGAGATGACCAAGGATCACCACAAACACCACATGCAAGGGATGAACCACCTCCAAGGCACCAAGAGCTTTCCTTCTTGCTCCACCAAGGTCCAAGGACGAACACAAGAGAAGGGAGGAAGAAGATGATCGAAAAGAACCATATGCATTGAGATAAGAGGGTTCATATATTAAAGGAGGAGGGAGGTAAAACAAATGATGAGGTGTCAAAAAGATAGGGATCCAAAGAGACACTTGTCTACTAAAAAGGCCAACATGAAACCACTTAATCATGACATGCAAGACATGGTGATACACTCTAGATAGTGTCTTGACCACCTAGGCAACTCCACCTTCTATGTCGTGACTGCGACACACCAAGGGCTCCATGGTCGTGACACACCCTAACAATGCTACTAGGTCGCGACACCAAGACCACCACAAGCAACCCAAGTCAAAATGCACCTCTCCAAGCCTTTGTATTGATACAAGACAACCTTGGTCGTGACCACCACACCAAGGGGAAGTGTCTCGAGTGCGACACCCCCTCAACAAACTCTAGGTTGAGATAAACCAACAAAGGTCACAAGGTCAAAGCACATCAACCCTAGAAAACCCTAATCACCACTAAAGATGACACCACTCAACCAAGGATCAAACAAAGTGCTCCAAAGAACCACACTCTCTCTCATGAAGACAAGTGAGAGAAGGAACACTCTTTAGGTGGAAAATTGCAAATCAACCCCTTATATTGGGAAAATTGCAATTTGTACCAAAACTAGCATAGAAAGAACAAACATCATCCAAACCAGCTCAAACTGGAAACTTAAACTCTCTACAAACTCTAATCACATCTTAAAAGATTAAAGCAAGGTCCTAAGAACAAGATCAAAACAAAGCAAAAATGGTTACCCCAAAACTTAGGTCAGGATCCTTACAGTACATGGCTATACAGAATGGTACTAGCATGAAGAGATTCCTAGTATGAGATTAACAAATGTCGGTAGTGGTAGTTGTGTCAAAGAAGAGATGGCTTACGATGTTGATGAGAATGAACCAATACCAATAGACATGGTTGATGTGATGCTGGATAGTTGTGGGGTAAATGCTATAGACCCACCTCCCTTATTTAAAAACATTGTTCAAGATGTTGAGAAACCATTATACTTAGGTTGTACTAAATTTATGAAGTTTAGAATTGTGTTGAGATTGTATACTTTGAAGGCTAACATTAGATGGAGCGACAAAAGCTTCACTTTTTTGTTGTCTTTGTTGAAAGAAATTATCCTTGAAGGTAACGAGCTTCCAATCTCAACACATGAAACCAAAAAGATGATGTGCCCAATGGGAATGGAGGATAAGAAGATACATTCATGCTCGAATGATTGTGTGATGTTTCAAAAGGACTATATCAATATGAAAGAATGTCTAAAATGTAGGGCATCTAGGTACAAAAAGACGACATCAGGTAAGATCAAAACCGAGTCTCCTTCCAAGCTGATGTGGTATCTACCTATAATACCCCAATTTTAATGCTTGTCTACTAATACCGTTCATGAACACGATTTATCTTGGCATGCACAAGTAAAGTAAAACAACAATGGTATGATATGCCATGCATTTGATTCCCAACAATGGGATAAGATTGATTTTTGTATCCTAAATTTAGCGAGGAAGCCAGGATTTTAAGACTTGGACTTTGTAATGATGGGATGAATCCATATGGAACATTAATCAACCAACATAGCACTTGGCTTGCCATGATTTTTGTGTACTATCTTCCTCCATGCTTGTGTATGAAGAATAAATATGTCATTATGTCGTTGATGTTATTGAGACCCAAACAACTTGGAATTGATATTGATGTTTACCTTGAACCTCTGATTGATGACCTAAAGAAACTATGGGGAGAAGATGTGATGACTTATGATGCTTTACAAAGAGAGATGTTTAATTTATATGCTATGTTGTTTTGCACTATTAATGACTTTCCTTTTTATCAGAACTTGTCTGGAAATAGCCTCAAAGGAACCAAGGCATGCCTATATGTGAGGAAAATATAGATTCTATCAGACTAAAACATGGTGGTAAGACTATATATCTTGGTCATCAAAGGTTTATGTCAAAGGTGCATCCTTATCAAAAGTTGCACAAAACATTCAATGGCTCAACTGAGGAATAGAGTGCCTCTAAACTTATGTCAGGGGAGGATATTTATGCAAGATTAAAGAAAATTGTCAATCATTTTGGTAAGAGTACATGTACTACTCCCACAGGTGAAAAAGTCTGTATTAAAAAAGAAGTCAGTATTCTGGGATCTTTCTTATTGGAGTTCTGTGATAGTTTGACATTGTATCGATGACATGCATGTTGAGAAAAATGATTGTAATAGAATTATTGGCACTCTATTAAATATACCTAGTAAGACTGAAGATGGGATCAAATCTAGAATGGACCTACATGAAATGGGTATAAGGAAAAAATTAACAAAAAAGTTACCAAGGGTTGTCATACATATCTACCTACTACTTGTTAGATCTTGTCTATAAAGGAGAAGAGAACTTTTTCTGAGTGCTTGCATAGCATTAAGGTACATAGGGATACTCATCCAATATCCATAGATTGGTATCAATGAAGGATCTAAAGCTGATTGGTCTTAAATCTCATGATTGTCACACTCTAATACAACATATATTGCATGTGGCTATTCGATCTATCCTTCCTAAGTATGTAAGATTTGCAATAACTAGGCCTTTCTTCTTATTCAACACTCTATGCAGTAAGTAATTGAATATGAAATTCTAGATAAGTTGCAAAGAGAAGTGGTCTTTACCCTGTGTCAACTTGGGAAATATCCCCCCTTCATTATTTGATATCATAGTACATCTAGTTGTCCATTTGACTAGGGAAGTGAAAATGTTGGGTCCAATTTTCTTGCATTGGATGTATTCTTTTGAGAGGTACATGAGTGTTTTTAAAGGTGATGTTCAGAATCGTGGTTGTCCCGAAGGGATTATCATTGAGGCTATATTGCTAGGGAGATTATGGAATTTTACAATGACTTTTTGAGTTGCAACAAAACTCCTACTAATATTGTGAATTTTGATGTTTATTGTAGAAAAGGTATTCTGGGAGAATGATAGATAAATATTAGTTGTGAGCAGTGGGAACAAGAACACTTGTATGTTTTACACAACATTGATGATGTGGGTATTCATATGACTGAACACACCAATAAGCTGAAGACAGGTTATCTCCTAGCCAGTTCAATGTGGCTTGCTAGAGAGCATAATCAGATATTTATTAGGTGGTTTGAAAAGAAAGTATTCAATCAAATATCTCAAACAACAAACATTGTTACAAAAACTATCAAATGGCTTGCATATAAGCCAAAGACCCACTTTACATATTATGAAGGGCTTGGCATAAATGGATTGATTTTCATACTACACAAAACTCCAAGATGATAAAAGTGTCATCCAAAATAGTGGGGTCATCCTACATGCATCTTCATTGTATTTTTCTAGTGCAAAGGATAAGAGTACACATGAAGGAAATATGTCTTATTATGGTTTCATTGAAGACATATGGAAAATTAACTACACAGAGTTTAGAGTTCCATTAGTTAGGTGTAAAAGGGTTGATAATAACAAAGGAGTTGTAGTTGAAAAACTCGATTTCATAATAATGAATTTTGAGTGGACAGACAAGAAGGTCGAACCCTTCATCATGGAATCACAGGAAAAACAAGTATTTTATATCGACGATCCTGTAAAAGAAAATTGGTTTGTCATTCTTCATGGGAAAAGACAGTTCATTTCAGATCCTATCGATGAAGAAGAGTACTATGATATGTATGATGACTCTAGTCCATTTTCTATTGGTTTACCAAGTGTAAATGTTGGATCTAACATTGATGACTATACACATGAAGATCACACAAAAGGGATACTAGTTTAAGGTATACTATTCATATGTGATCTGTCTTTTTTGCATTATATAACATTTTTATTTGTCCGTATGCGATCTGACTTTTTCATATGTGATCTGGATTTTTATATGTGATATGACTTTTTTCATATGTTCACTTTTGATTTTATAGATGGTATCTGACTAGGAGCATAATGATCATAAGCACGAGTATCCTAGGCATGAGGATGATGAGCATCCCGACTAGGGTGTTGATGATGCATATAAATAAAAATGTAAGGGAGTTAGAGGGATAACCGTGATAAAAGATGTCACAAATAGACAAGGGAGGAAGGGTGTCATTGAATTCAATGAAGCAGGCACACCGATTACTTAAGAGTTTGTCAAATATTGTTGGGTCCTTGGTCAAAGAAAATTGCCTCTCCTTGTTGAGGATTGGGGACAAATGAGTATGACCAACAAATACCTCATCTGAAGGGAGTTAGAGGTGAGATAATGCAATTGTGTTTTAACAATCTTTTCCTATTCTTTCTTTTAACATTTCTAAATAGTATTGAATGTTGAACCTTTTTAGGGCCTATATGAGCTTGATGAAAAGTTGCATCGTAATTTTGTTATACAACTCGTTAGGAGAAGACATATACATTGACAAACAATCCTCACAAGAGACTACATCTTTAGAGACAAGAAGGATCATGATCATTGTCATAAATGGAACTATACTGATAAAAAAGATTGAATGAGTTTGTTGAGTAGAGAAAGCAGATGCGTTCAAGGTATTTAATGAACTACAATGTTATGTTTTCTTATGGTTACTTAATAATATTTCTTTACTGAATTAATTATATTTTCATGATTTTTTATGGTTACTTAACAATATTTCTTTATTGAATTAATTAGTTCTTTCATGACACTAAAAAAGATAGTTATGACAAGAATGTGCACAACCACTAGTTAAGTTCAATTGGTTATTTTATACGCAGCCTGATGAGAAAAAAACAATGAGAGAAAGAGCAAGGGCCTTTCACTTCTATTACTTCCAATGTTGGGTCTTCTAGTTCTTCTGGAAGGTTGTCTTGCTATGTTGAGTGGATAGATGTGAGGAAAAACAAAGTCAAAGAAATCTCCATCCAAGAAACACAGGAGATGGCTTCAAAAAATGGTAAAACTTGGTCTCATAGTATGTCCATGTTCTCATTTTACTAGATTGTTAAGATTTAGTGGTTAGTTGGTTTTAATGGTAATTATTTGGAGTTAACTTCCCAAAAAAAGGAGGGAAAGTTCACCCGTCATGGCGCACACAATGAATTTACCATTGCTATAGGGATAGAAGAGCATCCTGGACATGTTAGGGGCACTAGAGATGGGCATGGGATAATGTTATTCATGCATAAGTATAGTTTTTCAGATGTAAGTATAGTTCTGCCACCAAATGATGAACACCCAATGAAACTTGGAATTCATGTGTAAGTATAGTTTTTCGATGCCCAACATACTTCTTTATATTTGCATCATATGACACTTTACAAATACAACATATCTATTAATTTAACTTATAGGGGTGTGAAAGAATTCCATAGTGGTGGAGGGAAATTAGATAAGAAAAAGAAATCAATAACTTGTAAGAGTGTTGTTGTATATAGTCTTTCTCATTCCTATTGCATAATATATGACCAACTCTACTTAATTATTTTTATCAATGTAATTGAATATCTACAGCCCCCTATGCAAGACAATGACTGGGCATGCACATATTACATGATGTTGTACATGCAGACGATTGTCACTCACACACAACAGATCAAATGTATATAGAATGTAAGTTATTAGTCTGGGATCACATTAATGAAGTGGACTCATTTTATGATACAAACAATCAAATCTAATTAGAAGTCTCATTTTTGTTGTAGCTTTTAAGAATACTAAACCCTATACATTGGAGCAATTGAATGACCTACACAAATAGTGGGCATACTGCTTCATCCAAAATGTGGACTTCAAAGAGAGATGGGAGGATTGATTGATATCTTTTGTAGTTGAAACTTTGATGTCAGAATTTTGTTTGTTATATTATTATACATCATGGGACTTAAAATTTGATATGACAGCTGGTGTTGATATGTATTTGTGTATTTGAATTGAATGTGAAGTATTTATGTATTTATGATTTGAATATCAAGGCACGAGGAAGATAATGATGTGTATTTGTGCATGTATGTATGAAATTAAAGTGTGGATTAGAAATGAAATAATTGAGCTGTGAGTTCATGGATTTGTGTGCATTTGAAGTGGAAAAGTTAATGATAGAATGTGTGGTATGTTTGTGTGTATTTTGTATATTATATCTTTTTCTTGTAGGTTTTTCGGCCTGTTGTTAAGCTATGATGCTTGCAGAGGCCTGCAGTTCTTCAGGATTTACAATTTTAAAGAACTACATGGAACAAACATGAGAGCAGTTAGACATAAGGTTTGCAGACCTGATATATAAAAATATATAGATATTTCTTGTCAGTTATTTGTAAATAGCCAAATAGATAAATGTTCTACATCAATTATTTACAAAAAGAAAACTACAAGTTGAACCTAAAACTTTTACTATTCAATCACAGATAAAATGGACATCAAGTTATGCAGCTTCAGTTATTTGTTATAACACAACTAATGAGGAAATGTTAATGGTGTCGGCTGTGTTTCATACAACCAACGAGGAAATGTTAACGACATTAGTTGTGTTTCAAACAACTGACAAGGATCAGTCATAGGAGACTAAAAATATGTTGCTTGTTGCAATTACTACATCAGTTGTGTTGTAACATAGAACCGTTGACAAAAATTATTGTCATTAGTTTTCCAAACCGATGAAGAATAGCTTGAGTTTTAGCATCGCCCACTTGGTCTTCATTTTTTGACTGATGTAGTATGCCTAAAATAACTGACACCATATCCCCATTGTGTAGCAGTGGTCTATCACACAACCTGGCCCAAAAACACCAGACAATCACACATCTTAGAAATTTCAAATATGATTTACCTGTGGGGATGAGTGGTTCACTTATGTCCAAATGTACTTTGGTCTGGCAGAAAAAAACACAATAGTTGAGCACTAGTACGAGGGTCTTACGAACAAAAATTTGGAACATATCTACTAGTTGGGAGGTTTTTGTTATGGCATACGACAGAGGAGAAACATGTCACTAGGCTTTTTATTTGGGGTGATGTGATGGAGGCAGAAAGTCTTGGACTTTGGTCTCATTGTCATGGCTAGAATCGATTAGATGCATTTATACGGGGGTTTCTTCATATGGGAGTTGGACAAAGATAATTGAGATCATGAGTGGCTCGAGGACTTTGTGGAATGGAGGATTTAGGGAAGATGTGGTGAAGATGTGTGGAAAATAAGATGTGAGTATACATGAAAGAAATAACTATGTATATATATATATATATATATAATGGTAGGGTTGGAGAGCGCCAACATAGGAAATACAAAAAAAATTGGATTCTTCTAAAAGAAGAAGAAAGAAGACGACCATGGAGGATAAGATTTTTAACTTGAGAGTTATACATTGTCCATATTTTGATAATGACTTAACCATTCCATTAATATATATCTAATATGTTTGTTTGAGATTGATTTTAGGTATTAGGTACATAAAAAGGATCAAATATATCAAGCCCTAGCTTGTTCTAGTTCAAGTCAAATGCAATGCAAATGCACTTTTATAGAAAACACTTCAAATCACCTTAGATGATTTTCATAACCATTTGTATTGATGATATGACTTGTAAGTAAGATGAAAAAAAATTAGGAACTCTTAAATCGAATGTTTGATCACTCAAAAGGAATTTTCCAAAACTCATTACAGGTTGTTAATCAATCAAGTGACAAACTCAACCGATTCCTCGATGGATTTTGAGAATGTCCATGTTCAGTCGACACTACTACAGAAACAACATTCAATTTCTCTTTTCTGGGCGTCGATTATTTACAAAAACCGCCGCCTATAACATTACACGTCGGCTATTTAGTAAATCCAACATCTATATTCGAAGACCAGCCAGACACGGGTACTGCTTTGTATTCAGTGTCGGCTAGGTAAACCAAACTGATGCCTAAAAGCGTCCGTGAAATCCAAATTTTGAGCGAAAAGAAAAAGTGTCACATACAACGTCTATTTTTTAGACACAAACCGACGCCTATGTATGATGAGAATTTGTGCGAAAAGTGTCACATACAGTGTCCGTTATCCTTTGATAACCGACGTTGATAATGGTTCCCGTCAAATAATTTAGGGCAAATATTGTTCAATTGGACGTCGGTTTTTACGAGCAACTGACGCTGAAGATGTTTATGTGTCAGTTTTGTAGACAACCAACGCCTTTTATGAACTTAATACCCCCGCGATCACCCGACTCTTCCCCTTTCTTCTATTTCATTGCTAGAATTTCTCCCTGGTGTTGCTGCCGCCCGACTGCAACCCCCACCCGCCACTGTTGTTGCTTGTGCGCCGCCGCCACTCCGCCGCCGCTCCCTGCTCCTTCTGCACCGCCGTCTCCGATCCTAGTCGCCGCACCCTGCGGCTACCTTCCTATCCTGCGTCGGCAGTCCTGGAGCTCTCGCTCCTGCCCTGCGCCGGCGGTCCTTTGCTCGACCTCACCTCGCCGCCGACCTATCGACCTCACCTCGCCCTGCTCACTTGCCCAGGTACATGCCGACCTACCCAGGCGGCACCCAGGCACGCCTAGATGGCCAGGCATTCATCTAGGGTCCCAAACCCAGGCGCCCAGCCTAGTTAGGCCTCTGGGATGCCTAGGCGATGCTTGGGCTGCGCCAAGGCACAATGTTGCTGTGTATTTTTTTTAAATTAAGTTATTTACTGATTTGTGTTTATTTATGTACTGATTTGTATTTATTTATGTATTGTTTCAAGAATTAATTGATCATCTACTGCTGCCCGTCGTCTCCCTACCCGTTGCCTGCTCACCTTCTTGCTTGCCTGCCTACTCGCCTACTCTCCGTCTCGCCCAAACAGAGGTAAACCCTATTTTATTACACTGCTTGATCTTTAATCACATAGACTTAATCAACATTGCTACTTGTATGATCCTAGTGATTAAAAGCACTCTTTCCCGGTCCCTTCAGTAACTAATGTTCCCTTGAGATGAGTGTTAATTGATCTAGTTTTCTTACTTTCCTTGTAATGCCATCTTTTATGTGCTATGACATAGTCACCTTTAGAGTATTAAAATGATGCAACTTGTACACTTGTTAAATTTGAATCTATAAATCCTATGAATTGATATCACCCCACAAAATCAGTAGTCACTATTATGTCTTGTACACTCTAGAATCAAGATCTAATACTCTTATGCTATTTTAACACCATGAGACATTTTTTGCTCATTCTAGTGGATTATTATGACCTATGATGACCTAACATGAAACCATGCTCTTAATGATATGATTTACATATCTATTATTGTGTTTGTTGGCCTAGAAACGCATCCAAGATTTACTCATTAGGAGTAAATCTTTGATAGTCCCCGGTTTGGGACTGTTCTTGAACACCTAATCTCACTTAGGAAGTAAGTGTATAATGTGTATTGGGTTTTCGAGAAAATTTCGGCAGCATTTCCCCATTTGTTCTCTAAGTACATATGTACTTAGAGAACAGCGGGGAAATGCTGCCGAAATTTTCTTGAAAACCCAATACACATTATACACTTACTAGTGAGATTAGGTGTTCAAGGATGGGATAGGTGGTACACATTTATTATATATCACAATGACATCACATGTGTTTGTTGGCCTAGAAACCCGTCCAAGATTTACTCATTAGGAGTAAATCTTGGATAGTCTCCGGTTTGGGACTGTTCTTGAACACCTAATCTCACTTAGGATGTAAGTGTATAATGTGTATTGGGTTTTCGAGAAAATTTCGATAGCATTTTCCCATTTGTTCTCTAAGTACATATGTACTTAGAGAACAGTGGGGAAATGCTGCCGAAATTTTCTCAAAAACCAATACACATGATACACTTACTAGTGAGATTAGGTGTTCAAGGATGGGATAGGTGGTACACATTTATTATATATTAGAATGACATCACATGTGTTTGTTGGCCTAGAAACCCATCCAAGATTTACTCATTAGGAGTAAATCTTGGATAGTCCCCGGTTTGGGACTGTTCTTGAACACCTAATCTCACTTAGGATGTAAGTGTATAATGTGTATTGGGTTTTCGAGAAAATTTTGGCTTTCCCCGTTGGTTCTCTAAGTACATATGTACTTAGAGAACAACGGGGAAATGCTGCCGAAATTTTCTCGAAAACCCAATACACATTATACACTTACTAGTGAGATTAGGTGTTCAAGGATGGGATAGGTGGTACACATTTATTATATATCAGAATGGCATCACATGTAAGTGTATAATGTGTATTGGGTTTTTGAGAAAATTTCGGACAAAACTCGACCGACCATTTAACTGGAAATGGCCTGTTACCTAATGCATGCAAACAATCTTAATGAAGCTAAATATTTGCTTTTTTAATATCAATATCATTTTCAGATTTGATGTTTCATTATCTTCTAGTTAATACAAATGCTAAATGTTTGCTTTTTTAATGACATTTTCAGATGGCTGACCATGATGAGCATGATATCCATGATGAGCATGAAGTCCATGATGAGCATGTTGTCCATGATGAGCATGGTGAGGTTACCAATGTAAGTTCTAAAAACATATCATGTATTTCTATAAATTTCGTTATCTTCTAGTTATGTCATATATCCCATATTTCTATATTGGGCTAATTCAGTGTGTTTATTTTTGTCAAATTTTAGGTTGATGATACACATGTACCCACTGAAGCACTGTAGGAACTTGATGCGCATCACCAAAAAGTTAACAAGAAAAGGGCATCACTCTGTTGAATAAGTTAATAGCACTAAGTGGCAATGGATCCAAATTGGTTGTGGAGTTTGATAATGGAGGAAATGCAATTGGATTGAACCGTAATAATTTTGTAAACTATCTTGGGGTTGTCACTCGAAGCCATTGTGGTGTTAAGTATGATAATTGGCATAAAGTTCCTCAGGTGAAGAAAGACTTGATATGGAAGGATTTATGCGTGAGTTATTATTATTTGCAATTCTATTTTGTAGATTACAAATTCTATTATTTGCAATTCTATTTTTGGATCCTAGTTAATAACAATTCTATTTTACAGAATTTGTTTGCATTGGATGAGAAGCTGCATCGTAAAAGTGTGATGCAACGCGCTGGAAAGATGCTTAGGAACTATAGGACAAATCTCAACAGAGAATACATAAAAGATGGTGATAAGAAGAAGAAGTCATCCCTTGAACAGTGGAGCTTCTTGGACAAAGAAGATTGGGACAATTTTGTTGCTTCAAGAAAATCTAAAGAATTCAAGGTATTAGGCATCACTCCCAATTTAATTAATATACGTTGTATTCACCCATTCAAGATTAACATTTAGTGCTACTAACCAAATCATTAATGTGCATACTAACTAGGCCCTCAGTGAGGTGCAAAAAGCAAGGCGTGCACTGAATGTGCATGACCACACTGTGGGTCCAAAGGGCTATGCAAGCATTCACCAAAGACTACAGGCGGAGTCTGCTGCTACTCAGGAGTCCTCTACTACAGGTAGCACACCTCTGCCTCACCATGATGTTTGGATATCTGGGAGGTAAAATAAGAAGGGAGAAATAAGGAAGCCCGCAACTGCTGAGGCGGTTGCAAAAATGATAAAATACAACTCTTAGAGCAATCGTTTGAATATTGATTATTTGTGGTGTTAACTTACCAATTTCTGTTGATGGTGATTAGCAGGAGCTGCACGAGCAGAGGAAACAAGGCACGTTCATCCCTCAGGGCACAAGGGATGAATTGATAGTTGCTCTGGGTAACCCAGAGCATCCTAGACGTGTTAGGGGTGCAGGCGCTGGTGTGGGCATCAAAGCATTCTTTGGGCCATCCCAGCGCAAACCCAGAGCGGGACTTTCACAAGAAGAGCTAACCTATTCTTTTTTTAGAATGTTACTACAAAAGGAAATTCAATAATAAGAAGCTAATGTTTCTTTTATCCATGTATAGGAGAATAAGAGAGTCGAGGATATAGTTGCTAAGAAGGTCAATGATATAGTTACTGAGAAGGTCAAGGAAGAAATAGTGCAGTGGAAGGCATCTCAGGCTTCCAATCAGCCTATGGCGACCTACTCTTCTCCTGATGTACAGACTGAGAGTAATCTTGTAGACCCACCACCGCCTAACACGTCTACCGTAAGTATTTTTTATGACATTGTAGCTAGTCTTTTCAAGATGATATGTATATATGTATAATATTCTTTACGTAAATTTGTAGGCATTGAAGCCATGCCGCATAAAAATACAAGACTATGTTGTTGCAGAGGCGCATGCTTACCTGTCCCTTCCTGGGGCAACGTTTCACGGGACTCCAATGCCATAGGGCTACGTTCGTGTGAGCCCGATACGTGTATTACCCGATTGGAGGGAAGCTACATTGCCATATCCCCACCCGGATATTGATACACTTGCTGAGACAGAAGGCGGGGTGATATTGTGGGCCAAAGCAAATGTCATCTACACTACTAAAATTGTAAGATAAATTTACATTACTTTAGATTGTTAATGTGTATATATGAGGTCAACTGATCTGAAACTATATATAGAGGTTAAAAACAAGACACCCGGAGCACCTAGGCCTCCACCTCCACTTCCTGCATTACCAAGTTGGGTTCCAACTAACCTAACATACCCGTTAGGTCTTGCTTGTAGGGGAATGACATGTTGTCTACGGGCACATAATATACATTGCCCTATAATTGTTTCTTTAGAAGTGGATTATGTAGGTCAATCATACGAAAGCTCTTTATTTATATAAGATATTATTGAGCTGTTTATGTATGATTGGCTAAATACATCAATGATAGAGACATGGATAATGTGATATCTTGTTTATACATCCATATACCTTGTGTAAGATCCGGTGATCTGGTTTCTTATATATTAATGCATACGTAATACATGTTTTGTAGCTACTTAGTCAAAGATCAATGCAAACAATTTGCATTTGATCATGTGGGATTTTTGATTCCATCATTGATTAGTATGGTAGATAAAGACCCTGATAGTGTTCAACAATAATGTATAGATGCTTTTAGAATTTTCAGTCAGCAAAAGAAGGTGATAATAATAGCTCCATTCAATGTCAGGTAAGTTTACTTTATTTATAATTTGGACTTAAGAAAATTACATTTTTATTGTGGATTTTGAGTTATTAATTTTTAACTTTTTTACCTCTAGCGGTAGGCATTGGGAGTTACTAGTTATTGTCCCCGGGATGTTCACTATTTCTTATCTAGATCCTACGGGGAGTACATTGAATACTAAAATTGGACACGTAATGAGAATGCCATTATTTTGGTGAGAAATATTTCATTTTTATATCCATTAACATATGTTATTACATTAATATTTAATTACGCAATGTATTGTGATACATTAACATGTAGGGGTTTAAATGAGTTCAAAAAGGCTGGAGGAACGGTCCTAAGGAGAAAGAACCAGCCAATAATTTGGGAGAACGTAAAAGTAAGTTCCCGACTCCAATGTATATATTATTGATGTGAACTGTGCTTAGTTGTATTTTTTAATATTTTGTATGTTTGAATTTATAGTGCGCTACACAAGACAACGGCTGGGCATGCACATACTATCTGATGCGATTTATGCAGATGATTATCAAACATGATGCATTGGACATCAATACCATACATGAGGTATTATATATAGTCTCATTAGTTAGTATGAAATATATCAATCTTATTTTTATATTATTACTTATATATACATCATTCTCTTTGCAGATGTTTAAAATTGACCACACTATAGGTAAATGCTTAAAAAATGTACATGCTCCATATACACTGGAAGTATTAAATGAAGTAAGAGAAGAATGGGCAAAAGCCATACAAGTAGTGGCGATTGTAAAATATAATTGGGATGTTGATAGCGATGTTGAATGATATTTTGTAAATGAATATTTCTGAATGTTTATACATGTCTGAATATTTCTACATGTTTTGAATGTTTCTACATGTGTGAATGTGAGAATTGAATTGATGTCTGAATGTATCTACTTGTGTGAAAAAATATATGTTGATTTGCATGTTTGTGGCCTGTTTGTAGGCTGATTTCAATGGATGTCGTAAACCTACAGTTCAAAAAACTGAACTGTAGGTTCTCATCTTGCTGACCAGCCACAACAGGCCTGCAAACTGATAAGAAAAAAAAAATTAAAACATAGGCGCCGGTTATTTATAGATCACCGTCATCAAAGGCCTACCGCGTCGGTTATTGGATAAAAACCGTCGCCTAATGTGACAAACAATCCGACCGTGTAGGAAACCATAGACGTGGTGGAAATGGCGTCGCTTATTCGTATAAAACTGATGCCTATAGTACGAAACACGGCCGTGCAGGGAAGCACGGCTGTGGCGTCTGCGAATATGGCGACGGTGTTTTAGTTGATAACCGACATATAAAGTGTCCTAGGTCTCGCCCTTTTTTGTGGCGTGAACCCTTTTGGCGTCATCTTTCTATATAAAACTGACACCTATAGGTTATATAGGCGTCAGTTTTATTTCGACCTTTAGCAGCGCCCACATAGGCGTCGCTTGAAAACTGTCGCTAAAAGGGGTTACACAACCGATGCCAAAGGCGTGTTCTGTAGAAGTGCGAGTTTCCTATACACAGAACTCGACCGATCCCTACACTGAGAAAGAGAGATTTAAAGCAATCAGTCAAGTTCCCCAGGACAAACTCGACTAATACTTCAAATCTTCTTTGTCAAATAGTGCAATCTGTTGAGTTACCTTTATTGAAACTCGACCAATTGTACTATACAGAAAATGCAAAAAAATGATTCTAACGTTGGAGTTTTGCAAAACTCAAAATTATATCATTTTCAACACCCAAATGAATAGAAAACGTTCTTAAGTGTTCCTAGACACTAGTGAACATCCTCAACTATATATAGGACCTCTTGGAATTCATTCTAAGTTTTCTCATCCATGTTATTCAAGGTCCTTGCTTTAGTTGAGTGCATCCAATCCACTTGAGCCCCTTTATCTCTTTTAATTACACTTTATTTTGTCTATATGAGTGAGATAGGATTTGTGTGAGAGATCTACTTCATTGTATACTTGTAAATCTCTCAAAGCTTCTCTTTCCCCAACCCCATTTCTTCAAAGAACAAAGATTGGTGAAAGGTTCTTCAAGTGAAGGAGAAGGTGCAAGCTTCTTCAAGATATAGAAGAAGGTGCAAAAAGCTTCTCTGAGTGAAGGAGGAGGACAAGACTAAAGACATGGGGGTAGAGTGCGTAAATCCTTCATGGCAAAAGACTTGTTGCAAGAAAGGGATCTCCTTGGAGAAGGTGTCCAATTGTTTGCAAGAGTGGGAAGACCTTGTAGAGGTAAAAGACTATAGCTCATCCATATAGTTAAGTCCTTGGTTGTAAGGTTGTTGGCTCCTTTGACCTCAAAGGGAAGGTAGGTATCCTTGTCTTGAAACATTAAGGTGAAATTGTATGTCTTATCATGGAGTATAAGTACACATAGGTTGCAAAATCCTAGGGCTTAACCTCTCTAGATAATGGACTGACTATCTCCAGGAGTGGAACCACACTAAATAGCTTATTCAAGTGCTTGTTTTAATCACTCTCAACCTTTCTATGCATGTTTATATTGCCATCAAATTTATTGTTTGCAATTGTTCCTAGTTGAAGTAACTTGAAGATTTAACAAATTTTGTGTAGTGTTTTTAGCTCTATTCACCCCCCTCTAGAGCCCTTTGATCCAACAGAGATGACCGTGAAGCGATGGCGGTCGTCCATAGGTTGAGGCTCTCTTTTTCTCACTAGGTCAGAGTCAATGCTTTGATACCATGTGGAAAATAATATGGAAGGATAATAGGATATTTCTTATTGATAGATGACACTCCTATCCTATATAAAGGAATGGAAGAAATCATAGGGGAAGCAAACATAACCCTACTGGAAAAATACAATTAGGTCAATATAACATAATAAAACAAATAACAATAATTCTAACAAAGATATTATTTGAAAACTAAAGAGAGAGGTGCATGAAAAGATTTAGGATATACACTGAATAGGATTTTTTTTATTTTGAGTTCAATGATTTTAAGGTTCTTCATGACACTGCATCGTTGACATACACCTAACAAAATTGGATGAACATAACTCTTCTATATCAACCAAGTGTAGGGCTTGGCAAGGATTTTTTGGTCAAAAGTATATGTATTATGGCTTATCTTTTCAGTAATTATCCTTCTATGTCATTTGGTTTAAGATGTCCAAAAGAAGTATGGTCTAGACATCCTGAAACTTCTCTAATATTTTCATTTTGTGTTGTCTTCTGTATTACTATATAAGTAATGGAAACCGTGAACCTAGAGAAAGAAGTTCATAAATATCAATTTAGTAGATGTCATAGAAGGATATATAATATTGTGCCATGATTAAACTCACTAAATCTACTAATTGAAATAAATTTTAAATTTGATGAATCTTTACCTTTTTCCAAAAATAGATGAGTTGACATCTTCTATTACATGTCCTTCTCAGAAAACTACCAAACATGTTAGAAGTTAGTGCACCCAACTTGACACCATGTGTGCTACAAAGAAACCTTAGATGATGCTTAAAATGACATACCTAAATAAAATACACATATCATTACTTCTAGAAAAGAAAGAAGTGATATTGGATCACCTACTGGACATTGAGATGTTGTTACATATTTTTTGATACTACCAAAGAAATAAATGATTATGGTGAACCATCTACCTATATTGAAGTCATTTTTTATCCAGATTTTGAAATGTGGATTGATATATGAAGGAATAGATGATGTCTCTTCAAAGGAAAAATATTTATGTTCTTTTTATACCTCCTTCTAGAAAGAATTTTTTTAATAGAAATGGGTATACAAAAGTATCAAAGTTGGTCCAAGATATAATCTCATAAGATTTGAATGGTGAATAGTTGTAAATGGATACAATTATGTTCTATCTATTGTTTTCAAATACACATCCATCATTATTGACATTGATACATAGATATGAATTAGATTAAAAGCAACATAATCTATAGATTGCATTCTTGCATGGCTATATACATAAATCAATAAGCATATTTTCTATTGTGTTTACTATTACTTGTGCACATGGACTTTTATTGTATTTATATGTGTATTAGATGGTATTTCACAATTATATCATTTTAGAATAAATTATTTGTATTTCATTAGAGATTAAGATAAACATAATATATAATTATCACAGACAAATCATGCACAATGATAGAGTTAGATGAAGAAGGAAAATAAAAAATGCATGAGTTCAGTATGACATGCCATGTCAACATGTATATATGATATGTCAACTTCCACACTCATTGATGTCTTCCCAAAGAGAGAGAGAGATTTATAGGTTGAGTCCATCTGGTCTAGGTGATTTGTTTTTTTCCTAAAGATGTGACAACATCTTTGAGTTCTTTATAGGTGAAGTCTCAACTAGTGCTATTAGGAGAGGGTATGGTTTGTTGCAGATATGTGCCCAGTTCATGGAGTTTAGTATAATAGGCTCATGGCCTATGCTGAATATGTTTTGGAAGAGCTCCAAAATATGGTTTGTGATGATGTTTTTGTTCGAGCTGATGGTGCCATTTATGCTAAGTCTAGAGATGATGTTGACACGGGCATTGTTGTTGCATCACTTGTGGAAGTATTTAGTGTTTTTATCACCTTCAATAGTTCACTTGAGTTTAGCTCTTTGTTTCCAGATGGTGTCTATGCAGTTTTAGATGTAATCCATTTCTTCTTTGATGGTAAGGGTGATAACATGGTCAATATTTGGGTCACCATCTACAAAGAGATGTTGTTGTTCTAGGCCTGCCAGTTTGTGCATAATTTTTTCATATTTTTTGTTTTTGCCAGGTTTTGAGGGTTGATCTAATCCTTTAGGTGTTGTTAAGAATATAGTAGCCTAGTTATGAAGTGGTATTTGGGGAGGTAGACCAGTTTAGTTTGCAGATGTCTTGACAAGATGGGTCCAATAACCAAAAGTTTTCAACTCCAAAAGGTTTGTGGCCCCATTTAATCAGTTTGGTATCAATGATGGGGAAGTGGTTAGAGATTGGTTGTAAGTGACTAAAATTGGAGGAATGTGGGTAGAGATCTTCCCAAAATGGGTCAGTAGATGAAGTGGTCAACTGTGGCCCATGAGTGGTTTCTGTTCCAAGTGTAGATGTGATGTTGATCATCTTATGTGTGATGTGAGGTTTTCGAATTTCTTGTCAGATATAGTCATAGACCCCATCTGAATTTGAAGGTTATGCCTGTCTAAAGGTTGAGTGATGAGGTTAAAATCACCATCCCTCAACCAAGGTTTATGAGCGTGCATCTTGAGGATGTTTTCTATATCATTGTAATGTGTTTTGTCTGAGCTTGGTTCACCATGTACTCTAGTAAATATCCAATCAAGCGAGTCTAAAGTGTTTGCGATATGCAGTGTGATGGTGCAATAGTGATATTGAACATGTAAAATATTGAACATCTGGTTGTTGGTGCCTATGGTGATGCCTCCTTTAAAACTGTCATGAGGCATTTGGTTCCATGAGTTGATGTGTTTAACCCAAAAGGAATACAATAGTTTTAGTTTCTTGAATGGTAATAATGTTAATGTTTCTTTTATATATGTGGCGTCATATTTATTTTCTTCTCTTAAGATTTGACGCACCACATGCATTCCATGATGAGATCTGCATTTGTTGTTATATGACAAGACATATGTTGTGGACACTATCTAAGAGGTGATCTAAAGGTCATCTAAACTGGTATAAGTGTTGTGTATCTATGTTTGATTTCTCCATTTCATGGACTTTTCAATGTCATCTAAAGTTGTGTGGGCTACTGCTTCACAGTCAAAAGCAATACCTAGTTTATTAGTGTGAGAAAGAATGTATGTCAAGCCATGATGCAATGTCTTCTATACTGTCTATTGGGTTATCATTATCACGTTCAACAGAAGTATTAGAGAAGGATGGTAAAACTTTATTATGCTTAATTTTGTTGTTTAGGTAGTTTACATGGTTCTTCTACCACAAAGTAATTTTTCTTCGTGAGCCCTTCAGGTGTCATCATCGGAGAGTTGATAGTTGAGTCCGAGATGGGAGCCTTCCCTTTTTCTTCTATTTGGGACTCTGGTAAGATCAGATTTCCTCCACGATCATTATTTTAAGCTTCTGAACTATGTCGAGGTCAAGGTTTGTTGTGTTGTCTTGGTTGTTATGGAAAGGGAAGGTTTTAAAGGAATCGAGAAAAACATTTTTGTTACTGTCCATTTATGGTGAGGACATTCTCAGTCTTTTATTTTGGGTAGTCTGGTTGGTGTTAGTTTGTGAGAGTGAAGTGTGCTCTTTCTCTCCCAGACCATTTTCCTATTGTTAGGTTTTCTAATGGAAACAAAGGTCTATTTAAGTTGATGGGGTAGTACCATGATGGGGGTGATGGGCGATGTCAGAGAAGGTGGTGGTAACATTTGTAGGGTTTTCAACGATGATCTTGATTTTGTACATCTTCTCGCCTAATCAAAATGTTGATAGAGGCCAGGAGAGTGATGGCTTGTTTAACATAAAAGACACAGAAGGCTTTGATGTAGTGTGTGAGATGGAGGGTATCATGCCAACGAATTGAAGGGTGGCTCCAATAGAATGAGCAATAGCTCAAAAAATCTCAATTTCCCACAGATGTGGGGAAGGTAAAAAATGGAGACCCACCTCGATCCTCTAGAACCAGCTAGGGAGGACCCTTGTTTAGGTGTCCATTTTGTGATGTTATCCTGAACAAAACTAATTGCACATGGTATACTCGTAACCTGTCCAAATATGTGATCAAGTTTTATTCCTTCCAGTACTGAGTATAAGAGCTGGGATGGGAAAAGAATCTTAGGTTTAAGGATCATGTGTCTAGGGAGAAGTGGTTCACCCCATGCTTCTTGAGCAACCCTTTGAAAGTGCGGTGAATGAAATGACTTCCTCCATCACTAATCATGGCTCTGGGAATGCCAAAATGGCTAAAAATGTTCAATTTCACGAAGTCACACACCACCTTGTGATCATTCTTCCAGGTTGCAATAGCCTCAATCCACTTTGACATGTAGTCCATGAAAACAAAAATGTATACATACCCAAAAGAAAGAGGAAAAGGATCCATGAAGTCAATCCCCCAAACATCAAATACCTCCACCACAAGAGTGGGTGATAGAGGCATCATGTCCCTCTTGGAGATAGTGCCCACTTTTTGGCACTTCAAGCAACTCTTGCAAAATTCATGGGAGTCTTTGAACAAGGATGGCCAATAAAACCCACATTGGAGAACCTTTGCATCCGTGTGTTTTCCTCCAAAATAAACTCCACATATTCCGGAATGGCACATGGATAGGATTTCTTACTATTCTATCTCCAGAACACATCTCCTAATGAGATGATCGGGACAATACTTGAAGTAGTGGGGGTCATCCCAAGCATAGTTCTTGACCATAGCAAATAACCTTTTTCTCTCCTCCCTTATCCATGTGCTAGGTATCCTTCTACTAGTTAAGAAGTTAGCTATGTGCTGGTACCAAGGCCTTTGAGCAGACAAAAGAAGGAAGAGTTGTTCATGTGGCATCATTTCCTTGATTCGATTTGTATCATCAAATGGTTCATCGATTTGGGAGAGATGGTCGGCAACACCATTTTCCACTCCCTTCTTGTCTACAATCTCCACGTCAAACTCTTGAAGCAACAAAATCCATTTGATAAGCCTTAGCTTTGAATCTTTCTTTGACATGAGGTACTTTAGTGCAGCATGGTCTGTGTATATCACTATGTTGTTTTGCAAAAGATATGATCGAAACTTGTTAAGAGCAAATATAACTGTAAGGAACTCCTTCTCAGTGGTTGTGTAGTTTCTTTGGGCTACATCTAGAGTTTTTCTTGCGTAGTAGATAGTGTGTGGAATCCGACCAACTCATTGGCCTAGCTCAACCCCCATTGCCATGTCAGATGCATCAGTCATAATCTTGAATGGCAAAGAGAAATCCGAGGGTTGTATGATAGGAGCAGAAACTAGTCTTTCCTTCAAGTGGTTGAAGTCTTCAACACAATTGTCATCAAAATGAAATTCAACATCCTTCTCAAGTAAGTGACATAGAGGTCTTGAGATTTTACTAAAATCCTTGATGAATCGGAGGTAGAAACATGCATGTCCCAAGAAAGATCGAACATGTCTTATAGTGGAAGGAATGGTGAGAGTAGAAATGAGGCCCACCTTGGCCCTATCAACTTTGATTCCATCCTTTGAAACCCGATAACCCAAAACTATGCCTTCGGGTACCATAAAGTAACTCTTTTCCCAAGATATCACTAGGTGAACCTTCACGCATCTCTCAAGAACAACATCCAAATATAGCAAGAACTCATCAAATGTCTTACCAAAAATTGAGAAATCATCCATGAACACTTCCAATGATGAATCAAGCATATCTGCAAAAATTGAGGTCACACATCTCAGAAATATAGAAGGGGCATTACACAACCCAAATGGCATTCTCCGGTAGGCAAATGTACCACTTGGTCAAGTACATGTCATCTTCTCCTAATCTGTAGGATGCACAGTAATTTGAAAGTATGCAGAGTATCCATTAAGAAAGCACTAGAAGCTTTGCCCCACTAGCCTCTTTAGAATCTGGTCATGGAATGGGAGAGGGTAGTGGTCCTTTTTATCTTTGCCCCGCTAACCTCTCTAGAATCTAGTCAAGGAATGGGAGAGGGTAGTGGTCCTTTTTGGTCTTTTCATTGATATTTCAGTAGTCAACACACATTCTCCACTTTGATTGTTCTCTAACTGGCATAAGCTCACCATCCAAATTTTCCGCTACAGTGATCCCACCTTTCTTAGGAACAACCTAGATGGGACTCACCCATGTACTATCAGAAATGGGATAGATAATTTGAGCATCTAGCAACTTCACAATCTCTTGAGTTACATCTTCTTTCATCTTTGGATTCAACTGCCTTTGCATTTGGCGGGTTGGCCTTGCATCGTCTTATAAATAGATCATGTGCACACAGATGGAGGGGTCAATACCTCTCAAATTAGCTATAGACCATCCAATGGCTTGGATGTTCTTCTTCAAGACTTTCATCAATGCCTCCTCTTGTTCTGGTGAGAGAATGGAGGAAATGATCACCAGGAGGGTGTCATTTGCCCCAATGAAAGCATATTTTAATCCTTCTGGGAGTGACTTCAACTCAAGAGTGGGAGGTTCTTTAAGGGAGTTCTTTAATGGTTTAGAAATAGAAGGAAGGTCTTCACTTGCAGCCACCAAGGCTAGCTCATTCTCTTCATCATCTTCATCATCATAGAGGAACCCAACTATTGGCTCTAGAACTCTACCTTGAGTGGCAGTTTGAATCCACGAAGGTAGGCATTCCTCCAAAATTTCATCTAGGCACTCAATGAGATAGCAATCTTCTTAAGTGGCCCCTATTACCTTGGTTGTGGCTGAAAAATTTAAAGATGTTCAACTGGATCTTCATGTGCATGAATGTCACATACATCGTACCGGTCCTCACATTAATTACCGCATCTGTTGTGGCTAGGAATGGTCTCCCCAAGATGTAAGCTCCCTCCTTGTGTCTTTTTCCATGTCTAATATAATGAATTCGGTAGGGAAGAAAGAAGACGTCTCATCATCAAGCCTCACAAGCACGTCATCAACATGCCCTCTAGGCGTCTTTACTTATCTATCAGCCAACTACAAAGTACAATGAGTCAGACTCAATTGCCCCATTTGGAGCTTGAAAAATACATCATACAACACTAGGTTAACACCAAAACCCAAGTCTAGGAGGGCTTGGTCTATGCGATGTGCCCCAATGTAGCATGAGATGATGGGAGCACCGAGATCTTTTCTCTTCCTTGGCATGGTGTGCTGCAAAATCGAGCTCACTTGCTTGGTGATCTTGACTTTCTTTGGGGTTCTCCCTGTGGTGTTTCTCTTGAAGATGCATAGATCTTTCAGGAACTTAGCATAAGAAGGGATTTTCTTGACTACATCAAGTAAAAGAATGTTGATTTTCACCTATTTGAAAGTCTCAAGGATGTCTTCAGTATGCTTCTTTCTTCTCCTCTCAACAGAAGGCTCCTTAAGAGCCTCAGAAAATGGGGGGAGTTGGGACTCCACATGGTTTGGATCAATAGTATCATCAATGGGAATCACAGGAATCACAATATCACCACTTGGTATCACAGTATCAACTCTGGCTCTCATCACAGTATCAACTCTGGCTCTTATCACAGTATCCTCAGGCTGTATCTCAGTATCAACTCGTCCAATCTTAGTATCACCTCTATCAACAAAAATGGTATCATGGGGGTTCCCTAAAGTCCGGCCACTCCTCAAAACAATCACTATCTTTACATGCTCATGGGTAGTAGAAGAAGAGGCTTATAGAGGTGGTTGTGGATGTTGGGGGTGGTGGTGGCCTTTGGTGAGGTTAATTTGGGTTTTGGAGGATGAACTGCGGTTGTGGTTGTTGTGGTGGCTGTTGTTGTTTTGGATGGGGGTGGTATTGTCAGGGTAGCTACTGGTATATATGAGGTGGAGGTGGAGCATATTGGTAGTTAAGAGGTTCTTGATTCTTCATCATCTTCATCATATCCACAATCATCCTCATCATATTGGGGTCAGCGGCATTGTGGGATGGAGCTATGGAAGAAGGTGGAGGGACGTAGCTTCGGATGCAATGCTCCCCTTTTGTAGAGACATGATGGCGTGAGTTTTCAGTAAGATTCTCGAACAAAGGCCACGATTCCTAGGGTGGCTTTGCCATGAAAGTACCTCCACATGAGTATTTGACATTGTTTTGGCTCTGTTCTTCAAGCCCAGTATAGAAGGCTTGAACTAGTTGCCACAATGGTACTTCATGGTGAGGGCAGTCACAGAGAAGTTGTTGGAACCTCTCCCACGCCTCGTGGAAGGGTTCATTCTCTTTCTAGGCAAAGTAATTGATGCATCTTCTCATATAGGTTATCTTAGAAATCGGGAAGAACTTCTTGAGGAATTCATTCTTGACTTCATTCCAGGTTACCAGCTCTGGCTTCGAAACATACCACTATTTAGCCTTTTCTTTTAAGGAGATTGGAAAGAGGGTTCTCCAGATGGAGTCGTCAGTGGTGGCGAAGGTACAAAAAGTGGAGCATGTCTTAAGGAATGCATCGATGTGATGGTTGGGATTCTCATTCGCCATCCCATAGTAAGTGCAGAGGAGTCCAAGGAGTGCGGATGGAATGGATAACTATTGACCTGGCATTTGGTCAACTAGGGTGGCGATGGCTAAATTGTAGTTCCCTGGGGTGAAATATTCGTGGAGTGGGCGATTGGGCTGCGGTGGAGGTGGTGGAACATCCGCATTTGGGTTTTTGTCTTCCATCTCAGCCTCTCGGTGTTGGTTGTGGTGACTTTGGCAGCTCCTTCTACCTATCTCAGGGTCATACAACACCAAGTCAGTACAAGTGGAATGTGTGTGGCACATGCACAGCTGTCACCTGCACAATACACAAACAAGAAACAAGAAACGAAGTTAGAATGGCAATATTCAAAAGTGAACAAATAATAAAGAATAGCAATGATGAGGGAAAAAGGAAAGGCTAAGATACACTAACTAGCTAGGTCGAGCGCCTCTATCCCCGGCAACGGTACCAGAAAGCTTGGGGTGTTTCCCACCAAGGCTACACACTAGCCAACTAGAGGTGGCTAGATGCAACCCTAAGGGAGAACACACGTGTGAATCTTTTGAAATTTGTATTGGCCCTAACCAAGTCTATCACAGAACCAAATAGGTCACCCGCAAGCACATGGGATACTATTGTAGTATAGGTGATTGGTAAGAATAGGGATCGATCCTCAGGGATAGAGGGGGCATTAGAGCTAGGCTAGTGTTGACTATGTTCCTAATGTGGAGTCTAGGGTTGAAGGGTTTAAAAGGGGTTTGTTTTGTGATAAATCTAAGTGAACGAGCAAGAAAGGCACAATTGAACCTAAGTTACCTTAAGCAAGCAAGTTTAACAATCTAGGTTAACCAACTAACTAAGAAAGAGAAATGGTAAGTTACACTGCACTAGAGGAGCAAGAAACAATTTAGAGACTAAGTTAACCACTAAAGAAAGAAAAGATCCAAATGAACCCTAACTATCAAAACTGAGCAATTGTCTAGGTTAAGCAAGAACAACTAGACTATACTATCATAGGAAAGCAAACAGAGCAAGTTGAGTTTTAAACAAGTTGATTAAGGTAGGTGGGCCGTTTGAGGATGTAACTTTCATATTAGTTGGGGGAGGTTATTGGACAATCACGGTTCTCATCTTTCATCTAGATTACCAAACCAAACAATAAGGCAAATGCTATTAGAATGTACCCTATACTACTAGTGGAAGACTAGGGTTAGGTGTAATTCTAATAAGATAAGCCAAATCTAGGCTTCTAGGATAAGTATTATTGAGAAATTGAGGGCCAAGGGTAGAGATGGGATTAGAGATGAGGGTATTTGACCTCATGCCACTAGCCATTCTAGCCTTTAGAAAACCCTAGGTAATCACATCAATCCCACTTATACTAGTAACTTAGGTCTCATACCAAGTAGTAGGAGAGGAGGTAGGCATGTAGGAACAAAGGGGACTAGCTAAGGATCCCCTATTGTGACCTAGGAGTCATACCTAAGATTGCTACATGCATCCCAATTCTCTTAGAAACATGGTATCATCAAGCACTATCAAACAAGCAATTCATAGAAAAAAGCATAAATCACAAGCATGGCAATGTAATAAGAGACAAAAGCATGGATCAATCATCATAGATAAAAATAAGTTCATTACAAGCCAAAATCCCCCAACATGGTATCAAATTCACATTTTATCCCCAAACAGCCCACCACTAGGGGCTTAGCTATACATAATCAAAGAAATGGCAAAAGAAGGGAGAAGAAGCGGAAGAAACTCCATGGAGCTCAGGGGAGTAGCCTTCTTTTTCACCTCTTAGCTATTGCGGATGTCCTCTCTCCTCCAAGGGTGCAGATGGGCATGAAGATATGGGGGATTATGGAGGAAAACCTAGAAAACTAGGTTTCCAAGGTGAAATGGAGATGGAAATGGTGGGTGGAGAGCATAAATGCAAGAGAAATGCACTAAATGCTCAAGGAGTAGGTGGAGAGGAGTAATGGTGGATAGGAGCAGCTAAGGGAAGCTAACCTAGTGATGTGGCCGCCCACCCATGTATATATAGGTGGTGGTGGAAGCACTATGGTAAGTAGGGGTATTGTGGGAAAATCAGTGGACGTGGAAGGGTACCACGACCGTGGTGGGTGGAGATGAGAATGGTCGTGGAGAGTGGATACGGGCATGGTGTGGAAGGGTGATGAAAATGATAAGTAGGAGGTGGTCACAGCCGTGGTGGAGTGTCGCGGTCGTGTTGGGTGAGTAGCACCACGGCCGTGTTGAGTAACACATCCATTTTGGAGGAGGAGGATTGGATCGTGGGTAGAAGCATGGGCGAGTTGGTCTTTAGTGACCACAGTCGTGAGCGTTCAAGGCAACTCCATATTGATTCTGGGGTCTTTTACGTGAAATTCACACGGCTGTTGTGGGGGCCATGGTTGTGTTGTCCTCTACTGGCCATGACCGTGTTGGTGTCCATGGTCGTGGTATATTCAATGAGCCACGTCCGTGCTGATGGGACACAACCATGGCAAGTTGGGGTAGATCCTTGTTGAATCTGGAAATTCTTCACCTAATAAAGACACGACCGTGGGGGTATGCCCACGACCGTTTTGGGGTCTGCAGTAGGCAATTGAACTTTAATTTTCATCATCCATGGATTTCTTTGCTTGATGACGACTCTTGGCCATTAGGGGTAGGTTGAGGGAGATTTGGGACCTTCTTTGGACCCCTCCATGAGTGGAGGAGCCATAGAACTCCTTCCTTCTCTCTCATCCATCCAAGGCATGTTCCAAGTACCTAAAAACAGTGCAAAGAACATCCATAAGCGCATTTGATAGTAAAACACAAATTGGGGGAATTAACTTGCAATCTAACTTGTTTAGATGTGATTAAAGTGCAAAATGGCACAAGATGGAGCCCTAAAATAGGTCTACATCATCGATCAGATCATGTCTAGTAATCCACTATCAAGACAACACAATGTCCTAAAATGGTTGCAGTGCCTATCGTCTATCTCTTCTTCTCATGCTGGTTCCACTAAGGCATCTGGTCTTTTAGTCTGATGTGGCAACTCTAGCCATTGCAAAGGTCGTGGTCATGGTAGAGGACATTGTCATTTTGGTCTGTCAGGACCTGGATATGGTCAACCTCCTACTGGATCATGATGTGGTCAGCCATCCACTGCACCTGGCAACACCCCTCCTCCTAGACCTCGTCATTGTAATTTTCGTGGTCATAATAATCACAACAAGGATCATTATTGGGTGAAACATGGCTATCCCAATATATGGGCCAATCAGGCTTCAACTGACTACAGTGAGGATAAACCAACCCAACCATTTTTCACTTCTACAGATTGGGTCCGAGCTGAATTTTAAGAGCTCTTCCAAAAACGAATTTAGAGTACGACGTTGGTTCTACACTTGGATGGTGATTCTATCTTTTTAGCATCCTCAGCTCCTTATGGTAAAAACAAATGGGTCATCAATTCTGGTGCTTCAATCCATATTTCTAGAAATTCAAAATTGTTTTGTAATTTGACTTCTTCTACTATCCCACCTGTTACTATTGTTGATGGCACTCAAGCCCCAATACACGGTGTTGACAATATTTGAACAAAAAATAACTTCTTTCTTAGATCCGCATTATGTCTTTCCAAATTTTCTCTAAAACTTCTTTTTGTTAGCAAAATTGTCAAGTAACTTTAGTGTTCCATTACTTTTCACCTAGATGGGTGTATCTTTCAGGATCTCTGCATGAGGATGAAGATTGATTCCTGCCATGAGGGACCAAACAACTTATACTACCTTGATGCTCCACAAAATGTTTCTCTCCTCTCCTTAGTGGTTTTTGAACTTTAGTGGCGCTACAATTTGGACATCCATCAGCAACCAAGCTCAAACATTGGATTCATATTGTTTCAAAAACATTGTTTAAATGTGAAGCTTTCCAGTTTGGAATAAATTCATGGGGGCTCCATTCACTTGGATTCTAAATCATTATTACGTGATGTCCATTATATAGAGAGTGACCTCTCCCCCAGTATGCTAAGAAGGAAAGGAGGAAAAAAGAGAAGGAGTATGAAGAACAATGAGAGGAAGAGGAAGGAGCAAAATCAAGAGCAAGATGCAATTTTTTCAATGGAGTAAAGAACTGACATACCCTTATATGCTTATTTTTTCTTCTTCTAAACTTCTTATTTTTCTACTTTATCTTGTTTTTATTATATATCTAAGGGAAAAACATCATGCCAATGTTGTTCATGTAATAGGAATACATAATAGTTGTTTATGCATTGGGTCATACCAAAACATATTTCTATTGTATTTATATAATTTAGTGGTTCAATTATTTGATCTCTTTCTATTTAAATCTAAATTCCTCTTTTTTGGATTTAAACACCTAGATTTTATTTATCAAAACTTTCTTTTTTGAAAGACATGAAATGTGTTAATTTTTGAACTAGAACTACTTGTTTTATGCAATTCAAATGAAAAAAATAGAGATGGAATACAAATTTTGAAATATGGTATAGAGTAAGATATTAATAGTCTAATGTTGCTCTTTTGTACCATATTTCTTTTTTTAGATACATCAAGAACAAAATTTGTGAATCCAATAGATTTCAGATGCTTTAAATATGGAGTATTTGTATAAAGTCATATTTACGTCTTGCTTTATCTTGATGACATGTTAATTGCAACAAGAGATACTTCTAAAATCTATAGGATGAAATAGGTATTTAATGGAGAATATAAAATGAAGGAGTTAAAAGATTAAAACAAGAAAATTCTACGAACAAAATTTGTTAGTAGTGCAAAATATGGAAGGTTATATATTACTCAAGAGATTTATGCGAAGAAAGTTTCCATATATTGTTCTATGTGTGATATAGTTTTTCTATCTATTCCTCAGAGATCAATTCAATAAGCTCTCCTTATTCCAATGTAGGTGGTAGATTCATGTATGATATACTTTGCACCAATGTAAGTACTACACAATATGTTAGCATGGTGAGAAGATACATGTTCAACCATGAAAAGGTATACTGGAAAGAAATAAAGTGCCTTATTAGGTTCCCAATGTATATAATTCCTGCTAGTATAAAATTCAATTGGCACATGAAGACAATAATTTTACATATTGATTCTAATTTTTCAAACGATCCTAATAAAAGACAGTCTCTTACATACTATATTTTTAGTGTTGTGTTCTTTAAGTTATAAGCTACATTACTACCACTATTGCTTTAGGTACTATTGATTCTTAATAAATAGCATTGACGGAGGACAAAAAAGAAGCTACATTAATATATTACTATGTGAAAAATTATGTATCCTTAGAAAGATAACAATAATACAATCTAGGAATGATAAAGTGCAATTCATTTCACAAAAGACCATATGTTTCATGAGAGTATACTGTGATACCCCACGCCACACAAGTAAGATTACTAAAAAAACCTCAGAAGAAAGATTAAACAAGTCGTGTTGGGTGAGTAGCACCACGGCCGTGTTGAGTAACACATCCATTTTGGAGGAGGAGGATTGGATCGTGGGTAGCAGCACGGGCGAGTTGGTCTTTAGTGACCACAGTCGTGAGCGTTTAAGGCAACTCCATATTGATTCTGGGGTCTTTTACGTGAAATTCACACGGCTGTTGTGGGGGCCATGGTTGTGTTGTCCTCTACTGGCCATGACCGTGTTGGTGTCCATGGTCGTGGTATATTCAATGAGCCACATCCGTGCTGATGGGACACAACCATGGCAAGTTGGGGTAGATCCTTGTTGAATCTGGAAATTCTTCACCTAATAAAGACACGACCGTGGGGGTATGCCCACGGCCGTTTTGGGGTCTGCAGTAGGCAATTGAACTTTAATTTTCATCATCCATGGATTTCTTTTCTTGATGACGACTCTTGGACATTAGGGGTAGGTTGAGGGAGATTTGGGACCTTCTTTGGACCCCTCCATGAGTGGAGGAGCCATAGAACTCCTTCCTTCTCTCTCATCCATCCAAGGCATGTTCCAAGTACCTAAAAACAGTGCAAAGAACATCCATAAGCGCATTTGATAGTAAAACACAAATTGTCGGAATTAACTTGCAATCTAACTTGTTTAGATGTGATTAAAGTGCAAAATGGCACAAGATGGAGCCCTAAAATAGGTCTACATCATCGATCAGATCATGTCTAGTAATCCACTATCAAGACAACACAATGTCCTAAAATGGTTGCAGTGCCTATCGTCTATCTCTTCTTCTCATGTTGGTTCCACTAAGGCATCTGATCTTTTAGTCTGATGTGGCAACTCTAGCCATTGCAAAGGTCGTGGTCATGGTAGAGGACATTGTCATTTTGGTCTGTCAGGACCTGGATATGGTCAACCTCCTACTGGATCATGATGTGGTCAGCCATCCACTGCACCTGGCAACACCCCTCCTCCTAGACCTCGTCATTGTAATTTTCGTGGTCATAATAATCACAACAAGGATCATTATTGGGTGAAACATGGCTATCCCAATATATGGGCCAATCAGGCTTCAACTGACTACAGTGAGGATAAACCAACCCAACCATTTTTCACTTCTACAGATTGGGTCCGAGCTGAATTTTAAGAGCTCTTCCAAAAACGAATTTAGAGTACGATGTTGGTTCTACACTTGGATGGTGATTCTATCTTTTTAGCATCCTCAGCTCCTTATGGTAAAAACAAATGGGTCATCGATTCTGGTGCTTCAATCCATATTTCTAGAAATTCAAAATTGTTTTGTAATTTGACTTCTTCTACTATCCCACCTGTTACTATTGTTGATGGCACTCAAGCCCCAATACACGGTGTTGACAATATTTGAACAAAAAATAACTTCTTTCTTAGATCCGCATTATGTCTTTCCAAATTTTCTCTAAAACTTCTTTTTGTTAGCAAAATTGTCAAGTACCTTTAGTGTTCCATTACTTTTCACCTAGATGGGTGTATCTTTCAGGATCTCTGCATGAGGATGAAGATTGATTCCTGCCATGAGGGACCAAACAGCTTATACTACCTTGATGATCCACAAAATGTTTCTCTCCTCTCCTTAGTGGTTTTTGAACTTTAGTGGCGCTACAATTTGGACATCCATCAGCAACCAAGCTCAAACATTAGATTCATATTGTTTCAAAAACATTGTTTAAATGTGAAGCTTTCCAGTTTGGAATAAATTCATGGGGGCTCCATTCACTTGGATTCTAAATCATTATTACGTGATGTCCATTATATAGAGAGTGACCTCTCCCCCAGTATGCTAAGAAGGAAAGGAGGAAAAAAGAGAAGGAGTATGAAGAACAATGAGAGGAAGAGGAAGGAGCAAAATCAAGAGCAAGATGCAATTTTTTCAATGGATTAAAGAACTGACATACCCTTATATGCTTATTTTTTCTTCTTCTAAACTTCTTATTTTTCTACTTTATCTTGTTTTTATTATATATCTAAGGGAAAAACATCATGCCAATGTTGTTCATGTAATAGGAATACATAATAGTTGTTTATGCATTGGGTCATACCAAAACATATTTCTATTGTATTTATATAATTTAGTGGTTCAATTATTTGATCTCTTTCTATTTAAATCTAAATTCCTCTTTTTTGGATTTAAATACCTAGATTTTATTTATCAAAACTTTCTTTTTTTGAAAGACATGAAATGTGTTAATGTTTAAACTAGAACTACTTGTTTTATGCAATTCAAATGAAAAAAATAGAGATGGAATACAAATTTTGAAATATGGTATAGAGTAAGATATTAATAGTCTAATGTTGCTCTTTTGTACCATATTTCTTTTTTTAGAAACATCAAGAACAAAATTTGTGAATCCAATAGATTTCAGATGCTTTAAATATGGAGTATTTGTATAAAGTCATATTTATGTCTTGCTTTATCTTGATGACATGTTAATTGCAACAAGAGATATTTCTAAAATCTATAGGATGAAATAGGTATTTAATGGAGAATATAAAATGAAGGAGTTAAAAGATTAAAACAAGAAAATTCTACGAACAAAATTGGTTAGTAGTGCAAAATATGGAAGGTTATATATTACTCAAGAGATTTATGTGAAGAAAGTTTCGATATATTGTTCTATGTGTGATATAGTTTTTCTATCTATTCCTCAGAGATCAATTCAATAAGCTCTCCTTATTCCAATGTAGGTGGTAGATTCATGTATGATATACTTTGCACCAATGTAAGTACTACATAATATGTTAGCATGGTGAGAAGATACATGTTCAACCATGAAAAGGTATACTGGAAAGAAATAAAGTGCCTTATTAGGTTCCCAATGTATATAATTCCTGCTAGTATAAAATTCAATTGACACATGAAGACAATAATTTTACATATTGATTCTAATTTTTCAAACGATCCTAATAAAAGACAGTCTCTTACATACTATATTTTTAGTGTTGTGTTCTTTAAGTTATAAGCTACATTACTACCACTATTGCTTTAGGTACTATAGAGTCTTAATAAATAGCATTGACGGAGGACAAAAAAGAAGCTACATTAATATATTACTATGTGAAAAATTATGTATCCTTAGAAAGATAACAATAATACAATCTAGGAATGATAAAGTGCAATTCATTTCACAAAAGACCATATGTTTCATGAGAGTATACTGTGATGCCCCACGCCACACAAGTAAGATTACTAAAAAAACCTCAGAAGAAAGATTAAACAAGTAGGTTACTAGAAAATACTAAAAATTAAAACCATCATAAAACTGCCAAAGAACAAAAGCCTTTACATACGAGTCCTTTCATGTCATCAACACTTACTGTGTGTGCCATCAGCCTATTACAAGAAAACCTGTTCCAGAATATATATACATATATCAACAACAAGTATGACCAAAAGGGACACACAAGCCAACCATATAGCGAAAGCAAATCTACAAAACATCCCCAAAGACCTGAGTGTACAGGGACAACACTAGGACTCTAACAACTAAAAGACATCCAACAACACTTCCAACCTTGTCAGCTACTATCTTTCTTGTTTCTCCTCAACTTCTGATGCACGATCTCTGCCTCCTCGTGCAGGTCCACCTAAAAAGGATGTGGGAAACCCACATGGTGAGATTCCAAATCTCAACGGGAGATATTACTCTCCACCAACTCTATTATTAACACGGATAAGATGTTTCAAGCAAGAAGTAGAGTCACAAACATGATATGTAGGTAATCATTATTAATAGAGTAAGCAATTACCATTGGATAATGAAACATCTTAACATTATAAAAGGAATATTAAGAACATGTATATTCTCTATCCAATAACTGTATAAAAGCAAGCAAGGCCTCATACAATGTTTCCGTATTTGATCCTACACAAGTATACTACACGACTGTTTACATATTTTATTTTGCCTTGAGAATTTGAGTAGTACCACCCAAATCCAACTAATCAATGCTAAGTCGAAATCGATGCCATACCAGGTCTAGTAGAAGAGCCAAAATCCATGTCGTCACCAAACCTTATGGTCAGTACACGAGTGAATCCTGTAGTGACATCATCAGTTAGACTGCTACCAACGACATATAGTCCAGCTGTACAAACCTAGCCCACCTTGATACAGGTCACGATGCTAGTGAAATTGAGCTACCGTCCCCAGCCACACTCTTCCCAGGGTATGGCTTGCAGCCAAACCTATATCACATGTCACTGAGCTCTGGCACGAAGCCCCACTGTTACCAGGGTATGGCCCACAACCAATCCTGTATCACATAACCTAGATGTAAGGGGATATTCATCCTCACCCCCACATATTAAAAAATATGCACTCTGGGGTAAACTCATTTCACCATCCAACAGATGCTAACACTGAATGGATCTATGTCACATGGCAAGCTACATGATTAGGTTCCACTTTATTAGTGAGGTCATTTAAGTGTCTTTTATCATCAATCAAGTTACAACGCATAAATTTTAAACAAGTTCTATAAAGATAAGGGCATAATACATTACAAGAACATATTTGAGCATATAAGGTATGATCTCATCATATTATCACTTGATGTTTGCTAATCACCATATTTTTCATCACAAAGACCACATACTTTGAGGTAGCAACCCCTCATCTCATTACTGAGAAAATCACCATCTCACATTAAGAAATAAACCATCATTAGGTAATAAGATACATTTACCACCTCTTTCTGTGATACCAACATCACACATGCCTCATAAGGCCCATTCAATCATGTCATAAACACCATAGCTCTTACATGGATATGCTTATCAAATAGTGTTACCTGCATGGTTAGAGATTTGTAACAAGAATGATAATACTTCATTGCCACTACCATTTCATAAAGATTCATGACATTCACACTACATCATTAGGGTTACAGTTCTCTTTAAGCAATTAGGGTTTACAAGGTTGGATCAACAAACAACCTCCATTCATCACTTCCATCGTCACTAGAGGGTATGTTATGAGATTATAGGTTATAGAAAACATCACTCCCTTGTTACTTGTACAAACATCTCATGAGTATCGTATCATACCATATAACCCCATCATCAACATGATGTATCATGACAAACATCACAAGGTATCAATTTTATATGGCTAGTGGGATCGCGGTTTATCATCTCCATGTATCGTCCTGACCACACCAAGTGTGTCGTGCAAGCTCATCTAGGGATAACAGTTTAGCATCAGTCAAGCGTGTCATGTTAGATACACTTGAGGTATATCGATTCATCACTCAAGGTGTCGGGTTGGCTACTTGACATTGAGTGTCGATTGTCACCACCATGACATGTCGACCACCTCTATGCAATGCATAAAGGGTTAACCTCCCCAAGGTGTGTCAGTTTATCCCTACATGAACGTGTGTCGGGTTAAACACATGTATCGACCATGCCATCCTCTGGTGTGTCGGCCAAGGTTCCAAGGAGTGTGTCACCCATCATGCTTGTGTCGAGTTAGAGGTGTGACAGGTTGTTAGGGTTAGGGCATTGTCATATTGGCCTCTTACGTAACCAAGGGTGTCATGGTTCAACATTCAAACCATACCAACTCACAAGATATCATTCCAGTCATGACAGGTTAACATCTTGAACCTATTGGTCTAATGTGTCAGCTAACAAGCATGTCGATTTAGCTCCTCTAGAGTATGTCAGGTTAGAACCATCAAAGCATAATGGTCTAGCATACCCATGTGTGTTGACTTGCTACATGATGTGTCAATTTAAGAATCACAACTGATGACAACCACTCACAACTTAGTGTATGTGTTGACATGTCATCTTCAACCTTAGGATGTCGGCTACTAGTCCTTCTATTATCATGTCAAGGAGGTACAAGATATGGACAACAAACTAAAAATGATTCCTTCACCAAAATAGTTCTCAAGTCTGTTAGTAACTTTTGACATATATGAGATGAATGATTTAGAGATGAGAAACAATATAGGCACATGAAAGAGTGAAAATAACAAAGAAGGCTAAGAGTTATATAACCCACCTCACAGATCACCATCAAGATTCAAGCTCCAAGGTCAAGCCTCAAGCTCACGAGCTCAAGGTTGAAGATGATCCACCAAACCTCAATCACCACTGCACCTCCAAGGAAGAATATGAGATCAAGGTTAAGATAGCTTGAGATGAAAAGGAGATATCCATGATCCATGGCCGAGAAGAAGAAGAAAGGTAAGGAAACATATCTTATCAAGGTAGAAGATGAAAGATGATCAAGGAACACCACAAGCTTGGGACTCATCCTCCAAGCTCTAAGAGAACCTCTCTAGCTCCTAAAGCTTCTCAAGGTCGTTTACCAAGAAGGAGGAAAAGTAAGAATGGCCAAAATGATTCTCTTACATGGAGAGAAAGAAGACTATATACTAGGGGGAAGAGTGAGAAGGCATGGGAGAGGTGTCATTACCTTAGAAGCCTAGGTGACACTTGTCCATGAAAAGGGCCACATGCAATACATGGCGATATGATCTAGGCTGGATCTCGCCCTCTTGGTCCCCTACCAAGATCATAGCCTTACCAACCCGATATGACTTATCCCTATACACTCACAAATTGATACACCATAACCCTACACACTCACAAACTGATACACCATAACCCTACTCACTCACAAACTGATACACGGCCTCTCCTAGGCTCTCTAACCTGGGATAACACATCTAGGTGCAAGACACACCTCACTCATGTGTCCTAAACATCACCAAGGATGTTAGTACACAACCAAGACACAAACAAGGTGCCCATCTCTCTCTCCTCTAGATGATGCCAACAGAGAGAAGGAACACTCTAGAGGTGGAAAACTTGCACATAAACCCCTACACTTCGTACATCTGCACACAACCCAAGCCATTTATGGATGCATCACAGAAGACTATGTATCCTTTTCCTTACTCAGGTAAGACCAAAACCAGTGCACTTGTCAACTTATCCTTCAATTTATAAAAAGCACGCTGACATTTGTCATCCCAGACGAATGATACGTCCTTCCTTGTTAACTTTGTTAGGGGTAAAGTGACAACACTAAAGTCCTTGATGAACCTTCGGTAATAGCCTGCCAAACCTAAAAAATTGCACACTTCTGTTGGTGTCTTTGGCTGTTTCCAGAGATCCATGATGTCTAACCCAGTCAAAGTAGTGGGGCAACACATTAGTGTTCCAGTTTGGTGTTTCAACGGCTGCGGGGGCATTTTCGTTAGTATTTTCCTGCCGAGCTATGCTATTACGCTGAGCCACTTGGCCCATTTCGGCTTTGTATGGAGTTGGCCCAGCCTTTCATGTTATACAGAAACCATGTGTTCTACCGGCCCGATAGAATTCTACGCGTTTTCGTTTTGCTAAAAGGATACAAGATGCTAACCTTGATGCCGGCTTTTGACTCCACAGTAGCCAACTACCCATAATTTCATTTCCAGTTGACTTTATGTTTAACTGTTTAACAACTAGTGGGCCTAAGCAACAAATTCCATGACGAAAGTCCAGGATTAGGTGAATCGCACCGGCACTTTGTTCTTTCCCTCGTCAACAGATCATGAAAGTCTGGAGTCCACGAGCTATCCTCCCAAAGTGTAGAGGAATCAAGAGTCAAGTCCGGCAATATGATGGTTGGGTACCTAAGACGACCTAAAAGGCACCTGACCAGCTACCAGTCCCTCCATTGGTCAAACATTGTACGTGGAAAGACGACCGGAAGAATACATAACGATAAAACATGTTGAATGACTTGGGGATATATCGTCCGGGTGCGGCGAAATGTGATTCGGTACAATTACTCTATTTTTCGGTTGTCTCAGCCAAGCCAACTTGATGAACAGCCTGGATATCTCTACCTTGCCGTTCCATCCCTAGGTTGTGGGCACAATTTTGACTTTCTTTTCCGATTATTTGATAATTGAAAGGGAAAATATTGTTGCAAGTGATATAATGCACTACATACGTCATGTCGGGCTCACTTCGATCGTGGAGTTGTCAAATGTATCACATAACGATTCTGAAAACGACGAAAGATTGTCGTAACGCATGGTTTCATGAGAAGTTTCGATGCCTTTTTGACTCGAGCGTTCAATGAAACAGGATCATGGATCACGGGTGATTGAAGGATGATGATGCTTGTAGCTAAGGACAAGAGGAAGCTGTCAAAATGCTCCGACCGTATTATGGATGTTTTGCCTCCGGAAAAATAACTTCTTATATGGAGGTCAAAATTTGTTGTTTCAAGGCGCGCGTTGTTCGGGTGTGCTATATTAAATCTCAACTGTGAAATGTCCAATTAATTTTATTAGAAGTGGGTTTTTAGAATTAGTTGTCAGATTGAGATTGAATGCAACAAATAAATGCAACGGGAAACTTCAACAGCAGATTTGAACGTACTATATGGCATAATGGACTCTGGTCGACGTTGTATTTAGACCTTGTCTCCAGCGGAGTGGATTCTCTACCAACCTATCTTCAACGGAATCATGTGCATATACAGGTTCTCGAAGTCAAAAGTTCCATATACACTGGACGAAGATTTGCATGTGTAGCTCTTCTAATTGAAATTAAGCGATTTACATATAATCATTTTCAGTACAGTATGTGTACGTTAACATCATTGTATTTGTATGTGTACAGCATCTTTAATATTTTCACTTCTGGGGTCATCCGGGATCTGGCACCAGTTTGGAGAAGGGGTGGGCTTCGGCCCATGCAGATAAAAAAAATAATATTTTCACTTCTGTTTTGTAACGTTCCTTCATTGAATATTGGCAATTTTATTCAATAGGAGTGGCAAAAGCCAACCCTTGGAGCATAAATGCTCTAAGTACAACACGTTGTTTTACGAGATAAAAAACTATCCTCTCTAGAAGGCCTAGCGGCCGGACCATCTAAGCGATCCCAAAATTCCGTTCCTAACTTCCATTTCGGTTCAGCAATCCCCACTAGGTGGGTTCAGCGTTCCGCCCGGGATGCTTTGTCTTGTGGATAAGACTCAGCATTGAAAAAACCCCAGCAAACTATTGCCGGCCCACCCGGTCTCAGCGATGAAACCGACCTGCAACCCAAGTCTTTACCTCGTTCCCTCCTGACCAAAGTCACTTGGAAAACACAGGTATCGAACATGGGCTACATCCTACCCACAAGAAATATGAGGAAGGACTGAGGTTTGGACCACGCTGGTCCAGATACATAGAAGGAAAGTATGTGCCACACAGGGCCACATAGCACTTCTCAGAACAGAAAATATGGCCCCCAATCAGGCCTTATTCCCTTAGTGAATGTCCCATGCCATTCTGATATCAATCGGAAAATTATCCCTGAAGTCCCCATGTGCGAAGAGGACTCCTCGGATAGCATTGCGACTGATGCATTTCGAATCCGTCAGCGTTTGGCGAGGCCCTCCATGTCTTCGGCTATTGTGTTCTTTCCATAGGAAGTAAGTCACAGCGCTCATCGCCTTGATGATGAGTTGCATCGCTGGTTCATTCCTTCTATTGAGAAAAACTTCCCAGTCCATGAACGGACTGTAATTCTCGGCCTGGATTCCGCATCGCCCAGCAATGTCCCTCCAAAGTTCCGCAGCCATGGGACACTTAAAGAACAAGTGTTCCCCGCTCTCGTCCTCCATGTTGCAAAGGCAACATGTCGCATCGCAGTTCGGGTTCCATTTTCTGACTTTGTCCGCTATTTGCAGTGCTTGATGCACCGCTTTGTAGACCGTCGTAGCCCAACGGGGCATGTTAAGGCCATGCCACAACGATGCCCCCATATTGCTTTTAGGGCCTCTTGAGTGAACCAGCTCCCATGGATCTGTCGCATCCTCCCTGAGTGTATAAGTGTCCGGGTCCGAGCATCGAATAGGTGGTGGCAGTTGCAGAACTCTTCCACCATCCTCCTCCAAGTGCACAAGAACCCATGTTTATGACTCCTGGGATCTGCCAAAGTGTTGCTATAACGTTTACACATCCAGGCAGACCAAATGCAGTCCATATTGGTCATGAACTTTGTCAGTTTCTTCACTATAACCCAATTATTGACCTCACTGGAGTTCTTGAGATCCAACCCTCCTTCTTCGACTGGGCGAGCCATGCGCTCCCAGGACAGGGTGTGGGCCGAGTCGACCCACTAGAACTTGGAGGCATTGGTTGCAACATGTCGATGACCGCTGGTGGAACATGACCCTTCCTTACCCAAAAGTAGAGCAAGCCCATAATGTTTGATCTCACCACCAGCACCATCCTGCCCGCAAATGAGGTGTGATTTGTGGACCATTGATCTATAATTTTCCTCAGACGATCAGTGCATGCACTATAATTTTGTGCCAGTACCGTTCCGACAGTCAGCGGGAACCCCAAGTACGTACAAGGCAATTCATGCACATGCATTCTGAGGATTGCAACAAACAACTCCTTAGAGGGGTTAGCTGCTTTGGACAGGAAGATGGAGGACTTGGCAGGATTTGCATGTAGACCCGAGCATGCCCCAAATCGGTCCAGGATGTCCTTTGCCGTACTCAGAGCTGTAGGTGTGCCATCTAGAAATAGCATCACGTCATCAGCAAAAATCAAGTGTGAGAGCACAAGTGTTCCTCTCACCACTACTACAAAAAATGGTTTTTACATCAGTTCATTTTTCTATTTTACAACGGTTGTCAACTGTTGTACTAGATCACATGGTCTTATGCGGGGTTCTGTATACAATAGGTGTTGTGTATGTTGTAATATATGTATTTTATACAACAGTTAATACATGTTGTAGTTCATTGAACACACCTGTTGCAATAGGGGTGTTGTATATAACATGTTGAGATAAAAGGAAAATACAGCTAGACACAAGGTTTCGAACTTGAGACCACTTGAAAGTAAGGCACATCTCAAACCGTTAAACCAGTTTCATATTATGGAACACATATATTCTTTGTTGTACATATACAACAAATGATGTGCAAACCTATTGTGTGATTGTGGTCTATTACAACGGGTAACTATTACAATAGGTGAAAGCCGGTTGTGTAATTATAGTATACTACAATGGGTTATAGTATATTGTGTAATGATGGTCTATTACATCAGGTTAACATATGTGACTATTACAACGGGTAGAGCATGTTGTGTGAATTATGATCTTTTACAACGGGTTAGAGTATGTTGTGTAATGATGGTCTATTACAACGAGTTAGAGCATGTTGTGTAATGATGATCTATTACAACAAGTTAGCATACATGCTCAGTCAAGTTTGCAGGCAATGCGTCTATCTGCGTCTTGTAGGTTGGTCCAGGTGAGTTCGCCTCCGTGCATGGGTGGCTCGATGAGTCCTGATGTAGACACTGCATCGTTGAAGTTCGTGATGGCCCTTAGTCTGAACTCACACCCACCTTTCTTCTCCCATGTAAAACATGTGCAGTTGAAGTCTCCCACGAGGATCTAAGGACCCTCGATCATTTCTGCCAGTTTTGTGATCGTAGACAACAGGTCCCGCCGCCTCACTAGGGTAGTATAGCCATACACTGCCGTAACAGTGATCATGGCCCCTCTGTTGTTTGTGAAAGTGGAAGTTATGGTTTGTGCCGTAGAACTAAACACATCAACCTTCCACGACTTGGGGTCGAAGCCCCAACAAATTTTTCCTCCTTGGACATGTTCATGGTTAGTTAGGAATTCCCACCCCTTAGGGAAAAGGAAAGAGGACTTATGAGATTCTGCTTGTGAAATCTTTGTCTCGATGATGATGGCCATGGATGCATGAGTGACTTGCACCACCCTTCTGACCTCACACTGGCGGTAGGTCGTCGACCCACCATGCACATTCCAAATGAGAATCGTCATCACGAACCCTCAACGTCATTATCAGAGATGTGTGGCCAACTTTTGTGTCTCCTTGGCACGCTGGGATCGCGAACCTTCTTGCGTCGTTCCTTCCTTCGTGCCTCATCCTCACCTTCAACCACCTCAGTGGTATATGGATGTTTGTCGCCATGAATCTTGATGGTGTTTGATGTCGCCATGGATCTTGATGGTGTTTGATGCCTTCTCCCTCATAGGGCGATGCACCTGCTCCACCCTAGTTGAGGCAGTGTTGCCTTCCCCTCCCACACGTCACTTGGTCCTCCTTTCCTTGTAGGCCACCTACCCATTGGAGGCGGCTGCTCCTCCATTCAGAGAAGAGAGTTCGGCGAAGGGGGGGAAAGAAGGGTCTAGAGCCTCATCCGAGAGCGCAAGTGGCTCTTCTTAAATAGGGGGCAAAGTTGCCTGTAGTTCCTCTTCATTCAGTGGGGTGGCAGAGTGGAGGGAATCTATTTCTTGGAGTCCTCAAGTGTTATAGCTGAGCCCCTAAGATTGTTCCCCTTCTCTGGATATTTTTACTTGGTACCTTACTATATCTTAGAATGGGTTGAAAGTTGCCTAAATAAGAAATTATGCAGAAATCTATACTTCATGTAGTGTTGCCACCCGGTCTCAGCGATGAAACCGGCCTGCAACCCAAGTCTTTACTTCGTTCCCTCCTGACCAAAGTCACTTGGAAAACCCAGGTATCGAACATGGGCTACATCCTACCCACAAGAAATATGAGGAAGGACTGAGGTTTGGACCATGCTGGTCCAGATACATAGAAGGAAAGTATGTGCCACACAGGGCCACATAGCACTTCTCAGAACAGAAAATATGGCCCCCAATCAGGCCTTATTCCCTTAGTGAATGTCCCATGCCATTCTGATATCAATCGACAAATTATCCCTGAAGTCCCCATGTGCGAAGAGGACTCCTCGGATAGCATTGCGACTGATGCATTTCAAATCCGTCAGCGTTTGGCGAGGCCCTCCATGTCTTCGGCTATTGCGTTCTTTCCATAGGAAGTAAGTCACAGCGCTCATCGCCTTGATGATGAGTTGCATCGCTGGTTCATTCCTTCTATTGAGAAAAACTTCCCAGTCCATGAACGGACTGTAATTCTCAGCCTGGATTCCGCATCGCCCAGCAATGTCCCTCCAAAGTTCCGCAGCCATGGGGCACTTAAAGAACAAGTGTTCCCCGCTCTCGTCCTCCATGTTGCAAAGGCAACATGTCGCATCGCAGTTCGGGTTCCATTTCCTGACTTTGTCCGCTGTTTGCAGTGCTTGATGCACAGCTTTGTAGACCGTCGTAGCCCAGCGGGGCATGTTAAGGCCATGCCACAACGATGCCCCTATATTGCTTTTAGGGCCTCTTGAGTGAACCAGCTCCCATGGATCTGTCGCATCCTCCCTGAGTGTATAAGTGTCCGGGTCCGAGCATCGAATAGGTGGTGGCAGTTGCAGAACTCTTCCACCATCCTCCTCCAAGTGCACAAGAACCCATGTTTATGACTCCTGGGATCTGCCAAAGTGTTGCTATAACGTTTACACATCCAGGCAGACCAAATGGAGTCCATATTGGTCATGAACTTTGTCAGTTTCTTCACTATAACCCAATTATTGACCTCACTGGAGTTCTTGAGATCCAACCCTCCTTCTTCGACCGGGCGAGCCATGCGCTCCCAGGACAGGGTGTGGGCCGAGTCGACCCACTAGAACTTGGAGGCATTGGTTGCAACATGTCGATGACCGCTGGTGGAACATGACCCTTCCTTACCCAAAAGTAGAGCAAGCCCATAATGTTTGATCTCACCACCAGCACCATCCTTCCCGCAAATGAGGTGTGATTTGTGGACCATTGATCTATAATTTTCCTCAGACGATCAGTGCATGCACTATAATTTTGTGCCAGTACCGTTCCGGCAGTCAGCGGGAACCCCAAGTACATACAACGCAATTCATGCACAGGCATTCTGAGGATTGCAACAAACAACTCCTTAGAGGGGTTAGCTGCTGAAACAGCCTTTGGCGTCGGTCTTTTAACCCCATTTGGCGTCGGTTTCCGACCGACGCCTATGTGGGCTCCGCTAAAGGTCGAACACTTCGGCGTCGGTTTTTTAACCGACGCCTATTTAACCTATAGGCGTCGGTCTTTTAGTAGATAACCGACGCCAAAAGGGTTCGCGCCACAGAAAACGGCGTCATCTAGGGCACTTTCTGCGTCGGTGATTTACTAAAAGACCGACGCCTATATTCCATGTAGCGTCGGTCTTTTAGTAGATAACCGACGCATAAAGTGTCCTAGATGATGCCGTTTTCTGTGGCGCGAACCCTTTTGGCGTCGGTTATATACCAAAAGACCGACGCCTGGTTGTTTAAATAGGCGTCGGTTCGATACGAATATCCGACGCCATTTCCAGGACTGCTTTGGCCACATCAGGCGTCGGTTATCTATATATAACCGACGCTGTAGGTCTTTGCTGACGGTTTTCTATAAATAACCGACGCCTATTTATATATATTTTTTTCATATCAGTTTGCAGGCCTGCTGTGGCTGGTCAACAGGATGAGAACCTGCAGTTCAGTTTTCTGAACTGCAGGTTTACGACATCCATTGATATCAGCCTACAAACAGGCCACAAACCTGCAAAAGTCACAAGGAAAATTTCACACAAGTACATACATTCAGACATCAATTCAATTCTCACATTCACACATATAGAAACATTCAAATAAATGTATTAACATTTAGAAATATTCATTTACAAAGTATCATTCATTATTGCTATCAACATCCCAATTATATCTTACAGTTGCCACTGCTTGTATGGCTTTTTCCCATTCTTCTCTTACTTCATTTAATGCTTCCATCGTATATGGAGCATGTATATTTTTTAAGCGTTTACCTATAGTGTGGTCAGTTTTAAACACCTGCAAAGAGAATGATGTATATATATAAGTAATAATATAAAAATAAGATTGATATATTTTATACTAACTAATGAGACTATATATAATACCTCATGTATGCTATCGATGTCCAATGCGGCATGTTTGATAATCATCTGCATAAATCGCATCACATAGTATGCGCATGCCCAGCCATTGTCTTGTGTAGCACACTATAAATTGAAACATACAAAATAATACAACTAAGCACAATTCACATCAATGATATATACATTGGAGTCGGGGAGTCGGGAACTTACTTGTACGTTCTCCCAATTTATTGGCTGGTTCTTTTTCCTTGGGACCTTTCCTCCAGCCTTTTTGAATGCATCTAAACCCCTACATGTTAATATAACACAGTAAATTGCATAAGTAAATAGTAATGTAATAAAAGATGTTAACGGATATAAAAATGAAATATTTCTCACCAGAATAATGGCATTCTCATTACGTGTCCAATTTTAGGGTTCAATGTACTCCCCGCAGGATCTAGATAATAAACAGTGAATGTCCCGGGGACAATAACTAGTAACTCCCAATGTCTACCGCTAGAGGTAAGAAGTTAACAATTAATAACTCAAAATGCAAAATAAAAATGGAATTTTCTTAAGTCCAAATTATAAATAAAGTAAACTTACTTGACATTGAATGGAGCTATTATTATCGTCTTCTTTTGCTGACCAAAAATTGTAAAAGCATCTATACAGTATTGTTGAACATTATCAGGGTCTTTAGCTACCAAACTAATCAATGATGGAATCAAAAATCCCAAATGATCAAATGCAAATTGTTTGTAATGATCTTCGACTAAGTAGCTGCAAAACATATAGGCGTATGCATTAATATATAAGAAACCAGATCACCGGATCTTACACAAGGTATATGGATGTATAAACAAGATCTCACCTTATCCATGTCTCTATCATTGATGTATTCATCCAATCATACATAAACAGCTCAATAATATCTTGTATAAATAAAGAGCTATCGTATGATTGACCTGCATAATCTGCATCTAAAGAAATAATTATAGGGCAATGTACATTATGTGCCCATAGCCAACATGCCATTCCCCTACAAGCAGGACCTAACGGGTATGTTAGGTCAGTTGGAACCCAATCGGGTAATGTGGGAAGTGGAAGTGGAGGCCTAGGTGCTCCTGGTGTCTTCTTTTTAACCTGTACATATAATTTCAGATCAGTTGACATCATATATACACATTAACAGTCTAAATCAATGTAAATTTATCTTACAATTTCAGTCGTGTAGACGACATCTTCTTTGGGCCACAATATCACCCTGCCTTCTGCATCAGCAAGTCTATCAATATCCGGGTGGGGATATGGCAATGTAGCTTCTCTCCAATCGGGTAACACACGTATCGGGCTCACACGAACGTAACCTAGTGATGTGGCCACCCACCCATGTATATATAGGTGGTGGTGGAAGCACTATGGTAAGTAGGGGTATTGTGGGAAAATCAGTGGACGTGGAAGGGCACCACGACCGTGGTGGGTGGAGATGAGAATGGTCGTGGAGAGTGGATACGGGCATGGTGTGGAAGGGTGATGAAAATGATAAGTAGGAGGTGGTCACGACCGTGGTGGAGTGTCGCGGTCGTGTTGGGTGAGTAGCACCACGGCCGTGTTGAGTAACACATCCATTTTGGAGGAGGAGGATTGGATCGTGGGTAGCAGCACGGGCGAGTTGGTCTTTAGTGACCACAGTCGTGAGCGTTCAAGGCAACTCCATATTGATTCTGGGGTCTTTTAGGTGAAATTCACACGGCTGTTGTGGGGGCCATGGTTGTGTTGTCCTCTACTGGCCATGACTGTGTTGGTGTCCATGGTCGTGGTATATTCAATGAGCCACGTCCGTGCTGATGGGACACAACCATGGCAAGTTGGGGTAGATCCTTGTTGAATCTGGAAATTCTTCACCTAATAAAGACACGACCGTGGGGGTATGCCCACGGCCGTTTTGGGGTCTGCAGTAGGCAATTGAACTTTAATTTTCATCATCCATGGATTTCTTTGCTTGATGACGACTCTTGGCCATTAGGGGTAGGTTGAGGGAGATTTGGGACCTTCTTTGGACCCCTCCATGAGTGGAGGAGCCATAGAACTCCTTCCTTCTCTCTCATCCATCCAAGGCATGTTCCAAGTACCTAAAAATAGTGCAAAGAACATCCATAAGCGCATTTGATAGTAAAACACAAATTGGGGGAATTAACTTGCAATCTAACTTGTTTAGATGTGATTAAAGTGCAAAATGGCACAAGATGGAGCCCTAAAATAGGTCTACATCATCGATCAGATCAATGTATAGTAATCCACTATCAAGACAACACAATGTCCTAAAATGGTTGCAGTGCCTATCGTCTATCTCTTCTTCTCATGCTGGTTCCACTAAGGCATCTGATCTTTTAGTCTGATGTGGCAACTCTTGCCATTGCAAAGGTCGTGGTCATGGTAGAGGACATTGTCATTTTGGTCTGTCAGGACCTGGATATGGTCAACCTCCTACTGGATCATGATGTGGTCAGCCATCCACTGCACCTGGCAACACCCCTCCTCCTAGACCTCGTCATTGTAATTTTCATGGTCATAATAATCACAACAAGGATCATTATTGGGTGAAACATGGCTATCCCAATATATGGGCCAATCAGGCTTCAACTGACTACAGTGAGGATAAACCAACCCAACCATTTTTCACTTCTACAGATTGGGTCTGAGCTGAATTTTAAGAGCTCTTCCAAAAACGAATTTAGAGTACAACGTTGGTTCTACACTTGGATGGTGATTCTATCTTTTTAGCATCCTCAGCTCCTTATGGTAAAAACAAATGGGTCATCGATTCTGGTGCTTCAATCCATATTTCTAGAAATTCAAAATTGTTTTGTATTTTGACTTCTTCTACTATCCCACCTGTTACTATTGTTGATGGCACTCAAGCCCCAATACACGGTGTTGACAATATTTGAACAAAAAATAACTTCTTTCTTAGATCCGCATTATGTCTTTCCAAATTTTCTCTAAAACTTCTTTTTGTTAGCAAAATTGTCAAGTAACTTTAGTGTTCCATTACTTTTCACCTAGATGGGTGTATCTTTCAGGATCTCTGCATGAGGATGAAGATTGATTCCTGCCATGAGGGACCAAACATCTTATACTACCTTGATGCTCCACAAAATGTTTCTCTCCTCTCCTTAGTGGTTTTTGAACTTTAGTGGCGCTACAATTTGGACATCCATCAGCAACCAAGCTCAAACATTGGATTCATATTGTTTCAAAAACATTGTTTAAATGTGAAGCTTTCCAGTTTGGAATAAATTCATGGGGGCTCCATTCACTTGGATTCTAAATCATTATTACGTGATGTCCATTATATAGAGAGTGACCTCTCCCCCAGTATGCTAAGAAGGAAAGGAGGAAAAAAGAGAAGGAGTATGAAGAACAATGAGAGGAAGAGGAAGGAGCAAAATCAAGAGCAAGATGCAATTTTTTCAATGGAGTAAAGAACTGACATACCCTTATATGCTTATTTTTTCTTCTTCTAAACTTCTTATTTTTCTACTTTATCTTGTTTTTATTATATATCTAAGGGAAAAACATCATGCCAATGTTGTTCATGTAATAGGAATACATAATAGTTGTTTATGCATTGGGTCATACCAAAACATATTTCTATTGTATTTATATAATTTAGTGGTTCAATTATTTGATCTCTTTCGATTTAAATCTAAATTCCTCTTTTTTGGATTTAAACACCTAGATTTTATTTATCAAAACTTTCTTTTTTGAAAGACATGAAATGTGTTAATGTTTGAACTAGAACTACTTGTTTTATGCAATTCAAATGAAAAAAATAGAGATGGAATACAAATTTTGAAATATGGTATAGAGTAAGATATTAATAGTCTAATGTTGCTCTTTTGTACCATATTTCTTTTTTTAGAAACATCAAGAACAAAATTTGTGAATCCAATAGATTTCAGATGCTTTAAATATGGAGTATTTGTATAAAGTCATATTTACGTCTTGCTTTATCTTGATGACATGTTAATTGCAACAAGAGATACTTCTAAAATCTATAGGATGAAATAGGTATTTAATGTAGAATATAAAATGAAGGAGTTAAAAGATTAAAACAAGAAAATTCTACGAACAAAATTTGTTAGTAGTGCAAAATATGGAAGGTTATATATTACTCAAGAGATTTATGTGAAGAAAGTTTCGATATATTGTTCTATGTGTGATATAGTTTTTCTATCTATTCCTCAGAGATCAATTCAATAATCTCTCATTATTCCAATGTAGGTGGTAGATTCATGTATGATATACTTTGCACCAATGTAAGTACTACACAATATGTTAGCATGGTGAGAAGATACATGTTCAACCATGAAAAGGTATACTGGAAAGAAATAAAGTGCCTTATTAGGTTCCCAATGTATATAATTCCTACTAGTATAAAATTCAATTGGCACATGAAGACAATAATTTTACATATTGATTCTAATTTTTCAAACGATCCTAATAAAAGACAGTCTCTTACATACTATATTTTTAGTGTTGTGTTCTTTAAGTTATAAGCTACATTACTACCACTATTGCTTTAGGTACTATAGAGTCTTAATAAATAGCATTGACGGAGGACAAAAAAGAAGCTACATTAATATATTACTATGTGAAAAATTATGTATCCTTAGAAAGATAACAATAATACAATCTAGGAATGATAAAGTGCAATTCATTTCACAAAAGACCATATGTTTCATGAGAGTATATTGTGATGCCCCACGCCACACAAGTAAGATTACTAAAAAAACCTCAGAAGAAAGATTAAACAAGTAGGTTACTAGAAAATACTAAAAATTAAAACCATCATAAAACTGCCAAAGAACAAAAGCCTTTACATACGAGTCCTTTCATGTCATCAACACTTACTGTGTGTGCCATCAGCCTATTACAAGAAAACATGTTCCAGAATATATATACATATATCAACAACAAGTATGACCAAAAGGGACACACAAGCCAACCATATAGCGAAAGCAAATCTACAAAACATCCCCAAAGACCTGAGTGTACAGGGACAACACTAGGACTCTAACAACTAAAAGACATCCAACAACACTTCCAACCTTGTCAGCTACTATCTTTCTTGTTGCTCCTCAACTTCTGATGCACGATCTCTGCCTCCTCGTGCATGTCCACCTAAAAAGGATGTGGGAAACCCACAGGGTGAGATTCCAAATCTCAATGGGAGATATTACTCTCCACCAACTCTATTATTAACACGGATAAGATGTTTCAAGCAAGCAGTAGAGTCACAAACATGATATGTAGGTAATCATTATTAATAGAGTAAGCAATTACCATTGGATAAACCTAGCCCACCTTGATACAGGTCACGATGCTAGTGAAATTGAGCTACCGTCCCCAGCCACACTCTTCCCAGGGTATGGCTTGCAGCCAAACCTATATCACATATCACTGAGCTCTGGCACGAAGCCCCACTGTTACCAGGGTATGGCCCACAACCAATCCTGTATCACATAACCTAGACGTAAGGGGATATTCATCCTCACCCCCACATATTAAAAAATATGCGCTCTGAGTTAAACTCATTTCACCATCCAGCAGATGCTAACACTGAATGGATCTATGTCACATGGCAAGCTACATGATTAGGTTCCACTTTATTAGTGAGGTCATTTAAGTGTCTTTTATCATCAATCAAGTTACAACGCATAAATTTTAAACAAGTTCTATAAAGATAAGGGCTTAATACATTACAATAACATATTTGAGCATATAAGGTATGATCTCATCATATTATCACTTGATGTTTGCTAATCACCATATTTTTCATCACAAAGACCACATACTTTGAGGTAGCAACCCCTCATCTCATTACTGAGAAAATCACCATCTCACATTAAGAAATAAACCATCATTAGGTAATAAGATACATTTACCACCTCTTTCTGTGATACCAACATCACACATGCCTCATAAGGCCCATTCAATCATGTCATAAACACCATAGCTCTTACATGGATATGCTTATCAAATAGTGTTACCTGCATGGTTAGTGATTTGTAACAAGAATGATAATACTTCATTGCCACTACCATTTCATAAAGATTCATGACATTCACACTACATCATTAGGGTTACAGTTCTCTTTAAGCAATTAGGGTTTACAAGGTTGGATCAACAAACAACCTCTATATATCACTTCCATCGTCACTAGAGGGTATGTTATGAGATTATAGGTTATAGAAAACATCACTCCCTTGTTACTTGTACAAACATCTCATGGGGTATCGTATCATACCATATAACCCCATCATCAACATGATGTATCATGACAAACATCACAAGGTATCAATTTTATATGGCTAGTGGGATCGCGGTTTATCATCTCCATGTATCGTCCTGACCACACCAAGTGTGTCGTGCAAGCTCATCTAGGGATAACAGTTTAGCATCAGTCAAGCGTGTCATGTTAGATACACTTGAGGTATATCGATTCAGCACTCAAGGTGTCGGGTTGGCTACTTGACATTGAGTGTCGATTGTCACCACCATGACATGTCGACCACCTCTATGAAATGCATAAAGGGTTAACCTCCCCAAGGTGTGTCAGTTTATCCCTACATGAACGTGTGTCGGGTTAAACACATGTATCGACCATGCCATCCTCTGGTGTGTCGGCCAAGGTTCCAAGGAGTGTGTCACCCATCATGCTTGTGTCAAGTTAGAGGTGTGACAGGTTGTTAGGGTTAGGGCATTGTCATATTGGCCTCTTACGTAACCAAGGGTGTCATGGTTCAACATTCAAACCATACCAACTCACAAGATATCATTCCAGTCATGACAGGTTAACATCTTGAACCTATTGGTCTAATGTGTCAGCTAACAAGCATGTCGATTTAGCTCCTCTAGAGTATGTCAGGTTAGATCCATCAAAGCATAATGGTCTAGCATACCCATGTGTGTTGACTTGCTACATGATGTGTCAATTTAAGAATCACAACTCATGACAACCACTCACAACTTAGTGTATGTGTTGACATGTCATCTTCAACCTTAGGATGTCGGCTACTAGTCCTTCTATTATCATGTCAAGGAGGTACAAGATATGGACAACAAACTAAAAATGATTCCTTCACCAAAATAGTTCTCAAGTCTGTTAGTAACTTTTGACATATATGAGATGAATGATTTAGAGATGAGAAACAATATAGGCACATGAAAGAGTGAAAATAACAAAGAAGGCTAAGAGTTATATAACCCGCCTCACAGATCACCATCAAGATTCAAGCTCCAAGGTCAAGCCTCAAGCTCACGAGCTCAAGGTTGAAGATGATCCACCAAACCTCAATCACCACTGCACCTCCAAGGAAGAATATGAGATCAAGGTTAAGATAGCTTGAGATGAAAAGGAGATATCCATGATCCATGGCCGAGAAGAAGAAGAAAGGTAAGGAAACATAGCTTATCAAGGTAGAAGATGAAAGATGATCAAGGAACACCACAAGCTTGGGACTCATCCTCCAAGCTCTAAGAGAACCTCTCTAGATCCTAAAGCTTCTCAAGGTCGTTTACCAAGAAGGAGGAAAAGTAAGAATGGCCAAAATGATTCTCTTACATGGAGAGAAAGAAGACTATATACTAGGGGGAAGAGTGAGAAGGCATGGGAGAGGTGTCATTACCTTAGAAGCCTAGGTGACACTTGTCCATGAAAAGGGCCACATGCAATACATGGCGATATGATCTTGGTTGGATCTCGCCCTCTTGGTCCCCTACCAAGATCATAGCCTTACCAACCCGATATGACTTATCCCTATACACTCACAAATTGATACACCATAACCCTACACACTTACAAACCGATACACCATAACCCTACTCACTCACAAACTGATACACGACCTCTCCTAGGCTCTCTAACCTGGGATAACACATCTAGGTGCAAGACACAGCTCACTCATGTGTCCTAAACATCACCAAGGATATTAGTACACAACCAAGACACAAACAAGGTGCCCATCTCTCTCTCCTCTAGATGATGCCAACAGAGAGAAGGAACACTCTAGAGGTGGAAAACTTGCACATAAACCCCTACACTTGGTACATTTCAATTTGCACCAAAACCACACCACAAAACACAAGCATCATCCAAGCAAGCTCAAACAAGAAACTTAGGAATTCTACATGCCCTAATTATATTTCAGATGATTAGAGAAAGGTTCTAAGAAACATACTTAGGAAAAACAAACAGGGTTATCCCAAAATGTGGGTCAGGGTCCTAGCCATAAACCCCTAACAAGGATTTTGTCCCTGAAATCCTAACATAAGAGGGAGGGGTACTTCCTCATCATCTCTTCTTTGAGCTCCCACATAGCTTCCTCAATAGCACAATGATGCCAAAGAACCTTCACAAGCACTAGGTGCTTCCTCTTCAACTTCTTCACTCTCTAGACAAGGATCAACACTGGACCTTCCACATAGGTCATATCCTCATCAAGATCTACCTCCATAGTCTATAACATCAACTCTGTATCTGAATGACACTTCTTCAACATACTCACATGAAACACTGGATGTAACCTGTGCAACTCAGGTGGCAAATCCAACCTGTAGACCACCTTCCCAACACGTGCCACCACTAGGTAAGGTCCCATAAACTTGGGATCTAGCTTACCCTTCTTCCCAAACCTCTGCACACCCTTTCAAGGTGAGACTTTCAAATATACCTTGTCTCCCACTTGGAACTCCAAGGGTCTACAACAGTTATCTGCATAGCCTTCAACGGTTGCCGGATTACCTTGATCTTCTCTATTGTCTGCTGTACAAGCTCATAAAGTTGAGCATCAGAAGCCAGCAGGCACGTTAGAACTGTTTCCTATACCACAATGTAAATGGGATCATGTGACTATGAAATTTGTGGTTGGTCTTCCTAGGACAGCCAAAGTTCATGATTCCATCTGGGTGATCGTTGACTGATTGGCCAAGTCAACACATTTCCTTCTTGTGAAGATGACATTCACAATAGAGAAGCTTTCCCATATCTATGTGGATGCGATAATGTGTTAGCATGGTGTTCCAGAAACTATCGTGTCTGATAAGGATTCCCAATTCAAGATTTTAGGAGCGACTGCACACAACTTTGGGTGCATAGTTAAAGTTTAACACTTCTTTCCACCCATAGATAGATGGTCAATCTGATAGGACCATTGAGACCTAGGAGGATCTGTTGAGAGCCTATCTTCTTCAATTTTTAGGAAGTTGTGACATGCACCTTAGTTTGATAGAGTTCTCCTACAAGAACAACTATCAGAGTAGCATCGACATACAACACATCTCACAACATAATCCTTTAGATTATGATACATCTTGGTGCTACCTAGGTGCATAGCATACATAGATGAGTGAGCCTCTTCCAACACCATCTTTGTTAGATCATTTGCATTGGGAACCAAAACTCTACCATGGTAACAAACTATCCCATTGTCTGACTCATGGAAACCATCACACTCCTCACTGTCGAACTCTGATCTAATCTGCTATATCATAGTATCAGTCTGTTGTGCCTCTTTGATCTACTGTCTTAGTGTGGGCTTCACATGTAAATGTGCCAACATACCTGCTAGCAAAGAAACTTCCAACTTAACATTCATCTAACGCAAGGAAACTAACATGTCTCATTTGTGGCACACCAAAGAACTCAATTGGGCTCTATTCATTGGCGAAGATGAAGACTTTCTACTCAAAGCAACTGCCACGACATTCGCCTTCCCTAGATGATAATCAATCATGTAGTCATAGTCTTTGATTAACTCCATCTAGCGATGTTGTCTCATATTCAACTGCTATTGTGAAAATATATACTCTAGGTTCTTGAGATTCATGAAGATCTGACACTTCTCCCCATATAGGTAGTGCCACCAAATATGTGAAGCATGAACTACAATAGCTAACTCTAGGTTGTGGGTCAGGTAATTTGACTCGTGCTTCTTAAGCTATCAGGAAGCAAAAGAAACCACTTGCTTTTCGTACATCTGCACACAACCCAAGCCATTTATGGATGCATCACAGAAGACTATGTATCCTTTTTCTTGCTCAGGTAAGACCAAAACCAGTGCACTTGTCAACTTCTCCTTCAATTTATAAAAAGCACGCTGGCATTTGTCATCCCAGACGAATGATACGTCCTTCCTTGTTAACTTTGTTAGGGGTAAAGTGACAACACTAAAGTCCTTGATGAACCTTCGGTAATAGCCTGCCAAACCTAAAAAACTGCACACTTCTGTTGGTGTCTTTGGCTGTTTCCACTCTATCACTGACTCCACCTTCTTGGGATCCACACATACTCCCTCAGAAGATATAACATGCCCCAAGAAAGCTACCCTCTTCAACCACAACTTGTACTTGCTAAACTTGACATAAAGCTGATGCTGTCTTAGCACGGTCAAGTCTGACGAAGATGTTGTTCATGTTATTGATTGTCATGACTATATATCAAGATGGCATCTATGAAGACCACCACAAACTGATCAAGAAACGGACAGAACACTCTATTCATCAAATCCATGAATGTTGTTGGTGCATTGGTAAGCCTAAACGACATTACCCCGAACTCGTAGTGAAACAAAAATCAACAGCTCACTAGCAAAATAAAAAATAACATATCCTCGCCAGTTTGGAAATACATCAACAAAAACCTAGATATCATTGTTAACATGATCAACACTCCACTGCATGCTTTTACAAACATAAACTTCTGATCCGACCCTTGGTATCACAACAACACGATCCAAAATTTCACAAACAACTTCCACATATCACAACTCCTGAAACATACTATAACTGCTAAAGTTCTTCAACTGCTCACTAGCAACAGACAAAACTCCCATAAAACCCACCTCTCACATCGCCTCGGTCTAGACACCATGCAAGATATCATCCAAAACCTTGAAAACAACAACACTAGCAGTATTTCATGGAAATGGGGACACCATTATGATCCTAAGAAAGCCTATTATCATCTTACTTACAGAGGGCACATTTCTGACCTTGTACCCATTTGGAAGATGAAATGGCCACAAAAACAGAAAATTTTCTTATGGCTCATCACAACCTAACCAAGTGAGGTTTCCAGAGATCCATGATGTCTAACCCAGTCAAAGTAGTGGGGCAACACATTAGTGTTCCAGTTTGGTGTTTCAACGGCTGCGGGGGCATTTTCGTTAGTATTTTCCTGCCGAGCTATGCTATTACGCTGAGCCACTTGGCCCATTTCGGCTTTGTATGGAGTTGGCCCAGCCTTTCATGTTATACAGAAACCATGTGTTCTACCGGCCCGATAGAATTCTACGCGTTTTCGTTTTGCTAAAAGGATACAAGATGCTAACCTTGATGCCGGCTTTTGACTCCACAGTAGCCAACTACCCATAATTTCATTTCCAGTTGACTTTATGTTTAACTGTTTAACAACTAGTGGGCCTAAGCAACAAATTCCATGACGAAAGTCCAGGATTAGGTGAATCGCACCGGCACTTTGTTCTTTCCCTCGTCAACAGATCATGAAAGTCTGGAGTCCACGAGCTATCCTCCCAAAGTGTAGAGGAATCAAGAGTCAAGTCCGGCAATATGATGGTTGGGTACCTAAGACGACCTAAAAGGCACCTGACCAGCTACCAGTCCCTCCATTGGTCAAACATTGTACGTGGAAAGACGACCGGAAGAATACATAACGATAAAACATGTTGAATGACTTGGGGATATATCGTCCGGGTGCGGCGAAATGTGATTCGGTACAATTACTCTATTTTTCGGTTGTCTCAGCCAAGCCAACTTGATGAACAGCCTGGATATCTCTACCTTGCCGTTCCATCCCTAGGTTGTGGGCACAATTTTGACTTTCTTTTCCGATTATTTGATAATTGAAAGGGAAAATATTGTTGCAAGTGATATAATGCACTACATACGTCATGTCGGGCTCACTTCGATCGTGGAGTTGTCAAATGTATCACATAACGATTCTGAAAACGACGAAAGATTGTCGTAACGCATGGTTTCATGAGAAGTTTCGATGCCTTTTTGACTCGAGCGTTCAATGAAACAGGATCATGGATCACGGGTGATTGAAGGATGATGATGCTTGTAGCTAAGGACAAGAGGAAGCTGTCAAAATGCTCCGACCGTATTATGGATGTTTTGCCTCCGGAAAAATAACTTCTTATATGGAGGTCAAAATTTGTTGTTTCAAGGCGCGCGTTGTTCGGGTGTGCTATATTAAATCTCAACTGTGAAATGTCCAATTAATTTTATTAGAAGTGGGTTTTTAGAATTAGTTGTCAGATTGAGATTGAATGCAACAAATAAATGCAACGGGAAACTTCAACAGCAGATTTGAACGTACTATATGGCATAATGGACTCTGGTCGACGTTGTATTTAGACCTTGTCTCCAGCGGAGTGGATTCTCTACCAACCTATCTTCAACGGAATCATGTGCATATACAGGTTCTCGAAGTCAAAAGTTCCATATACACTGGACGAAGATTTGCATGTGTAGCTCTTCTAATTGAAATTAAGCGATTTACATATAATCATTTTCAGTACAGTATGTGTACGTTAACATCATTGTATTTGTATGTGTACAGCATCTTTAATATTTTCACTTCTGGGGTCATCCGGGCTCTGACACCAGTTTGGAGAAGGGGTGGGCTTCGGCCCATGCAGATAAAAAAAATAATATTTTCACTTCTGTTTTGTAACGTTCCTTCATTGAATATTGGCAATTTTATTCAATAGGAGTGGCAAAAGCCAACCCTTGGAGCATAAATGCTCTAAGTACAACACGTTGTTTTACGAGATAAAAAACTATCCTCTCTAGAAGGCCTAGCGGCCGGACCATCTAAGCGATCCCAAAATTCCGTTCCTAACTTCCATTTCGGTTCAGCAATCCCCACTAGGTGGGTTCAGCGTTCCGCCCGGGATGCTTTGTCTTGTGGATAAGACTCAGCATTGAAAAAACCCCAGCAAACTATTGCCGGCCCACCCGGTCTCAGCGATGAAACCGACCTGCAACCCAAGTCTTTACCTCGTTCCCTCCTGACCAAAGTCACTTGGAAAACACAGGTATCGAACATGGGCTACATCCTACCCACAAGAAATATGAGGAAGGACTGAGGTTTGGACCACGCTGGTCCAGATACATAGAAGGAAAGTATGTGCCACACAGGGCCACATAGCACTTCTCAGAACAGAAAATATGGCCCCCAATCAGGCCTTATTCCCTTAGTGAATGTCCCATGCCATTCTGATATCAATCGGAAAATTATCCCTGAAGTCCCCATGTGCGAAGAGGACTCCTCGGATAGCATTGCGACTGATGCATTTCGAATCCGTCAGCGTTTGGCGAGGCCCTCCATGTCTTCGGCTATTGTGTTCTTTCCATAGGAAGTAAGTCACAGCGCTCATCGCCTTGATGATGAGTTGCATCGCTGGTTCATTCCTTCTATTGAGAAAAACTTCCCAGTCCATGAACGGACTGTAATTCTCGGCCTGGATTCCGCATCGCCCAGCAATGTCCCTCCAAAGTTCCGCAGCCATGGGACACTTAAAGAACAAGTGTTCCCCGCTCTCGTCCTCCATGTTGCAAAGGCAACATGTCGCATCGCAGTTCGGGTTCCATTTTCTGACTTTGTCCGCTGTTTGCAGTGCTTGATGCACCGCTTTGTAGACCGTCGTAGCCCAACGGGGCATGTTAAGGCCATGCCACAACGATGCCCCCATATTGCTTTTAGGGCCTCTTGAGTGAACCAGCTCCCATGGATCTGTCGCATCCTCCCTGAGTGTATAAGTGTCCGGGTCCGAGCATCGAATAGGTGGTGGCAGTTGCAGAACTCTTCCACCATCCTCCTCCAAGTGCACAAGAACCCATGTTTATGACTCCTGGGATCTGCCAAAGTGTTGCTATAACGTTTACACATCCAGGCAGACCAAATGCAGTCCATATTGGTCATGAACTTTGTCAGTTTCTTCACTATAACCCAATTATTGACCTCACTGGAGTTCTTGAGATCCAACCCTCCTTCTTCGACTGGGCGAGCCATGCGCTCCCAGGACAGGGTGTGGGCCGAGTCGACCCACTAGAACTTGGAGGCATTGGTTGCAACATGTCGATGACCGCTGGTGGAACATGACCCTTCCTTACCCAAAAGTAGAGCAAGCCCATAATGTTTGATCTCACCACCAGCACCATCCTGCCCGCAAATGAGGTGTGATTTGTGGACCATTGATCTATAATTTTCCTCAGACGATCAGTGCATGCACTATAATTTTGTGCCAGTACCGTTCCGACAGTCAGCGGGAACCCCAAGTACGTACAAGGCAATTCATGCACATGCATTCTGAGGATTGCAACAAACAACTCCTTAGAGGGGTTAGCTGCTTTGGACAGGAAGATGGAGGACTTGGCAGGATTTGCATGTAGACCCGAGCATGCCCCAAATCGGTCCAGGATGTCCTTTGCCGTACTCAGAGCTGTAGGTGTGCCATCTAGAAATAGCATCACGTCATCAGCAAAAATCAAGTGTGAGAGCACAAGTGTTCCTCTCACCACTACTACAAAAAATGGTTTTTACATCAGTTCATTTTTCTATTTTACAACGGTTGTCAACTGTTGTACTAGATCACATGGTCTTATGCGGGGTTCTGTATACAATAGGTGTTGTGTATGTTGTAATATATGTATTTTATACAACAGTTAATACATGTTGTAGTTCATTGAACACACCTGTTGCAATAGGGGTGTTGTATATAACATGTTGAGATAAAAGGAAAATACAGCTAGACACAAGGTTTCGAACTTGAGACCACTTGAAAGTAAGGCACATCTCAAACCGTTAAACCAGTTTCATATTATGGAACACATATATTCTTTGTTGTACATATACAACAAATGATGTGCAAACCTACTGTGTGATTGTGGTCTATTACAACGGGTAACTATTACAATAGGTGAAAGCCGGTTGTGTAATTATAGTATACTACAATGGGTTATAGTATATTGTGTAATGATGGTCTATTACATCAGGTTAACATATGTGACTATTACAACGGGTAGAGCATGTTGTGTGAATTATGATCTTTTACAACGGGTTAGAGTATGTTGTGTAATGATGGTCTATTACAACGAGTTAGAGCATGTTGTGTAATGATGATCTATTACAACAAGTTAGCATACATGCTCAGTCAAGTTTGCAGGCAATGCGTCTATCTGCGTCTTGTAGGTTGGTCCAGGTGAGTTCGCCTCCGTGCATGGGTGGCTCGATGAGTCCTGATGTAGACACTGCATCGTTGAAGTTCGTGATGGCCCTTAGTCTGAACTCACACCCACCTTTCTTCTCCCATGTAAAACATGTGCAGTTGAAGTCTCCCACGAGGATCTAAGGACCCTCGATCATTTCTGCCAGTTTTGTGATCGTAGACAACAGGTCCCGCCGCCTCACTGGGGTAGTATAGCCATACACTGCCGTAACAGTGATCATGGCCCCTCTGTTGTTTGTGAAAGTGGAAGTTATGGTTTGTGCCGTAGAACTAAACACATCAACCTTCCACGACTTGGGGTCGAAGCCCCAACAAATTTTTCCTCCTTGGACATGTTCATGGTTAGTTAGGAATTCCCACCCCTTAGGGAAAAGGAAAGAGGACTTATGAGATTCTGCTTGTGAAATCTTTGTCTCGATGATGATGGCCATGGATGCATGAGTGACTTGCACCACCCTTCTGACCTCACACTGGCGGTAGGTCGTCGACCCACCATGCACATTCCAAATGAGAATCGTCATCACGAACCCTCAACGTCATTATCAGAGATGTGTGGCCAACTTTTGTGTCTCCTTGGCACGCTGGGATCGCGAACCTTCTTGCGTCGTTCCTTCCTTCGTGCCTCATCCTCACCTTCAACCACCTCAGTGGTATATGGATGTTTGTCGCCATGAATCTTGATGGTGTTTGATGTCGCCATGGATCTTGATGGTGTTTGATGCCTTCTCCCTCATAGGGCGATGCACCTGCTCCACCCTAGTTGAGGCAGTGTTGCCTTCCCCTCCCACACATCACTTGGTCCTCCTTTCCTTGTAGGCCACCTACCCATTGGAGGCGGCTGCTCCTCCATTCAGAGAAGAGAGTTCGGCGAAGGGGGGGAAAGAAGGGTCTAGAGCCTCATCCGAGAGCGCAAGTGGCTCTTCTTAAATAGGGGGCAAAGTTGCCTGTAGTTCCTCTTCATTCGGTGGGGTGGCAGAGTGGAGGGAATCTATTTCTTGGAGTCCTCAAGTGTTATAGCTGAGCCCCTAAGATTGTTCCCCTTCTCTGGATATTTTTACTTGGTACCTTACTATATCTTAGAATGGGTTGAAAGTTGCCTAAATAAGAAATTATGCAGAAATCTATACTTCATGTAGTGTTGCCACCCGGTCTCAGCGATGAAACCGGCCTGCAACCCAAGTCTTTACTTCGTTCCCTCCTGACCAAAGTCACTTGGAAAACCCAGGTATCGAACATGGGCTACATCCTACCCACAAGAAATATGAGGAAGGACTGAGGTTTGGACCATGCTGGTCCAGATACATAGAAGGAAAGTATGTGCCACACAGGGCCACATAGCACTTCTCAGAACAGAAAATATGGCCCCCAATCAGGCCTTATTCCCTTAGTGAATGTCCCATGCCATTCTGATATCAATCGACAAATTATCCCTGAAGTCCCCATGTGCGAAGAGGACTCCTCGGATAGCATTGCGACTGATGCATTTCAAATCCGTCAGCGTTTGGCGAGGCCCTCCATGTCTTCGGCTATTGCGTTCTTTCCATAGGAAGTAAGTCACAGCGCTCATCGCCTTGATGATGAGTTGCATCGCTGGTTCATTCCTTCTATTGAGAAAAACTTCCCAGTCCATGAACGGACTGTAATTCTCAGCCTGGATTCCGCATCGCCCAGCAATGTCCCTCCAAAGTTCCGCAGCCATGGGGCACTTAAAGAACAAGTGTTCCCCGCTCTCGTCCTCCATGTTGCAAAGGCAACATGTCGCATCGCAGTTCGGGTTCCATTTCCTGACTTTGTCCGCTGTTTGCAGTGCTTGATGCACAGCTTTGTAGACCGTCGTAGCCCAGCGGGGCATGTTAAGGCCATGCCACAACGATGCCCCTATATTGCTTTTAGGGCCTCTTGAGTGAACCAGCTCCCATGGATCTGTCGCATCCTCCCTGAGTGTATAAGTGTCCGGGTCCGAGCATCGAATAGGTGGTGGCAGTTGCAGAACTCTTCCACCATCCTCCTCCAAGTGCACAAGAACCCATGTTTATGACTCCTGGGATCTGCCAAAGTGTTGCTATAACGTTTACACATCCAGGCAGACCAAATGGAGTCCATATTGGTCATGAACTTTGTCAGTTTCTTCACTATAACCCAATTATTGACCTCACTGGAGTTCTTGAGATCCAACCCTCCTTCTTCGACCGGGCGAGCCATGCGCTCCCAGGACAGGGTGTGGGCCGAGTCGACCCACTAGAACTTGGAGGCATTGGTTGCAACATGTCGATGACCGCTGGTGGAACATGACCCTTCCTTACCCAAAAGTAGAGCAAGCCCATAATGTTTGATCTCACCACCAGCACCATCCTGCCCGCAAATGAGGTGTGATTTGTGGACCATTGATCTATAATTTTCCTCAGACGATCAGTGCATGCACTATAATTTTGTGCCAGTACCGTTCCGGCAGTCAGCGGGAACCCCAAGTACGTACAACGCAATTCATGCACAGGCATTCTGAGGATTGCAACAAACAACTCCTTAGAGGGGTTAGCTGCTGAAACAGCCTTTGGCGTCGGTCTTTTAACCCCATTTGGCGTCGGTTTCCGACCGACGCCTATGTGGGCTCCGCTAAAGGTCGAACACTTCGGCGTCGGTTTTTTAACCGACGCCTATTTAACCTATAGGCGTCGGTCTTTTAGTAGATAACCGACGCCAAAAGGGTTCGCGCCACAGAAAACGGCGTCATCTAGGGCACTTTCTGCGTCAGTGATTTACTAAAAGACCGACGCCTATATTCCATGTAGCGTCGGTCTTTTAGTAGATAACCGACGCATAAAGTGTCCTAGATGATGCCGTTTTCTGTGGCGCGAACCCTTTTGGCGTCGGTTATATACCAAAAGACCGACGCCTGGTTGTTTAAATAGGCGTCGGTTCGATACGAATATCCGACGCCATTTCCAGGACTGCTTTGGCCACATCAGGCGTCGGTTATCTATATATAACCGACGCTGTAGGTCTTTGCTGACGGTTTTCTATAAATAACCGACGCCTATTTATATATATTTTTTTCATATCAGTTTGCAGGCCTGCTGTGGCTGGTCAACAGGATGAGAACCTGCAGTTCAGTTTTCTGAACTGCAGGTTTACGACATCCATTGATATCAGCCTACAAACAGGCCACAAACCTGCAAAAGTCACAAGGAAAATTTCACACAAGTACATACATTCAGACATCAATTCAATTCTCACATTCACACATATAGAAACATTCAAATAAATGTATTAACATTTAGAAATATTCATTTACAAAGTATCATTCATTATTGCTATCAACATCCCAATTATATCTTACAGTTGCCACTGCTTGTATGGCTTTTTCCCATTCTTCTCTTACTTCATTTAATGCTTCCATCGTATATGGAGCATGTATATTTTTTAAGCGTTTACCTATAGTGTGGTCAGTTTTAAACACCTGCAAAGAGAATGATGTATATATATAAGTAATAATATAAAAATAAGATTGATATATTTTATACTAACTAATGAGACTATATATAATACCTCATGTATGCTATCGATGTCCAATGCGGCATGTTTGATAATCATCTGCATAAATCGCATCACATAGTATGCGCATGCCCAGCCATTGTCTTGTGTAGCACACTATAAATTGAAACATACAAAATAATACAACTAAGCACAATTCACATCAATGATATATACATTGGAGTCGGGGAGTCGGGAACTTACTTGTACGTTCTCCCAATTTATTGGCTGGTTCTTTTTCCTTGGGACCTTTCCTCCAGCCTTTTTGAATGCATCTAAACCCCTACATGTTAATATAACACAGTAAATTGCATAAGTAAATAGTAATGTAATAAAAGATGTTAACGGATATAAAAATGAAATATTTCTCACCAGAATAATGGCATTCTCATTACGTGTCCAATTTTAGGGTTCAATGTACTCCCCGCAGGATCTAGATAATAAACAGTGAATGTCCCGGGGACAATAACTAGTAACTCCCAATGTCTACCGCTAGAGGTAAGAAGTTAACAATTAATAACTCAAAATGCAAAATAAAAATGGAATTTTCTTAAGTCCAAATTATAAATAAAGTAAACTTACTTGACATTGAATGGAGCTATTATTATCGTCTTCTTTTGCTGACCAAAAATTGTAAAAGCATCTATACAGTATTGTTGAACATTATCAGGGTCTTTAGCTACCAAACTAATCAATGATGGAATCAAAAATCCCAAATGATCAAATGCAAATTGTTTGTAATGATCTTCGACTAAGTAGCTGCAAAACATATAGGCGTATGCATTAATATATAAGAAACCAGATCACCGGATCTTACACAAGGTATATGGATGTATAAACAAGATCTCACCTTATCCATGTCTCTATCATTGATGTATTCATCCAATCATACATAAACAGCTCAATAATATCTTGTATAAATAAAGAGCTATCGTATGATTGACCTGCATAATCTGCATCTAAAGAAATAATTATAGGGCAATGTACATTATGTGCCCGTAGCCAACATGCCATTCCCCTACAAGCAGGACCTAACGGGTATGTTAGGTCAGTTGGAACCCAATCGGGTAATGTGGGAAGTGGAAGTGGAGGCCTAGGTGCTCCTGGTGTCTTCTTTTTAACCTGTACATATAATTTCAGATCAGTTGACATCATATATACACATTAACAGTCTAAATCAATGTAAATTTATCTTACAATTTCAGTCGTGTAGACGACATCTTCTTTGGGCCACAATATCACCCTGCCTTCTGCATCAGCAAGTCTATCAATATCCGGGTGGGGATATGGCAATGTAGCTTCTCTCCAATCGGGTAACACACGTATCGGGCTCACACGAACGTAGCCTTGTGGCATTGGAGTCCCGTGAAACATTGCCCCAGGAAGGGACGGGTAAGCCTGCGCCTCTGCAACAACGTAGTCTTGCATTCTTAAGCGGCATGGCTTCAATGCCTACAAATTTACGTAAAGAATATTATACATATATACATATCATCTTGAAAACATAACAACTTGAAAAGACTAACTACAATGTCATAAACAATACTTACAGCAGACGTGCTAGGCGATGGGTCTCCAGGATTACTCGCAGTCTGTGCATCAGGAGAAGAGTGGGTCGCCATAGGCGTATTGGAAGCCTGAGATGCCTGCCACCGCAGCAATTCTTCCTTGACCTTCTCAGCAACTACATCGTTGACCTTCTTAGCAACTAAATCCTCAACTCTCTTATTCTCCTATACATGGATAAAAGAAACATTAGCTTCTTATTAATGAATTTCCTTTTGCAGTAACATTCTAAAAAAAGAATAGGTTACCTCTTCTTGAGAAAGTCCCGCTCTGGGTTTGCGCTGGGATGGCCCAAAGAATGCTTTGATGCCAACACCAGCGCCGACACCTCTAACACGTCCAGGATGCTCTGGGTTACCCAGAGCAACTGTCAATTCATCCCTTGTGCCCTGAGGGATGAACGTGCCTTGTTTCCTCTGCTCGTGCAGCTCCCGCTAATCACCATAAACAGAAATTGGTAAGTTAACACCACAAATAATCAATATTCAAACGATTTCTCTAAGAGTTGTATTTTACCATTTTTGCAGCCGCCTCAGCAGTTACAGGCTTCTTTATTTCACCCTTCTTGTTTTTCCTGCCAGCTATCCAAATATCATGGCGAGGCATGGGTGTGGCAGACTCCTGAGTAGGAGCAGACTCCTGAGTAGTCGCAGACTCCGCCTGTAGTCTTTGGAGAATGCTTGCGAACCAATTATTGACCTCACTGGAGTTCTTGAGATTCAACCCTCCTTCGATCGGGCGAGCCATGCGCTCCCAAGACAGGGTGTGGGCCGAGTCGACCCACTAGAACTTGGAGGCATTGGTTGCAACATGTCGATGACCGCTGGTGGAACATGACCCTTCCTTACCCAAAAGTAGAGCAAGCCCATAATGTTTGATCTCACCACCAGCACCATCCTGCCCGCAAATGAGGTGTGATTTGTGGACCATTGATCTATAATTTTCCTCAGACGATCAGTGCATGCACTATAATTTTGTGCCAGTACCGTTCCGGCAGTCAGCGGGAACCCCAAGTACGTATAAGGCAATTCATGCACATGCATTTTGAGGATTGCAACAAACAACTCCTTAGAGGGGTTAGCTACTTTGGACAGGAAGATGGAGGACTTGGCAGGATTTGCATGTAGACCCGAGCATGCCCCAAATCGGGCCAGGATGTCCTTTGCCGTACTCAGAGTTGTAGGTGTGCCATCTAGAAATAGCATCACGTCATCAGCAAAAATCAAGTGTGAGAGCACAAGTGTTCCTCTCACCACTACTACAAAAAATGGTTTTTACATAAGTTCATTTTTCTATTTTACAACGGGTGTCAACTGTTGTACTAGATCACATGGTCTTATGCGGGGTTCTGTATACAATAGGTGTTGTGTATGTTGTAATATATGTATTTTATACAACAGTTAATACATGTTGTAGTTCATTGAACACACCTGTTGCAATAGGGGTGTTGTATATAACATGTTGAGATAAAAGGAAAATACAGCTAGACACAAGGTTTCGAACTTGAGACCACTTGAAAGTAAGGCACATCTCAAACCGTTAAACCAGTTTCATTTTATGGAACACATATATTCTTTGTTGTACATATACAACAAATGACGTACAAACCTATTGTGTGATTGTGGTCTATTACAATGGGTAACTATTACAATAGGTGAAAGCCGGTTGTGTAATTATAGTATACTACAATGGGTTATAGTATATTGTGTAATGATGGTCTATTACATCAGGTTAACATATGTGACTATTACAACGGGTAGAGCATGTTGTGTGAATTATGATCTTTTACAACGGGTTAGAGTATGTTGTGTAATGATGGTCTATTACAACGAGTTAGAGCATGTTGTGTAATGATGATCTATTACAACAAGTTAGCATACATGCTCAGTCAAGTTTGCAGGCAATGCGTCTGTCTGCGTCTTGTAGGTTGGTCCAGGTGAGTTCGCCTCCGTGCATGGGTGGCTCGATGAGTCCTGATGTAGACACTACATCGTTGAAGTCCGTGATGGCCCTTAGTCTGAACTCACACCCACCTTTCTTCTCCCATGCAAAACATGTGCAGTTGAAGTCTCCCACGAGGATCTAAGGACCCTCGATCATTTATGCCAGTTTTGTGATCGTAGACAACAGGTCCCGCCGCCTCACTGGGGTAGTATAGCCATACACTACCGTAACAGTGATCATGGCCCCTCTGTTGTTTGTGAAAGTGGAAGTGATGGTTTGTGCCGTAGAACTAAACACATCAACCTTCCACGACTTGGGGTCGAAGCCCCAACAAATTCTTCCTCCTTGGACATGTTCATGGTTAGTTAGGAATTCCCACCCCTTAGGGAAAAGGAAAGAGGACTTACGAGATTCTGCTTGTGAAATCTTTGTCTCGATGATGACGGCCATGGATGCATGAGTGACTTGCACCACCCTTCTGACCTCACACTGGCGGTAGGTCGTCGACCCACCATGCACATTCCAAATGAGAATCGTCATCACGAACCCTCAACGTCATTATCAGAGATGTGTGGCCAACTTTTGTGTCTCCTTGGCACGCTGGGATCACAAACCTTCTTGTGTCGTTCCTTCCTTCGTGCCTCATCCTCGCCTTCAACCACCTCAGTGGTGGATGGATGTTTGTCGCCATGAATCTTGATGGTGTTTGATGTCGCCATGGATCTTGATGGTGTTTGATGCCTTCTCCCTCATAGGGCGATGCACCTGCTCCACCCTAGTTGAGGCAGTGTTGCCTTCCCCTCCCACACGTCACTTGGTCCTCCTTTCCTTGTAGGCCACCTACCCATTGGAGGCGGCTGCTCCTCCATTCAGAGAAGAGAGTTCGGCGAAGGGGGGAAAGAAGGGTCTAGAGCCTCATCCGAGAGCGCAAGTGGCTCTTCTTGAAGAGGGGGCAAAGTTGTCTATAGTTCCTCTTCATTCGGTGGGGTGGCAGAGTGGAGCGAATCTATTTCTTGGAGTCCTCAAGTGTTATATATAGCTGAGCCCCTAAGATTGTTCCCCTTCTCTGGATATTTTTACTTGGTACCTTACTATATCTTAGAATGGGTTGAAAGTTGCCTAAATAAGAAATTATGCAGAAATCTATACTTCATGTAGTGTTGCCATAGAACAAAGTCACCTTTACAAAATTTTGAGTTCCGAGGACATTGTCTAGAACTCCAATTGCTTCTTGTCTTTGAATTAGACAAACCCCAAAAGACAAAGTAGTGGACTTTAAAAGTAAAATTGAACGGCAAATAATATAAAACACAGATGAGATTATTTTATGTAACTTCCAATTCGTTATATGATTGGTTTTCATGTACATCCGTCGACGAAATATCCAATGTGTGCAGTGTGGACATTTTTTATGAGATTGTCGACTATACGTTAAAAATATCCAATGTGTTGATCTTTGCAGCGGCTGTGCTGAATTCAAACAAAATAGCTTACTATATTATAGATATATGGGCGTATGGTTAACGGTGAAACTCAGTATTAGGTAGATTTTTGTTTTACCTTGAATTTTCAACATTAGCAATTATATCTCATATGCATTTTAATATCATGGATTTCATACTGAACGGAATAACAAATTTTTAGAAATTGAAATCTTATTTGTCTATTGAACACGCACGCACACATGCATGCTCGCGCGCGCACACACACACACACACACACACACACACACACACACATATATATATATATATATATATATATATATATATATATATATATATATATATATATATATATATATATATATATATATATATATATATATATATATATAGAGTCAGGCTAGAATACACTCGAGTGTATCCGGAGCGGAATACACTCAAGTAGTTTTCCATGATGCAATATTTTTTTTGAAAATCTAATCTGTTGATCTTCTTAAACATCTTGTGAACAACTCATACGCAAAATTTGAGAACATTTGGATATGTATAGCTCATGCTATGAAAACCGCAAAAATTATGCATTTCAAATTAGTTTCGCGTGTCGATTTTGTTGCCCTTGGATAAGTGACTTACACTCATCCAAATGGGCTCAAAATTTGTATGTAGCCTAGTTATAGTATGAAGGTGAAGATCAACGGTTTACATTTTGCAAAAAATAGTCTTGATATGCAAACACACTTGAGTGTATTCGTGCGATCCGTACACTCGAGTGTATATATATATATATATATATATATATTTATATATATATATAAATATAAGCCGACAATGAGTGGCTCAAGTGGTCAAGCACGGTGTCTCCTCATGAAGGGACTCGAGTTCGAATCTCAGCTGCCGCCTTGGTTTACCACCCTCCCGGACGTTCGACCTCCGTCACGGGCGTGGGAGAGGGGGAGAGAATGCCTCTCTTTATCCTATATATACATATATATATACATACATATACATATAAATATATATATATACATACATATACATATATATATATATATATATATATATATATATATATATATATATATATATATATATATATATATATATGAGTCAGGCTATAATACACTCGAGTGTACGGATCGCACGAATACACTCAAGTGTGTTTGCATATCAAGACTATTTTTTGCAAAATGTAAACCGTTTATCTTCACCGTTATACTATAACTAGGCTACATACAAATTTTGAACCCATTTGGATGAGTGTAAGTCACTCATCCAAGGGCAACAAAATCAACGCGTGAAACTAATTTGAAATGTATAATTTTTGCGGTCTTCATAACATGAGCTATACATACCCAAATGTGCTCAAATTTTGCGTATGAGTTTTTCACGAGATGTTTAAGAAGATCAATGGATTAGATTTTCAAAAAAAATATTGCATCATGGAAAACTACTTGAGTGTCTTCCGCTCCGGATACACTTGAGTGTATTCTAGCCTAACTCTCTCTCTCTCTCTCTCTATATATATATATATATATATATATATATATATATGCTTTTTTTTAATACCCGCGTGGGTAGTCTAGATTTTGACACCCGACAGCCAAAAAAGTAACTGTTCTGACCAGAAAAGTAATTCTGCTATAAAAAAAAGTAACTATGTTGATAAAAAAGTAACTATACGACTAAAAAAGTAATCTCGTACAAAATACACATCAGATATATATGTAACCATGTTTTGAAATCTGCTGTTACAAACGTAACTATCTATGCATAAAACTCAACAGTTTGTAAGGTAAAGTAACCCTCTACATGTCAAAATTAACCAACTTGAAAAAAAAGTAACCAAAATGGAGGGCGGGTAGCTACCCGCGTAGGTATTAAAGATGTGTCCATATATATATATATATATATATATATGCTAAAAGAATTATGTACCTGAGTACAAGTAGCTTATGTGGATCAATCTTAAATAATGATAATTTTAAATCTCTATAAGGCAATCCAACCTTATGGATGTGGCATGTGCCCTCTCAGATAACATGTATATCAGAAATCACTTTGATCTGACATTCCTAGCTCATACAGTGAATGTAGATATATATTTTTAATCAATGGTAACTTGTAGAAATTGTTTATATCATTGCATAAGGTACCCCTATATCTCATGATATACATGAGATGTGGATCTAGTTTTTTAACACATCTGAGTCAAACAATTTGGATTGAATCTATATGGTTAAATCTCATTGATGTATTATAGATATGCCATTTTAATAGTTGGCAATGATAGGTTAAACAACGAAAATATCATCTTTACAAACCAGTACACATAAATTTATCTAGAATTTCACTATTGTAACAATTATTTTTCTAATAAAATTAATAAACCATTAGTTTGAAGCTATAAGATATACAAAATTATTCTAAAGTATGCCATAGTTTCTTAACAGTTGAACACTATGCACTACTTCTTCTATCTTATGTGGCTTTTTGCATTAGTATTGTATTGATCACTATGCCATGAAGCATCAATAAATATTGGTGAAGCAATCTACATGGAAGATTCAATTAGGAGGAAAATATACCAAATAACTATAAAAATGGTGTTTTGCATTAGAGACCATGTTGACAATTACTTATATCAATTTCTAGATGATAGAGATCAGGCTTATGCTTATCATCAATTAAGAAATAATAAGAAAAATTAACCGCTAACATCCTTATAGATTTGGAGCATACCTACAGTGTGGGATGTGTAAATGGTTGCAATAAATTTGTAAGATAGTATAAAAGAAGAGAGTAGATGAGTAAGTTAGAGAACTAAATGAGTTTGTTAATCCTTTAAATTTTCTATGAACTAAATAACTAGTCGTTAGTTATCAAGGAAAAGGATCAAAATCAAGAAATAGAAGGCAATATGCATTTTAAATCTAAGACTTGGGTAATGGGAATAAAAATAAATATTCAATACTGCGCACATAATGCTCAAATATAAATGATGAACATATATAGAATTTGAGATAGCAATAGACACACACACATTATATATATATATATATATATATATATATATATATATATATATATATATATATATATATATATATATATGGCTCATCTTCAATACCCGCGCGGGTAGCTACCCGCACACACTTCCTGATATTTATTTTTGATTTTTTTTTGTAATTGTAGAGGAGAATTTAATCTAGCTCCCCAAAAAATTTAATCCAAAAATAATATCATTCCCCCCCCCCAAAAAAAAAAAAATAAATAGAAAAACTCATGCATATATTTACTGACTGTATATTTTCTGCGCAGTTATTCTTTTGCTCTCAGAGTTACTCTATATATCAATACAGTTACTCTTTTGATGAAGAGTTACTCCAGTATACCATATAGTTACTCTTTTAACCCAGAGTTACTCCAGCGGGTAGCGAAAATCTGACTACCCGCGCGGGTAACGAATGAACAACCACATATATATATATATATATATATATATATATATATATATATATATATATATATATATATATATATATATATATATATATATATATATATATATATATATATATATATATATAGACAAACATCAAACAATATAATAGAATATATAAATGGAAGTTATATAGTCAAATGTACTCTCTTTGCAATCAACAACTTAATGTATTGATTTAAGAGAAGTTGTGAGAGTAGAGAGTGGGAAAAAATTGAGTAGATATGAGAGTGAGAGAGGATGGAAAAGTATATAACATAAAATATACACTATGGAAAAATAGTAAAATAATATACATAAATATTCGATACAATACTCAAACAAGATAAAAATGTAGAAAATAACCACATGTATACTCAATAAGATGCTTCGAACAAGGTAAATTATGTGAAAAGATTAATGAACAATGAGAAAGTAATAGCAAAAGATAAAGAAAATATAAAACACTACCTTGGTAAATGAATTATTCAATACATACACCAATTCTTTAACAATACATGGCATATGAGTAGAACAATAAGTACAGTGAAAAGTCACACTAATTATGGAAGCATTTAAAGATAGTAATGCAAATAACTATAAAAAATAGAAAATGGTGAGTATGCTATACTCATAAAATTATCATCATGTATTAATTTTTGCTTTATGTATGCAAAATATATTCCAAAGGAAATTATCTTTCCATTACTATATACAACTAATTATCTCTCTTTCACATCTAGAAGATAAAATGAATCCATTATAATTTATTTTTCTTTCATTATTCCTCATCACTACCATGCTTGAAGATCATACACCTTCTTGTAGAGGTCACTTTCTCTATTTGTGTTATGTAAGAGACTCCATGTGGAGTAAAAAATTCACCCCCTTTATGTTGTTTGTATAATTACTCATAATGAAACCCCAAACATAGAAAGATTCACCATAAAATAGACTATTTACATCTGAATATATACGCATATTATGTGTCCGCCTAATGAGAACTCAATGGAAATTAAGTCTTTTTATATTACAAAATTATAAATATGTTAATATTTTTAATATGCTATGTTGCACAAAGTTATATAAAAAATATTTATGGTGCTTCAATAGAGAATGAGAATAAAAACAAAAAATATGCAGACAATCCGAAATTTGTAATTGAAAGATCCGTGAAGATTTTGGCATCAGCAACAAAAGATGTTTAAAGCATAATAATATTCTAAAACAATTGCATTCTTAAAAAGGGAAAAATGTGTTTAAACTATTAGAGCTCAAATTGTATATAACTACAAAAATAAAGACGGTTCTCCACAGAAAAGCATCATTAACATGGTGGCTTCAATGTATTCTTATTTGACAATAAGAATTCTAAATGGTTTCATGTGAGCGTATGACGATTGTACCACCCTACATAGATTAGAAGGTGGAAATATTAGGACATTTAGTGGCAAGAGGAGAGATTAAGGAGAAGATAAATATTAAGAGCCCATGGCGATGTACAACACCAAATAAAATGCATGGAGTAGAAAAAGATATCAAAATAGGGGATGTGTGCTCGCCCCTTTGCCTCAGACGGCTGTGATGGCTTCACACCTCACGGCCAGGATTGCATATTTGCATATACTGCCTAGATTCATACCTCTTATACTTACTTATAGGCAAGTCGCTGGTAGTGTGGGATCACTTTGGCTGTCCTTATAATTGAGCATCAACTCTCTACAATTTATAATTTAATCATGCTAGGGGGCACTTGATCATTAGAAGTTAGTCCTGCACAGTTTATGCTTCATATATATTTTTTATTACTAAAATACAAAAAGAAGCTAAAAATTTGAGGGTTTCCAAGAGGAAATTATGTGATAAAACAAAGATTATCTCAAGCCTTAAATATCTCCTTGATCTGTGCGGAATCTAGGTCAGTGCAAGAAATTAGAAATAAGTTGCCAGATGGTTAAAGCAAAAGATCTCTATAAGTTACTACAAATATAGAAAAATATGCTTACAAAACATTAAGGGTGTGGATTAAACGTAGCAATTCGAACCACATACCTGGACGCTCCAATGAAGTTGTGTAGAATATTCCTGAAGTGAATTGCAAAACTGATTGTTTCACATATTGTGGATATATAAGAAAGTTATCTCAATGTGTAATAGATTCTTCCATCTCAATCGTCTTTAATAAAGTCCACACATGTTTCTGATGACACATTTTGTGGCCTCCTATGCTTCCTTCAAGCTTCTCTATTTGAATGAGGAGATGGGTATTCGAGCATGAAAAATGCTTAGATTTTTGATCGAGAATGATAGAAAGAAAGAGAAAACACAAAGGTAAGATGGGATTTGCACAACCAGGTACATACTACTAACCTCTGCAATAGGGCTCTAAATGGGTACGGGTAGACCCGTACTTCCGCAAATCCGGACCCTTAAAAAACCCGTCACGGGTCTAATTTTTTATACCCGCATATCCTTGGGCCTGTATACCCTTGGACCCGCATATAAGCAGGTCCAATAATAGGTATGCTTGGACCCAAACCCGTTAGACCCGTGTACCCGCTATACATAAGTAACTACTTAAATAATATGTTATATATATCATACTTTACTAGTCTAACTAATAAAATTCTTGAGATTATATCCTACTTTAACCACAATAAGGTTGAGACTAGTCATATAATTAAGAATTAAGTATTCTAGTTACAACAATGAGCATCACATGTAAACTTAAAATCAAAATATCTACTAATTTACATTACTTTCTACATAAGTTAAATAGTTATGATCATGACTACAAATATGTATGCAATTACTCAATTAATATTAATGTATAAAATATAACATTGTCTAATATAAGTACTACATGTTAATATACTATATAATAACAATAGCTTGTTATATTAAATATATATAATATAGCCATTTCACTTATATAAACAATATGATGTTTTATAGAACCGCTTATCTGCATACCCGCACCACATACCCGCTATTATTGCGGGTACGGATATGGTGCAGATCCAGGTTTTGTATTATGCAGGTTTAGAATTGGAACCGGACCCGTAGGGGTGTAAACGGTGCGGGTACGGTGCGGGTCTAGCCATACCCATACCCATACCCGTCTAATTTTGCGGGTCCGATTCCGGTTCTAGACCCGCATTATACAAAACTTGGACCCGCACCATACCCGTACCCGCAATAATAGCGGGTATGCGGTGCGGGTATGCAGGTAAGTGGTTCTATAAAACATCATATTATTTATGTAAGAGAAATGACTATGTTCTATATATTTTAATACATCAAGATATTGTTATTGTAGAGTATATTAACATGCAATAGTTATATTAGAGAATGCTATATTTCATACATCAATATTAATTGAGTTAATTTTTTTCATATTTGTAGCCATGACAATCTCACTGGAATTACAGGGACCTACACATATTAGTTCAGTATACCGGGGTACTTATGTAGAAAGTAATGTAAATTAGTAGACATTTTAATTTTAAGTTTACATATGATCATTATTGTAACTAAAATAGTTAATTCTTAATTATATGACTAGTCTCAACCTTATTGTGGTTAGAGTAGGATATAATCTCAAGAATTATATTAGTTAGACCAGTAAAGTATGATATATATAACATATTATTTAAGTAGTTACTTATGTATAGCGGGTACATGGGTCTAGCGGGTCTGGGTCCAAGCATACCCATTATTAGACCCACTTATATGCGGGTCTAATGGTATACGGGTCTAAGGGTATGCGGGTATAAAAAATTAGACCCGTGACGGGTTTTTAAGGGTCCGGATTTGCGGGTCCGCGGGTCTACCCGTACCCATTTACAGTCCTACAGACCCGTTAAATTAGATGGGTATGGATATGGGTATGGCTAGACTCGCACCGTACCCGCACCGTTTACATCCCTACTCTACAATGATGGGCACATGTAAAGTATTAATCAGAAAGTGAGCACAGTGTGCAGGTATATGGGAGATCAGCATTAACAGCCACATTTCTCTCTCAGTCACCATCTTCGGGGACGTCTCGAAGGAGGGAAAGGTACTGTTGTGTTGCCGCTGGTCTCTGTGTCTTCTTCCTCGATGCATTCAGACCAAGAAGCCATGGAAGGTTAATCAGTTGCAATGCAGTTGATGTAGAGGAAGAAAAAGGAATAGATACCGAAGCAACAAACGAACTCGCTCTCTTCTTAACATTTTCGTCATTGATAAATCTCTGTAGGTCGACTTGCTCGCACTGCTCACCCGCTCACTCACTGACTGATCTTTGACAATCAAGGACGTGGTCACATAACACCCAAGGTTCATGGTGCAGGAGAACTCATTCTCTGTCTGGGAAAAGTAAACCCATTGTGAAAGAAACAGATCAAAATATATATAGAGAGTTTTGGTGTTGTTTGAAGCAAAAAGAGGGAAGCGACGAACGTGGGTCCAGAATATAACAAATATCGTGATCAATGGAGGGAGTGGGGCTAAACATAAGGAAGTTGTTGGGGCGGAAAGAGGATAAAAGGAAGACAGAAGAAAAGTTTTCTTCAAGTAATAGCAAAAGGTTAAATTTTGATAGTTTGAGGAATTTTGGCATGAGTTAGTTAGTAAACACGTAGGGAATTTAGTGAAGAGAGAAGCGGGGTGGTAAAGACGGTGATAATGGGCAATAATTCGTGAATGGGAGAAAAACGTTGAAGAAACTAAATGCTATATGTTAGAGAGCAGTTAATTTGGGTATATTATATTTTTTACAATGCAATTTAGTAGAGTCGTTATGAAAGAGAAGGAAAAACGTGAACCTTTTTTAAAGGAAAAGTTTGTCAATAGAAGTATATTATCCAAAAGATAATGGCTACTGAGATAATTTGGTAACAGGGTTAAACGTGCATAGTTTGATAAAGACAAAGTTAGGAAGCAAGTTGGTAATTTCTTGACTTGAGATCGTAGGAGGGGGAGAGAGAGAAATGGAGAATATGTTACGGAGGTTGTTCGCATGGCATGAGAGAGATGCAACGATATGGCAGTGGTATTCAGGAACGAAAAGGACGTGTTGTATTTGAAAATAGAATGGAGGTGGGTGTGGGAATAGGTTATAAGAAAGAGAGTTAAAGACCGTGAACAAAGGAGAAAGGAGAGAGAATCAAGGAGAGTACAACATTTTGAAAATTTTGTATTTTGATTGGCTGGAGGTATTTTGAGAGGTGTAAAATGGCAGTATTGTAAATGCTTAAAAGTATTCACCTTTTTTATAGTAGTATATATATATATATATATATATATATATATATATATATATATATATTCACTACCTGTGTGGATAACTAACTTTAGTTACCCGTGGATCTATTTTGTAATAGAAATGTACCTATTTGTAATGAGACCTACATCATTTGTAATTGGATGATCAAATTTATAATACAAACACTCGTTTTGTATTACACGTTTAATTACAGTAAAAATGATATTTGTGACAGAAACAACACTTCAATACAAAACGAGTCTTTGTATTACAATTTTAGTCATCTCATTATAATTTTGATTGTCTGGTGACAAATATGTATCTCCCTATTACAAAACTAATCCACGGATAACTAATCTTATCTATCCGCACGAGTAGCGAATGAATGATATATATATATATATATATATATATATATATATATATATATATATATATATATATATATATATATATATATATATGGCTAAAAGAATTGTGTACCTGAGTACATATAGATTACATGTACCCATCTTCATTTATGATGATTATAACATTCTACTCAATAATCTAACCTTATGGATGTAAAGTGTACGCCTTAGATAAGATGTGTACAAAAAATCACGAAAATCCGATATTCATAGATCATTCAATGAACAAAAAATGTGTATTTTCTAATCAACGGTTAGTTGCTGAAATTGCAGAAACTATTGAATAATATATTACTATTTTTGTAAATACGTGATGCAACGCTGTGGGAGAGTCCTAAGGAACTATAGGACAAATCTTACCCCAGAATACATAAAAGAACATGACAAGAGGAAGAAGACAACCACTGAACAGTGGAACTTCCTGGACAAAGAAGAATGAGACGCGTTTGTTGTTTCAAGAAAAATTGATGAATTCAAGGTATTAGGCGTCACTCCCAATTTAATTAATATACGTTGTATTCACCTATTCAAGATTAACATTTAGTGTTACTAACCAAATCATTAATGTGCATACTAACTAGGCCCTCAGTGAGGCACAAAGAGCAAGGTGTGGACTGAATGTGCATGACCACACAATGGGTCCAAAGGGGTATGTAGGCATTCACCAAAGACTACAGGTTGAGTCTACTGCTCAGTCTACTGCTACTCAGGAGTCATCTACTATATGTAGCACACCTCTGCCTCACCATGATGTCTGGATAGCTGGGAGGCAAAATAAGAAGGGAGAAATAAAGAAGCCCGCAACTGCTGAGGTGGCTGTAAAAATTGTAAAATACAACTCTTAGAGCAATCGTTCGAATATTGATTATTTGTGGTGTTTACTTAATTACAAAATTTTGTTTTGGTGATTAGAGGGAGCTGCACGAGCTGAGGAAACAAGTCAAATTCATCCCTGAGGACACAAGGGATGAATTGACAGTTTCTCTGGGTAACCCAGAGCATCCTGGACGTGTTAGGGCTGCAGGCGCCGGTGTGGGCATCAAATCGTTCTTTGAGCCATCCCAACGCAAACATGTCCCAAAAGCGGGACTTTTACAAGAAGAGGTAACCTATTCTTTCTTTATAATGTTACTGTAAAAGAGAATTCAATAATCAGAAGCTAACGTTTCTTTTATCCATGTATAGGTAGATAAGTTAGTTGATAGGAAACTCGAAGAAGCAATGAGCAAGTGGCATGCATCTCTGACTGCCACTCAGCAGACAGTACCTATGGCGTCCCGCTCTACTCCTACTGTAGAGGTTGTGAGTAATCCTATAGACCCACCACCTAGCACATTCGTTGTAAGAATTTTTATGACATAGTAACTAGTCTTTTCAAGATGATATGTTTTCAAGATGATATATATACATGTATATAACATTCTTTACACAAAAATTTGTAGGGGTTGAAGCCATGCCGTCTAAAAAGTAAAGAATATATCTTTACAGAGGCGTCGACTTACCCATCCCTACCAGGGGAAATGTTTCATGGGTCTCCATTACCATTAGGTTGGGTTCGTGTGAGCCCGGTATGTATATTCCCCAATTGGATGGATCTTCCATTGCCATATGACCACCCAGATTGTGAAACGCTTGGTGAGGCAGAAGGTGGAGTGATATTGTGGCCAAAAGCGGATGTCCTCTATATTGAAAATGTATGATAAATTTACATTACGTTAAATTATTAGTGTGTGTATATGATGTCAATTGATCTGAAATTATATATATATACAGGTTAAAAAGAAGACAATCAGACCATCTAGGCCTCCACCTCCACCTCCTACATTACCAAGTTGGGTTCCAAAGGACCTACCTATCCCGTTAGGTCCTAATTGTAGGGGTATGGTAATATGGTTAGGCGAACATGATATAAATTGTCCTATAACTGTTTCTATATTTGCAGATGCTACAGGTCAATCATACGAAAGCAAACTATTTATACAAGATATTTTGGAGTTGTTTCGATATGATTGGCTGAATACATCTGTGATAGAGCTATGGATAAGGTGAGATCTTCTTTATACATCCATATACCTAGTGTAGGATCTGGTGATCTGTTTTCTTATTTATTAATGCATACATAATACATGTTTTGTAGCTACTTAGATAAGATATGTGCATATTTTTCATTCGAACATGTAGGATTTTTGATTCATCTTTGATTAGTCTAGTAGCTAAAGACCTTCTGTCAGTTCAACAATACTGCTGTGATGCTTTTACAATTTTTTCTCAAAATAAGAAGACGTTGATAATAGCTCCATTCAATGTGGAGTAAGTACTACTTTGCTTATAATTTAGACTTAAGAAAATTACATTTTTATTGTGGATTTTGAGTTATTAATTTTTAACTTTTTTACCTTTAGTGGTATGCATTGGGAGTTAGTAGTTATTGTCCCCGAGACGTTCACTGTCTATTATCTAGATCCTATGGGGACTAAATTGAATTCAAAATATGGACACAAAATGAAAATGGCATTATTCCAGTGAGAAATATTTCATTTTTATATCCGTTAACATATGTTATTATATTACTATTTAATTATGCAATGTACTGTGTTACATTAACATGTAGGGGTTTAGATGAGTTCAAAAAGGCTGGAGGAAAGGTCCCCAGGAAAACGAAACAACCAATAATTTGGAAGAACATGGAAGTAAGTTTCCGACTGCAATGTGTATATTATTTATGTGAACAATGCTTAATTAGTTGTATTTTTTAATATTTTGTATGTTTCAATTTATAGTGTGCTACACAAGACAACGGATGGGCATGTGCATACTATGTGATGCAATTTATGCACATGATTATCAAATATGCCGCAGTAGACATTGATACCATTCTTGAGGTATTATATATAGTCTCATTAGATAATATGAAATGTATCGATCTTATTTATATATTATTAATTATATATATACATCATTCTCTTTGTAGGCGTTTAAAACTGACCATACTATAGGAAAGGCCTTACCAGATGTACATGCTCCCTATACGACAGAAGAATTAAATGATATAAGAGAAGAATGGGCAACAACCATATAAGTAGTGGGGATTTTAACATATAATTGGGATGTTGATAGTGAATAATGACTAAAGAATGATATTTTGTAAATGAATTTATGAATTATAATATGTGTGAATGTTTCTACATGTCTGAATGTTTCTACATGTGTCTGAATGTTTGTACATGTGTGAATGTGAAAATGAATGAAACTGCTAGTTGCTATATGAATGTTTCTACATGTGTGAATGTGAAAATGAATGGAACTGCAGATTGCTACATGAATGTTTCTACATGTGTGAAAATCGAATGGAACTGCAAGTTGCTAAATGTGTGAACATTTATGTTGTTAATTTTGTAGGTTTGTGGCCTATTGTTGGCTGATATCAATGGATGTCGTAAAACCTACAGTTCATAATTGAACTGCAGGTTTCTCATCCTACGACCAGCCACAGTAGGCCTGTAGACTGATTAAAAAAAACATGAAATAGGCATCGGTTATTTGTTTAAAACCGACGATAAATGATTACAGCGTCGGATAAACAATTATAACCGACGCCTAATGCTTGTGATGTGGCGTCGGTTATCAATAATGAAGTGACACTTATAGTTCTGGCGTCGGTTTCCCTACTAGTAACTGACGTCGATTTCCCTAATGAGGCCAGACACCATGGCCGTGCTGGCCAGCATGGTCATGGCAGCGGGCCAGACACCACGGCCGTGCTAGCCACCTCGGTCATGGCAGCGGACCAGACACCACAGCCGTGATGGCCAGCACAGCCGTGGCAGTGGGCCAGACAACACAGCCGTACTGGCCAGCACGACCGTGGCAGCGGGTGAGATGGCGTCGGTTATCACTAATAAAACGACGTTGATAATGCCCAAGATGGTGCCCTTTCTGTGACGGGAAGGTTTTTGGCATCGATTTCATAGATAATAACCGACGCCTATACCCCCTGCTGGCACGTTTTTTGTGGCGCATGAAGGGTTATGGCGTCGGTTTGAGAACCGACGCCTAACAGTTGGCCTTTTAGCAGCGCCCACATAGGTGTCGCATTAAAACTGACACTAAAGGCCTTAAATAACCAACACTAAAGGCCGGTTATGTACTAGTGTGTGATTTGTTTTGGAATGAATGATTTTCGTTTGTAATAGCCTTGTTTGCTTTGTTTGTGGGCCTTGTTGTCTATTAGGCCCAATAACAAGGAAGAGACAAAAGGAACTCCATTATTAATAAGAAATAGAGAAAATAAAAATGTAGAAACATCTAGAAGGCTAGAGAATATCCTCAAAGAGGGGATTTTGTGCCTTTAGGGTTCCTTGTGTTCCAAGGAATCTAAGTTGCAAAGCTAAGGCAACAAGAAAGAGAAAAGATCAATTAAATATTGCTTTATTAAGAAGGAAATATGAGATAATAATGAAATTATAAGAAATATGTGGATATATGGATAATGGATCTATCTTGGATAAGATTTTGGGTCCACATGGTTTCTAATGGTAGACAGAATCAAAATAAAGAAAATTAAAAATTAAGAGAGAGAAAATGTGCTTAAAATATGCCTTATTAAGAGATAACTTGCATATAAAGAAAAACATCTCATACATTCGAGTTTAAGTCCCATATTTGTTACACACGTAGATTAAGTCATCATGGACTTTTCCTCAAAATTTGGTTGCAAAAGGATGTACAATTTACGAGATATGGATTTTTGAAGTTTTTCTAAAGCGAGAAGGATTTCAAGGCAATGTATTAAGTGTAACGATTAATATGATTTTGGAAAATAAACAGTGAACCATCTTCTACCGTGATCAAAAAAGGAAAATAGGGCTATAGTCATGCCAGTCCTCTCTATTCCCGATACTCTCTCTCTCGAATATGATCAGAACTGAGATCTTTCCCATTGGCATCAGGAGGGAAAATAGAACTAAACGCCCCTTAATCCTTTTCGTAACTGCGTGAATTGGGACTTTCCTTAACCTGCATTTTAGGAGGTTTCCAGTAGCAGTATGAAGTCATTTGGGGATCAATCTGTGCGCTCACAATGCTAGAATATATAAAAGGGAATGAGGCAACACCACGAAATCGGAGCAAAACACCCAAAGTGCTCCATCCTTCTCCGCCAAACCAGTTCCTTTCCCGTCTTCAGGTTTCTCTTCTTGACGCCCTGTTCAACACCATGGAAGCCTGCGAAGGGTCTTCCTAGCCCTTTAACCTTGGGCCATCAGAGGCATCTCACAAGGGAGTGGGGAGGGCAGTGCGCCTAGGGCTCCTCCGGGTCATGCGAGGAGCTTAGTCAGCCGGAGCGGGTTGTGGCCTCACGACGACATCTTGCTCTGCTTGTCTGTGGAAATAGGCGAACAAAGTCATGTCCATGCGGTTCCTGTGTGAGGAGGGAGGCCAAGGTAGTTCCATGTTGCCGTAGGAGGAGATGGAGAAGTAGCTGGAGGCTGAGCCCATCACAGCTGAGGAGATGCCCAAGAACCCGACCCTAGCTGCTGAAGAGGCCGCCGCATGAGCAACCCTGTTTCTCCGCCGAAACAGGGGACATGATGGGTGAGGCACGCGCAGAGGGAGAGACACCTGCAGGTCAGTCATGTCACAAGAGAGTCAGGTCTAGGAGGAGGATCCACGATCCAGAGAAGAAAAGAAAGGAAAAGGAAATTGAAAAAAAGGACACACGACATTCTGTGATTGGCTGTAGAGGTAAAATCTTACAAATTCTTAATTAAATATTGGTAACTCAGTTTGAGGCATGTTATATACAAAAATTGGTCAAGAGAACAAGAGGAAACTAATAAAAATGATAATAAAGCCTGATTTCAAGTATGTTAAGTTGATGAAAAGTGCATTAGAATGTGGTTAGAAACCCTAGTTAAGATTAATGATTGAGTCTATGATGCTTAATGGGTTGAATGGAGTAATAGTAACCTATTGAATGATAATGGTGGACTTGAACCTGATCTAGATGAATAATTGCATGTTTTAGGGTTTTAAACCAAGTATGAATGATAATGCATATAGAAACCCTAATTTAGGGTAAAAGAAGAGAAAAACTTTGTTTAAATCGGATTATGGAAATATGTTACCATATAATGATCCTAAGCCTGTTAGGAGTGTTATGATGAGAAAGTTAAAGTCTTTATATAGTTTTGTGGAATTAGGGTTTATAATACTAAAAGTGGAGGCAAAACCGTAATTGCAATGGAAACCCTAAAATTGGAATAGAAATCCTAAGAAACAAGATGAGTTTGGATAAATCTTGATAAAAGGAAATTTGTATGTTTATTTGTAGATTTCTGTGCATACTTGCTAATTGGTTTGGTTTTCTCTACTTGTTTGATTCTATCTCAAAATTTGCAATCACAGGTATGTGGTTACGCTTATGAATAATTGCTTTAGTTTCACGACGATTTCCGAACGTTTTATCGGTTGCTTGAAAATAATTGTTGGATGCCTATTTATTTCATGCAACTATAAAGTGACTATGATTATCACGATTGATGTATATATAATTGGCTTAGATCCGGGTCCTCCTCCGTGGCTTGTAAAGGCTAAAAAGGGGTAACCTAGAGTAAGGTCTAGGTTATCATGGGTTAGAAATTGGGCTACCAAGTGTAGTGCCATGAGACCCTTTAGCATGCCATGAGTTAAGGAGTGGGCTACTTACGGGTAGTGCCATGTGACTCAACCCTAGAAATAGGTTCACCTATAGGTGGGACCATGAGGGGTTTAATGGGGATCTACTATAAGGAAAGTAGCATCCAGGTCCACTGTAGGGACAACACAGAGGATAGGGAATGCATGGACCACACAGTTATATTTAAAACGTAAAATTGTTTGTTAAATGGTAATTGGCTGCAATACATTGTTATCATAGTTGCATGATTATTGTTTCCCCCACATACCAGCTTTATGCTGACTGACGCTTTGTTTGTCAGCATTTTAGGTACAAAGCCAATGTAAAGAGTGAGACCCGAAAGGGGATCCACTCAAATGATATAATACAAGAGCCATGTAATAATAAAGCAGCGGAAACAAAACTAATTTAAAGTTACAAGATGTATCTTTATACAATTGTTCCTCACCATAAAAGGTGGCATGACACAAACAAAAATATACACTTGAGGCCAGTTGCAGAGGGCAACCCAACTAATCCAAGCTATCCTTAATGTCCAAGTCCATGCATATGATCTTTTAACAACTTTGTCTTCTAATGTACCTAAACCTGGGTGGAAGGGAACATCACTTAGAACATAGGAAACAAGATAGAGGTCAGCAAAGAGCTGAGTATGTACATATAATAAATACTTTGGGCATTATATATGGTTATAAGTGCAAAAAGAGATGTTCCTACAAGAAAGGGGGCTATTTCTAATTAGGTATGTTCAAGAGAAATGTAACAAAAGAAATGAGGCATATTAAACTTCAGATTTCAAGCATGATAATAAAAGAGTGTCTTGCCATAACAATCATCCACAGATTCATATTAAAACAACAAACGTTTTCATGCATAACAATGTAGACTAAATATACCTAAAATAGGGCCATAACACCATAGGATCATGGCCTAAAAGAAAACAAGGGTGGAAATGCACACCCCGGGCGGAATACACATGCCCTTTATAAGTATGGTTGTACATAAGTACCACTATTCTAGATATTCTAGTCAAACATGTAGCATGCAAAAAATAGAGAGCAAGACTGGCATTACAATCAGTTTCTCATAAATAGTATTCAAAGTAGGAGGGGTCCAAGAACCCATTATAAAAAAGGTATCACAATAACTAAATGGATATATTGAACTAAGAGTAGGAAATTATAAAAGTCCAAGCAAATGGATTTCCAAGTAGAATAACGGTTCAAGAGATGCCTCATTAAATAAATGTAGGTTTAGTCAAATAATGCCCAAAATAAAATAGAGGATGTACATACCTGATCTTGACACCTAAGGTTATCTTGATTGATATACTTGGTCCCCAAGGTTGAGTATTCATCCTAGGAACACATCAAGTCTATTAGTCAAACCAAAATTAGCATGTGTATACATTTCTGTTGTAGATTTCATATTGTTCTTATTCAAGTCCTAATCACCTAATGACATATTAGGATTTTTAAGTGAATATATAATCCATTAGATATCTATTTTAGTTTTAAGGTTCATATTTAGTCACATAACTCTAGATATGTTTAAGTTAAATATGCATTCATTCAATTTGGGTCTTGTAATTCATTTCTCTCTTTATATCAAAATTCTCAATTTGATCAACTAGGTCAAAATGTGTTACATGATACTATTTAATCAAAATACCCTGATTAAAGGAGTCTAGGGTTTCAATCCAACACATTCATATATGAGTTTACTATTCCCAACATAAAATAACCCATACATATACTTATAAAATTAAGCTTCCTTATTCTTTCTATCATATGTCAATGTATTCAAATTGGACAAATCTAGTTAAATGCATAACTCAGATCCCTAAGCATCATAATCATCACCGAATATTGATATGTTCATTTGGGGGGCTTATTTCTCAAAAGCTATTGAGAGTTTCGTATGTAGTTCTTAAAATGAGTAAGATTACATATTGTACCTAAATATTTATACTCCAACACATATATGTTAGTACACTAATTATTAGGATATTCAATCAAAACATATAGCTCCCAAATATGTTATAACTACTAATAAAGTTGAATCATTAGGTTTGCATGAATCAAATATACTGATATGCATATTTGTGTTACACATACACCAACATTTGTATTCATACCACTATTATCAAGTAGATTGTCACATGATAAGGGTCATTGTCCTAACCATGTCTTATACTCTAAATAAATCTAATTACCATGGATATTAGGAATCTAAGCCTATATAAACCATTGTCTCCCTGGTTGCAATATTAATATATGTTGTGTGTGTGTATACCAACCGTAATACAATAGTAAATAGTGGATCGACTTATTCAATCTGTGCTATCATTATCTTTGTTAACTTGACTTATAAACAAATTAAAGGCAAGAATGAAGAGATTACTGACATGTGAACAATCAATTAATCATTATCTATATATTTGAAGGTCTTCTGGTCTTTTATGTCGAATCATATCCAAGGTGGCTTGAGGACGAAGAGTAGGTTGAGGAGGTGGGAGAAGGTTCTGTCGAGGTAGGTTCTTGGTGGTGTCGTGAAGGAATGGAGTAGCCAACGTCAGATCAGTGATGGTCATGATAGCTTCTTGGATTGCAGGCCATAGAGTGGGGGAAGAAGGAGATGCTGGTGGTGGAAGCATCGTGGTATCTGGCCGTGCGGTAGATAACCAAAATAGAGTCTGTTTTGGTGTTGGAGGCAGAGCCTTGCTGCTGCGGCGACTGGTGCCAAGTGATCAAGGATCTGTACTTTGGCTAGGATTAGGCTACAAGGAAATAGAGGGAGAGGATAAGAGAAAGTAGTCGCTAGCAGTGTTACAATGTCTGCACCACATGAGGGGTCGATGACAGTACAACCGAGGGGAGGCGGAAGTGGTGGAGGACAGAGAAGGTAGATGTGGCGTTAGCACAGAAGATGGCGGAGGCTTCATAGTGTGTTGGGAAAAAGCTTCTGATATGCAACCTAGTTGCCTCTGGATCAGGTAGCAAAGAGGTGAAGGGCGTGTGGATGTTTCCATGAGGGACAATGATGCAGTAGACGACACTGAAATGACTAGTAGCAGTGCGGACAAGCGCAGGAGGCTGCTGTGGTCCCGGAGTCGACGTTAGCCACATCTGGGCGTGAGGTAGAGGCGAGTGGAGGCCGGGCGCGGACAGAGGCAAAGTCAGGGAATAAGGTGATGGCGAAGAGGAAGGCAGTGCCACCACTGTGGTGCCGCCATAACCTCTATCCCTAGAGGCTTCTAGCGGCATCCTCTCAGCAAGGAGGCTGGGCGGATGAAAGAAGGCAGATTAGCAGGAAGTAGAAGGAAGAAGAAGCTAGTGACTTGGGGGTTGGAGTCATGCTGCCGACTGTGTCCAGGCCGATGGAGTCACTGCATGTCACAGAGAGGTCTGATTGGAACTGGCTCAGTTCATCCCTAGAGAAGGCAGATCATACAAGAGCAACTCAGAGGAGTTCAGGGGACATTCGTGTAGGGATCCGTGGGAAAAAGGGTACCCGCCATAGCCTCTGGTCGACGTTGTATCTCCAGCAAGGTTTGCCTCTTGTAGGAGGCCGTAGGTCACCATCCAGGCTGAGCGATGTGAGGAGGAAGAGAAGAATGGTGGCCAGGGTTCGTGGATCTAGGAATGGGGAGGAAGAGGGAGAAAGAATAGGATGCAATTGAAGAGAAGAAGAGGGAGGGAAGAAGATGACGTGGTTATGGCACCAGTGCTCTGCACGAGCGTCGCATTGAGTGCGTCAAGGGGAAGATGCGCCGAGTTTCAGGGAGTAAGGGAAACAGAAATGACAATTAAATGTAATAATGAACTAAATTAATTAAACTTAGGTTATTTAGAATCTTTTCCTTTATAGTTTAATCGAGAGTGCAAACATAGTCTGATTAATTTGAAATTTTGTATGGAAGCTATAAAAGGTGTGAGGAACATGATTAATAAATAAAATTTGCCTTTGGTGGTCATGGAGTGTTCAATATAATTAGTTGTTTTTTGGTTATTTATTTAGTGCATCATTGTTTTCCTTCATCCAATTAAGTCATTGAAATCTATAATTCTCTATTTTACTCAATTAATCAATAGGAAGCTTATATAGGCTCAAATTAGGAATAAGTTCAACAATTGTCATATTTGTAACTAATTCATAAATTTCCCTTAATTATATTATTGGAGTTAATACATCCTAAGATTCTATTACTATGAGTTCTTAATGAGTCAATTAGGGTTATAAAGTCCCCAAAAATGTTTAATCTATCATCAATTAGTGAATTATGCATACAAAAGGTATGTATTCAAAAGAAGGTCAAATAGAGAGAAAGAAGGAGGTTGGATATCACACAGATGAGTAGGGGCCTTGAAGAATGAAGGATTAGCCTTTGTGTCTGGAATTGAGTATGTTACAGCCAAAAGGACAAACAGTAAATCATCATATTGTGAAATACATGCATATTGGATTTCTAAACTTTCTTGGAATCACTCACTTGTCTTCAATCCTTAACAAGGATATGCACTATGATTTGATCAAGGACCCCACAATAACTGACAAACTCTTCAGTAATCAATATTACTACTTCATTGAATTCAAAGACACCCTTCCTACCTTGCCTATTTGTGGCAATTTTCATCACACCTATCCCTCTAACTTCCTCACCTTTTGATTTATCAGCACTATCAACACCCTGGTTAGGATTCTCAGGATCCTCATGCTTAGGCTCCTGACCTCTCCATCACTATGCTCCTAGTCAGATGCCATCTATAAAATCAAAAGTAAACATATGAAAAATGTTAGACCTCATATGAATAAATAAACATGTTATATAATGCAAAAAATCCATATTACATGTGAACATTATATACCTTAAACTAATATCCCTTCTGTTTGATCTTCATGTGTATAGTCATCAATGTTAGAGAGAACATTTAAACTAGGTAAGCCAACAAAAAATGGACTAGTATCATCATACTTGTCATAGTACTCTTCTTCATCAATAGGATTTGAAAAGAACTATCTTCCCCATGAAGAAAGACAAACCAATTTTTTTGTAGAGTCATTGATATAGAATACTAGTTTTTCTTGTGATGCCATGATGAAGGGTTCATCCTTCTTGCATGTCCACTCAAAATTCACTATTGTTAATTTGAGTTCGTCAACTACAACTCTTTTGTTGTTATCAACCCATGTACACCTAAATAATGTAACTCTACACTATATGTAGTCAATTTCCCATTTCTCTTTAATGACACCGTAATAAGACATCATTTTTTCATGTGTACTCTTATCATTGGCACTAGAAAAATAAAACAAAGATGCCTAAAGGGTTACCCCATTGTTTTGGACGACACTCTTATTATCTTGACGTTTCATGTAGTATGAAAATTCATTTATGTTAAACCCTTTGTAAGGTGTAATGTGGGCCTTTGGCTTATACACAAGCTATTTGATAGTTTCTTTAACATTGTTTGGTATTTGAGATAGTTGGTTGAATACTTCCTTTTTAAATCACCTAATAAATGTTCGAGTATGTTCTCTTGAAAACCACATTGTTGAACTGGCACAGGGATAACTTATCTTGATCTCATTGGTGTGTTCAGTGATATGAATACCCACATCATCAATGTTGTGTAAACCATAGAATTGTGCTTGTTCCCACTACTCATGACTAATATTTATATGTCATTCTCCAGAATACCTTTGCCGAAATAAACACAAGGATTCATAGTATTAGTAGGAGTTCCATTTCAACTCAAAATTTCATAACCACCCTAGCAATATATCTCTCAATGATACTCCCTTCAGGGTGACAATAGTTCCAAACATCACCTTTAAAAACACTCATGTACCGCTCAAAAGGATACATCCAATGCAAGAAAATCAAACCCAACATTTTCACTTCCCTAGTCAAATGAGAAACTATATGTACCATGATATCAAAGAAGGAATGGGGAAAATATTGCTCAAGTTGACACAAGGTAAAGACCACTTATCTTTGCAACTTATCTATGATCTCAAATCAATTACTTTGCTGCATAGAGTATTAAAGAATAAGCAAAGCCTAGTCATTGCAAACCTTACATGAATAGGAAGGATAGATCGAATAGCCACATGCAATATATCTTGCATTAGAGTGTGACAATCATGAGATTTAAGACCTTTCAGCTTCAAATGCTTCATTGATACCAATATATAGATACTAGTTGAGTATCCTCATGTGGTATCTTTACATTATGCAAGCACTCGAAAAAAGTTATCTTCTCCTTTGTAGAAAATGTATAATAAGCAGGAGGTAGATATGTGTGATGACCTTTGGTAAATTCTTTTGTTAATTCTTTCCTTATACCCATTTCACAAAGGCCTATTCTAGATTTGATGCCATCTTTAGTCTTACTGGGTATATTCAACAAAGTGCCAATAATGCTATCACAAACATTTTTTTCAGCATGCATGACATTGATACAATGTCTAACTATCAAAGAACTCCAATAAGAAAGATCTCAAAATATCGACCTCTTTTTGAATAAAGACTTTTCACTTGTGTGAGTAGTACATAGCCTCTTACCAAAATGATTTCCAATATTCTTTACTCTTGAATAAAAATCCTCCCCTAATATAGGTGTAGGGGCACTTCGTTCCTCTCCACATCACCTTAGCAAGAGACTCAATTTTGGTCTTACCTGATGTTGTTCTTTTATACCTAGACACCCCACATTTTGGACATTCTTTTAAATTGATATAATCCTTTTGAAGCATCACATAGTCATTCAGGCATGCATGTATCTTCTTAGCCTCCATTCCCATTGGGAACATCTTTTTTGTTTCATATGTTGAGATTGGAAGCTCGTTTCCTTATTTCCTTTAGGAAGAATTTCTTTCAACAAATATAATAGAGAAGTGAAGCTTTTGTAACTCCATCTATTTTTAGTCTTCAGATTATATACTCTTAACACAACACTCAAATTCATAAACTTAGTACAACCTAAGTATAACAGTTTTTCAACATCATGCACAACATATCTAAATAAGGGAGGTGGGTCTGAAATATTTACCCCACAACTATCTCGCATCACATCAACCATGTCTGTTAGAATTGGTTGACTCTAATCAACATGCTCCGCCATTTCTTCTTCGACACAACTACCACTAGCAACATAAACGAATCTCATACTAGGAATCTCTCCATGCTACTACCATTCTATATAGCCATGTACAATCCCATTTCACATGACATGATCTTTGATCGCGTCAACATTGTCAACTTTCAGGTTGTTACTACAATTCCTATAGGGGAAATAGAACCTATCTCCAGGTTGTTTTCTATGTTCCTATGCAAATCTTACAAACTAATCAAGACCATTAACAAACTCCAGAGTGCAGTGATTTGGTTTAGAAATCCATAATTGATCCATTTCTATGATCAAATGGGAGACGAGTAGCTCATCAGGTTCTAGCTAGTAAGTTAATTTCAAAAAAAATGTTTGAATAATTGAGCCCTAATCATCTAGTAGCATTCACATTCATGAATGTGTACCACCTATCCCATTATTTAGCACTTTATCTCACTAGTAAATGTATAATGAGTGTTTGATAAACTTTGGAAGCATTTCTCCATAGTTCTTCAACTACACCAATGTATATGGGAAAATACCCACCTACATTTGTAACCAGAAAACAAAAGGGGAAATGTTGTCAGAATTTATTGAAATCGAACACACATTATACACTTACAACCTATATGAGATGAAGTGCCCGAGAATAGAACCAATTTAGAAACTATCAAAGGTTTACTCCTAATTAGTAAATCTCGAACGGGTTTCTAGGCCAACGGTGTATAGAGGTTAGGGTTTATAAATTAGAGATTACTTTGTAGAATTTTAGGGTTTAGGGTTAATAAAGTAAATTTATATCAATGTAAATAAAGTTAATTTAGAGCAATTCATATCAATTTTAGTGTATTAATTCACAGGTGTGATAATTTTGACATACTAACATTTAATTTCTAACATTAAACAGATGCACTTATCATACATACAAAATTAGGGTTATAGTTTAAAATAAACAGTGCAATTATCATGATTCATAAATGAGCCCTAGAATTTGAATTAATTTCCATTAATCCATCCCAATATCCATTACTTGACCACAATATCCATTAATTCATCACAAATATTGACACAATTTATACAATGTGTTCATGATTTGTTCATGATTTCATCACAACTCAGTACAAATTGAAATCTCCATTAACTCAATTTCATCACAATTCACATTTTTGACATTTATATCAATCTCCATCTCCCTTCCCCCTCTCCTCCTTCCCTTGCCCTTTACAATTTCTTTTCAATATTGAGAAGAAAATGTAGGGCAAGGTAGGGAGGAGAGAGGAGGAAGGATGAAAGGGGAAAGAGAGATGAGATAATAATGCAAAAAAAGAGTTTACCTAACCTACCTCGCCTAACAAAGGAGAGAGCAGTAGTGGCGGCTTGAGAAGGTGGAGAAGGAGCAACAACAACATCAACAATCACTAGTAGAGTAGACAACAATGACGGTAGACTTCTCAAGCAAGGAGCACCACCAGCAGCAACATCACCATCATCAACATCAGCTGTGTCAGCGGCGACGAGGGCTTCGGAGGACACCATTACGTATTACGGGAGAAGCTATAGAGCTTGGAGGAATCACAAGGGATGTTCTAATTAGACATTATCTTAGGGAGGGAAAGAAGGGTAAACGGTTTTGGGGTTAACTAACATGTATTTTAGGCATCCGTTATTTAAGACATGGACAATGTAAAGACATTATCATCAATTGTGTTCATAAAACCACCTGCAAAAGGACAACTTTGTTATTAGTTTGATACAAGCAACCGATGTCTAACACTGTATCCCAAATGCAATCCAGCGACACCTACAATGTCAGTTATGGTTAAGGAAACTGACGAGAAAAACACATTGGGGGTGGGAAAACTTTCGCAAGACACATGGATCAAACACCCTTCTCGTCGGTCACTATAGATACAACTAAATAGAAATGCCAATTGGCTTTTGGGGTATGCATGATGCATGCATCTATTTTTCCCATCAGATATACAAAAATGAACCATCGTGATAGGATTTTTAGAGGTGAATGAAACATTTGAAAAAAATTGCGTGAAATTCTATTTTTGTAGGCAATATATAGCGTCGGTTACTTTGAGAAGCGACTGACAATATAAAACATAGTCCATGTTTCTCAGTTAGTTGAACCATGGTAGTTGTCTTTATAGAACCAAAACTAAAGATAATACTGTCAGTTTGTCTTGAAAAAACAACCAACACAATATGTCATATCTATAGTAGTGAGAGGAACTATAGTTGTATGTTGACAAGGTCTCTTTGATCAAGCAAAGGATAAAGAGAGCCCAAGATAGACAGAAGTCATATGTTGTTGAAAAGCAGACAAGTTTGTACTTTATTGTAGGCGATTATGTGTTTCTGAAAATTTGACCCCTCTGAGCTATAGATAAAAATAGAGGAAAACTAAGTCCCGGATATGTGGGTCCATTTGAGATTCTATAACAGATTGGTGAGGCCGCTTATCGTTTAACTTTACCACCATAGTGTAGTATGATGCATGATGTGTTCCATGTGTCCAACCTATAGTTCTATGTGAAGGATCATGTCCATGTCTTGAACATTGATCCTATTGAACTTCAAGGAAGATTGACATACCCTCAGTCACATGTGAGGATAATAGACTCCAAGAAGGTGAAAGAGCTCAGGAATAAAAAGGTGGAGATGGTAAAGATTATTTGTAAGCACCATGGTGAGGATGAAGCCACATGGGAGCTAAAGACGAACATAGAAAAGTCTCATCATGAAATTTTTATATGATTAGTTGAATGTTAAGGACAAAATTCCTATAAGAGAGAAAGGATGTTATAACATGGTTTTTTACATGTATTTACATATTTGAAATGCAAGTATTTGATTGTTAAGGATGTATTAGAAAAATAGACATGCCCTATTACATAAGTATGGATTTAATTTGAAAATATCCTTTGCAATGGTTTTTGTGGTTTTACTATTTTCAATAATCCAATAATAAGATATTGGAAAGAAAATCCAATAATAAAGTGAATTACTAAAAGTAATGAGTAATTAGTAAACGACACATAGAATTATGTGAAGTTTTTTATAAAAGTGATGTTGAAGGAAAATGATGGGTTGGTTTAAGTTCCATATTGTTTTTAAGGAGAAAAATTATCAAAATAAGAATCATGCCCAAGTTGGGAAGAGAAAAGAATTAACTTGATGCGTTAAATAAATGAAATAAAAGGGAGGGTTGGAGATAAAGAAAAGTATCATTAACTTGTGTATTTTGGTCTCAAATCTCGCCCACATCTAAATAAAAGTAATTAATACTTTCCTTTAAATTTTGGGATGAAAAGGATAAAAGGAGAGAGAGAAATGAATTAAATGGCTTTCCCTAAGTGTTGATTTAAAATGGGATACGAATTTAATGTCACAATTTGGTTTGGAAATAATACCCAACCTTTACATTTTCATGTGGCATGATAATCACTAGATCAAGATCCAACAGTGATTGTGTCATCATCTACCTCACATGAGAAAGGAAGCTAGAATAATAAGCCAACTTTTTCTTCCACTCTTCTCTCCCTCATCTATGCTCGAGCAAGTATGGAAATCCCTCCAATGGATTCAGGAGGTGATTACGAACTGACCTATCTTAGGTTTCATTTGTATTAGAGAGCAATAATGGATTTGTCCAATTCGCAACCCCAAAGCTACTTCTTCCATCATAGTCAAGTATTTACATAGGCCTTTGATCCTCCTGTAAGATCACTAACGCATTCACAAGTTTGTTCTTGACTCCCCGAACGCATTCCTGCTTTCAATTCCTCTACTAGCACCCTCTTTCATCCCTAGACATCTATGTAAACTCACCAGAGATACCTCTTTCCATCCTCTTGACTCTGACCATCACCAAGGTAATTGAGACCCTCAGTGAGTTTGTCAAGGACAAACAAATGTACCAATACCCTCACCAATCGGCTGAGGAGTCAGGATCTTAGAGTCAACCTCCACTTTTGACTTGAACAAGATACTCACAAGTGAGCGAGAGGAAGATGATGACAAGTAGGGAAAAGACTCCCTTGCCCCTGACTCCTCTTCTCTCTGGTAAGATCCTATCTGTCTTTTTCCATCTTTTTCACCTTATCCAACAACCCATCCATGCGAGTGTGGGCAGTCTAGTAGGCATGAGCCTATTGGCTCGACACAACCAAGTTGGGATAGTCGTGACCTCGGTTCATCGCCAAGGTGACGAGCTCCTATTGGACAAAAATAGTTAATTCTAATAAAATCATAGAAAATTATAGGATTATTCGATAATGACATATTATATATGAAAGTTGATCAAAAAAGTGTAAGGAATCCATGTAAATTGGATTCAAAACCTAATTCTATACGAAATTCCAAAAGTACCTAAAGTTTCTAACTTTAATGTATTAAAATCATGGAAACCCTAATTTAGTAGTTGTAATGATCACAATTTGTTTAAATGACTTAGATGGATAAAGTTTAATCTTTTTAGATAAAAAGGGCATCGTTGACTTATTATTAGATTAAGAATGCATATAATATCAAAGTTAGGGTTTGTGAGATGAAAAAGGCACTAAATGTGATAATCAGGGTTTGAGAAGACAAAACCCTAATGAAACCCAAGTTAACTTCAAAACCCTAACTTGGAACCCAAGTCGGTCTTAATATATGTTTATAAACAAAATACTAATACTTGGGTGTTATGCATTAATTTTAGGGTTATTGCTTGCTTGATCTCAACTGCCCCTGTTTACTTGGAATTTAAGTTACTTCTAAGAAAGGTATGTGATTACTCCTAGGACTACTCAGTTTAACCGACTTTCATGGTTTTCTAAGGTTTCCCAGGTTGATTGCAAATTAAAATATTTACTTGATTATTTAATTCTTTCAATCTATGAAGCCCATATGGGTACCAAATTATGTAAAGAAGTAACTTGCTCGAACCCCTCATACTAACTTTGGAGGTCTGGATAGATAAAGGAAGTCATTGAGATGACTATGATCAAGCCCATGATTGGGAAGGTCTAAAGGGTCAAACCCATGTTAGGAAGGCCAACATGGCACCAAACCCATGATTGGGAAGGTATCCTAAGTCCACTGTAAGAACAAAACTCTAGGAGATGGTATTCCCAGAAATTAAGTAAAATAGGGTTGAGAAGTTATGATGAAGAAGTAAAATTTTGATTATGTAACAATAATGATTTTTGTGGTTGAATATGTTATTACAACTAGATGTGAATATTTTGTTTCCCCTACATACTAGTATATCTTGTTATATTGACAGTGTTTTGTTTTACAACATTTTAGGTTAAACTTCTATAAGTCTTCAATTAATGATGAAAGATGGACTCCCAAAGAAGAAGGAACCAAAAGAAGAGATCTAAAGTAACTCTAGAGGATTTAGTTAGATAAATTTATTTATTGTTGCAAACATTTAGATTTCACTTTCATGTAACTCCTTAGTGGAGAATCTATCCTCATATTGTTTTCAAACTCTTTTCAATTTAATGAAATTTATAGTTATTTTTGGTTAATTTCTAAACCTCGATCCTATAAATATGATAATAGCCTTTTCCCTTTTGGTGTTCCAGAATAGGGGATAACATGGGGAGGGGGTTGTTACACAACTCTATTGAGGAATATGAATTTCCAGTTAGATAGAGTATATGATGTTCTAGTAATGACGGGTCTCAAACCACATTATGGAGTTTGAAGGGAAACATGTATAGGTCAAGGTTTATGATAGGATAAAATTCTTCGTGCCATTACAGAGTATGTTAAAATTTGAGCATGCTTGAATGTGTAACATGGGTACCCATCAAGGTATATTTTTTGAAATCTATTTTAACACCAACAAGGTATAAGAAGATGCCTAAGATGTGAACGATATCAATAAGATTTTTATCATTACACATTAGAAAAATCAAGATGTCATCATCAAATTTAGTGATGTCATCCTTAGAGAATCTATTATAGTGGATCTTGTGCAGTAGCCATTCTGAGATAACAAGTTTGATCATGCAAGCTATAATTTAAGTGGATAATATGAAGAGAGAGCGGGAGATGGGGTACCTTTCATTAACCCATTAGAGCCGCCAAAAAATTATGAAGGGGAAGCATTGATAAGAACAGATAAGCGACAAGATTTGATGCAGTTTTAGAACCAACCAATCCACCTTGGGGGAATCCAAAGCCATGCATGGATTGAATAAAAAGTTCCATTTGATGTTGTAAAGGTCTTATCAAAATAAAATTCAAGACCTAAAAGAGAGATACCCTCATGTAGACTATATGTTGTAAGCATACAACACTTCAATTGAAAAAATACAACATAATACTACGCTGATGCAACACTACTAAGAAAAGATTTAGATAAACATAGGAGTTTCCCATCCCCCCATGAGATAGCTCCAACTTCTCTCTAGCAACTCTACCAAAACATGGTTATTTCCAACTACTATTATAACACACTGATCCCATTACATCATATATCTTCTTTGGATATGGACATATCATGTGCTACACTTGGAACTGCAACAACCATCTACTGAAACACCTGGATAACATAAGGTGTTCTTGCTAAGTGTACATCACCTGATACACTGTTAGTTGTAACAACATTGCTGAAGAGGAACTAGTACTTCTACTACAGTAGGATTCTCCACCATTGGATTGTAACACCAATTTGTTGAAGGAATTATGCTTGCACTTATTACAGATTCAATTGTCTAGCATTTACTCCATAACCACCCATACCATATACTATTTATACATTACAATCGAAACACCAATTGCAAGAGACCAATCTAGAAACCAACAAAACACCGGATGTTAAACATCCTGAGAACCATACACATCCCAACTATCACCCATCGCTTACCACCATTACCCCTAGAGATGGTCTACCTAGATAACATAACGATCATGTGTATATTCCTACCCAGATCATGGTGATAGCTCAATGAAGACATCAATGATGACATCATTCACTTCTATGTAGGATCAACAACCTTCCCCATCAACTTCTACCTCACTTGAAGGGACCTCCTCTTGTTTACCCAGGGTAGGAGAGACATGCGCATCACCCTCAATCTTTGTGTAGGCTGACATCTCATTCTCCGCCCACAGGGAGATATGAGCATAAGCTTATGTCTCATGGACATCAACAATCACATCCTAGGAACATGTGCCACCTACATCACATCAAACGATTTCATCAATCCTCCTCTGAGGAAGTTACAGATGACACATCCCAAGGTGATAACATGATGGGGATGATGAATGTGCTTCCTACACTTCAAAATGACCAAGAAGCCCAGGAGAATGAAATCGGAGATACTACCACATCTCTGATCACGACACGATGGGGACCTCCAAGGTTTGAAGATCCATTTCCTTCTCATTTCAAGTACATTCCCAACCCTACCAAATGTTCAAAGTCTAACCCATCTTTCGAGAAGATCTCCACTATCACTATGGATCTACACCATGGTCACTCTAGTGATCCTACTTCACATACCATCAATTATCTAAACCATGACCTAGACCATCCATGGACCCTTTTCACCTGAAAAAAAACCCCGCCTACACAAACATCACAAATGCAGAAAATACCTACATGTTGGTCACCTCAGAAGGAAATGCCAGAACCATATCAAATAGTTCGCTTGCCCCCAAGTTGGCCATATTCCCAGATCTTGCCCTCATCTGCATAGGGGCTAGAGATCACATCCATATACCACACTTGGCTCACCACCACTAAGCTCTCTCCACCCACTTGCTAGAGCGACGACCGCCGATACATCTCCCTCAGCTTACTTGTAGATACGCAAGCTGACACAAAAATCTTTTGTAAAAATTCCTTTTGCCCCCTTCTCGAAGACCCTACACCTTATGATGATATGACTACTCTAAACCCTACTAGATCCATCTACTTGACTCTTCTCTCTCTACACCATCCACCACCTTTTAACCTACAACACACACCTCCTTAACCATTACCAAACCATCCAATCCATCTAACGACCTCCTATCCCTATTCCACACTCGCCATGGACTCCTCCACCCTGGAATGCTCCATCGATCTACCTACTCAAAACATGCATATACTCAAAGCCCTCACTGCTCGCACCATCTAGGTTGATTCCTGTAATGCCCATCACCTGCAGACATCTAATCCATTAACATTACTAAAGCCATTTCTCTTTTGATACCTTCATTGCTCTTTTCATACCTTCATGCACCATCCTGAAGCCCAATATACTCTCTCCCACCAGACTCATTTACATCTACCAGAAAACTATATATTCGAACAAGCTCTGGGATAGATGTTCACTTTTTATTGTGGGAACGACTTTGCCCAAGAACATATCTCATGATGGACTATCGAATAAGGAGCATCACCCACCACATCAGGTGCTTTAGGATGGATCTTCATTGTCGATATACCACCCCACCTATGGAACGAGGAGGTGTTCATGTGTGATTGCACACTCTGTTGCTACTACCCTTTAGTTTATCAACCCTGAAACTCTTTACCCCACTGACTACACTCGAGCCTTTTGTGTTCTCTCGATGTTGAGGGACACCACTGTCCTCGATGACATCAATATCAGGCATGGAGACATGATCTACATCATCAAGTTATGTGCAGAACACCCGCCTATTGGCTAAATTGGACATTAGTATAATCCCTTTGTTTTGATGATGACAAACATTTCATTATTTTCGATCTAACGTGCTACTTGAGTGTTGCAAGAATAAGGTGGATGAAAAATACTTGGAAGATCTATATGCTAAAATTTCTTTAAGTCATGAATGTAATCAAATGTAAAAACTTGTACAAGTATATAATGTACAAGTACTTAGACATCATGTAAATCAAGTGTTAGATCTTCCCTAGCCAATCACAACATTTAGATAGGTCATCCCCTAAAATAGTGTCACATCTGCACACTCATACACACACTTAGTACTTAGTTTAAAATGTTGAAACAGGGTTATTCTCAGTCGACAAACTCCTCGACCGAGACACTCTCGGTCGACAAACTCTTCGACCGAGAAAGACCCAGGTAGCCGTTAGACACAGCAGACAAGGTAGTTGGGAGTAGGATCAAAGCGTTATACACACTTGCTCCAGACAGTCCCTCAGTCGATAAGACTTCGACCGAGAAGGACTCTCGATCGACAAGTCTTCGACCGAGAAGTGTTCTGTCTGCAATTTTCAGAGTTAATTAACTAGACGTTGCTAAAGCAACTAATGTGTACCTAATGGCTAGTTAAGCACTAAGAACCCCCTAGAAAGTGTCTAGAATGTCCTTAAGCACTTGTAGGCCATTCCTATAAATAGGACAAGCCTTAGGACACCCCAACACACACTTGTGCAATACTTGAGCTTACATACTTGCAATTGGCAATCTGTTTTGAGCAATTGAGCAACACTAGCATTGGCTACTCATTTCCCTTGCTCCAAATTCGTGTCCTATAGGCTAGCATCTCCTATCCACTAAACCTACACTTCAATACTCATTGGTTGGGAGATCAATACGCTTGATATAGGCAAATCAAGCCTTGTGCTTCAAAGTGGTAATTGTAATTTCCATTTCCTTTCTTATTCTTTCTTATTCTTTGTACTCTCCTTGCTACTCCTAGGGTTGGAGACTGGGATTGGAGAGGGTTTGATCTTCTTGGTGAAGAAGGAGATCTTTGGACTACTTCTAGAAGGCTGTTGCAACAGGAAGCTACTTCAAGAGGAAGGCTACTTCAAGAAGGCTGCTTCAAGATTGGTGCAACTACTTCAAGGTGAAGGTTGTCCAAAAGGTGTAGAAAGTATTGTAATTTTATGTAAAATCCTTGAGAGGTAATACAATTTAATACTTTCAAAATCCCGGTTGGGTAAGCAACCGGGTAGTGGATTGACTGCCTTAGTATTTGCTAACGTTGTAACCACTCTAAACACCTTGTCTCCTTCTTATTATCTCAATTGTGGTTGTTTGAGTTAAATTATTTTAAAATATCCATAAAACCCTATTCACCCACCCTCTAGTGTTCTTTCAATTGGTATCAGAGCAGACTTCAAGGATCTCTAATCGAGTCTTGAAGAATGAAGGGTGGTGGTGTCTACAACTGCAAGCAAAAGAAAAGCATGAACCAATCTTCAACAAGTTGCAATTGGTGCCTAGGAACAAGCCACACAACACTTAGTTGCCCATGGAGAGAAAAGAAGGAAGAGGTGCACAAAAATTTCCTTATTGCTACAATAAGTGAAGAAGAAGAAGAGGTAAGCCTTTTTGATTTATCCAAAGAAGAGTTAATTGCTAGTCTTGAAGAGACACATAATAAGTATATTGAGTGCAAGAAGAAATTAAAGAAATCTAATAAAGCAAATGATGAGTTACATGCTAAACTTCTTTCTCTCACATATGAAAAAGAAGATCTTAAAAAGATTATTGAAGATCATGATATTAAGTTAAAATCAGTAGAAGCAAATTGCAATCTTCTATCCCTAGAAAAGATAAATTTGCAAAATCAAGTAAATGATCTTAAAAAACAACCTGTCTTGTGTACACATCTAGATTATGATACTATTGTGAAAGAAAGAGATTCCTTGTTATCTAATCTAGATCAAGCAAAGTTAGACATAAATAAAAGAATGGATGAGATTGTTAAGATGCAACAAAAAGTTAGTAGGTTGAGTAAAAATGTCACCCTTGATAAAATTGTAAATGATTCTTATCGTCAAATTGGAAGGAGAGGACTAGGTTATAATCCTAAAGGAAAATCTTATCAAAAACCTAGTTGGAGAAAGACACAAGTGCTAGAAAATCAATCTTTTTATGTACCTAAAAGCACATATACATATGTACCCAAGAACAACCTAGAACAAAATCATAGAAAGAGATATGAGGTTGATTCCATATGTTGTCATTATTGTTTGCGTCTTGGACATTATTCTTTCTCATGTCCCTACAAGAAAAAAGATGTTGAGTTAGTATGGGTTCCAAATCCCCAAACTAAATGAATAAATTAAGTTGAGATATGACCAAGGACTCTAAGTTGTATATCTCTATGTCTATCACAACTTAACATAATAGGACAACAAGTTGATCCAAGAAATTAAAATTTCTAAATATACATCTTCAACTAACTTGTTTTAGTTTGGATTCTCAAAACCTAGAAAATTGTATATGATTAGTTGAGAGTTAATCTAAATGTTACTTTGATATTTAAATGTTTCATCTCAACTAAACCGAGCTTTAAATCACATAATTGAATTGGAAGTGATCTATGTTTCATTTGGAAACAATTACTGAAAATAGTACAGAAACAGTAACAATTTTGGTCGAGAAGTTGTCGACCGAGACAATGTCGGTCGAGAACTTTCTCGACCGAGTAAAGCTCTGGCAAAACTGTTTAAACAAAAGACACTTAAATCGCAATCAACTTAAGCATGTAATGAACCTTATATATTTTTGTGCTTTAAATATTTAAATGATTCAAATCAAAAGAAAGAATATATGAGCATAAAAAAAATACTTTTTGTGATTAAATTATTAAGTATACAAGATAAAAGGATCAATTTTACTAAAACTGCTACAAAAATGTTTCTTGCAAAGAAAAATGATACTGAAATCTATACTTCTACTGCAAGTAGACATACTTGATTGGAAAAATAAGTCACATATTTTGAAAACAAATTTCTCATGAATATTAGTAGTTTGCATCATTACATATATTTTAATAACATCCTTATTAAACTTGATGCAAATCAAAACTTGTGAAATTCTGATCTGTATGCAAATTGAAATTGATTATGCTTTCTTTGAAAATTCAAATGTTATCAAATTTCAATTGCTACTTTCTTGAAAAAGATGATTAAGCATAAATAGTCTATCTTAAAATTTTCATTAGAATGATAAAAATAATTTGTTCTAAGAAAATCAAAAGAATAAATATCATTGTGACACCTAAATGTATATGCACTAATTAAGTTTGAGATATGATCAATAATATTGAATTGAGCAACCTTATATCTATCTCAACTTCACACAATAGAATAACATATAAATCAAAGAATTTCAACACATAAACTAGAACATACAGATTGCTGAATAAAATCTATAGAAACATTCTCGGTCGAGAAATACTTCAACCGAAAATAATCCGGTCGACAAATTGTTCGACTGAGCAAGAGTCTGGAAAATATTTTCTACTGTTTCTTATTTGTTATCAATTCAGTAATAATAAACATTGATTGAATATGCAAATCAAGAATAAATCTTGGAGACCATCTTTGAAACAAGACATATTGATATTTTTGCATCATGAATTAAGGTATAACATTATGAATATGAAATCCTTAAACATATTGCAAAAGTGTTATATGAAGACTGATTTTGAACAAACCTCATTCATTGATTGAAAATTTTTATTAAGCATGTTCATTTACATGGTTTGTCTTAAAATTGAAAACTTATGAACCCGAATGAGATTATTTTGGTTTATTATCTACATGGTTTGACTTAAAACTAAAAATATGAACCATGATTAGTTTAATCAAGGAAATTACTGTTTTATCATAATCCACATGGTTTTTCCTAAGTATTCCTTGGTCTATCTATATAGGAACCATGTATATTTAATTCTAATTTAAAATCATAATCATTGTATTTATATGCTTTAATCTTGATCATTGCATTGTGGATATGTTTCTACTGTTCTATCATAATTATTGTACCATGATCATTGTGTTTCATTGGTTTGTCTAAAATAATCTTTGATCCATATATACAAACCATGAATGGATATTATTCTTGATCATTGTGATTCATCTCATGTGAAGATGCCATTTTGAATAAATAGTAAATTTCATGGCACAAATGCATTTTAATTTGAAAATCTGCAGAAATTGCCTGTTGGTTGAAAATAAGTTTGACCAAGGGGCGCTATGGTCGAAGTCAAGGTCGACCTAAAATAAGCTTGACAAAATGCTTATTTGTACATCCTTTTACTACACTTAATCTTAGTATCTTGATTCAAAATGTGTTTATCATATTGAAAACATAATTTTAGTGCATAACTCTCATAAAAGGTCAACTTATTATGATCTAATATTGATTGTGACCTTAAAATCCTTAAATTATCTTGACTATAAGAACAAGGGGGAGCTCACACAAACTATCTTGATTATAAGATTAAGAAGCTTACAAAACTTTGTAAACATCACTTGAAGCTTGTTATGACCTTAGTATCCTTAAAAGTAATTTTGGTTATGAAAACAAAGAAATCTACAAAATTTATGAATATGACATATATATTGTTTCTTAATGAAATTCTCTAAACAAATTAGCGCTTAACATCCCATGTATTTGATTAGAGAGACATTCTACTATAAGCTTAAAGGATTCTCATTTCAGCTTCAGGGCTTAACATCCCTTGCAAAATGGATGAGAAATCAACATGTATTCATCTTGAGCTTAAGGGAATCTCATTTCAGTTTCAGGGCTTAACATCCCTTGTAAAATGGATGATAAATCAATACACATATGCCATGAATTTAAAAGGAACTCATTTCATTTCAAGGCTTAACATCCTTTGCAAATGATTGAGAAATAAATTGTGGCTACATTTAACAATAATTGGTTTGCATTAATCCCTTGCTTTTAAATTGAATATCTCTTTAAGGGGGATCATAACATAAAATTAAGGGGGAGAAATAAAAAGTCATACTAAATGACTATCTTGGATATATTTTTGAAATGACAAAGGGGGAGAAATAATATAAAATCAAAAACATAAAATAAAATGAGTTTCATAATATCTCGGCCAGCACACACTTGCAAAACAAGAATGGCTACAAAAGGTAAACTTCAGGTATGAAACTCATAATGAAATGACATATGATTTTATTTTATATTTAGGAAATGTTTGTCATCTTCAAAAAGGGGGAGATTGTTGGATAAATTGGACATCAGTATAATCCCTTTGTTTTGATGATGACAAACATTTCATTATTGTCGATATAACGTGCTACTTGAGTGTTGTAGGAATAAGGTGGATGAAAAATACTTGGAAGATCTATATGCTAAAATTGCTTTAAGTCATGAATGTAATCAAATGTAAAAACTTGTACAAGTATATAATGTACAAGTACTTAGACATCATGTAAATCAAGCGTTAGATCTTCCCTAGCCAATCACAAAAATTAGATAGGTCATCCCCTAAAATAGTGTCACATCTACACACTCATACACACACTTAGTACTTAGTTTAAAATGTTGAAACAAGGTTATTCTTGGTCGAAAAACTCCTCGACCGAGACACTCTCGGTCGACAAACTCTTCGACCGAGAAAGACCCAGGTATCCATTAGACACAGTAGACAAGGTAGTTGGGAGTTGGATCAAAACGTTATATACACTTGCTCCAGACAGTCCCTCGGTCGACAAGACTTTGACCGAGAAGGACTCTCGATCGATAAGTCTTCGACCGAGAAGTGTTCTGTCTGCAATTTTCAGAGTTAATTAACTAGCCGTTGCTAAAGCAACTAATGTGTACCTAACGGATAGTTAAGCACTAAGAACCCCCTAGAAAGTTTCTAGAACGTCCTTAAGCACTTGTAGGCCATTCCTATAAATAGGACAAGCCTTAGGACACCCCAACACACACTTGTGCAATACTTGAGCTTATATACTTGCAATTGGCAATCTGTTTTGAGCAATTGAGCAACACTAGCATTGGCTACTCATTTCCCTTGCTCCAAATTCGTGTCCTATAGGCTAGCATCTCCTATCCACTAAACCTACACTTCAATACTCATTGGTTAGGAGATCAATACGCTTGATATAGGCAAATCATGCCTTGTGCTTCAAAGTGGTAATTGTAATTTCCATTTCCTTTCTTGTTCTTTCTTATTCTTTGTACTCTCCTTGCTACTCCTAGGGTTGGAGGCTGTGGATTGGAGAGGGTTTGATCTTCTTGGTGAAGAAGGAGATCTTTGGACTACTTCTAGAAGGCTATTGCAATGGGAAGCTGCTTCAAGAGGAAGGCTACTTCAAGGGGGATCTTGAAGTTACTTCAAGAAGGTTGCTTCAAGGTTGGTGCAACTACTTCAAGGTGAAGGATATCCAAAGGGTGTAGAAAGTATTGTAATTTTATGTAAAATCCTTGAGAGGTAATAAAATTTAATACTTTCGAAATCCCAGTTGGGTAAGCAATCGGGTAGTGGATTGACTGCCTTAGTATTTGCTAAGGTTGGAACCACTCTAAACACCTTGTCTCCTTCTTATTATCTCAATTGTGGTTGTTTGAGTGAAATTATTTTAAAATATCCATAAAACCCTATTCACCCCCCTCTAGTGGTTTTTCACCGCCCACATACTCATGCTCCTTCAAAGACCACACACAACACCCTGCAACCTGGTTTGAACCAAACCATCTCGCTAACAAGTGCAAGCCACCTGCACCAATCCATACATCCATGTCACATAACCGCCAGACACATTCCCATGCCATTGATTCTCTATGAACCATGGAATGATTCAAGAAGGCTTGCACGCACCACAACTTTCCCCATATACCTCTTCAGACCACCCATGATACATACCCACCTACCATCACCATGAGCATGACACAATCTTTTCACAACGATATGCATCAAAATACCTTCTAAAAACTGAAGATGGCCATCATGAAAGACCTACACGCATCATTGAGCCCGACCCTCATCAAATCAAATTCGAGGGCCAAGGATCATGAAGTGGTGCAATATTATTCAGCCCTATTATTCACACCTAAATCACAAAAATGGAAGAACTTCTTTGATATCGATGACATAGGTTTGAAATATCTCCAGCCTATTTGTACTACTTCTTTTACAACCCTAGATAGATGTCATGTCGTCGAACATGTTACTCAAGATAAATTTTGCCCATCGATCACTCTAGACTCCTAGAAAGATAACTTTAACCTCCTAGCATCTTGGGAAAGCACCAGAGCTTTTATCTCTTTCTGTCATAACATCGACATAGAATTCTCTCTCCCAGAGGATGGGGAAAATTTCCCCACTGGACTTATTGTACAAAACCACTAGACTAAAATCCGACACACATCTTTATCAACCCTTTACATTATCAGAGGTGTACACACTTCTTTGAGATACAATCATGGCCATTTTAACATGGAACACCTACAGGGCAGTTGCTCCCAACAAAAGAAGAACTATTAGAAACACCATTTACCAACAACACATAGACCTTATCACCATGCATGAACTAAAAACCACCTTAGATGGTTTCCAACTGAAGCAACTAGGAGTTCAAAACATAAACAAATGGATAGAACTCCCTCTCACATGTTTTAGTGGAGGTATTCTTATAGGATGGAGTGACCGCACAAACCTCACCACCTGCTCCACCATTCTTAACTATAGCATCACGATACAATTTCTACATATCTGTACCAACACGACTTGGCACTTCATGGGTGTATATGGTCCTCCTGGTTCAAATAAAGTACCTTTAATAGATGAACTAAACTCCCTGGCTACAGAACTCATGGCTACTCCATGGATCATTAGTGGTGACATCAACATGGTCACCTACCCCAATGAAAGATCTCATACACACTCTTATGTTTTTACACTGATACCTCATCATGCCTCTCTCTTCCATAACTACATCACCACACATCATCTTCAAGATCTTCACACTAGTAACAATTATTTGACTTTGAATAGAGGACTATCCTGAGCCAGACTTGACCCTTTTTTATGCAACAATTTATGGACTCAACTACACCCTGGGGCTCACACATCTCTAATCACATCCAGCCTATCCGATCACCTTACCATACTACTATAGACTTAAACCCACATGATGGCATTTTGAACATTTTTGGACTCACCACCAAGATTCACCCCTATGATCAGTAGTTTTTGACATCCACTACCTTCCACTGACAACTCTAGATATGACATACACCCAAACTCAAATTGCTCTGACCTATCCTCAAGAGATGGAACTGAAACGACCGACACCAAACTGATAATCAAATTTACGAATGCGGAAGCGATTAGCAGCGGAATTATCAAAAATCACTAAAAATTTAAAACTTTTGTAAAGAGATCTTCGAAAGATAAAAACTCTTTCATAAACAACATGATAGGTCATTTACAAACTGATCCATTGATACATCTCTGTAATAAACACATCTCGAGCATTACAACAAAACCCACCTTGTTAACTGTACAAGGTAAGATATAAAATCTCGAGGCATCATGCCAAAATCTCAGATATACAGACTCCTAGGACCTGAGAGTACAAATTACACAACATGACAGACAATGTCTCTACCTGAGGATCACTGTTGTCCCTGAGACTACTGCTGTTGCTGCTCACCCAGTGATGGGTTCCTTCGTCCTCGACGTCTTCCTAAAAGTTGAAACCCACGGGAGTGAGACAATTTAAATAATTGTCCCAGCGAGAGTTATAACTCTCCGCCAGAAGCTTTGTTATGAAAAAGGAGAACAACATAAACAGTAGGATTATAACATTCAACAGCAGGTAACATTATATAAACTAAGTGAAACAATATCCTTATGAGCAATCATTTCAATTATAGCTTAATTGAAAGATCAGGCATATAATAATGAGGAATATGAAAATCATGTGTACTAGTTATTTAACTAGATCACTATAGCAATGTATAGTCAATAATTGTTTCTCATAGTTTCATCTAAGCAATTATGCTATGCGGCTGATTACGTTTTACAAACATATTTATGCCCTGAGGAGATGAGTTACACCTCTCATGCTCCAACCGACCATCCTTAGATCGCAATCGGTACCATACCTAGGTCATCAGGAGAGCCGGATTCCTATGACCTCATCACTCCTCAGTCAGTATGAGGATCGATATGCAGGACATCTCGTGTCACTTCTACAATAGTTTTCCAGGGTATTCTGGAAACTTCGCTATTCAGAGCTACAATGGCATTCTGTACTCTCTTCACCATCGAGGGATTTCTTGTTTATCTCACATCGATGCGGCATTAACAAAATCAATGGGAGATTAGTGATACATCTTCCCGGCACAAACATATAATGAAGGACTTAGAGATTAATGATACATCTCCAATCATATCCAACATTAGGACGTAAGGATATTCACGTCCATTACCCCCACATACCCAAAAGTATGTGCTCCAGGAGTTTCCTTAGAAAAACCTGTTTCACCATCATATATTTTCTGACAATGATGGATCTATGGTCAGGGCTCTACTTGATATCATTATACTTGATTAGTTAAGTACCTTACAACATTCTTTAGCATCAGACATGTTCAGGCATAACCTAATAAAACAATTGCTATAAAGAAAAGGTACTATTCTATCAAGTTCACATAAAATATTGTTAACCTTGGGATATCAATCCCTAACCATCTCATCATTGTGGTTCATGAGAGTGGTTATTCAAACCCTCAGATTATCATAACACTTGCTACCAAGTGACATATAAGCAACAAGTCATCTAACAACATGACCTTGATTGAAGCAATGTATATACTTTTCACATATCATTACTCTAAAAGCTTATAATTGTTTTCAAGGAATATGACATCATAACTCATACCTGGCTAAGATCACCTCATAATATCAACCTGTATGACTTGTACAATTAAGGACATGCATGTATAACAATGTCAGTACAATACCAAAACTTTTCAATTTCTTAATAGGACACCACGGCCGTGCCACCTTGCACGGTCGTGCAAAGTAAGGCTACCACGGACGTGCTCCCTTGCAAGGTCATGCAAGCTAAGGCTACCACGGCCGTGCTCCCTTGCACGGTCGTGCAAGCTAAGGCTACCACGGCCGTGCTCCCTTGCACGGTCGTGCAAGCTAAGGCTACCACGGCCGTGATCCCTTGCACGGTCGTTCTACATGGGATCATTATATGATTCATATTTATATATATATGTATTCTCATTTCTCATTCTTTCAAATTGATTAGGTCACATAAACCCTTCAATCAAGTACATACTACTATGGTCAACATAGTGTATCAAGCTATTAATCCTATAAACAATTAAGAATTCTCCCTTTAATTGGTTCTAATCACTTAGGTATTATTAGGGTTACAACCTTCGCACCTTCATTGATTATCATTACTAATCATTATTGGATCAATAGAACATTCATCATCTTAATTCTCAAAGATTCAATCACATTTGACCTCCACTTCATAAGGTATCCAATTGAATTATGGTTTCCAATGTTGATTCCTTCAATCATTGAATTCATGGAACCGATCATCAATTGGACCTATACTCATACCTTAATTGAGTTTAATAGGTCAACCTTCAACTGATTTGTCCCTCACTTGACCCTCAATTGACCATCCATTAGGGTTTAACTCAATCAAATTAGGGTTTGGAATCAATAACCCTTCAACATATTTCAAAGTGGGTCTAATTGATTTGAACCTATTGAACCATCATTCAAATGAGACATGAGCTGACCCCAAACGGTCTTGAGGTCGTTTGGATGACCTCCAAACGGTCTTGAGACCGTTTTCCCATCATATCATCAAAATCCAAGTCAACCAATTAAGGTTTGGATCATTGGATTGATCACCAAAACAACAATTGATTACATTCCAACTTAGTATCATTGGATCATCAATTGCTTAACCATACTCACCCCTAGACCTCCAAACGGTCTTGGGTGACCTCCAAACGGTCTTGATACCATTTGGATGAGTTCCAAAGGGTCTTGAGACCGTTTGGCTCACCCAACCCTTGAATTCTAGTGAAAAATCATTAGGGTTTGAGCTATTGAGTTGATCATCAAATCAGCAATTGATTGCTTTGTAATTGTGTACCTTTGGACCTTCAATTGGTCAAATATACTTGACCCCAGACCTCCAAACGGTCTTGGGTGATCCCCAAACGGTCTTGAGACCGTTTGGGCCAATCAACCCCAAACAATCAACTCAATCCAATGCAAATCCAACACTTAGTCGATTAGGGTTAACACCATATCTTTTGTCCTTCAAACACTTAACCATATCCAACCCTAGACCTCCAAACGGTCTTGGGTGACCTCCAAATGGTCTTGAGACCGTTTGGGTGATCCGCAAACGGTCTTGAGACCGTTTGGGCAAGAAAACCCAAAAAGTCATATCAATCAAGTTGAAAGTCAGCACTTAATCCAATTAGGGTTTACATAATGGATTAGCCTTCAACTCACGATTCCTTTGGAGTTAATCCCTCAAATTTTGAGGGTTATTAAATTACATGATTATGAACAGGAATCCCAAACGGTCAATGCTTGGTCAACGCCCTCAAACGGTCTTGAGACCGTTTTCCCAAAAAGTTCAAGTTAATCAGATTAAAAATCAGCACTTAATCCAATTAGGTTTTCCTAATTGTTTAGCCTTTAACTCATGATTCCTTGGGAGTTAACCTATCAAATTTGGTGGGTAATTAGACCACATCATTAGGAACAGTAATCCCAAACGGTCAACGCTTTGTCAACGCACTCAAATGGTCTTGAGACCGTTTGCCCAAAATGTTCAAGTTAATCAGATTGGAAATCAGCATTTAATTCAATTCGATTTGCCTAATTGATTGGCCTTCAACCTACGATTCCTTTGGAGTTAACCCCTCAAAGTTGGTGGGTCATTAGCCTACATAATTATGAACAGAAATCCCAAACAGTAAATGCTTGGTCAATGCCCTCAAATGGTCTTGGAGACCGTTTTCTCCAACCGACCTTGTGAAACCGTTTGCCCTTCAAACGGTTTGGCAAACCGTTTGCCCCAAACCGTTTTGCCAAAGGGGGGAAACATGACCGTTTGATAAAGTAACATTGGTAATCACAACCAACTTCTTCTACCTCCAGATCAAGGTCTGTTCTTCATGGTTTTAGTTGCAGGAAAGCAAGAAAGGATGGGGAAAAGAAGAACAAGCTACTTTTGCAAGTACAAAGATATGCATAAGAAAGCAAAAGGTTTAGAGTTATAAAACCCGCCTTAAGGTCGTTCCTTGAGCTCCAAGCTTCCAAGCTTCAAGTCTTTAATGGTGTCTTGAGCTCCACAGGTCGGCCAAGGGTGTTTCTCCAAGGAAAGGTTGGGAAAAGATGGCTAGAAAGAGAAACCTAAGTAAGAAAACTATAAAACCAACCTTGTAACTCCACTTCCTCCATGAATTCGAGCAAGATGATGTTCAAAAGGGACAGAAATGGAAATGTATGTTCCTTAGGAGCTTTAATTACATGCCAAAAGATAATCACAAGTATCTAATTACATAATTAAGCAAAACACCTAGGGTTAGTTCATAACCTAGGTCAGGGATGTTACAAATTATCCACCCCTTACAAGGATTTCGTCCCCGAAATCAACAAAACATATTAAGAGAAAAGAGCAGGGTATTTCCTTCTCATCTCTTCCTCTAGTTCGCATGTGGCTTCTTCAACACCACGGTGATTCCAGAGGACTTTCACAAGATTTATGTCTTTCTTTTTTAGCTTTTTAATTCTTTTATCAAGGATTGACACTGGTCCTTCCTCATAAGATATGTCATCATTCAATTCTACCTCCATAGGTTGTAGAACTGATTCAGTATCAGGATGACATTTCCTCAGCATAGAAATGTGAAACACGGGGTGTAACCTCTATAACTCTGGTGGCAACTCTAGTTTATAGGCTACTTTTCCAATTCGTTCAATGATTGGATAAGGCCCCATAAACCTAGAAGCTAACTTTCCTTTCCTTCCAAACCTCATAACTCCCTTCCAAGGTGAGACCTTGAGATACACTCTATCTCCAACTTGGAACTCCAAGGGTCTACGACGCTTGTCAGCATAAGATTTCTACCTATCCTGTGCAGTCTTGATCTGTTGTTGTATTACTTTGATCTTTTCTGTGGTCTGCTGTACAAGATCAGGACCTAACAGTTGATATTCACCGGTTTCATACCAACATAAGGGTGATCTACAACGTCTACCATATAAAGCTTCATAAGGTGCCATGTCAATGCTATTATGATAGCTATTGTTGTAGGCAAACTCTATCAAGCTTAAGTGTAGATCCCAACTCCCTGTAAACTGAAGAACACATGCTCTCAGCAAGTCCTCTAAGGTCTGTATAGTCCTTTCTGACTATCCATCAGTCTGAGGATGAAAGGTTGTACTAAACCTTAATTGGGTACCTAGGGCTTTGTGCAGTCGCTCCCAAAAATGACTCGTAAACTGAGGACCTCTATCTGATACTATAGTGACAGGAACTCCGTGTAATCTCACTATCTCTTCAACATACAGCTGTGCTAACTTCTCAGCAGAATAGGTTGTTTTGACAGGTAAGAAATGCGCTATCTTTGTCAACCTATCAACTATTACCCAAATGGAATCATGTCCTTTGTTTGTCCTTGGTAGGCCAACAACAAAGTCCATATTTATGTGATCCCATTTCCACTGTGGTATGGGTAAAGGTTGCATTGTTCCTGCAGGCTTCTGATGTTCAGCTTTAACTTACTGACACACAGGACACCGCATAACAAACTCAACAACGCCCTTCTTCATCCCAGGCCACCAATACATATCTTTCAAGTTTCGATACATCTTGGTGCTCCCTGGATGCATAGCATACATCAAAGAATGAGCTTCTTCCATGACTAACTTTCTCAAATTATCCACATCTGGTACTATCATCCTTCCATGATAACATGCTACTTGATCATCTGAGTCATGGAAACCATCTCGTTCCTCATCACCAAACTCCGATTTGATCTGCTGAACTGCATCATCAACTTGCTGTGCCTCCTTAATCTGCTCTCTCAGAGTAGGTTTTATATGCATCTCAGCTAACAACCCGGCTAACAATGACACCTTCAATTGTACATTGTCTTGCCTGAAGGAGATAAGCATATCTCTCCTAGAGCATACTAAAGAGTTTAGTTGTGCCATATCTAAGGTTGGTGTTGCTGATTTCCTACTCAAAGAATCTGCAACTACATTGGCCTTTCCTGGATGGTAATCAATTGTACAATCGTAGTCTTTGATTAACTCCATCCAGCGTCATTGCCTCATGTTAAGTTCGTGCTGAGAGAAGATATACTTAAGGTTCCTATGATCAGTGAAGATCTGGAATGTCTCTCCGTAGAGATAGTGTCTCCAGATCTTCAAGGCATGAACCATAGCAGCTAGCTCTAGATTGTGTGTCAGATAATTCTCCTCATGTTTCTTAAGCTGTCAAGAAGCAAAAGAAATTACTTGTTTATCCTGCATCAACACACATCCGAGTCCATTCTTGGAGGCATCACAGAAAACTATGTATCCTTTGCCTTGCTCAGGTAACAAAAGTACAGGTGCACTTGTCAACCTCTCCTTCAACAACTGGAATGATTGCTGACACTTATCACTCCAAACAAAAGGAATATCCTTCTGGGTCAACTTTGTTAAAGGTAGGGCTATGGAACTGAAGTTCTTTATAAACCTTCGGTAATAGCCAGCCAACCCTAAGAAACTATGGATTTCTGTCGGTGTCTTCGGTTGTTCCCATTGTAGGACATATTCTACCTTTTTAGGGTCAACACGAATACCCGAGGCAAATATCACATGTCCAAGGAAAGATACTTCCGGTAACCGAAACTCACACTTGCTAAACTTAGCGTATAGCTTATGTTCTCTTAGCAAAGTTAGAGCCTGGCGAAGATGCTGTTCATGCTGCTGAGCATCTCTACTATAGATCAGAATGTCATCTATAAAGACAACAACACATTGATCGAGGAAAGGTCAGAAGATTCTATTCATGAGTTCCATAAATGCAGATGGTGCATTAGTTAGTACAAACGACATAACTGTGAACTCATAGTGACCATACCTTGTCCTAAAGGCAGACTTGGGTATGTCACTATCCTTAATATGGAGTTGATGATATCCTGACCGCAAATCTATCTTTGAGAAGATGGTTGCACCACGCAACTGGTCAAAAAGATCATCAATCCTCGGCAGAGGATACTTGTTCTTTATTGTTACTTTATTTAACTGTCTGTAATCAATGCATAACCGCATTGACCCATCTTTCTTTTTAACAAAGAGTACCGGAGCACCCCAAGGTGGGGTACTCGGTCGGATGAATCCTTTCTCAAGCAACTCTTGCAGTTGTTTCTTGAGTTTTGCCATCTCAGCAGGCGCCATCCTATACGGTGTTTGTGCTATAGATTTTGTATCTGGGATTAGATTGATCTCAAAATCAATTTCCTGAGGCGGTGGTATACCTGGAAGTTCTTCAGGAAATACATCTTCAAATTCCCTAACTACAGGAACTTCGGCAGGGTTAGGACTTTCCATGGTAGTATCTACCACATGGGCCAAGAATGCATAACATCCTTGCCTCATCAACTTCTCAGCAACCATAGATGACACAAGACAGGTGGGTAGAATCTTTCTCTCTCCTTGAAAGATCCATGTGTCACTTTCATCAGCAAACACAGCTTGCTTGGATTCACAATCCAAAACAACCTTATACCTTTCCAAGGTATCCATTCCAAGGATTATATCAAATCCTTGCATGTCAAGTGGTATTAAATCCACTTGAATGCGATGTTCAGAAAAGAAAAGGATGCAGGGAGAGCAAACCTCCTACAACACAGCAGACCCTCTCAACGGAGTCTCAAGCAACAAGCTATCTACCCTATGACTGATTGTCATATTGCAGCTACGAATCACTTTTCGAGTGATAAAAGAGTGTGTAGCACCCGGATCAATCAAAACAGATACAACACAAGATGTAGACATATCAGAATATAACAATTCCATCTAACCTGCCACAACCCTAGGGTTGATAACTGCATCAGGTGGATTCATCGCGTAGAATCTCGCCGTCGCCTGTGGTTGATTTGGTGCTTGATGACTAGATGTCGATGATCCAGCTTGGGATGCTTGCCCACGTCCTCTAGCATTACCTGGAAACTGTCACCTTTGAGATCCTTGCTGATTCTGCCTCTGAGGTTGAGTCACACTCACGTCTCTGGCTCTACAATCCTTCATCAAATGTCCCATTTTTCCACATATGTAAAAACTTTTGTTCAGTTGTTGTAGTCTGGGTGGTCCTGTAACCGACATAGATGCTGAACTGCGAGCCCCTTGTAGTGGTAGGCTTCATCCTCTACCTCTACTCGGTGTCCACTGTGTCTGAGCACTCGGTCTAGGTGGTGGTGTAGGTGCAGAAAATCTAGGCCTCTTGAAGTCTCTAGATGAAGATCCTTAGAACTGGGGATATCTCTTATGGGTTTGCCTCTTCTCTGCTACAGACCTCTCAATCCTTCGGACTGACTCAACAAAGGTAGCAAACCTTTCCCGATTCTCTAGGGCAGAGACGGGAGTAGTCAACTCGGCATTCAACCCTTTCTCGAACCGTCTAATCCTTTCTTCATCTGTAGCAGCCATGTGCGGACAAAACAGTAGCAACTCCATGAACTTAGCTTTGTATTCGCTAAAAGATTTGCTATGTGTGGATCTCTTTGCAAAAAGTTTTAATTTTTAGTGATTTTCAGTAATCTACTGCAAATAATTTGCTTCCTCTTAAGTTAATTTTGTTTTTGCGAGTTGGATGCTACAGGTAGGTTTAGTGTTCCCAGTCTATGTTGGAGTTGAAGGGGTCAGATTCATAAAGTTTTTAGAGCCTACACATGGAAAATAGGTTGGTACACATACCCAACTGACTGGTTCAAGAAGTTTCCTATTCTAAACATATAAGTATTCAATGTATGATTAATACACAACATGACATCAACACCAATCCTTGATCCAATTAAAATTGACCATTAAAGTAGGCAGTTCATCCCACAAACTAATTGGTTGGGATGAGTGAATTTGTTGTTTCACACCCTAGTTTAGCCATTAATCACTTAATATTGATTCCAATTGACTTGATACTCCAATCGATCAATTCAACACTTGAACTGATCAATTTAGAGTCCAGTCAGTCAATTTTGAACCTCAGTTACTTAACTGAATACTTAAAAACCTAAAATAATAAATCTAAACAACATTCACAAATATACTCCTTTAATCCAAGTGTATACTATGTGTGTGACCCTATAGGTCCAAAATTACACTAGAAGTGAATGTCCATAACCAACTTATGACATCACAAGCAATGGGCGGTATCTAGAAACACATCATTGCTACCCAAGTAATTCAGAAAGTTGGAGAACAACTTCAACCTACAATCCATTATAAGTGTTACCACGATCGTATAGTTCCTTTGTCTCTGATATCTAGATTGAACTCGAGGCATGGAATTGTCATCTTCTCAACATTAAATCCATGTTCCTTGAACTAGAGAAGTCTCTCTGAGATATGTGTGAGTTCACATATCACATATTGAATCACATGAGTATGACTATACATTTTTGAGTCTCGCTTATCAAGAGGCCATGGACATCAATCTCCTGTAGGAGTGACAAATCACTTCTACATTATTCACACTCTATCCTCATGTATCACAGTGCACCTGAGCACCAACTTTATAGCAACCTTTATTTAGGATCATGATGGATTATGTCAAAGTACATGAACAACATGTGACATATGTTGTGACTTCAGGTCTAAGAACCACAATCACCACTATCACTATGAGAGCTGATTCTGACTACCATTTCATGGTATCCATGTATCACTCTCATGGTGTGTCTACCTGATACACTATTCTCTAACATGAACATGTGTGCTTGACTTGATATCACATACCATGACTAATGCGACTCTGTCATCATTCAACACACACTCTAGTCTTATGTATTATTACCGTCTATTTTGTTTCAACAATGATATCCGACTAGGGACATAACAAGAATGTATGTACTCTTAACATTCATATGATCTCATTGTTTAAGTCACATACTTGATGACATATGTCATTGAGTAACATCAATCTTTAGACATCTACTATGTTTGTATCATCATGTCATGCTGAGACAAACATAATAGACAAAATTACCTTATTAATTATCAAATTAGGTATTCCAATCATCACACTACTACAGAAACAGCCTTTGGCATCGGTTGTTTAACCCCATTTGGCGTCGGTTTCTAAGCGATGCCTATGTGGGCGCCGCTAAAGGTCGAACACTTCGGCATCGGTTTTTTAACCGACGCCTATAATACATATAGGCGTCGGTCTTTTAGTAGATAACCGACGCCAAAAGGGTTTGCGCCATCGAAAACGGCGTCATCTAGGACACATTCTGCATCGGTTATCTACTAAAAGACCGATGCCTATATGGACTATAGCGTCAGTGTTTACTTGGTAACCGACACAGAAAGTGTCCTAGATGACGCTGTTTTCTGTGGCGTGAACCAGTTTGGCATCGGTTATCTACTAAAAGACCGACGCCTATATGTATTATAGGTGTCGGTTTGACACGAACAGCCGACGCCATTTCCAGTACTGCTGTTGCCACATTAGGCGTCGGTTTTGTTCAGAAACCCGACGCTGTAGGTCTTTGCTGACGGTTTTATGTAAATAATTGATGCCTATATCTATTTTTTTTTCATATCAGTTTGCAGGCCTGCTGTGGCTGGTCAGCAGGATGAGAACCTGTAGTTCAGTTTTCTGAACTGTAGGTTTACGACATCCATTGATATCAGCCTACAAACAGGCCACAAACCTACAAAAGTCCCAAGGAAAAGTTCACACAAGTAGATACATTCAGACATAAATTCAATTCTCACATTCACACATATAGAAACATTCAAATACATGTATTAACATTTAGAAATATTCATTTACAAAGTATCATTCATTATCTCTATCAACATCCCAATTATATCTTACAGTTGCCACTGTTTGTATGGCTTTTGCCCATTCTTCTCTTATTTCATTTAATGCTTCCATCGTATATGGAGCATGTATATTTTTTAAGCGTTTACCTATAGTGTTGTCAGTTTTAAACACCTGCAAAGAGAATGATGTATATATATAAGTAATAATATAAAAATAAGATTGATATATTTCATACTAACTAATGAGACTATATATAATACCTCATGTATGGTATCGATGTCCAATGCGGCATGTTTGATAATCATCTGCATAAATCACATCACATAGTATGCGCATGCCTAGCCATTGTCTTGTGTAGCGCACTATAAATTGAAACATACAAAATAATACAACTAAGCACAATTCACATCAATAATATATACATTGGAGTCGGGAACTTACTTGTATGTTCTGCCAATTTATTGGCTGGTTCTTTTTCCTTGGGACCGTTCCTCCAGCCTTTTTGAATGCATCTAAACCCCTACATGTTAATATAACACAGTAAATTACATAAGTAAATAGTAATGTAATAACATATGTTAACATATACAAAAATGAAATATTCTCACCAGAATAATGGCATTCTCATTATGTGTCCAATTTTAGTGTTTAATGTACTTCCCGCGGGATCTAGATAATAAATAGTGAATGTCCTGGGGACAATAACTAGTAACTCCCAATGTCTACCGCTAGAGGTAAAACGTTAACAATTAATAACTCAAAATGCACAATAAAAATGGAATTTTCTTAAGTCCAAATTATAAATAAAGTAAACTTGACATTGAATGGAGCTATTATTATCTTCTTGTTTTGTTGAACGAAAATTTTAAAAGCATCTATACAATATTGTTGAACACTATCAGAGTCTTTAGCTACCATACTAATCAATGATGGAATCAAAAATCCCACATGATCAAATGCAAATTGTTTGCAATGATCTTCGACTAAGTAGCTACAAAATATGTATTACGTATGCATTAATATATAAGAAACCAGATCACTGATCTTACACAAGGTATATGGATGTATAAACAAGATCTCACCTTATCCATGTCTCTATCATTGATGTATTCAGCCAATCATACATAAACATCTCAATAATATCTTGTATAAATAAAGAGCTATCGTATGATTGACCTGCATAATCTGCATCTAAAGAAACAATTATCGAGCAATGTATATTATGTGCCCGTATACAACATGCCATTCCCCTACAAGCAGGACCTAACGGGTATGTTAGTTCAGTTGGAACCCAAGTTGGTAATGCGGGAAGTGGAGGTGGAGGCCTAGGTGCTTCTGGTGTCTTCTTTTTAACCTGTATATTTAATTTCATATCAGTTGACATCATATATACACATTAACAGTCTAAATCAATGTAAATTTATCTTACAATTTCAGTAGTGTAGACGACATCTTCTTTGGGCCACAATATGACCCCGCCTTCTGCCTCAGCAAGTGTATCAATATCCGAGTGGGGATATGGCAATGTAGCTTCCCTCCAATCGGGTAACACACATAATGGGCCCACACGAACATAGCCCTACGGCATTGGAGTCCCGTGAAACCTTTCCCCAGGAAGGGACGGGTAAGCCTGCGCTCTGCAACAACATAGTCTTGTATTCTTAAGCGGCATGGCTTCAATGCCTACAAATTTACGTAAAGAATGTTATACATATATACATATCATCTTGAAAACATATCATCTTGAAAAGACTAGCTACAATGTCATAAACAATACTTACAGCAGACGTGTTAGGCGATGGGTCTCCAGGATTACTCGCAGTCTATGCATCAGGAGAAGAGTGGGTCGCCATAGGCTGATTGGAAGCCTGAGATGCCTGCCACCGCAGCAATTCTTCCTTGACCTTCTCAGCAACTACATCGTTGACCTTCTTAGCAACTATATCCTCAACTCTCTTATTCTCCTATACTTGGATAAAAGAAACATTAGCTTCTTATTATTGAATTTCCTTTTGCAGTAACATTCTAAAAAAAGAATAGGTTACCTCTTCTTGAGAAAGTCCCGCTCTGGGTTTGCGCTGGGATGGCCCAAAGAATGCTTTGATGCCCACACCAGCGCCTGCACCCCTAACACGTCCAGGATGCTCTGGGTTACCCAGAGCAACTGTCAATTCATCCCTTGTGCCCTGAGGGATGAACATGCCTTGTTTCCTCTGCTCGTGCAGCTCCCGCTAATCACCATCAACAGAAATTGGTAAGTTAACACCACAAATAATCAATATTCAAACGATTGCTCTAAGAGTTGTATTTTACCATTTTCGCAGCCGCCTCAGCAGTTACGGGCTTCTTTATTTCACCCTTCTTGTTTTGCTTCCCAGCTATCCAGATATCATGGCGAGGCATGGGTGTGGCAGACTCCTGAGTAGGAGCAGACTCCTAAGTAGCCGCAGACTCCGCATGTAGTCTTTGGCGAACGCTTGCATAGACTTTTGGACCCATAGTGTGGTCATGCACATTCAGTGCACGCCTTGCTTTTTGTGCGTCACTGAGGGCCTAGTTAGTTTGCATATTAATGATTTGGTTAGTATCACTAAATGTTAATCTTGAATAGGTGAATACAATGTATATTAATTAAATTGGGAGTGACGCCTAATACCTTGAATTCTTCAGATTTTCTTGAAGCAACAAAATTGTCCCAATCTTCTTTGTCCAAGAAGTTCCATTGTTCAAGGGCTGACTTATTTTTCTTATCACCCTCTTTTATGTATTCTCTGTTCAGATTTGTCCTATAATTCCTAAGCATCTTTCCAGCGCGTTGCATCACACTTTTACGATGCAACTTCTCATCCAATGCAAATAGATTCTGTAAAATAGAAATGTTATTAACTAGTATCCAAAATAGAATTGCAAATAATAGAATTTGTAATCTACAAAATAGAATTGCAAATAATAATAACTCACGCATAAATCCTTCCATATCAAGTCTTTTTTCCCCTGAGGAACTTTATGCCAATTATCATACTTAACACCACAATGGCTCCGAGTGGTACACCCAAGATAGTTTACAAAATTATTGTGGTTCACTCCAATTGCATTTCCTCCATTATCAAACTCCACAACCAATTTGGATCCACTGCCACTTAGCGCTATTAACTTCTTCAACAGAGTGATGCCCCTTTTCTTGTTAAGTGTTTGGTGCTACGCATCAAGTTGCTCCAGTGCTTCAGTGGGTACATGTGCATCATCAACCTAAAATTTGACAAAAATAAACACACTGAATTAGCCCAATATAGAAATATAGGATATATGACATAACTAGAAGATAATGAATTTTATAGAAATACAGGATATGTTTTTAGAACTTACATTGGTATCCTCGCCATGCTCGTCATGGACAGCATGCTCATCATGGACTTCATGCTCATCATGGACATCATGCTCATCATGGTCATCCATCTGAAAATGTCATTAAAAAGGCAAACATTTAGCATTTGTATTAACTAGAAAGAGGCAAACATTTAGCATTTGTATTAACTAGAAAAAGGCAAACATTTAACATTTGTATTAACTAGAAAAAGGCAAACATTTAGCATTTGTATTAACTAGAAAAAGGAAAACATTTAGCATTTGTATTAACTAGAAAAAGGCAAACATTTAGCATTTGTATAAACATACATGTCTCTAAAATTGTGATCTTTTATCAATTAACAATCCTTCATTGTGATCTCCGCGCACATATAAGTCATCATTAGCTTCAATATTTTGTGGAGTTGGCAACCCAACTGAGAATGGACTGGAGTCATCATACTTATCATAGTACTCTTCTTCATCTATAGGATCTTCAATGAACTATCTTTTACCATGAAGAACAACCGACCATTTATCATTTGTAGGATCATCGATATAGAATATTTGTTTCGCCTGTGATGCCAATATGAATGGTTCACCCTTCTCGCCAATCTTTTCAAAGTTCACCAAAGTGAAACCCAATTCATCCACTATAACTCCTTTGGTGTTATCAACCCAATTACATTTAAAGAGCGGAATTTTGAAATCTATGTAGTCAAACTCCCAAATGTCTTCAATGACACCGTAATATGACATTTTAGCTTCACATGGACTCTTATCCTTTGCACTTGCAAAGTACATAGTCGAAGCTTGAAGAGTGACCCCACTATTTTGGACGACACTCTTATCATCTTGGTGCTTTGTGTAATATGTGAATCCATTAATGTCAAACCCTTCATAAGACATAACATTCGGTTTTGGTTTAAAGGTGAGGCATTTGATAGTTTCTGTAATATCATTTGGTGTTTGAGATAGTTGATGTAAGACTTTATCTTCAAACCACTTAGTAAAAGTCTTATTATGCTCTCTAGCAAGCCACATTGAACTTGCTCGAGGATGTTGTCTCTTTATGAAATTGGTATGTTCCTCGATATAAACACTCACTTCGTCCATATTGTGTAAAATATACAAGTGAGCTTGTTCCAACTGCTCACGGCTGATTACTTTCACCTGTGATCCCGAAATTCCTTTGCCCTGCTCAATATTCTTGTCATTATCAGGAGTGTCATTACCACTGAGAAAGTCATTGCAAAAATCCATAACCTCTCTCGCCACATAACCTTCAATAATACTCCCTTCAGGCTGATAACGGTTTCAAACATCACCTTTAAAAACGCTCATGTATCGTTCAAAGGGATACATCCAATGCAAGAAAACTGGTCCCAACATTTTCACTTCCCTAGTCAAGTGGACAACAAGATGTACCATGATATCAAAGAACGAAGGAGGGAAATACATCTCAAGATGACATAGGGTAACAACCACTTCTCTTTGCAAATTATCGAGAGTATCAGGGTCAATAACTTTGCTGCATAGACTGTTGAAAAAGAAACAAAGTCTGGTAATTGCAAACCTTACATGCTTCGGCAATATAGATCGAATTGCCATGGGCAATATTTGTTGCATTAGAGTGTGACAATCATGAGATTTAAGACCTATCAACTTCAGATCTTTCATTGATACCAATCTACGGATGTTGGATGAGTAACCATGTGGCACCTTAACATTTACCAAGCATTCACAAAAAGTTTTATTCTCCTTTCTAGACAACGTGTAACAAGCGGGAGGTAAGTATGTTCTTTTATTACCCATTTCATGTAATTCTGTTAATTCTGACCTTATTCCCATTTCACGTAGGTCCAGTCTGGATTTTATCCCATCTTTAGTCTTACTTGGTATATTTAATAGAGTACCAATGATGCTATCACAGACATTTTTCTCAACGTGCATTACATCGATACAATGCCTGACTGTCAAAGAACTCCAATAAGGAAGATCCCAAAATATTGACTTCTTCTTGAATGAAGAATTATCACTTCGTGTGGCCATACTACATTGTGATTTCTTACCAAATTCATTGACAATGTCTTTTACTCTTGCATAAACAACATCCCCTGGTATAGGTTTAGGTGCACTCCGTTCATCATTCCATCCATTGAATGCTTTGCGCTTCCTATGATGCAGATGGAATTTTGAAAGAAACCTTTGATGACCAAGATATACAGTCTTGCCGCCATGTTTTAGTCTTATTGAATCAGTGCTTTCTTCACATATAGGACATGCTTTAGCTCCTTTGACACTATATCCAGACAAATTCCCATATGCTGGAAAGTCATTAACAGTGCAAAACAACATAGCGTGCAAATGAAATGTCTCTCTTGCTGAAGCATCATAGGTCATCACACCTTCAGCCCAAAGTTTCTTTAAGTCATCAATCAAAGGTTCAAGATAAACATCGATATCATTTCCGGGTTGTTTAGGGCCCGATATCAACAACGACAACATAACATACTTATTTTTCATACACATCCAGGGAGGAAGATTGTATATAACAAGCATGACTGGCCAAGTGCTATGTTGGCTGCTCAATGTCCCGTACGGATTCATCCCATCTGTACAAAGCCCAAGTCTTAGATTCCTATCTTCTTCACCAAATTTGGGGTACAATAGATCAATCTTCTTCCACTGTGGGGAATCAGACGCACGTCATAGGATCCCATCATTATTTTTCTTAACATCTGCATGCCACCTCAAATTCTTTGCATCTTTCGGATTTGCAAACAAGCATTGAAACCGTGATATTATAGGTAGATACCACAACACCTTGGTAGGAGAACCAGTTTTGGACTCCCCCGAAGTCATCAATTTATACCGTGACGCACCACATTTTAGACAATCTTTCAAATCTACATAGTCCTTTTGAAATAATACACAATCATTCGGGCATGCATGTATCTTCTTGGCCTCCATTCCCATTGGGCACAACATTTTCTTTACCTGGTATGTTGAGATTGGAAGCTTGTTTCCTTCAGGAAGCATTTCTTTCAACAAAGTCAACAATGAAGTGAAGCTTTTGTCGCTCCATCTATTGTTAACTTTCAACTTATACAATCTCAACACAGCACTAAGCTTCGTAAACTTAGCACAACCTGTGTATAACGATATCTCAGCATCATGCACAATGTTTCTAAAGATAGGAGGTGGATCAGTGTGCTCTACCCTACAACTATCCAGCATCGCATCAATGATGTCTGCTGGAACTGGTTCGTTCACATTTACGTCATCGGAGGCAATTTCTTCTTCCACCCAAGCACTGCTATCGACATCTACTGGTTTCGATTTTGAAATCTCTGCATGCCAGTGCCATTCTGTATAGCCTTGTACAATCCCGTTGCACATGACATGACTTTTGATTTCCTCACTAGTGTTGACTTTCAAGTTGTTACCGCAATGCCTACATGGACAGTAGAACCTATATGTAGGTTTTTTCCTATGTTCCTCGACAAATCTAATAAACTGACCAAGACCAGATATAAACTCTGGGGTGCAACAATTACGAATGGACATCCATGATCTATCCATTCTATGATCAGAGAAAACAAGTATATATTAGGAAACAAGTATATATTAGGAAAAGATTAGGGTATACACTTACATCCTACCTAAGTGTATAATGTGATGTCATTCTTATATATAATAAATGTGTACCACCTATCCCATCCTTGAACACCTAATCTCACTAGTAAGTGTATAATGTGTATTGGGTTTTCAAGAAAATTTCGGCAGCATTTCCCCGCTATTCTCTAAGTACATATATACTTAGAGAACAAACGGGGAAATGCTACCGAAATTTTCTCGAAAACCCAATACACGTTATACACTTACATCCTAAGTGAGATTAGGTGTTCAAGAGCAGTCCCAAACCGAGGACTATCAAAGATTTACTCCTAATGAGTCAATCTTGGACGAGTTTCTAGACCAACAAACACATTTGATGTCATTCTTATATATAATAAATGTGTACCACCTATCCCATCCTTGAACACCTAATCTCACTAGTAAGTGTATAATGTGTATTGGGTTTTCAAGAAAATTTTGGCAGCATTTCCCCACTGTTCTCTAAGTACATATATACTTAGAGAACAAACGGGGAAATGCTACTGAAATTTTCTCGAAAACCCAATACACATTATACACTTACATCCTAAGTGAGATTAGGTGTTCAAGAACAGTCCCAAACCGGGGACTATCCAAGATTTACTCCTAATGAGTAAATCTTGGACGGGTTTCTAGGCCAACAAATACATGTATTGTCATTCTTATATATAATAAATATCTATAAACTACAGGCAACATGGTTAATCCTAATCAACAGAGCATTATTAAATAATAAATCAAGAAATCAATAGTTTCAAACAAAAGGTCTAGGAATATTTACTAGACATTATATGTATCCCTAATCATCATATTTAACATACTACATTATTATGAACATCCAGATAAGATTAAGATCATACTATGTTATAACCATTGGTTTAATAACCCTATTTCCGCATGTACATGTTTATTAACTTTAAAACCCTATAATTCATAAATCATTCTAATTCAATTTAATATGTTGGGATCAAATAATTATATAATGACATCAGAATATATAGAAGAATCATAATTAACATGATTAACAACATGCTCATCAAACTAGGGTTTTCGAGAAAATTTTATTCACAATCTATGCATTTTTTTGATCAAAACCATATACAATATGTCTATAATTGGAGCTAGCATTTATTTCCTATATTATTGGCAATATTAATGTGTGAATCTGACCTGGAGAGGAGCTGTGGTCGAACCTGGAAGGTAGGGCTAGGGCTAGATGAGTTACGGCCGGTCTGGAGAGGAGCTGTGGTCGAACCATACGGTGGCACAGAGTGGGCGACGACGATGGCACGTGGCGGCAGTGCACGACGATCGATGAGCAGGAAGAGAAGATGGTTGTGGCGGTGCGATGGCGGTGGAGAAGTAGCTAGCTGTCGGCCTGGTAGCGGCGGCGTGGAGGCACTGGCGGTGGCGTGGAGGCACTGGAGGAGAAGGCGGCGTTCACAAATCAGCACTAGCGGCGGAGAAGGCGGCGCGGCGGCACTGTCGTGGAGGAAGATGGTGGTGGTTGCGGCGGAGTGGAGGGTCGGGCGACAGCAGAGAAGAAAGGGCCGGGGAATAGTTTAGGCGATGAAACAGAAGAAAGGGGAAGAGTCGGGTGATCGTGGGATATTAAGTTCACCAATAGCGTCGATTGTTTCCAACAACCGACACTAAAGAGGTTTAGGCGTCGGTTGTTTGAACCAACCGACGTTCAATTGGATGATATTTTTACGAAATTGTTTGGTGGGAACCACTTTCGGCGTCGGTTATAAAGTGACACTTTTCGCGCAAAGTTTCATCACACATAGGCGTCGGTGGCTATTTAAATAACCGACGCTGTATGTGACACTTTTTCTTTTCGCTCGAAAATTGGATTTCACGGGAGCTTTTAGGTGTCGGTTTGTTATAGTCAACTGACGCTGAATACAAAGCAGTACCCGTGTCTGGCTGGTCTTCGAATATAGATGTCAGTTTGCCTAAACAACCGACACCTTATATTATAGGCGTCGGTTTTCCTTAATAACCGACGCCCATAAAAGTGACACTGAATGCTATTTCTGTAGTAGTGTCATATGATTGGCTCTCTAGGCATACATACCAAAAGGATAGGCCACAGAAAAACCATCCATAAAACTAAAGAAGATGAAGAAGAATGATCCAACCCACCATTGGATCAACTCCTGTAGAGAAAAATGAAGAACCACTTCCTTAAGGAAATTATTTAGAATCTATGCTCAGAAGACCTATCATAAGAAAATCAAGAAAATAGATGGATCAATCATGAGCCAAAGTTATAACCAAAAATAGATTCAGAAACCTCAATGTTGAAGAAGGAGACCATGAAAAAGAAGCTTCCCCAGAAAAGGTTGTCGAGAAAGTCACCCGATTTGATTGGATGCAAAAGAAGAGCCAGGAAGGGTCAGGGACTTTGGCATAGTCATCTCGGTCACCCCAAGAAACCATGCCAATAAAGATCGAAAGGACACATATGCAAGTAAAGGTAATTCACCAGTGGATCAGGTGATGACTATCATGGAAGATGATACTATAGTTTTCCTAGAAGATAAGAGAACAAATTCGAGACACTAAGATTCAACTTGGGAAACAACTCACTAATACCAAGTGGTCTAGGAGGACCTTCAACGCATACCTTAATTGAAGCCTCAATGGGATTCATCTAAGAAATATGAAAAATAATGACAAATGAACTTACCAGAAGAAGATCATGAAAGAGAATAAAACAATCAAATGTTATTGAAATAAAAAGAGTGAAGAATGAAACTAAAAACCTTGACTTTGAGGATGGAATCAGAGATCATAAAACTATAACAAAAAATGTTTAATGATTCTGTAATCATTCAATGTATAAGGAATATGCAACACAAATACTTAAAACACACTACATGATATGGTACATATTCAAAAAATTGATATTCTAGTTGTCATAGAACCAAGAATGAGTGATCTAAATACTAGTAACCATAGTGTTTGATTCTTCTTATAGAGTCAAAGACTTGGTTACTTGGCTAGAATATGGGTGATGTGGAAATAACATATTGGAGTGGATATCATATCCTATAAAAAAATTGTACATCTCACAATTGATAATATAGTTCGCATAATCTTCATGTATGTGAGAATGAGACAAACTAAAAAAAGAACACTATGAAAGTACCTAAAGATCCTATCTGAAGCATCATACCTCCCATGGTAGGCTATGGGAGACCTACGTCATATTCAACATTGATGAGAAGAGTGGAGGGGAAGTAGTAAACATTTAAAATAGTAGAGATTATGCTACTACCTTAGAAGAAATAGGTTTTAAGGACTTAGAAGCCATCGGCCATGTGATGACCTTTAAATGTGGACTACTCCTACAACAACTTGAAAGAGTTGAATCAAACTAGGAATGGGTCGGTCTACTTCCTCACACCAACATGAAGATTTTACCTAGAATGAACTCAGACCATTCACTTGTTCTGATACATACAGACATGGGGAGAACCAAAATATCCTATGCTTTAAAAACCCATTCCACTTGAGAAAAAGTGCATAATTTAAATCCTTCCTACAGAGTGATGGGAACAATAATTAGCCATTTCCATGACACAACAGAATGATTCATGTCGATGGAAAAATACTGGGACAGAAATAAAAGAACTAGTATGAATTAAAGAAAAAATTAACTACTTAGAGATATCACCGTAAACCAAACCAATTTTGTGCAACGATATTCAAAGGAACTCGACTCTACTATGACAAATCTATAAATTGAATGCAACAATATATTTTTTGGTGGGGAATAGGGTGTTTTGCCTCTTTACTCATAATAAAGAGTTAAAATTGGTGTACTACAGACATCAATTTGTACAAAATAGAAACAAAAAACTGTACAAGAAGAAGAAACAAAACTAAGGTGACTATCTATACAAATCAGTAAGGACATCTAAATAACTATTCCAAACTGAATCCATATCTCTCTTTAGGCCCATAAAAATACTACCGTTACGTTCTCTCTAGATACCATCAATGAGAAGAATAGCTAGAAGCTTAATCTCCTTCCTCAAAGATAGAAGATCAGCTACAGATTTTGGAACTTGACCAAATATTCCATCAAAATGATTTCAAAGTGCAGAAGAGAAATCATAGTAAAAGAACAAATGATCAATATCTTCCACATTGTTATTTCAAAGCGTGCATCTTGGGGCCAGATTAAACCCAACTCTTTGCAGATAATCCAACGTGGGTAGCTTCCTCAGAAAAATTTTCCAAAGAAAAAAAGAAATCCTTCTTGGTACCTTAGAAGACCAGACCCATTGAGACTAAGGGGTCTTAGGATGTTTTTTCCTGACCACATGCCATCCATCTTTCATACTTAGGGTATCCTTTCCTTTTAAATGAACACAATCAACTTTGTTAGAAGGGAAACTCTATTTACCCAGAATATCATTTAGAGCGTCAACACCTCTGAAATTAAAACAAGACTAATGTCCATCCTTTAAGAAGCAACTCACTTTACAATTCAAACCCTTACCCAGTCTATAAATGTATTAAAAATCAAGCTAATCAACTAACTTCTTTTTACCCCTCAACCAACGGTCCTTCCACAAAAGGAACCGATTTCCATCACCCAAATAGAAATCGACATCATTTAAAAGAGCATTTCTCTGACTAATAATTTTTCTCTAAAGCCAAGATGCATTATACCTGGCCTTACATGACCAAATAGACTCATCCTTCATATACATATTGGTGCGTCTGCTATAGGTGCTACACACTAGCCAATTTGACTCGACTAGATGCACCCCACGAGATCGGAACACACCTATGGGAAAACTTTCGAAATTTATATTGGCCCTAACCAAGTCGATCACAAAACCAAACAGGTCACCCGCAAGTGCACGGGGTACTGTTGTAGTATAGGTGATTGGAAAGAATAGGGGTCGATCCTAAGGGATAGAGGGGGCACTAGAGCTAGGGTAGTGTTTGCTATGTTCCTAGTGTGGAGATTAGGGTTTAAGGGTTTTAAAAGGGGTTTGGTTGTGATTGCACTAAGAAAACAAGAAAGGAAAGGTGAGATGGAAACTAAGTTATCAAAAAGCTAGATTACCCTAAGCAAGTTGAATCTAAGCAACTAGGCCAAGAAATTAACCAAACGAGAGCAAAATGAACTACACTACTCTAGCAAGGAAAGAAGCAATTAAGAGCTAAACTAACCGCTAGCAAGAGCAAGAACCTAAATTAACACTAAAGAGCAAAACTAAGCAATTAACTAGATTAAGCAAAAGTGACTAAACTAGATTGGCATGAACAAGCAGGAAAAGCAAGTTGGGTTTTAAGCAAGATGATTAGGTTAGGTGGGCCATTTGGGGATGTAACTTTGATATTAGTTGGGGGAGGTTATTAGACAAGCATGGTTCTCATTTTACATCTTGATTATGAATCCAAACAATAATACTAATGCTATTAGAATGTACCCTATACTACTAGTAGAAGACTAGGGTTAGGTGTAATTCTAATAGGATTAGCCAAATCTAGGTTTCTAGGATAAGTGGTATTGAAAAATTGAGGGTTTAGGGTAGAGATGGGAGTAGAGTTGAGGATATTTGACCTCATGCCACTAGCCATTCTAGCCTTTAGAAGACCCTAGACAATCACATCAATACCACTTATACTAGTAACTTAGGTCTCATACCAAGAAGTAGGAGAGGGGTTAGGCATGTAGGAACAAAGGGGTCTAGCTAGGGAACCCCTATTGGGACCTAGGAGTCACACCTAAGATTTCCACATGCATCCCAACTCTCTTAGAAACATGGTATCATCAAGCACCACCAAACAAGCAATTAATAGTAAAGAAAGTATAAATCACAAGCATGGAAATAGGATAAGAGACACAAGCATGGAGCAATCATCATAGATAAAAATGAGTTCATTACAAGCCATTTTCCGCCAACATGGTATCAAAGTCACATTTTAACCCCAAACAACCCACCACTAGGGGCTTAGCTACACATAGTCAAAGAAATAGCAAAAGAAAGGAGAAGAAGGGGAAAAACTCCATGGATCTCGAGGAAGTAGCCTTCTTCTTCACCTCCTTACTGTTGGGGACGTCCTCTCTCCTCCAAGGGTGTAGGTGAGCATGAAGATATGGGGGATTATGGATGAAAACCTAGAAAACTAGGTCTCCAAGTTAAAATAGAGGTGGAAATGGTGGGTGGAGAGCATAAATGCAAGGGAAATGCACTAAATACTCAAGGGGAGGAGTAATGGAGGCTAGGAGCAGCTAGGGAAGCTAACCTAGTGCTGTGGCCACCACCTATGTATATATAGGTGGTGGTGGAAGTACTAGGGTAAGCATGTGTATTGTGGGAAAAATAGTGTGAAAAGTGTTAGGTTTTAGGTGGCAACACGACCGTGTTGGGCAGCACAGCCATGGTGGGTAGAGGTGAGAACAACCGTGGTGGTAGAGAATGTTCATTCTGGTGAAGTGTTAAATCATAGGTTGGATGGGTGGAAAAGAAGGCTGGTAGCATGGTTGTGCGGGGTAGCATGGTCGTGGTGGTGGCTAGGTAGAACGACCGTGCTGGGCAACACAAATGTGGTGGATGAGTTTCGAGGAGGTCATTCCCCAGAGCACGCCCATTCTATACTTCATCTAGCATGGCCGTGCTGGGCAGCACAACTGTGTTGGGGTCTTCATGGCATGGCCGTACTGGACAACATGACCGTAGTGGCTGAGTTGCTCAGACTTCAAGATTTTTCAATCAACATGTAACATTTGTGTAATTTCTAGCACAGCCGTTCCTTGGCACCACGGTTGTGCTGGGGTCTTCAAGTGCTAAAATAGCTTCAAACTTCATTATCAAAGGACTTCTTTTCTTGATGTCAAATCTTATCCATTGGAGTAGGTTGAGGGAGCTCTTGGGGCCTTGCTTGGAACCCTTCATGAGTGGAGGAACCCTAAGACTCCTTCCTTTTCTCTCTTCCATCCAAAGTATGGTCCAAGTACCTGAAAATAACGCAAAGAACGTCCATAAGCGCATTTAGCAATGATAAACATATTAGAGGGAATATCTTGCAATCTACTTTGTTTAGATGTGATAAAAGTACAAAAAGTCACAAGATGCAGCCCTAATATAGGTCTACATCACCACCCCAAACTTAAAACATACTTGTCCTCAAGTATGCTCCAATTCAATCTCTCTTTTCAGGTTCTTTTCAACAAAAATGAATGACAAATGCATAGCAATTGATAATTATTGAGCACATGGTCTTGGGAGTGACTAAGTGCATGTGCTTCACTTCTCTCCTCTCCTCTTTTGCAAACCATTCATGAACTGAGCACTGAGCATACAAACTTCAAATATAAAGCATAGAAACACAAGTTGTCCATATGTCCTTCATGTCATTTTGGGTAAACCGTTTCATGTTGGTGTTAATCAAAGATGACTAGGAGTATTGTTTCACTTTCATGCATTCAATCTTATGCTTCAAACTACACTAGATTACCCACTTGGCTATAGAAAAGGTAAAGTGAGATAGATTTGATGTTTTCTAGCTCGATGGGTGTGAAAGAGGAAGAATGGATTGCAGTAAGATTTTGGAGTGCTTTTACACACTCATCTTTTCTTTATTTGAATGCTCTTAAACAGGAGCATCCTTTTATTTTATTTTTGCTTTTCTTCTCCTTTTCTTTTTCTTTTTATTTGCCCTTGGTGTAGGTAGGGCATATGGTGGATAGAGTGAAGGGGGAGGTTGAGATGTGGCCACCCCAAACTTTTGGGGGTGGTTGCGACTACTATGTGCACTTTGGCATCTTTTCATGAGGTAGAGAGGTATGAAGGTGGTGAAAGAATGGTCAGATCAAAGAGGGGTCATTAGTGTAGTTTCCAACATAAGATTTCCTACATGAAAGATAATCCAACACTTCACCAAATGATATCACCCCACATGATAGAACAACATAAAATTCACATTTCTACCAAGTGATTCCATAGGCTTTAAGCGCTTGTAGCTTGCTCAATTCATGATTCAACCAAAACATTCACAAACTTAAGAGAGGTGGTGCGCATGTAGAAAGTAAAAAAATAAGACCATATGGTAATAAGATCTAAGAAAGTATCATGCATTTGTCAAAGGATTAAAAACATTTCATTTCAAACAGTGGAGATTAAATCAAAACATACTTTTAGGGAAAGAACATTCAAGTTTGGGCAAAATTGGCCAAAATGGTGCCAATTTGTATTAAATCACATCTAAACCTACTTTAGGGAAGTTTAAAACATAAAGCAGCAAATTTGAGTTAAAATGCACAATAAATTACCAAAAACTACATGAGAGTGCAATGCATGATATGGAACAACAAAAAGAGCAAACATTTTGAAAAATTACACAAAAATGCATGAAATTAAACTACATGTATGCATGAATGCAAGAAAAAGAAAATCTACACTAAGTGAGTTAAAAATCAAACAAACACAACCAGGTGGAACAAGAAACTATCAAAACCAGCTGAAAACTGAGGGCTTACCACCCTACCACCCCAAACTTTTGAACCGTGCTATCCTCAACATCAAACTAAAGCTTAGGGATGATAGGGTAGAAGTCAAGGCTCTGGTGGTGTGGGGTCCTGTGATGGGCCAGACTATGGAGGAGGCTGCTGGTAGTAATGGCCCTAGTAGTACACATGTGGAGGCGGGTATGTCTCTTGGTAGCCAAAAATTGATCCCCAAAAATCCTCCCCCCATTGGGGGTTTCTTTGTGTCTGTGCATGATGTTTGTGGTACGTGTGGTTGATTTGATGATGCATCTGCTGCTGATCCAACCACATGCCTGGTTGCATCTTATGAATCCCCTCCAACTATGTATGGATAGATGACATGTCATATGCATTTTTCGGAGGCAACTGCACATCAAAAATCTTCCATTCTCGGTCTAGTGCGGCGTGGCTACACAAGTGACCGCTGCTGCTCTGGCACATTTGTCTCCCCCTCTTCTTCAGGTAAGGCTACACTTGGTGCTCTATACCCCTCTCTAGGGGTCCTTTCCTCATAGTGTGATAACAAATCTAAAAAGTCATCCGCAGGCCCTGCATCCCTGAGAAAAAGGGTGGTGTAGTATGGGAGTTCCAGGATGACACCAGGATAGCCGGGGTTCAGAACATAGAAAATTTTGTCATCTTTGAGGGATATCATTTGGGACCTCACAAGATAGTTTAGATCCACATATTTGTTTCCATCTACCTTGGTAAGTCCCTCTAGAGTGCATCCCACTGCCCTTGACAAAGTGGTGACAATCCCTCCCATGATGAATGGATTTTTACTCTTGGATGGGATTATCTTCAAGTAATCAATCACCATGGCACCAACGTTCACAAACCGCTGACTTACAACTATGGCCTTAAGAAATAAGTCTTTTTGAGAACTTGATCCTTGATTATCATAACATACAAACAAGGTGTTTGCTAGCACCTTTTGCAAGCATCTCAAGAAAGAGCTGTAGATCTTGGTTGTTTTGGATTTTCCTACAGAAAAAGTAGATTGACCCGTGATCGTCTCCATATCTTGGAGTAATCTTCTCTACCATTCTTGTCAAATCTTCCCTCGACGAATTTCTTTGCCATTTCTGAATTGGGGACAAAGATTACATTGATATGAGAAGCCTTGAAGACGTGTTGAGCAGTTTAACTTAAACCTAATAGCATCCTCTCCTTAATACTTAACCTTCTCTAAGGTTGTGAAGAATTGTGACAAAGTGGTTTCTGGCTTAATTTCGAGGATGAAATTTCTTTTAAGGTGTGTAGTATGTGATGGAGTGGACTTTTGGAATCCTAAAATGTCCAATGACACAAGTGTAGTCATGCATGTTGAGTTGTCTTGAGAATACCAAGTGTTCTAGTAAAGTTGGAGTGTTGATTGAGCTTTGTATAATGTTTTAGATCCATAAGTTATAACTATTTGAGGAATTTAATTGACTAGTCTAATAGTTGGGTTTTGACTCCAAATTTGTGCATGAGGAATATTAAGTAGTGAGGAAGCTATGGTTAAATTTTGGTAACAATTGGGTCCTCCTAGAGAGATATTTAGGTTTGAAATTGGTGAAATAATGTGCATATTTGATGTTCATAGACCTAAGTTTGTGGCTTAATGGATGTGTCATGCACCCCTTGGTTTGGGCTGCATTTGTGTGGACAAATCCTGGACATTCATGGCTAATCTGATGGTTGAGGCCCTTGACTTAAGTGAGCCACGGATCTGGTCCTTTAATGGGCCTTTCGTAGATGTTGGATGTAGATTGGATGACCCTGACATCATCTCCAAGCTCTGGCTTTAGAGGAGTCATGGAGAAGTGAGACGAGAAACAATCCACACAGCCACGATCTCTGAAAGTGGGGTGATTGGAGTGGGAAATTGGTTGGTTGGCCTCGTCTAAGAAAGTACTTCTATCCTGGCCTTGATAACACATCTTTTGGTGAAGTAGACAGAGAGAACGAGCCCCAGTCTGGCACTGTCTCTCCTTAGCCACGAGCAGGTGGTAGCCACGAGTAGAGAAGGGATCTAGAAGGCATATTGGAGAAAGAGGAAGAAGGGAAGAGAAACATAGAGGCCTAGGGAATCATCCATGTTTGAGTGCATGGCCTCAATGGGTTGCTTCCATGGCCGACCAACTCAGGTCAGGCTCCTATGAACACTGAGCTCGGAGGCTTGTGCGCAATGCTTCTCTCTGAGAATTATGGGCATGGGAGAGTTCGAGGAGGTCATGCGGTGCTTTGGGGAAGTTTTCCTGATGACTTTCATGCCTGGGGATGAATCCCCCCTTTCTTGACATCGTGACATCCGCCACAGCCGGAAATCTCAAGGGTGTTGATCTCCAGAGGCCAACCTCGAGACTAGGCTAGACGTAGAGATCCGGAGAGCATCATCGATGATGATCATGGCCCTATGAGTTGTCGAGGAGCATCGATGCTCTATTGATTGCTCGTCGAAGGTCCCCTACGTGGTGGCACCTACATGGAACAGAGTCTCGTAGACTCCCTGATCGCGTGAGGGAGAGAAGGCTGGGGTGAACCAGGTCTAGAGCTGTGAACCAGAAGGACAAGAGTGGACCGGCCGACTCCAAATGAAACTAGGCGAGTCTAGGAAATGAGTTGGCCGCTCGCACAAAGCAAGCCACATGAGTCACGTGTCAGCAGGGCATTGGCCGCAAAAAGGTAATCTTTTAGTAAATCATAAGATCTTTGATAATTCATAGAAATAAGTACGCTTATCAGAAAAATACATATAATATACCTAAATTCATAGAAAAATGAGTAGAACATAGTAGAATGATAATACCAGCCTTTTAATGCTTTAATAGAAGTGATATCATGTAAGATGTGTAATGCTTAGTTCATGAGTAATAAATATCAAATGATGATATAAAATTATGGAAAAATGTCACTAAGTCAATAATCATGTTTATAATACATATGATGTTAGATATGCTCATGGTGATGCACGAAATCACATAATTTACTACATATGGATAATTAGGTCTTTTAACCCTAAATAAAATGCAATAAATACATACATTCTCAATAAATGATGAAATTTACAGAATACCCTCATATGAGTAAATGGAAGATAATATGCACATATGAGATCAATTTTATGCACAAAATTCATGTTATGTGAATATGACCCTTAATGCATGGTTGTAACCCTAATTTGAATAATGTATATAAACTAGGGTTAATATGTGTACAAAAAGGATTTGGAACCTAATTTTTAGATAATGAACCATAATATGGAAAATGAAATCAGTACGATAAATCTAAGACAAGAATGCAAGTGATGATGCACATATCCTAATGAACTAAGTGAAACCCTAATGAACACGCTTAGGGTTAAGATGAGATGTATGATGATGGGAATATGATGACAGTACATGATCTTATCTTAATAAGGGGTTGACCAAGATATAGATGACATCAAGAATATGGTTTAGAATGTCTCTTAATCAAGGTATTCCATTAACTCTTACTTGGTTTATTATACAGTATGCTTTCATTATATGTGTAGTAAACACTTGGCATATGATATTGGATGAAATGACTGTTCCTGTATGTTATGTTGCTTGAGCTTTTCATACTTATGGCTATGAACACATGAAACATAAGATATCTGATCCATTATATGATAGCACTAAATCTCTTTGGTAGAATAGTGCATTGATGAAAGTTTTAAATCCCTTTGGTAGTTTAGTACATGCGAGCACTAAATCTCTTTGGAAGAATAGTGCATTTATGAAAGTACTAAATGTCTTTGGCATATTAGTACATGTGAGCACTAAATCTCTTTGGTATAATAGAGAATGTGGTTGATCAACTTTACATATAATGGAAAGTCATGCTAGAACATGTGTTTTCTTTTGTTAATAAACATCTTTGTTCGAGCATATGCCTTTTCTTATATTCTTCTATTACTACCAAGTATTAGTTTTATCTTATTCCCAAGATATGATGAGAGGTATATAAAGACACGTAGACGTACTCAGTACAATATTCTTGAATATTGTGCTGACATGTACCACATGCAATCTTTTATTTAGGTTGTGGTTATGCTCTTGAAGATCCAGGATAGTTGAGAGTTGTGTGACGAGCTGATGTACAAGTGGACCTATTGTCTTAAGATCCTGTAGTTTAGTGGTAGTACATGTATATATATAGGTTGTTTTTCAATATGTAATATCAAATGTTGTAATAGTTCATGTTGTAATTATATGTTGAATGGTGAACATGTGTGTATGGTTTTATTATTATTCATGTGCTACTATATTTACTTCTGACTCCTTTGATTTTCTTCTTCTTAGCCTAGTGTGGGGTGTTTAAATTGGGATTCTCACTGAGGCGAGGGTTTAATTTGGACGTCACACATTAGATTAAGGTTTAGAAAATTTGGGGACATCACATGTGGTATTAGAGCATGAACAATAGCAAAGCCTGACATTTGCTCATTATGCAACTCAAAACCATAGAACCTTGAACTTAAATCAAATCTTTAGGGTTAGATTAGTCGTCTTTTAGAGACTAGATTTGACCTAGCATCTAGGTTAGCACCTAGATGTTTGAGAACTAGGTCTAGACTGGTGCTTGTTTGTAGCAAGTCCTTAGAAGTCATTCTTTCCTTATATTGTAGTGGTATGGGACGTTGCACTGTTTGGAAATGACGTACATCAAGGTAAGAGAAACCCTAGACATATGGCGCTCATTGTCTGGAGTAGCTACACTAGTCTACATCCTGTTCTCACCCTTTTCACTAGTTTTCATGGCACTATACTCTCTACTATGTGTGGGACACTCATTTTCTGGATTTGGTTTTTGATTCCAATCGGACCGAACCTTGATAGTTTTCTCTGACACATGTTTTATCAGAGAAAAACTATACAATATTTTATTATATATATGTATTACAAAATGTGTACCCACACATGTATGAGTAGGAGGTGGTCATGTAACCTAAGTGAAAGTCAATGACATCAGTCTAGAAGAGAGAATAGTTCTAGATTAGATGTCTAGAGCCTTATTGGAATATGTGATAGATGAAATAAGATTTGATGATATGATGTAAGTCTTATATAGAAGACATAAGATGGTTATGATGATATATGTTTGCCTTTAAGGATTAAAGTCCAATTTTGAGGATTTGAGATAAGTGTTGATGATGCAAGTAACTAGGCTTTTATGAGATAAGATATGCTAAGTTAAGATAAGGATGTGAATCAGCAAGAGCCTCAGTCTCTTTTACAAAGGAGGACCTCTAGTGTTTGGACCAGTTTTGGGGTTAACTCTTGAAAGAGTTAGATCCACAGGGAGAAGGTCAGAGAACCTAGACTCTACGATATGAGAAATATTAGAATTATGACATATGTGATATGATATGTCCTAAACTAGACTACTCCTGAGTGATTGAGATGAGCTATTTTATGCATGATTCCTATAGTTTGTTGAACCCTAGATGTCCTTGGAAGGACCAAACCCTAGAGATAGAGAGAGGCTTGTTATATGTGTGCAAGTGAAAATGAATATGAGTGCCTACAATTTGGGTGAGGGAGAGATCCCAAGACCCTGGAGGAGGTAGCTATGTTAGTTTCTGTGAAGCCTCGAGCTCGGGTTGGTGGTTCCCGACATAGGACACTAGTGGCATGTGTAAAAGATAGTGTTGAGTACGAAGAACTCATGGGTAGAGACCTATGAAGAGTATGTAATAGCATGTTTTGGTTTATGCTTATGTGGCTTGAGCTTGTAAGGCTATATCTAGTACCAATGAGGTATACCTGAGAACCCTAGTCTGAGAGGGAAGATATAGTTTGTACATATGAGATAGTCATAGAGTTGAGTTAGTTCAGCGAGATTGAACATGGCACTACCCTCATGATATGGGTTGGGGGAACCTCAATTGGGCTAGATAAAGTTTTGATATATGTTTTAAGAAGCCACTTGTATAAGTTTGTTAGAACAACCATGATTTAATATATGTAAGGGTGTGATTAATCTAGAGAAGTGATACTTATACATGATATGATGGAAAACCTAGTAATGGGTTAATAGATGTTTATGTACAAATGGTTAACCATCTACATGAATAATGATGATAATGTGAAATTGTTGGTTAATCTTGTGATGAAATCAGTAGTGAATTTTGCAATTTATTATGAGCAATGAAATAAGATTATATGAATGGAATATGTTACATGAGGTGTTAATCTTAGTGCTTAATAAAGATGAAAAATATAGTTTGACATATAGTACAACATAGTAGATTATGACACCTTGATATGATCTAGATGGATAAAGGGGGTTAACCTTAGTTAACTCCCTCCTAAAAAGGCATATGTTAATGTTGAACATGTTATAACAATTAGCTCAAAAATATGTTGATGAAACCTTGATACAATGGGCTAACTTAGTTAACTTCTTTAGAACATGGTAATATGGTGTGGAAACCCTAATGCAAGGGTAAAGATGAATGACGTCATCAAAATAACCTACGCTTCTAAACCCTTGTTTCAATCTTTTATGAAGGGGTGATTCACCTTAGATATTTTAAAACCTCCTAATAGTAGTGTGGATATGATTATGGAGCTTTGTTTTTAGATATGTTGCACCTAAGATAGTTTCCTACATATGAAATAAGATCCTTAGTTTTTCCTTGGATTATGAGTATGGCTCAATTTCGAGGATGAAATTTCTTTTAAGATGTATATGATGTGACAAAGTGGTTTCTGGCTTAATTCCGAGGATGGAATTTCTTTTAAGGTTTGTAGGATGTGATGGAGTGGACTTTTGGAATCCTAAAATGTCCAATGACACAAGTGGATTCATGCATGTTGAGTTGTCTTGAAAATCCCAAGTGTTCTAGTAAAGTTGGAGTGTTGATTAAGGTTTGTATAATGTTTTGGATCCATAAGTTATACCTATTTGAGGAATTTAATTGAATGGTCTAACAGTTGTGTTTTGATACTAAATTCATGAACAAGGAATCTTGATTAGTGAGGAAGTTATGGTTAAAATTTGGTGGCAATTGGGTCCTCCTAGAGTGAGATATTTAGGTTTGAAATTGGTGAAATAATGTGCATATTTGATATTCATAGACCTAATTTTTGGCTTAATGGATGTATCACATGCCCTTTGGTTTGGGCCGCATCTGTGTGGACAAATCCTGGTCATTCGTGGCTAATCTAATTGTTGATGCCCTTGACTTAAGTGAGCCACGTATCTGGTCCTTTAATGGGCCTTTCGTAGCCGTTGGATGTAGATTGGACGACCCTGAGATCATCTCCAAGCTCTGGCTTTGGAGGAGTCATGGAGCAGTGAGACGAGCAACCATCCAAACAACGATGATCATTGATAGTGGGGTGATTCAAGAGGGAAACTGGTTGGTTGGCCTCATTTAAGTGAGTACTTCCATTCTGGCCTTGATAGCACATCTTTTGGTGAAGTAGACAAAGAGAACGATCCCCAGTCTGGCGCTGTCTCTCCACAGCCGCGAGCAGGTGGTAGCCATGAGTAGAGAAGGGAGATAGAAGGCATATTGGAGGAAGAGGAAGAAGGGATGAGCAATGCAGAGGCCTAGCGAATAATCCTTGCTTGAGCGTATGGCCTCAAAGGGTTGCTTCCATGGCCGACCAACTCAGATCAGGTGCCTATGAACACTGATCTCGGAGGCTTGTGCGCAGTGCTTCTCTCTGAGAACTATGGGCACGAGCGAGTTTGAGGAGGTCCTGCGGTGCTTTGGGGAAGTTTTCCTGATGACTTTCATGCCTGGGTATGAATCCCCCCTTTCTTGGTGCCGCGACAGCCGCCGTGGTTGGAGATCTCAAGGGCGTGGATCTCCAAAGGCCAACCTGGGGACTAGACCAGCCGTGGAGATCCAGAGAACATCATCGATGATGCTCATGGCCCTATGAGCTATCGAGGAGCATCAATGCTCTGTTGATTTCTCATAGAAGGTCCCCTACGAGGAGGCACCCACATGGAATAAAGTCTCACAGACTCCCTGATCACGTGAGGGAGTTAAGACTGGGGTGAACTGGGTCTAGAGACGTGAACCAGAAGGCCAAGAGTGGACCGAACAACTCTAAACAAAACTAGGTGAGTCCATGAAATGAGTGGGCTGCTCACACAAAGCAAGCCACATGAGCCATGTGTTAGTAGGGAATTGGCCGCAAAATGGTAATGTTTTAGTAAATCATAAGATCTTTGATAATCATAGAAATTTGTATATTTATCAGAAAAATATATATAATATACCAAAATTCTCAGAAAAATGAGTAGAACACAGTAGAATGATAATACCATCCTTTTAATGCTTTAATAGCAGTGATATCATGTAAGATGTGTAATGCTTAGTTCATGAGTAATAAATATCAAATGATGATATAAAATTATGGAAAAATGTCAGTAAGTCAATAATCATGTTTATAATACATATGATGTTAGATATGGTCATGGTGATGCACGAAATCACATAATTTACTACATAAGGATAATTACGACTTTTAACCCTAAATAAAATACAATAAATACATGCATTATCAATAAATGATGAAATTTACAAAATTACCTCATATCAGTAAATGGAAGATAATATGCAAGTATGAGATCAGTTTTATGCACAAAATTCATGTTATATGAAGATGACCCTTAATGCTTGCATTGTAATCCTAATTTGAAAAATGTATATAACCTAGGGTTAATATGTGTACAAAAAGGATTTGGAAATAAGACAAGAATGCAAGTAATGATGCACATATCCTAATGAACTAAGTGAAACCCTAATGAACACGATTAGGGTTAAGATGAGATGTATGCTGATGGGAATCTGATGATAGTACATGATCTTGCCTTAATCAGGGGTTGACCAAGATATAGATGACATCAGGAATATGGTTTAGAATGTCTCTTAATCTAGGTATGCCATTACCTCTTACTTGTCTTATTATATAGTACACTTGCATTATATGTGTAGTAAACACTTAGCATGTGATATTGGATGAAATGATTGTTCCTATATGTTATGTTGCTTGAGCTTTTCATACTTATGGCTATGAACACATGAAACATAAGATATCTAATCCATTATATGATAGCACTAAATCTCTTTGGTAGAATATTGCATTGATGAAAGTACTAAATCTCTTTGGTAGAATAGTACATGTGAGAACTAATTCTCTTTGGAAGAATAGTGCATTTATGAAAGTACTAAATCTCTTTGGCAGAATAGTACATGTGAGCACTAAATATCTTTGGTAGAATATTGCATGTGGTTGATCAACTTTACATATAATGGAAAGTCATGCTAAAACATGTGTTCTCTTTTGTTAATAAACATATTTGTTCGAGCATATGCCTTTTCTTATATTCTTCTACCACTGCCAATTATTAGTTTTATCTTATTGCCAAGATATGATGAGAGGTATATAAAATACACGTAGGCGTACTTAGTACAATATTTTTGAATATTTTGCTGACGTGTACCACATGTAATCTTTTGTTTAGGTTGTGGTTATGCTCTTGAAGATTCAGGATAGTTGAGAGTTGTGTGGTGAGCTGATGTACAGGTGGACCTGTTGCCTTAAGATCATGTAGTTTAGTGGTAGTACATGTATATGTATAGTTTGTTGTTCAATATGTAATATCAAATGTTGTAACAATTCATGTTGTTATTATATGTTGAATGGTGAACATGTGTGTATGGTTTTATTATTATTCTTGTGCTACTGTATTTCCTTCTGACTCCCTTGATTTTCTTCTTCTTAGCCTAGTGTGGGGTGTTTAAATTGGGATTCTCACTAAGGTGAGGGTTTCAATTTGGACGTCACACATCAGATTGAGTTTTAGAAAATCTAGGGACATCACAAGAACTCATGAGTAATCTCTAAGTATGTTCCTTCAACCTTAGTTAAAATCTTGTATAGTCCACAGAGTCGTAAATGACTGTCAAATGCAAAGTTGACTGCTATGGCTTCCATTGTGGGCACATACACATATCTGGTGGGACTCACCCTTCTTGTCATACACTCTGGGTGGAGAGGTCTCATTGCCTCCTTTCTTGCTAGTCCTCTATCATAAGTGGTTCCTTATGGTTGCTTTCTCGCCCATTTCAATCTATCCTCCTCTAGCCTTGACACAATGTCCACTGATTTGTCTTCCAATTCCTCGCTCTCATTGTCATCCACCTCCTCTTCTTCATAGGTGTGTGACCTCAAACTTGTATCCAAGTTCAAGGGTACTCTGTCATGGCTTCCACTAGGTCAAGCTGATGATGTGGAATGCCTCGCTAGAGCTGGTCTTGGAGGCAAGTGTGAGGTAGATGCCTCATTAATTTTCTTGGTTCTTCGCTCATGAGCCGGTGCATTGACTTCAATAGAATCTACAATGTTCTCCAGCTCTTCTTCTTCTTCCTCCTACTCTTCCCCGTGGTTGCTGTAGTTTGGATCCGAGATGTGCTCGCTGGAGGAAGAGTGGAGTGGGGAGGCGCTCATCGATGCCGATCGTCCAAAGGAACGTGAAACTGAGTTGGACGGCAAGGAGGCACTACCAGACTGCTGTGAACTGGCCTCCTATTTGGATCATCTTTTACTACCAGTGAGGATGTTTGTAATCTTCTCTACTCCCCTCGTGATGGCCTTGCCCACGCTCTTCATTCTTGCAAGGCTCTTTGGTGAAAAACTGAGCTAGAACTCAAAAAATGTAGCTCCGGGCTGTAGGGGCGGAATCTGCTTGTAGGTGGAGAAATCGGTGGTGATGGATGGTGGAAATCGAGGCTAGAGGTTAGGGAAAGTGATTAGGGACCAAAGGAAACTCAAAGCTAGAGTTTGGGAGTAAGAGGAAGTGATATTATGGGTTTTGGGAACTCTCCCTAGCCGCCTGGAGTCACGGAATGGCTGTGCTCGGATTAAAAAATGAACTAGGGGTCGTGCTGGGTCGGGTTGAATCAGGTCATTTATGTGGTTTTTCTAGGCTAGCACGATCGTTCTGACCAGCACGGCTGTGCTGGCTGGGAGCTGGCACGACAGTTCTGGTCAGCACGACCATGCTGCCAGTGAGCAAAACTTCGAAACAACCTGTTGTTTTAACTTGACCAACACGGTTGTTCCGTGCCAGCACGACCATTCTAGCTGGATGCCAACATAGTTCTTCTGGTCAACATGGCCGTGCTACCCTCTGTTAGTTCAAATTCTCCCAATTTCATCAACACTTTTAGAAACTCATCATTTAAACCTCTTGAATGATTTTACTTGGTGGAATATCCACCACCCTGATTAAATGTGCCTCAATCCTCAACTTGATCATGTCCAACCTATCAATCCATCAAAACTAAAAACAAAAACTATCAAGAATAAGTGTGAGTGTGTGTTTTATGTAAAATAAAACAAAAGTATCAAAAAGTAAGGTTCGAGAATCTCAAACCACGTGGGTTGCCTCCCACTAGTGCTAAATTTTATGCCTTCAGTCGGGCTTATTGTTTCTTTACTTCTTTCACTTGTTTGGGATCCTCAAGGCATCCTTGTAATAGATACCTTTCTCATATGCTTTCAAGAACATTTCTTCATCGAATTGTTCTTCTACAAGCATAGCAATACAAAAACTTTGATTGGTCTTGTCCAGACCGACTTCAACAACTGGTTTCAATCTTTGTCCATTGAAGACAAACTCTTTCACACCTTCTTTCTCACATATCACAACAGCCCCAAATGGGTATACTTTCCTGATAAGATAAGGACCTTCCCATCTAGACCAGAGTTTTCTGAGAAATAACTTCATTCTTTAATTGTACAGGCATACCCATTTTCTGAGATCAAATTCCTTCTTTTTAATCATCTTATCATGAAGGAACTTGGTTCTCTCCTTATAGCTCTTGGACATGTCATACGCCTCATGGAGCATTTCCTCCAGCTCATTGGGTTGAAACTTCCTCTTCATTCCGGCGCATTCTCCATTAAGATCCATAGTCTTCAAAGCCCATAATGCCTTGTGTTGCATTTTAACCGACAAATGGTAGCTTTTTCCATAGATAAGCTTGAATGGGGTAGTGCCAATCGGGGATTTGTATGCAGTCTGGTATGCCATAAAGCTTCATTGAGACGAAGTGATCAATCCTTACGGTCTGATCTCACCATTTTCTCTAAAATGAGCTTTATCTCCCGATTGGCCAACTCCACTTGGCCACTAGTTTGAGGATGATATGGAGTGGCTACTCGATGGTTTACTCCATGCTTCTTGAGCAACCCTTCAAAAGTGCAGTGAATGAAGTGACTTCCCCCGTAACTAATCATGGCTCTTGGGATGCCAAAATAGATAAAAATGTTTGATTTCATGAAGTCACACACCACCTTGTGTTCATTTGTCCAGGTTGCAACCACTTCTATCCACTTTGACACGTAGTCAACGGTGACTAAAATGTAGACATACCCAAAGGAAGGTGGGAAAGAACCCATGAAGTCAATCCCCCATACATCAAACACATCCACTATAAGAATGAGTGATAGAGGCATCATGTCCCTTTTTGAGATAGTGTCCACTTTTTGGCATTTCAAGCAACTTTTTCAAAACTCATGTGAATCTTTGAACAAGGATGGCCAATAAAACCCACATTGAAGAACCTTTACAGCCGTGCATTTTCCTCCAAAATGACCTCCACATATTCCAGAATGGCACATGGATAGGATTTCTTGCTGTTCTATTTCTAGAACACATCTCCTTATGAGCTGATTGGGGCAATATTTGAAGAGGTGAGGGTCATCCCAAGCATAATTCTTGACCATGGCAAACAACCTTTTGCTTTCCTCCCTTATCCATGTGCTAGGTATCCTCCCACTAGCCAAGAAATTGGCTATGTGTTGATACCATGGCCTTTGAGTGGATGAAAGTAGGAAGAGTTGTTCATGTGGCATCATTTCCTTGATTCGACTTGTATCATTAAAGGGGTAATCCATTTGGGAGAGATGGTTGGCATCACCATTTTCCACTCCCTTCTTGACTACAATCTCCACATCGAACTTTTCAAGCAATAGAACCCATCTGATCAACCTTGGATTTGAATCTTTCTTTGACATGAGGTACTTTAGTGCAGTGTGGTCTGTGTATATGACTACTTTGTTTTGTAAAAGATATGATCAAAATTTCTTAAGAGAAAAGATGACGACAAGAAAATCTTTCTCGCTCGTCGTGTAATTTCTTTGGGATTCATCTAAAGTCTTGCTCACATAGTAGACAACATGAGGAATCCGGTTAACTCTTTGGCCCAGCACAACCCCCACTGCCATTTTGGATGCATCAGTCATAATCTTGAATGGCAAAGAGAAATCCAGGAGATGCATGATCAGAGCAGAATCAAGTCTTTCCTTCAAGTGATTGAAAGCTTCAATACACTTGTCATCAAAATGAAATCCGACATCCTTTTCAAGTAAGTGACATTGAGGTCTTGAGGTTTTACTGAAATCCTTGATGAAGCGGCGATAGAAACCGGCATGTCCCAAGAAAGACCGGACATGTCTTACGGTGGAAGGACTGGTGAGAGTAGAAATTATGCCCACTTTGGCCTTGTCAACTTCAATCCTATCCTTTCAAACCCGGTGACCCAAGACTATGCCTTCGGGTACCATGAAGTGACTCTTTTCCAAGATAGAACTAGGTGAACCTTCACACATCTCTCAAGAAAAATAGCCAAATGCAGCAAGAAATCATCAACTGTCTTACCAAAAATAGAGAAATCATCCATGAACACTTCCAAAGACAACTCAAGCATATCCACAAAGATCGATGTCACACACCTATGAAAAGTAGAAGGGGCATTACACAACCCAAATGGAATTCTCCGGTAGGCAAAGGTGCCACTCGGGCAAGTGAATGTTGTCTTCTATTGATCTGCAGGATGCACAACAATTTGGAAATATCCAGAATATCCATCAAGGAAACAATAGAAGCTGTGTTTCGCTAGCCTCTCCAGAATCTGGTCAAGAAATGGGAGAGGATAGTGATCCTTCTTGGTCTTTTCATTGAGCTTCCGATAGTCAACACACATTCTCCATTTGGAGTGTTCTCTTACCAGCATTATCTCACCATCTACATTCTCTGCAATAGTGATCCCACCCTTCTTGGGTACAACTTGGATGGGGCTCACCCATGTACTATCAGAAATGAGGTAGATTATCCCAACATCAAGCAATTTCACTACTTCTTGGGTCACAACCTCTTTCAACTTTGGATTCAACCACCTTTGCATTTGGTGGGTCGGTCTTGCATCATCCTCTAGATAGATCCTGTGTACACAGATGGAGGGATCAATACCCCTCAAGTCATCTATAGACCATCCAATGGCTTGGATGTTCTTCTTCAAGACTTTCAATAATGCTTCCTCTTGTTCTGGTGAGAGAATGGAAGAAATGATCACCGGAAGGGTGTCATTTGCCCCTAGAAAAGCACACTTTAAACCTTTTGGGAGTGATTTCATCTCAATAATGGGAGGTTCTTCAAGAGAGTTCTTTAATGGTTCAGAGATGGAAGGGAGGTCTTCACTCACAACCACCAAGGCTAGCTCATTCTCTTCATCATCTTCTTCATCATCATTGGGGAATTCAACTATCAGCTCTAGACCTCTACCTTGAGTGGCAATTTGAATCCACATAGGTAGGAATTCCTCTACAATTTCATCTAGGCACTCAATGAGATAGCAATCTTCTTCAGTCACCCCTATCGCCTCATCCGTGGCTGACGATTTAAAGATTTTCAGCCAGATCTTTTTGTCCATGAATGTCACATACATCGTACTGGTCCTCACATGAATAACCACATCCGTTGTGGCTAAGAAAGGTCTCCCCAAGATGATAGTAACTCTCTTTGCGTCTTTTTCCATGTCCAAGACAATGAAATCGACAGGGAAGAAGGCGAACATCTCATGATCAAGTCTCACAAGCACGTCATCCACACACCCTCTAGGCATCTTTACCGATCTGTCAGCCAATTGTAAAGTATAATGAGATGGACTCAACTGCCCCATTTGTAGCTCTGCATACACCTCATACGACATTAGGTTGACGCTAGAGCCTAAGTCTAAGAGTGCTTGGACTATGCGATGTGCCCTAATGTAGCATGAGATGATAGGATCAATGGGATCTTTTCTTTTCCTTGGCATGGTGTGTTGTAAGATCGAGCTCACTTGCTCAGTGAGATTCACTTTCTTTGGGGTTCTTCCCGTAGTCCTTCTCTTGAAGATGTAGAGATCTTTCAAGAACTTAGCATAAGAAGGGATTTTCTTGACTGCATCAAGTAAAGGGATGTTGATTTTCACCTGTTTGAAGGTTTCAAGGATGTCTTTAGTGTGTTTCTTTCTTCTCTTCTCAGTAGAGGGCTCCTTGAGAGCCTCAGGAAATGGGGGAAGTTTGGACCCCATATAGTGCGGATCAACAGTATCATCAACAAGTATCACAAGAATCACAATATCATCACTTGGTATCACAGTATCAACCCTGTCTCTCATCACAGTATCCTCAGGATGCATCTCAGTATCAATGTACCCAGTCTCATTATCACCTCTATCAACAACAACGGTATGAGGGGGGGGTGCTCTAATGTCTGACCACTCCTCAAAAGAGTCACGGCCTTCACATGCTCATGTATAGTGGAAGAAGAGGCTTGTGGAGGTGGTCGTGGCTGTTGAGGTAGTGGTGGCCTTTGGTGAGGTGAATTTGGGTTTTGGAGGGTGAATTATGGTTGTGGTTGTTGTGATTGTTGTGGTGGATTTTGTTGTTGTGGATGGGGGTGGTATTGTGGGGGTGGCTGCTAAGATGAATGAGGTGGAGGTGGATCATATTGGTAGTTATGAGGTGCCTGGGGAGGTGGTGGAGCATAGGGGTTCGACGGTGCTTGGTATGACGTCGGTGCATATGAACTTCGAGTGTTCCCTAGGAAAGTACCATCATTATTTGGGTTGGGAATCAATTGAGATGGAAGTCTTCCTTCTTCCCTCCTTGCAAGAGAGAGTGAAATCAGATCCAATCTTTGCTCGAGGCAGTTGATGCACTACCCATGTGATGTCACATCCTTCTTCACATCATCTAAACTTCTTAACCTTCCAAGAACCTCCTCTTCAAACTTGGAGCTATAACGTGGCCTTGGCTGCCCTTGTCCTTGTCCTTGTCCATCCTCATTCTGTTGTTTCCAAGAAAAATTCAGATGGTTCCTCCACTCAGAAGTGTAGGTGTTGGACATGGGGACTTGATTGTTGCGGCCGCCAAAGGAGTGCAAAGCAGTCACTTCCTCATCCACAGAGTCGACTGCCATGGTGGGTTGGCTAGGAGAGCCACCAACTTGATTCTTCATCATTCGCATCATGTCTGCCATCATTTTCATCATATCGGGGTCGGTAGCATTACGGGTTGGAGTCACAGAGGAAGGTGGACGGATGTAGCTTCGACCACAATGCTCCCCTTTTGTAGAAACACGTGGTATAAATTTTCAGCGAGGTGTTTGAATAAGAGCTATGATTCTTCGGGCAGCTTCTCCATGAAAGTACCTCGGCAGGAGGAGTTGACATTGTTTTGGCTTTGCTCTTCAAGCCCGGTGTAGAAGGCTTGAACGAGTTGCCACAAAGGCACTTCATGATGAAGGCAGTCATGGAGAATTTTTTGGAACCTCTCCCACACCTCGTGCAAGGGTTCATTCACCTTCCGAGCAAAAGAAGTGATGCACCTCCTCATGTAGGACAACTTTGCAATAGGAAAGAACTTCTTAAGGAATTCATTTTTAACTTCATTCCATGTAACCATATCTGGCTTTGACACATACGACTCCTTAGCTTTCTCTTTTAGGGAGAAAGGAAAAAGGGTTCTGTGGATGGAGTCGTCAGTGGTGGTAGGAGTGCGGAAAATGGAGCACATCTCCAGGAAAGCATCAATGTGATGATAGGGATTCTCATTCTCCATCCCAAAGTAAGTAGGGAGGAGTCCTAAGAGTGTAGGTAGAATAGAGAACTGTTGAATTGGCATCTGGTCAACTAAGGTGGCAATGGGGGAGTTGTAGTTCCCCGAGGTGAAGTATTCGTGGAGCGAGCGATGCTGTGGTGGTTGAGCATCCGAGGGTGGGTTGTTTTCAGCCATCTCGACCTCTCAGTGTTGGTTGCCGCAAGCTTGGCGCCTCCTTCTACAAATCTCAGGGTCGTACAACACCAAGTCAGTACAAGTAGAATGCGTGATGTGCATGCACAACTGTCACCTGCACAATGCACAAACAAACAACAAGGAACCAAGTTAGCAAACCAAGATTCAAAAGTAACACAATGAATAAAGAATAGCAATGGTGAGGGCAAAAGGAAAGGCTAAGGTACACTATCTAGCTAGGCTGAGCGCCTCTATCACCGACAACAGTGCCAAAAATCTTGGTGTGTCTGCTAGAGGTTCTACACACTAGCCGATTTGACTCGACTAGATGCGCCCCACGAGATCGGAACACACGTGTGGGAATACTTTTGAAATTTATATTGGCCCTAACAAGTCGATCACAAAACCAAACATGTCTCCTGCAAGCACACAGGGTACTGTTGTAGTATAGGTGATTGGCAAGAATGGGAGTCGGTCCTCAGGGATAGAGGGGGTACTAGAGCTAGGGTTGTGTTTGCTAAGTTCCTAGTGTGAAGATTAGGGTTTAAGGGTTTTAAAAGGGGTTTGGTTGTGATTGCACTAAGCAAACAAGAAAAGAAAGGCAAGATGGAAACTAAGTTATCAAAAAGCTAGATTACCCTAAGCAAGTTGAATCTAATTAACTAGGCCAAGAAATTAACCAAATGAGAGTAAGATGAACTACACTACTCTAGCAAGGAAAGAAGCAATTAAGAGCTAAACTAACCACTATCAAGAGCAAGAACCTAAATTAACACTAAAGAGAAAAGCTAAGCAATTAACTAGATTAAGCAATAGCGACTAAACTAGACTAGCATGAACAAGCAAGCAAAGCAAGTTGGGTTTTAAGCAAGATGATTAGGGTAGGTGGGCCATTTGGGGATGTAACTTTGATATTAGTTGGGGGAGGTTATTAGACAAGCATGGTTCTCATTTTACATCTAGATTACCAAACCAAACAATAAGACTAATGCTATTAGAATGTACCCTGTACTACTAGTAGAAGACTAGGGTTAGGTGTAAATCTAATAGGATTAGCCAAATCTAGGTTTCTAGGATAAGTGGTATTAAGAAATTGAGGGTTGAGGGTAGATATGGGAGTAGAGATGAGGATACATGCATCCCAACTCTCCTAGAAACATGGTATCATCAAGCACCACCAAATAAGCAATTAATAGCAAAGAAAGTATAAATCACAAGCATGGCAATTGGATAAGAGACACAAGCATGGAGCAATCATCATAGATAAAAATGAGTTCATTACAAGCCATTTTTCCCCAACATGGTATAAAAGTCACATTTTAACCCCAAACAGCCCACCACTAGGGGCTTAGCTACACATAGTCAAGGAAATAGAAAAATAAAGGAGAAGAAGGGGAAGAAACTCCATGGAGCTCGGGGAAGTAGCCTTCTTCTTCACCTCCTTGCTACTGGGGACGTCCTCACTCCTCTAAGGGTGTAGGTGAGCAGGAAGATATGGGGGATTATGGATGAAAACCTTGAAAACTAGGTCTCCAAGGTGAAATGGAGGTGGAAATGGTGGGTGGAGAGCATAAATGCAAGGGAAATGCATTAAATGCTCAAGGGGAGGAGTAATGGAGGCTAGGAGCAGCTAGGGAAGCTAACCTAGTATTGTGGCCACCACCTATGTATATATAGGTGGTGGTGGACGCACTAGGGTAAGTAGGGGTATTTTGGGAAAAAATAGTCTAAAAAGTGTTATGTTTTAGGTGTCAGCACGACCGTGGTGGGTAGAGGTGAGAACGACCATGGTGGCGGAGAATAGCTGTTTTGGTGAAGTGTGAAATCACAGGTGGGATGGGTGGAAATGAAGGCTGGTAGCATGGTCGTGCTGGGCAGTATGGCCGTGGTGGTGGATAGGTAGAACGACCGTGCTGGGTAGCATGATCGTGGTGGAGGAGTTTCGTGGAGGTCATTCTCCAGAGCACACCCATTCTATCCTTCATCTAGCATAGCCGTGGTGGGGTCTTGGTGGCACGGCCGTGATGGGCAACACAACCGTGGTGACTAAGTTGCTGAGACTTCAAGATTTGTCAATCAACTCGTAACTTTTGTGTAATTGCCAACACGACCGTTCCATGGCACCACGGTCGTGCTGTGGTCTTCAAGTATTAAAATAGCTTCAAACTTCATTATCAAAGAAATTCTTTGCTTGATGTCAAATCTTGGCCATTGGGGTAGGTTGACGGAGCTCTTGGGGCCTTCTTTGGACCCGTCCATGAGTGGAGGAACCCTAGGACTGCTTCCTTCTCTCTCATCCATCCAAAGTATGGTCCAAGTACCTGAAAATAATGCGAAGAACGTCCATAAGAGCATTTGGCAATGATAAACATATTAGGGGGAATAACTTGCAATCTACTTTGTTTAGATGTGATAAAAGTACAAAAAGTCACAAGATGGAGCCCTAAAATAGGGCTACGTCACCATTCATGTAACCATTTCACCCAAAGCAATTTCTTTTCAGTAGCTAACTTCTAGGAATTTTTAATAAGACCTGGATTGGACCAGTCCTCCAAAGATCTAACACCCAACCCTCCTTCATCCTTAGGTCTGTAAATGACTTTCTAGGAAACCATGTGCAAGTGTTTGTCTTCTATATATCACCCCAAATAAGTTCCTCATTAGTTGTTCAAGCTGCTTTATAACAACTTTTGGGAGAGAAAAAGCAGATGACCAAAAGATGCTATAAGATGATAAAGTAGAAATGACCCACTCTCCTTGCTTGTGAAAGAAAGCGCCCCTTCCACGATTCCAATCTTCTCTTCATTTTATCAATAATAGGACAACAAAGGTCTTCGGTTAGTCTACCAGTAAACAAAGGTAAACCCAAGTATCTAATAGGAAGAGAAACCACTTCAATGTTCAAAATAGATGATATGCTATTGACAGGAACATTTTTGCTGAAAAAGATCGGTTTCTTCATATTACTAAGCTCCAAACCAGAAATCTTATTAAAAGTAAACAGAACATCCTTCAAGCACTTTGCACTATTATCATCTGCCTTGGTGAAAATAAGTAGATCATCAACAAATATGGTATGCGAGACACCCACTTTCTTAGAAGCATAAATAGGGGCAATACCACCCTTTCTCACATCATCATTAATAACCGAGGAAAAATCTTGCATAGCCACCACAAATAAAAAAGGAGATAATGGGTCGCCTTATCTAACCCCATTAGATGCATAGAACTGCTAGGAAGGGCTGCCATTAACCAATAATTTAAAAGAAGCTGAAGAAAAAGTGACACTAACCCAATCCAACCAGCATTGGGGGAAACCCATTCTGCCAAGAAGAAAGAGGATGTAATCCCTTCTAACCGTATCATAGGTTTTGGCAAGATCAACTTTAACACACATATTCCTCTGATTTCCTAAAAAAGTACTCAAAATGTCATTTGCCAAGATAATAGCATCTCCTATCTGCCTACCTTTAATAAAAGCATCTTGGCTTTGATCAATAAGATCAGGAAGAATATATTTAACTCTGTTAGCCATAATCTTTGTGATGACTTTATAAATGAAGTTGCAAAGGGATATAGGTCTAAAGTCCTTTAACTGACTAGCTCCATGCACCTTAGGAATTAAAGTAATCAAAGTACTATTGCATTCCTTGAGGAGTTTCCCGGAACTGAAAAACTCTTAATAGCAGCAATAACATCCCCACCAATAATGTCCCATGAGGATTTTAAAAAAAATCACATTGAACCCATCAGGGCCAGGTGCCTTGTCATCCTTCATAGCCTTAACCACATTCTCAATCTCAGTTCACGTCACAACCTACCTCAGGTCATCGAATTTCCTTTTAGAGGTGGATGGGAGAACCCAATCCTCATTCCATTCCACATAATCATTAGAAGAAGCATTGAACAAATTCTCATAGAAATATTTAACACAAACTCTAATCTGGTTTACATCATGAACCACATTTCCCCCTTCAGTAACAAGCATGTTAACAACATTACAAAGCCTTCTCGATTTTAGGGAAGCATAGAAGAAAGCAAAATTTTTATCCCCCAACTTGAGCCACTGAATCCTACTCTTCTGTCTAATAAGATTTTCTTCATCTCTATTAGATTTTAAAGCTATCTTCCTAGCTTCAACAAGAGCAACTTATAGGTCTTTAACACAAGGGTCAGCTTCAACAACAATTTGCAACAGACAGACATTATCTTCAAGCTCTCTCATTTTCAAACAGAGGTCCCCCACCACTTCTTTATTCCACTTCTTAAGTTCAACAACAACCAACTGTTGGTTGCCCAAAATATAATTCCTCTCCCAAATCTTCTTGATCATATCTTTATAACCATCTTGGTTGATCCAGGCATTAATAAACTAAAAGGAAGAGGGTAATTTCTTCTCCACATCCAACCTCAAGATCAAAATTTTATGATCACTAAATAAGGAAAAAATGACTTCACCCCAATAGTAAGGGAAAGAGGAAAGAAAATCATCAGTGGTAAAGATACGATCAATTCTTGAAAAGGTACTCATACCAGATCTAATATGGCTATCCCAAGTGAAAAGGGTCCTTTAGTATTCATTTCCATCAAATTAGTATTAGCCACGACTGTATTAAAGTATCCCATACTTATATTTGAAGGAGGTTGTTTACCCTTTTTGTCACCAAAGAATCTCACAGAGTTAAAGTCACCAAGCACACACCAGTTATAGGGATTGGACATATAAAAATCCACTAAGGAATCCTACATTCGAGGTCTATCAGCATCAGGATTGGCTCCATACACAACCGAAAGAGAAAGGTGAATCAAATTCTTGGTAACGACACAATGGATAACTTGTTCATTTGCAGAGATTTTAACAACATTAATATCTTTATCTTTCCACATAATCAAAATTCTGGTGTATGTGTAGAACACATAATTATCCACAAAACTGGCACCTGGTAGGATATTATCAAAAAAAATTTGTACCTCATCCCTATTAACTCTAGTCTCAAGCAAAATAATAATATCCGCCTTAACTTTATCCACCTCTTTCTGAATGTGAGGAACCTTATTACTACCTCCCCTCACATTCCATGAAACAACTATGAACGGTTTAACCATTAGGGGGAGAGTAATTCCAGAACCACCATCAGCCTCCTGATATACTAATTCTCCTTCCATCAAGCTATTTGTATTAGCAAGACTATATAGTAGAGAGTACTTATTTACAGTTTCATGTATCTTCCATGTCGTGCTTTTAGGAGCTACCGTAGGAGGCAATTTGGAGCCCTTCTTCTTAGTCACCCACAAGGTATCAGGAGAAAGAATAGGGGATGGGACAGGAGTAACTTCATTTGTAACCACTCTATTTGTAGGAACACTCAAAACATTTGCAGAAAACTCAGTACTATCTGTACTAGAGATGAGAGGATTCACCACCACACTACCTTTAGAGAAACCAGTGCCTGTCAGACTAGCAACAGTAATAGAAACTTCATAGGAAGGGATGTTCATTTTAGTATCAACAATAAGCTCTACAAGATCGATAAACACTTCAACCTCCTCTGCCGCTACTGGCTTCTTTGGCACTCAATTCTATTTTGTTCTCTTTTTTGGGGCTCTACCCTCATACATTGCCTGGGAATCACAGAGAGATTGCTCATGTCCATAGAGGTTACACGTCGAACACTTGGAGGGAATCCATTCATATTCGAATTTGATAGTATCAAGCTGCCCATCATCACTCATGATCTGAAGTTCATTTGGATAGGAAAAGTCAGAAGAAATGATCACCTATAAACGAGCATACTCCAACTGACGGAATTCCAACGTCGTCCTATTTGGATGGAGAGGGGTTCCAAGAACACATCCAATGTTGTTGAACATTCCCACATCCCACAATTCAAGTGGCAAATCATGTATTTTCAACCAAATTGGTATATTAGTCAACTTCATCTTCTCTAACGGCTCCCCTCACTCCCTCTTCTTACCAATGAGTGGTTTACCAGCAACGAACCATGGTCCTCCATCAATTGAAGTAGCCATGTCCTTGTCATTTGCAAACATTATTATGATGAACCCTTTACCCTGGGATCTCACTTCAATAGATCCCATAACCTTCCTTATCATATCTAGATGGCGAACAAGAACATTCCAGTTAGGTTTGAGACCTACAACGTAGCCCACCACCATTCTGTTCCACCGAGCCATATTCCGTTTAGCACTGTTTTTCGAATAGATCATCTTCCCATCCTGCATCTGGATCTTCATCTTTGTTAAACTGACTGGGATATCCACATTCTTATCCTTGAAGAGACTCAACTAGTTCATTGCTTCCTTTGTCACTGAAACTCCATAAGAGGTTCCTGTCAAAAGCTTCGATGCCCCTAGATCTGACTGAAGTCCTGGATCTAGAGGATTCTATGTCAACATAGTCTCAACAGTCACCCCTCGGTTCACCTCAGTCGTCGCATTCGCCAGAGTAGACGCCATCTCCTTCTAACGAATGCAACAATATCCTCATCTAAGAGACTAAAGAATGGTGTCAAAAATCTAGATGTGTCTAGATGAAGGCCGGTGAGGCAAATATGAAATACTTACATTCTATTGTAAAAGCAAGACGAAGGAAAAACTTCATCAAGAAACATAAAAACACAGATGTACAGTGGGTCGAGGGAAACGATGAGCTCAAAGCATTGGTCTGGAGTTTCTTTCTGAAGTTGTTCATAGAAGATAATCCTATCAACCATTTGTAGGTGTGCACCATGTTTCCAGGAAGCTTTCCACAACTCAAAACCTAGGACTCAAACCATTGTGTATGAATACCAAATATCAAGTAAGTATATCAAGTTCTTATGAAGATGAACATGATCAAAGCTCCTGGGATTAATGGTATTGATGCATGCTTCCTCCAATAAAACTAGAACACTATCAAAACCTCTTTATTCCTAATGATCTCCAATTTCTTTACAAGACATCCTATAAGTGAAAATATGCCTAAATTTATTTTAATCCTCACACCAAACAACACCTTTGAATCATGCAACTAACTGCATTCGATAGCCTTAAGATTGTCAGTTTGAAGCTTATTTCCAAGATTCTAGATGAAAAAATTAAACTCTTTCAGCCTAATTGGATATCACCACTCCAAGGTTCCTTTGTCCCTACAAGGAAGATATCTGATAACATTATCCTTGTCTACAAAACTATTCATTCCATGAGATCAAAATATAGAAGAACCTCAACCTTGACCTTGAAACTGGATCTCTCCAAGGCATACAATAGAATGAGCTGGCCCTTCATTCAAGACGCCCTCTGAAGAACCACAATACCTCCAGAACTCATCACTCTGATCATGACCATCATCATAGCTGGAAACATCACCATTTCCTAAAATAATGATATAATACAATAGTTTAAAGCAAACTGAAGTGTTCGACAAGGGGACCCTTTATATCTATATTTATATATATTCATGTCTTGAGAGATTAAGTCAAGAATTGCCATCAGAAAAGAAGAAGGACAATGGACACCATGTAAATTGTCTAAGAATGCCCCCCCCACCGATATGCCATGTGTGCTTTGTGGATGATATCATCCTGTTTGGTGAGGCCACCACTCTGCAAGCAAATGTCATGATTAATTTCCTCAAAATATATGAAGAAGCACCAACACAAACATAATAAAAATAAAAATTTACTATTTTCTTCTCAAAGAACATTGAACCAAGAACGAGAAGAGAAATCTAAAGGTGAATAAATATTATGGAGACTCAGAAATTAGGCAAGTACACGGGAATGCTGATTATACACACATGGGCCAACAATGAAATCTACCTAGATATCATCACAAAAATTGAAAACAAAGCTTCCTCTTGGGCCAAAACTTCACTATCATTTGATGGAAGGAGACTATGATTTATTCAGTTCTGAACTCTTATGTGATCTATATGTTACAAACCACTCACCTACCTATTGGTATCTGTGATAAAATCAATTAGGTGATTATGCCTTTCTTGTAGAGGGGTAGTAACATGGCAAGAGGTAGGAGGTCGATGGTTTGGAAGAAGATAGTGGATGAAATGAAAGATGGATGTTTGAACATAAAAATGTCATGGCATCAACAAAGCTCTCCTGATGAAATACTAATGGGAATACATCAATAGAAAGTCTTTTCTATGGTTCAAGGTAATGAAGCATAAATATGCTAATTTTAAAAAATGACGGGGTGACCACATGATCGAGAATGTGGAAATTTGTAGAAAAAAATAAGGAAACTCCAATGAAAAAATTGGGAAAAGAAATCCTAGATGGAAAGACAACCAATGCATGGAAGATATGTGGGTGTGAGGCATGTGCGAAGATCATGTACTTTAATAACAAACCATTCCTCAAGATATTATAGATCTTAAACCAGGTTCCATGATTGATCTACAAGAAGAATGGGACAATAAAATGTATATCCAAATGGTTCGATAAAGATTCATGCAAAGCAATTCCATCGATAATGCCACTTTCAGCCAAAGAAGGGAATGACCTACACCTGCATTGTGAGATTACAGATGGGAAGTTTTCTAACAGCCTACACTATACTCACTTGAGAAATAATGCCTCATAAAAACTGAGGGGTGATAGACAACGAGTGGAACTTGAAAATACCTCAAATAGTCAAAATGTTTCTATGTCTAACGATGAATGACAACCTTATTACAGGCCTATTTAGATAGCATAGGGTCTCGCTAAAAACTCACTTTACCCTAGGTGCAACAATGAAGATGAAACATTCTGACATGCTTTATATGAATGTTAGATAGTGATGAAAGTATATGATAGGATCACACTTGAAGCTAATTGTAACATGATCCAACAAGACAACATAAACAAACTCGTTTATGCTAATGTGAAGAGAAGGAAAAACTTTAAAGATTGGCCACTCTGGTTTGCAATAGGGTCATGGAAACTCTGGAAATTAGATGTCATCTCATCTTTTTGAACAATCAAAACAATCGTGTCAACATGTTCAATAGTATAAGAAATAAGCTATGCATGTGCACTCAAGATTTCATGGAGGACAGTCTATAGGCCACCGATTCTTGTAATACATGCCTTTATGAGGACTAATTGTTATAAACCCCATAAGGAACTTTATCAATGAATGTGGGCACATCAATTAAGAGAAGGACAAAAAATTCTTCTCTAAGATATATTCTCAGAAATCATGAAGGTAAATTGATTAGTGGGGGTTACAGGATATGGGACCATTGTGATATCCTACAAGAAGAACTCCAGGCCATTATACATGGCCTTCAAATATGCAAATAGATTCCTCAAAACATCTCCATAGATACAGATAGCCAACTGGCCCTCAAGATGATCACAAAGAAATTGCCTATTCCACTAAAATACATACCCCTGTGCAAATATATTGAGAGATATGAAGCCATTCAACACATTGACATATGTTTTATAAGAAGATAAATAAACTTAATAGAAGATAAAGTAGCTAGGGAGGCAACAAAATCATCTTTATTTTAAATATTTTGGTTTAACCCCCCTAATTTCGTCTCTGAGATAGTTGAAAGTGAATTAGGTAGATATACAAGAACTCCTGATTAGCATGGAACTAGAGAACAACATGAATGAGTAATCTCTAAAAGTTGCACCTTACATTCAAAACCACTCAACTCACTCAAAGTACACCATACCAAATAGATTCCTATGTGCATGTCTCTTCAGTGTGTATGGCATCTAAGATGTGCATCCCAAAACATAGTTCTTGTAGGGAAGTTGAGTTATCTTCTTGTCGGGTCTACTGTTCCTTAACGACATAATGATGTACAAGGACCACTAGCCATAAACACGTCACTAGGTTGATACCCCTAGATCCTTCCACATACAAGAGATGACTAGCACCACATTTAGAAATTAGAGAAGTGCCATGGGCACATTTTTTCTCTCTAATGCTGCTGTTGTAAATGACAACCAGAGGCAAAGGAAAAAAAAGAAAGGAACAAGGGGATAAAGGAAAGAGATAAGGAGGATGTATGCATCATCTATTTGATTCTTTCTATACATTCTCCATTTCTATTGCTATTTTTATTATACTCCGGATACTCTCTAAAGGTGGATATTTTTCTTAGACGTCTTGGTCTAATTACATATCTACTTAGGTAATTTCTACATTTATTCTATTTATTTTTTATTCCTCAAGTTTTGAGACAAAATTAATGATGAACCTATGTACTATCATGGTTACAATAGATTTTCCTATTGTGTTTGCCACTATGATTTCTCCCTCATGTTGTGGTTTTTTCTATGTAACTTCTGGTATTTTATTTGTTGTGGTTTTTCTATATGATTTTCTAGACTTGTAGAACATCACTCAGTTATGTAAGGAGTGGGATCCCCATAGGGATCCACTCCCTTATACAAATAAAAAGGCAACATCCCTTATAAATGAAACCATCATAATTTTTTCACAAAAGGGATGATAACCAATTCATTCAACATGGATGTAGCATAAAACCAATAATGTAGCAGAGGAAGATAAATATATCTAACAATTACAATTTAGTGTCTATGAAAGTTCTTCACCACATAGGGTGCACATAGAAGGAAATGAGAGGAACTATTAAGCAGAGGATCGTCCCACTATCACAAACTACCTCCCAATCTAGATAAGGTAACTCTTGGATAGACTTGCTCAACTTTCGACAGCTTCTCCTTTCTCACTACCTAGGGGTTGGAAGCATACCCCGAAAAGAAGAAAAATATGGAAATTTTCATCTATCAAAGTCATAATGTGCATATAATAGGGATTGGACAATATAAAGGAAATAGGGACAACAAATCACAAGGATTCCCATTCAATAAGGGATAAACATCCAATTGGATATAAAAAGGAATTCTTCATATAGTAAGATAAGAGATAGTATATGAAGAAAACAATAAATCTCACATTAATTATGTCTTGCCTTAAAATCACAAGAAGAGAACAAAAATTAATATTAAGAATTATGCATGTGGGTTAACTAAACAATAATCACATTAACAACATTTGGGTATATGGCATCACCACCATAACCATATATTATGGCATCACCACCATAATCTTTGGGTGAGTAATGGCATCACAACACAATTAGCCAGGGACATGAATCACCATCTGCACTCTCTGTTGGTATTACACACAATAGGGATACATCACCCAATGTTCAAATAAACAAGTTACCCAAACCAAACATGCATTATAAATATAGGGGCAAGCAGAGATATAGTCAGATCACCATAAAGGTGTCCAAGATCCAAAGTCACCAATAAGAAGTATAGGCATAATCAATTATAGCATCACGGCCAACACGTGGCAAATTAATGTTTCCATTCAATATAGATCATCAACACCAAAAAACATACAAAATGAATGAAATAGTTACAAGATACAAGGATAGGATCAAATTAACAATTATCAGAGTTCATGAGTGCAATTTCAAGATTAGGGAACAATTGATACAACTATAAGAAAATATGTGACATCGAAATAATATGTCACAATCAAGTCCAAGAGAGAGAGAGAGGAAATAATCAATTGTCAAATATGACTCATAAGAGGATGCAACATATCTTACTGATGTGTATATCAGGTCAACATCCACACCCTAGATCCAATCAGAGTTTATCTCCACCTAATATCATATTAGATGTTAACCATTAATTAATGAGTATATTAAAACCATACAAATATCACCTTTTTATTAAATTAGAATTAGACTCTAAAAGCTTCACCAATCGATTAGTTAGATTCTCTTGATTATGAAAATATATCTTTTTGTCCAATTTGGGGTTTATGGTGATTAAAGTATATTTTATGTGATTGTTATGTGTAAAAAATTATTAATAGGAAACACCTTTGTACAAAATTCAAAACGAAGTCTCAAAAACATTTTTATTAGAAAGCATACATTTTTCTAATTCCAAAACATATTTTCTTTTAATATTTGGATAAAGGAATAAAAAGATATGATTTTTCTATTACAGACCAATCAGAAAATGCCACATAATCAAAACAGGTGAGAGAGAGGAAGAGAGAGACCAGACCCACTGACATGCCCCAAATGAGAGGTGGCCATGTCACTAGATGAAAACTCATCTTTGACTCATCCAAAACAAGGAACAAGAGGGTCAAATGATGAAAGTGCCCCTTGTGAAAAAAATGAAGCAAAAAGGAAATGAAGGACATCAAGGTAGTTTCAATGGGGGTCATATTCCCTTATGCATTGCATGACATGGCCGCCCAAAGAAAAAGAGGTGTTCAACATAGAAAAGGGAGAAAATTGAACATGACTTCGATTCTGCGATCCAAAGGTATAGAGACAATGGAGAGGGAGCCATGAACTTACCCTCAAAATGAATTTGGCTATGATGAATGAACTCACCACCAAGGATCACTGGAAATCCTGACCAGAGAACAGTTTGTAGAAGCACAAAGAGCAAGATACAAAAAAAATTGGCTTCTATGAAAGACGTAGAGGCTTACAGAGGAGAACATGGTTGGTTTAGCTATTTATAGGGTTTGCTCTATCAGCTCCGTGTAGGGTACCTATGAGAGCCTTTCTCCTTAAGAATTAGGCGTTTCATGAAATGAAAACCAGGTTCTAATTTAGGGCTTGTGGGGTGTGGAATTGTCTACCGAAATCAATGCACAAAAAATCTCAAAAAATGATTGACTAATGACCGAGAAAAACTCGTTTGATCCCCCTCCCATCTCGATGGCACTGTTCATCGATGGGCTGTATCCTACCTGAGTTAGGAGACAATCCATGGACCATACAATGTGGATGCAACGGCCTTGGGAGGGGCATGCATAGAGTGACATTAAATGATTTCCCAATCAAATTCGAATAAAGTGTAAATGCAATTATTTCTCTTTTCTCTCTCATCATTTGAGGGTGCAAACAAATACCAAATTAAATGAAATTTGACACCCAACCTATTTCTGATATGAGGAATCTAAATATGCAATTCAATTTTCCTTTTGAGAACTTTAGATGTGTTAAATAAATCAAATATTATTTTCTCTTTCCTCCTTCATTAATGGTTATAAGATCTCCGAATTTGGTGAAACTTCACCCACAAGTCACATTAAGTACCTTCGATATGAATTTTCCATCAATTTTACATGTTGGAGTTGTTTGTACATTTATTTAATATTTTGAAGGTTCTAGACACTTTCTCTCTCCTAACTTCACATGTATATTAAAGATTATCCAAATTACATGAAAATTCACCCAAAGGCTATTTTAAATGTATATATTATGAATCTACGATTATTTTCCTCTTTTAGATTCATTAAGTATTTGATTTCATATTTTGAGGAAAACTCACCTTTTCTTTTCAAAATAAAAGAGATATAGTTATTGACATCCCAAAATTATGAAACTTGGTCTCCAAGTCAAATCAAACCCAAGGAAAATGAATCTCAAGTTATCTTTAACCAAATTGTTTTCCTTTTTATGAGTTTTAGTCATTTATCCAATATTACCACAATTTCTCATATTAAATAATTCAATATCACATTAACATGTTTAAAGCATGATTATTCATTCCTTTTTCTCTTCCTTGCTCCATAAGACTAAGGAATGATCTAGAATAAATTTCTTTTATTAATGTGTCACATAAGTGGTAAATTTTCATAAACCCATATGCTGGCAATAATAATGAACAAATGTTCACCAAACTGTTATTATTTCTACAAATTAATCATTAAAACCAAAGAGGAATGAAAAGAAAGAAAAAACTTGGAAAAGGGCCATAAAGATAATACTCCAAGTTCCAGTATGTTACAACACTCCACCCCTTAAAGAGAATTTCATCCCCAAAATCTCAATCAAAGAGGGAAGTGTGAGTGTGCAACAATTAGTCCAAAACTTCCACCAACACTTTCACTAACATCTCCTCATAGGTCCAACTCTCAAGGATCACCTATGGTTCCACTATTAAGATTTCTTTTATGAGATTTAACATTATTAATTTTTTTGGCTCATTAGCATTATATTTATTAGGATATCACATTATCATTATTATTCTATTAATTGTTTCATTTTATTTTCACTTTGTTTCCAAAGAAATTATATTTCATTATTATGCAAGAAATCATATATATATTTTTATTTATCTCATTAGGAATTTTAAGTACAATTTGGTTTTACTAAATTATCTCAATATGCTTGATCATTATTCTTAATAATTTGGAATTAGACTCCATTATGTTCATATTATCACCATATAAAATAATATTAGATTATTATGCATGAAACAAGACATTTTATCCAATTTGTTATTAGTCTACAATTAATCCAAATAATTGCACATTAATTAATTATATATAACTAAATAGATATTCATTATCACATTACCTTTCTTACTCACATTAATGTCACCATTAATCATTTAGTCATAGTTATTCACTTCTAATTATTGATTATGCACATTTGAGTGAATCCAATTACTTCTTTTCCATATTTGAGTTATTATATGCATTTTAGTGAACACGGTGGAGTATATTACATATTAATGAATTGATTCACATACCAAACTATGATTAGGTGATTGATTAGGTGTGTATTACAGAACAAGGTGATATGCATGACACATTGATTGCTTGATTAATCTGTGGTTAGGTGATTGCATATCATTAATGTGTATCAAAGTATGTCATATGGGATTATGACACCTAATGTCACTAATGTATCATGAAAGTTATCAAGGATGCATATATTAAGGTTAGATGATTCCAACTTAGGGTTTAGGTTATCATGATCATTATACTTTACCTATACCTTCTTAGCATGCATTAAGTCTAAGATTAGGTTACAATTATCTTACTCATCATTTCATTAGGGTTTATTGGTTAATAACATGTTAGCATCATGCATATGCATTATTATTATTAAGATACGAGTTACTCACAAGTGGGAAAAAGGATGGGACAAGGACGGAGCAGACGAGGGAGAGGGAGAGGGTGATCTGCGAGCAACCGAGGGGGAAAAGGGCATGCCACTGGGTCGTCGACCCCTCCATCTCACCAATCAGAGGTGAATGGTGAAGGAGGTAGCCTTGGAAGAACCCCTGATGCTCCTAGGGAACCACTGGTGACGTCAAGTGCGCCTGCTGCCAATCCCCCCAAATCACCACCTTGCAGATCCAATGAGACGTCGATCTTAATTGTAGACTAGCTACATTCTTATAGGCTAGATCAAGATGAGATCGAAGTCAAGCTGCTGGAATTCATCGAGCTAAGAATCAGGGATGACAAGCGATGTGCGTCCATCACAAGTCAGGGAAGCTCCATCCCTGATTGGGAGGAGTTCTTATCTATCTGGTTCGTTGGCAGAAGACCTTATGGTGGCCAATTGACTGGGTGGATTTGTAGACTATGGAGACCCAACAGCCCAGTGGAGATCATATCGGAGGAGAGGGAGGGATACATCGTTAAGATGCCTTCCCACGAAGACAGAGAAAGGGTTCTCCGGGAAGCACCATGGTTCTTGGATGGTTCACTGATTGTGGCCAACACGTGGAAATTGAGTTCCTCCCTTCCACCCCTATCTTTCTCGCAGGTTCCAGTGTGGTTCAAAATTGATAACCCTGGAATTCCCTAGACTCATAAGATTTTGTTCAGCATCGCCACTACCATTGGCCGGCCTGTGGACATTGATGATAACTCGATCTCTACAGGCTGCCTTGATGCTGCGCGGGTCTGCATCGAGCTTGGCTACGATTCTATGATCCTGAAGGAGACATTGGTGGAGGTTGACTCTATGCTTAAAACCTTGAAGGTTGAGTCTATATCTAAACCTACGATATGCCCCAATTGCAAGAGGTTTGACCATAGAGCCATATCCTTCCCTCTGAAGACAAGGAGACCCCCGTCGGAGAAAGACCTACAGGTGCGGCTAGGGAAATCACAAGGTGTTCGAGACAATGTCGGTGTATCCTCCAAGGAGAAATCCAAGGTGGACGAGGGAAGAATATCATCAGACAATCGGAGGAATGTGTCTTTGCCTCTGATGTAGTGGAAACGGACATTCGTGACTCCATTGCACAACTGGTGAAGGATGCAGTTCTCTCTGCCGCTGCTGAGCGTCAACCCCAAGTTCATCCAAGCATACCAGAACCTGAGATGCTTGGATCATATCCGTTCATCAACACGGGGAGCCTTAACTTGGAATGGGAATTGGAAATGAGCAGAAGAAGTAAGGAACCTTCCAGTTCTTCTTCGTGGTGGGTTAACAAAATTTGGAATAGCAGTGAGTTTTATACTGAGCTTCAATAGGAAAAAGCCCAGCTATTCGATGAGGATGATGAATCCAACATGGATTCAAATTCAGAGTGGGACTTCGATCCCTGGGAGGTAGAATCGTATGATTTTTGCAGATTCAGACCAAGTAGGGGAAAGAAGACACCTAAGGAAAGAAAGGAAGGGGGTTAATCCCCCTCTTCTCATTCATTTTCTTGGCTTTCAATGGTAATGTTTAAGAAGTGAAGGCACTGTCTGTTGTCCGAATGATGAGAGTCCTTGTCCAGTTCACCCTTATACCCTTTCTGTGAGTGTGGATAATGCCTGTGTGAAGGGAGTTCCAGTACTTAGCTCTTAGAAGTTGATGCAGTTGGCGATGTTTAGATCTTCTTCTACATTTTCTTCTTGAAACAACAGGAAAGACGTTTTCTTGACAGTAAGTTAGTGATCCTTCCTGGATACCACCAAAGAGTAGAGTATTGTTTTTAGATGAGTTCTATCCTTCTAATGGTTCAGGTTCCAATCTTTGTGGGTGAGCATTGACAGTGGATCCCCTCATCTGCCTAGGACGATGGGTTTTTAGTTAGAAATATGTATTTCTATTTTGTTGAGGTTTCTATGAATGGACCTTTTTCTTTCTGTTTTGGGTCTTCTGTGTAAGACCATAGTATTAGATAGTTTTCTCTATAATCCCATATAGGATTAAGGGGTGCAGATCGCTTGTACCTAAAGTTTTGGCATCATAATAAAGAAACATGATTTTTGCGTGACAAAAAAAAAGATGTGAGTTACTCATATTATGTGCATTAGGTATTCATTAGGGTTCAAAGATATAGACATCCATTTAGATGACCATTATATATTCATTAATATATTAAAAAACATGTTAGGGTCACAACTTTAGCTTTGTTGGGTCAAAACTAAGGATTCAAGCACACTATCCTCTAATCATGGAGTTAGGGTTTCTAAAGTCACGTAGCTAGATCTCAGTATGGAACAAGGCTCCATCCCTCATAAAAAGGATTTTCTCCTCGAAATTTAACTACTGAACAACAACCAACAACTCTCCACCCCTTAAAAGGTTTGAACTACCAAGCCAAACTAAACTATAGATAAAAGGGTGAGTCTAACTAAATCATGTATAAGATTTATCACACTTTCACTATGCACTTTGATGGCTTACTTAACACCAAACTTCAAAGTCTAGGTTCTAGGGTAGGCCTGACCAAACATGTGGTCCTAAGGGACATAAGGGAACTATGTTGGGTATCCATCCTCAAAATAAGTCTCATCACCTAAATGAATATATCATCGTATAAGGTTTCTAAAGATATCCAAACAATATGTCTAAGGTTACTATTGCCTAAAAGCTTGCTATTTTAGACAATCCATATCAACTCAAGCCAAGAAGGTATCTTAAGGGTCTGGGAGTCCTCGTAGACTAAGCTAGTGGCAAGGAGGAAAATCTTGCCAGCCCCTGAACCCTGATCCTTTCTAGACACCATTGCTTTCAACTTCATATCCTAGTAGTTCCCTAAAGGAAAAACTAAACAACCTCAAGATACTATGATTACTTACATCTTTTAATTGTAAATATTTTAGGGGGTTTAATCAATATGATTCTAATGTGAAAATCATAGGATCCTACATCAACCTTTCATCCTCTCAAGGGTTATATAGATCAAATCTAGGGCAAACACGTCACTAAAGGGGAACTATCTAAGGCAAGGATTCTAATTAGGGAGACAAAATTGAAATAGTTAGATTCTGACTACCATGGGATCTGAGACCATGTTGTAAGGAGTGGGATCCCCTAGGGATCCATGCCCTACTAAAAATAAAAAGGCAACATCCCTTATAATCAAAACCATCATAAATTTTTCACAAAAGGGATGACAACCAATTCATTCAACATGGATGTATCATAAAAACAATAATGTAGCAGAGGAAGAGAAATATATCTAGCTATTACAACTTAGTATCTATGAAAGTTCTTAAGGTGGACATAGAAGGAAACAAGAGGAACTATTAAGCAAAGGGCCGTCCCACTATCTCAAACTACCTCCCAAGCTAGATAAGTTAACTCCTGGATAGACTTGGTCAACTTTTGACAACTTCTCCTTTCTCACTACCTAGGGGTTGGAAGCATACCCCAAAAACAAGAAAAAGATGGAAATTTTCAGCTATCAAAGCCAGTATGTGCATATAATAGGAATTGGACAATACAAAGTCAATAGGGACAAAAAATCACAAGTTTTCTCATAGAATAAGGGATAAACATCCAATTGGATATAAAAAGGAATTCTTCATATAGTAAGATATGAAAGAGTACATGAAGAAAATAATAAATCTCACATTAATTAAGTATTGCCTCTAATATCACAAGAAGAGAACAAAAATTAGTAGTAAGAATAATGCATGTGGGTTAACTAAACAATAATAACATTAATAACATTTGGGGTATATGGCATCATCACCATAACCATATATTATGGCATCACCACCATAATCTTCAGGTGAGTAATGGCATCACAACACAATTAGCTAGGGACATGAATCACCATCGGCACCCTCTGTTGGTATTACACACAATAGGGATACATCACCCAATGTGCAAATAAACAAGTTACCCAAACCAAACTTGCATTATAAATAGAGGGGCATGCAGAGATATAGTCACATCACCATAAAGGTGTCCATATTCCATGATCCAAAGTCACCAATAAGAAGTATAGTCATAATCAATTATACCATCATGGCCAACATATAGAAAATTAAAGTTTCCATTTAATATTGATCATCAACACTAACAAGATACAAATTGAATGAAATAGCCAAAAGATACAAGGATAGGATCCAATTAACAATTATCACAGTGCACGAGTCCAATTTCAAGAATAGGAAACAATTGATACAACTGTAAGCAAATATGTGACATCAAAATAATATGTCACCATCAAGTCCAAGAGAGAGAGGAACTAATCAATTATCCAATATGACTCATAAGAGGATACAACATCCCTTAATAATGTGTATACCAGATTAGGATCCACGCCCTAGATCCAATCAAAGTTTATCTCCAACTAATATCATATTAGATGTAAACCATTAAGTAATGAGTATATTAAAACCCTAGAAATACTGCCTTTTTATTAAATTGGAATAAGACTTTGAAAGCTTCACCAATCGATTCGGTAGATTATCCTAATTAAAAACACATTTCTTTTTTTCCAATATGTGGTCTATGGTGATTAAAGTATATTTTTTGGTGATTTTTATGTATAAAAATGATTTTTAGGAAACACCTTTCAACAAAACTCAAAACCAAGTCTCAAAAACATTTTTATTAGAAAGTTTACATTTTTTTGAATTCAAAACACATTTTATTTTAATTTTTTGACAAAGGAATAAAAATATATGATTTTTCTATCATGGACCAATCAGAAAATGCCACGTAATCAAAAAACATGAGAGAGAGGAAGAGAGAGACCAGACCCGCTAACATGGAAAAATTAGAGGCAGTAATGTCACTAGGTCAAAGCTCGTCTTTGACTCATCCAAAGCAAGGAACAAGAGGGAAAAATGATGAAAGTGCCCCTAGTTAATAAAACAAAACAAAAAGTAAATGAAGGGCATCTAGGTAGTTTCAACGGAAGTCATATTACCCTATGCATCGTTTGACATGGCTGCATGAAGTAGCAGAGGTGTTCAGTGTAGAAAAGGGGGGAAACCGAACATGACTTCGATTTTGTGATCCAAAGGTACAGAGATAAAGGAGAGGGAGCCCCAAACTTACCCTCAAAACTAATTTGACTGTGATGAATGAAGTCACCATCGAGGCTCGCCAGAAGTCTTGACTAGAGAATGGTTTGTCGCAGCATGAAGAGTAAGATACAAACAAATTGGCTTCAGTGAAAGACGTGGAGGATTGTAGAGGACACCAGGGTTGGTTTAGCTATTTATAGGGTTTTCTCTATCGACTCTGTGTAGGGTACCCGTGAGAGCCTTGATCCTCAAGAATTGGGAATTTTTTGAATAATGGAAACTAGGTTCTGATTTAGGGCTTGTTGGGAGCATAATTGTCTAGAAAATTCAATGCATAAAAAATCTCAGAAAATGATTGAGAAACAACCAAGAAAAACTCGTTTGATCCCCCTCCCATCTTGGCAGAATTGTTCACCACTGGGCTATCTCCTACCTGAGGTAGGAGACAGTTTGTGGACCATACGATGTGGATCCAACAGCCTTGGGAGGGGCATGCATAGAGTGACATTAAAATATTTCCCAATCAAAATTGAATAAAGTATATATGCATTTATTTCTCTTTTCTCTCTCTTCATTTGAGGGTGTAAACAAATCCCAAATTAAGTGAAATTTGATCGAACCTATTTTTGATATAAGGAATCTGAATATGCAATTATATTTGACTTTTGAGAACTTTTGATGTGTTAAATAAATCAAATCTTATTTTCCCTTTCCTCCTTCATTAATGGTTATAAGATTCTCCAAATTTGATGAAACTTCACCCACAAGTCACATTAAGTACCTTGGATACAAATTTTCCATCAATTTTACATGTTGGAGTTGTTTATACATTTATTTAATTTTTAGAAGGTTCTATTCACTTTCTCTCTCCTAACTTCACATGTATATTATAGATTATTCAAATTACATGAAAATTCACCCAAAGGCTATTTTTAATGTGTAGATTACGAATCTAAGATTATTTTTCACTTTTGGAGTAATTAAGAACTCACATTTTCTTTTCAAAATAAAATAGATATAGTTATTAACATCCTAAAATTATGAAACTTGGACTCCAAGCCAAATCAAACCCAATAAAAATGAATTTCAAGTTATGTTTAACCAATTAGTCTTCCTTTTATGAGTTTTAATCCATTATCCAATATTACCACTATTTATCATATTAATTAATTCAATATCACATTAACATGTTTAAAGCATGATTATTCATTCATTTTTCTCTTCCTTGCTCCATAAGGCTAAGGAATGATCTAGAACTAATTTCTTTGATTAATATGACACATAAGTGTTAGACTTGCATATTAGACCTTGATTGACAAATTAACTGAGGTATTTATGCATAAACCCGTATGTTGGCAATAATAATGAACAAATGTTCACCAAACAACTATTATTTCCACAAATTGAATATCAAAGTCAAAGAGGATAGAAAAGAAAGGAAAAACTAGGAAAAGGGACAAAAAGATAATATGTCCATGTTTTTGTATGTTACACCTGATACATTGTTATGATGCATAAATTTGATATTGTGTGCCTAGTCTATACATACAAGTACTTCTACTATAGTTTACATGCATGATACATGTATTTTTGAACAAGTGTGTTTTTCAAGTTGTGTGGACTAGATAAAATGCGCCAACAACATGGTAACCACTCCAAGTGGTACAAAGAGTGTATCAGGTTTGGTGGGGCAAATGGAGGGTGAAAACAATATGGTAAAGTTGACAACATATAACTAGACAACATGGAACATAAAGATGGAGAATGTTCTTTTTTTATGATTATACAATTCAATTATGGAGAAGTGAGCAAGCCTACATATATGATATATGAGGACTAGACAAAGAAGAAAAAGAAATGTATGATTCATCTTTCTTGAAGTTTATGAGTTAGTATTCTATCACATCTCCAGAAGACCATTATCCATTCACTTTGAAAGAAACTTGAGTTGTTGTATGAGAGAAGAATAGTAGGGAACACGATTTTTATTGAACAACTTATAAATATGAAGTTCAAAGAAGGAAAAAATTTATTAGTACTCTTTGATGATTTCAAAATCATGGTAAACCATCCAGTTGAGATGAGATTGTCACTTGATAATGAGTTGCATTCACTTCTACTTATTGGTTCTTTACTTGATGTTGAGAAACCTTGATAATTTCTATTAGCAATTCTACTCCTTACGCAAAGTTGATTTAGGACTTGGTGTCCAATAACCTAATGAATGAAGAGGTGACATAGCTCATTAATCACTAATCCTCCATAGGCTCTTGTTACTAAGGACATGTGAATGAGTCCAATTTGAGAGCAATGTGGTGATAGAATAAAGTAAAATAACATGTCAAAGTTCAAAGCATGGTGGTTTGTCATCACTGCAACAAGCCATGTCATATATAGAAATTCTATTCCCAGTGAAAAAAGAAAACTGCAAATGTAGAGTTGAAAGTGACTTATAATGATACTAACATAGTTGTTACATATGCATTAGAGTTCCAACACAAGTGGAGTTGCAATGGGATGTTGTCTACATGACATAGGCAACATTGAGTAGTGTTTGATTCTAGTGCTTCTACCAAATGATTCCCAATAGGTACTTGTTTTTCTCTTACAAGTCTAGTGACTTTGCAATTACAAAAATGGCTAATGAAATATATGAAATAATACATGGGATTGGTGATGTATACATAGATATAGAGTTGTCCTACCATATTGTTGAATAATGTTGAACATATTTGAAACATTGATTTTGACCTCATCCCTATCTATGAATTGTATCTACAAGGATTTCACTCTCACTTTGGTAATATTAAAGTCAAGATAACCAAAGGATAGTTGGTTGCATCTAGAGACAAAACTTTTTATACTTTGCATAGCATGACAACAATTTTTTTTAACTATTACTATCAATGTTGTTGACAAATTCAACTCTCTAGATTTATGGCATAAAGGCTTGGGCACATAAGTGATAATGGGATGCATATGATTGCAAAGAAAGAAATTATTACACATGTGAAGAATGCAAGTCTTAGTCGTTGTGAAGTTATTTTCTTGGGAAGCAACTTAGACTTCAATTAAATGCTCTATCTAAGAAGATGTATGATGTATTAGACATGACTTAAGTTATATGGAATTCAAATCCTAGGTGGAAATAGATTCATGTTGACTTTTATTGATGATGCATGTATACAAGTGTGGGCTTACTTCATGTAGAGGAAGGATCAGGTTTGAAAGGGATACATGTGAAAATAGAAAGTATTATGATTATTATAATAAAGGTGAGAAAACTTCTAGTTAGTTTAGATATTACTAGAACATATTAGGTATTCAACATCAAAAGACTATTCTAGGTTCCCCAAAACATAATCCTTTGCCTAAAATAATAAATAGAACCATTATGGAGAGAGTCATTTGCACGATAAAGAGCTAAAGAATTTCCAAACGAGTTTTGAGAAGAGGTTGTGAATTTTCTCTCTATTTTATTAACATGTCACTGTAAATTCTTATTCTCACATTTGTGTTTGAGAACAAGGCATTTTTACATGTTCCTTAGGAACCAAGGTAGAAGCTTGATGATAAATATATTCTTGTGATTATTGTGGTTGTAGTGGTGAGCAATTTAGTGACAAACCTAGGGACCCAAAAAAGAAAAATATGATGATACATAGAAATGTGATCATCTCTTAGGAACAAAAGTCTTTTTGTATTGTGGTGATAAAGTCTGAGCATGTAGAGAATCAGATTGTTATTGATATGCTAATACCCTCTAGTAGAATGTTAATGTAGAAAAGATTGAGTAAAATAAGATCTCTTGTGATCATGTTGCAGAGGGTGGTTCTAATTCAGATGGCTTCCATGAATAGGTGGATCCTAAGCATGGGGAGCACCCTCAATAGGTAGACTCATTAGAGCTACAATTTAAGAGGTGTACAAGAGATAAAAGATTGTCAAATTGTATATTTGGTCCAGAATGATCATTGATCACAAAAGAGGGGATCTAGAAAGCTACACATAAGTAAAGTCTCATCACAAACACATAATGGTTGTTGAAAACGCATGATCGGATGAAAGTTTTGCAGAACAATTATACATATAAGTTATAACTACTTCCTGAAGACAAAAAATCCTTAAACAACAAGTTGTCTTTGTAAGGAGTGAGACCTAAAAGGGGATCTACTCCTTATTCAATCGAATAAAATGAATAATCCAAAATTCCAAACACCAACATTATTTTTCTGTAGAGGGATATGATCAAATATATTCAACTAGTCAGTTTAAAATAAGAAAAAGTAGTATCCAAAGAAAATATATGTGAATTAAAAAAATTATAAAATTAGTAGGAAGACACCCATATGGGTGAATACATGAGGAAGAAGCTATGAAACTATTTTGGATACAGAGGGTAATCCCTCTACTTCAACTCTATCTCCCATGGAACATAAAAAACACATATATATGCTCGGTCAACTTGGCTTTCCTTTCAAATTCCTCTTTACCTAAGGGGTTTAAAGACAACCACAAAAATACAAGAAGGTAAAAATGATCAAAAAATGGTTGTATGCGCATACACATATAGTAGAAAATAGGACAATAAAAGAAGAAATGGACAATAATTAATATAGTAAGGATCCTAAAAAAAGAGAAAGAGAGAGACCAAATCATACAAGTGGATGTGAAAACAATGATTCATAGGATAAAATTCAAGTTTAAAAGGATAAATCAAATATTTCTTGACAAAATAATTCACAATAATGATTAACATGCACTTTATCATGAAAAAACTATAATAAAATAAACCATATGTTCATGGCATCATCATCACAAAATAATTAACATCTTTACCCAATATAGAACAAAACAGGCATCACAACCTTCAAGAATGGGCATCACCACCCAATATAAACTGTGAGAGGAATAATCACCTCAAACAATGGGCACATCCACCCAGTAATGGGTAAAGGGTGTCACCACCCAAGTACTTGAGAAAAGACATCACCACCAAGTTCTCATGATATTATAATGGGAATCACTAGAAACATATATAGAATAGGAGTCACTACCAAATTCCAAAAGAAATAATAGGCATCACCACCTCGTTTAAAAATTTATTAGTTTGAGCTAGTCATCATATATGGTACTTACAAATAGGGAATCAAGATTATAGTTTAATTAGACTTATCACAAATGATTCCATTCTAGTATTTCCCCACAAGAATAGATCAAGTAGATAATATTCACTATATATATGCACTAGAAAATGAACTCCATCACATGGAAAATTATGATTTTCCATTCCAAAAATTGTACCACATAAGTGAATTTCACCAAATAAGGTATAAACTATGAAAGAGTGTTCAAGATACAAATATTAGATACCAAATTGTAACATCAACCAAGTAATAGAAGATCATGATAAATATCATGTTTTAGACTCAAAAGAGATAAAAATAGATCTCAAAGAAAAATTCACACATGCATATTATGATTAGGTCAAAATAGAAAGAAACCACAAGTAATTTCCTAATTATTATTAAAAAAGGATGCAACCTAGACGAGATCTAGAAGAAAAGATCCAAAGCTAAATCCTAGATCTAAAATAGGGACTTTAAGAACCTAATAATATTATAAATCATCTTATACTTACAAATCATCACACACAAAACCCTAAAAATCACAATTTTTAGATTGAGAGAGAAAGATATTAAAACCACTTTTGTATTATGTTGGAACTAGGTCTTGAAATCCACACTATTAGATGGAAAACAATTTTTCAATTTATCTAATATTTATTTGTTAACTTTTAATAATAAATAAGTAGTTAAAAATTTTACAAGTTTATTACATTCAATAAATTGATATTTGAAAACTCAGCCAAAAGACCAAACTACCCTTGCTAATGTCACATATCATTGAGCGTGACATGTATTTTTAGTAAAATTGGCATCTTAACGCCGATGTGAGTACTCTAGAGGAGGGTGAATAGAGAAAATATTTATTTATGTAATTAAAAAACACAAGATTGGTTCATTACAAATTGCTTAAAATATATTACATTAAAAAGAGTAAAGCAATTAAAAGACAAGATAGGTAACCACAAAAGACACAATACATATATGGTTTCAGCATGAAATGTAGTATCTCCACTTCCTAGTTGATTCCAACTAGGGCGTCTTAACATGTGCTTTTATTACTTTTCTAGATGGATACAAATAAAAAATATCAATGTCTTTCTTAGCTCAAGACCACCCTCCTTTTTAGCGCAAGAATAAGTTGTTGCATTCTTTAAGGGATGTTGGAAGACCATCCTCTTTGGAGACAATTTCAATTTACATCCACCACCTTTGGATGCATTATTCTCACAATAATTATCTCTAAAGAGTTTACTAGAGGCTTCTCGGAACAAGTAGCATGAAGAAAGAAATGAAATAGAGAACAAGAAGGAAGAATGAAAGTACAACTCTTCTTGCTAAGATTATACAATAGAAGCAATTAATGAAAAATGATCATTAATTAAAAAAAGGTTTGGGCAGGACTGTGTTGGGTGGAATAGGACACTGAGGTTGAGCTAAATCTTAGGCTAGCTTGGATGAAGTTGGAGGTATCAATATGATATTCTAAGTTGAGAAGGATAGCATGTAGTTGTCTTTCTCAAATATGCTTTGGGTGTCCATATAACACTCCTACATATAGGAAACACTAAGTAATAGATAAAATATATGTGCGAGTATTTCGAATGAGTTTAGTGGAAAATTGGTCATTATAGTATAGTTGGGTGAGAATAAATGGATAATTGTTCACTGGTAGATTGTTCTATTGAATTAACCTCAGTCGAATTGTAATTTGATTGAGATGAATCTTGGTTGAATTAAAGTTAGATTTGAACACTTAATAGACTTCCTTTTGCCCAATGGTTGTGTTCCACTCATTTGGTTTACATGATAGTGATGGAATACTGATTGATGATTCCTTGCCTGATGATCAATTGTTGAAATTTGAATCTCATATTTATTGGTTTGATGATTATGTTAACTATCTTGTAGTCAACATCCTACATCCTGAGTACAAAGGACATTCAAAGAAGAATTTCTTACATGACATAAGGAATTTCTATTGGGATGACCCATATTTGTTCAAACTTGTGTAGATGGACATTACCTTAGGTGTGTCACTGAGGAGGAATCTCAATATATTTTGGAACAATGTCACCCTAATTGTACCAACAGACACATGAGCTTGCAAAAGATTGCCAAAAGGGTGCTTGAATGTGCATTCTTTTGTCCAATAATGTTTAAAGACTCTTATGATTTTATTCGTGCATGTGATCATCACATGCCTATGATTTCATGCCAGGAGTTGAATATATTCAATGTAAAGGGAGTTTACTACATGGGACCCTTCCCCCCTTCCTATGAGTTTTCCTACATTCTTGTGGCTATGGACTATGTTTCCAAGTAGGTGGAAGCTATTCACACTAAATCTAGTGACTCCAAACCCATGATGAAGCTCTTCAAAGACACCATATTCATTAGGTCTAGGGTCACACAGTTTTGAGAAACTACTAAGGAAGTATGACATTTGGCACACAATCACTTCCCACTATCACCCCATATGAGAAGTCAAGTGGAAGTCTTTGACCACTAAATAAAATCCATTTTGGATAAGACTGTGAGCCGCACTAAGAAGGATTGGGCCTTTAAGCTATATTATGAAATTTTGGCATATATAAATTCCTTCAAGACATATTTTGAAACCATGCCATTCTGATTAATCTATAGGAAATCTTGTCACCTTCCCATAGATAAGGAGCATAAGGCTATTTGGGACATCAAGACCCTCAATTTTTATCTGTATGCAACTAGTGAAAACATTTCCTCCAAATGCAATAACTTGAAGAACTACAAATGTCCACCTATGAAAGTGAAATAAATATAAGGACATGAAAAATATGTGGAATGATGGCCATCTGAGTAGAAAATATATCTAACTAGGAAAGAAAGTCTTAGTACACAACTCTAGGTTGATATTGTTCCTTGGGATGCTCAAATCCAGGTGGTACGGGCCTTACCTAGTGAAACATGCATATGCACATGGGAAACTTTCCTTTTTAGGACAAGTTTAAAGGTGAATTTATTGTGAATGGACGATGAATCAAGAGCAACCTCATAGTTGATGATTTTGTGGTGCAAAGAGTGAAGTTCTCCTCTATCAATCTCGATATAGAGAGAAGGTATTCTTAGACTTTGCTCATTTTAGAGACAATGGTGTCTTATTTTCAGGTGTCGATCTTTTGACGTTTAAATTGCTTATTTTTGGGAGGCATCCCAACATTCTACATCCCTTTCTCCTTAATATTTCTAGTTTTTCCATCTTCTTTTGGTTCACTAATTATCCCCCCCAATCATAGGGCACAAAAAAACATGTTTGCCTAGAATCACAAGCCACTCAATCAGTTGGCCATCCATTCAACTAAATAGGGACCCAAGTAGCCTCCTGATCTTACGGATTATCACTTTAATTCCTATTCAATTTTGAATTTGAAATGATTGATTCGATTCATCAACCAATCAATCAGAAAGAGTGGGACAATTTTCTAATGATCGGTTCAGTTTCCCTCCTTCGACGTTTCATTCAATCAGTTAGCTTGCCAATGGACTAATTGGTCATTCAAATATCTCCTATAAATAAATCCCACTTGGGAGGAAACATGATCACCTTTATTCCCCTTCCAAATCGAGCAGTTCAGCAAGAAGCCTGACCCACCACCCTATCCATTGACTGACCAACTCAAGCTAGAGCTCTCAACCCTCACCACCATAAACCCTTGACCAGTAGTACAAAGATTCCCATACCCCCTCTTTACCAACCAATCACTTGGTTAGACGCTTTGCTAATTTTTCACTAAGCATTCTTCTTCATTGACTGATCGGTGAATCAGTCGATTCCGAACCCTACTGACCACCTATGACACCTTCCTAGAGTTGTTCTCCTTTTCTAGGTGAGTTGACTGATTCGTGTTGAGTCAGTTATTCAACAAGAAACAAAAAAACTACACAATTTCACCTAAAATACACTCTAATCAATCAATTGGTCAAACTAGTCAATCAACCAAAGTGGCGATCTGCCCCTTCCATTCAACCAATCGATCACTCAAGTTGATGGACTGGAGCAAATATTTGCTCCTTCTAGTCGACCAATTCACTACCTAGTCAGTCAGTTGGATCCCTCGTGTTAGTCACCATGTTATAAGATACAATAGGATAGTCCTTTAATGCCTTAAAAAGGGGAAGGAGAAGCTAAACAAGCTCACCACCCATAACCCTCACTGCCACCGCCATTGAATTGCCTCAGGTGGAGGACCATATTGAGGATACTAAGGACACTACTAACTCCCCTCCTCTCGACGAGACATCGGTCGACATGAATAGTCTCAATGAGATTATTTCTGAGGCCAAGTTCCACCACCTCACATCCACTGCACCACCTCGACAATCCATCTTCACCGGCCAACACACTGCTCCCTTATGGGTAAATACATGTAGTTTGTTGTCAATGACCACTACAAGAGCTATTAGGACATGATAACATTGTGTATTGTCCTTCCTCAATGGGCATGAGGCAAAGACTTCTTGCCTTGGGCATCTATGGCATTGTCAACATCATCTTACACATGAACAATATCATGGTTCCCCTACCTAGTTAGGCCTATCTACACTGAGTTGAGACTCCTATTTCTGGCCACATTCTAGAGGAACAAGAATATTCAGGACATGTCGAGCTACTCCTTTTGATCTTCATAGAGAACAACATCTTTACCATTGTCTAGCTCATAGATATCATCCTTGTCTATCAAAACATGTTTTGATACCAAGACTAGATGGAGTGAAGTCACCAAACCCAAAACCACAAGTACGTCACTAGAAAATTATTATAGGATCTCACCAACCTTCCTTCTTATTTTCCCTCAAGGGAAAAGGCCTCCTTGATGCACAATCTAGTAGTACATTACCTTCATCAAATCTTAACTTGCATAGTTTTCAACAGAGTAGACACATATGGGATTGTGATAGCCATAGATCTATATGATATTTGGTGTCTGCTGAACAATGAACCCTTTAACTAGAGCAATGTCATTCCTGATTATATTCACCACCATACGACCTCCAACACTGTCTCTTCTTTTAGCCAGGTCCACATCATCATGGACATCACTGTCTCTCTAAGATACACCCACATCCCCTTCAAGGCCATCCTACCTAAAAGGAACTGACACCTCATTGACATGCCTTACCTCTAGTTAGGCCACATGTTGTGCCATAGTGTACAAGAAAATACTTATTTTTTTGTGTGACACCAACATGCAGATCACACTCCTTGTTCATGTCATGTTTGCTACAAAGACTCTCTACCATGACCTTACTAATATGTTAGCCCAAATCCATCACTTAAACCACGAGCACCAAAATCCAGAAGAATAAACTCCTAATCCATTCACTCATCACTATAGCATCTCCTTGGAGGCAAACAATGAAGATATGGGATCACCACGTCCATTGATGAACCGCACCAAGCCACGAACTTATAGAATTGTTGGGCTTGAGGGGATATATGACTTTTATGAAATCTAGCAACAATAGAATCATATTGAGGACTTCCGAGTGCATAGGGAGCATGATCAACTGAGACAAGGCCACCAACTCAACCACATCTATCTTATGTTGCTATCCTATGAGTTGTGGCATGTCGACCGTGGTGACTACGAGAACACTCAGACTTACTACCATGTTTATGGGGCTCACCAGACCTATTCCCAAACCCATTTAGTGCTACTGGGGGTGAGCGTTTTTAGAGCCCTCTACCCAAGACTGGTTACCCAGGACATATATTGACAAGAAAACACTTGCACCTTTCCCACCTCCACTACCGCCAGGAGACCATGGTGGGTGGTGGTTGTTCCATTAGATTTCTTCCCTCCACCTTGGATTTAGGATTTTATTAGGATGAGAAAAATTCTAATTTTAGGGAGGAGGTGGGTAGTACATACCTAATCCACCCACTGTATCTTCCCTTATTAACATCATTTGTAGCATATTATTTTGACTTGCATGTAATTTTACTTTTAATTTTGTGGTTCTTTCTTTTTTATTGCATGTGGTATGGTCTTCATCTATTCTTCTAGTTATTCTTATATGCATGTATTATCAATGAATACCTTGAATTAAGGGAATCCTCTTGTAACAAATTCATGAAGTTCCATTTCTAGAACTCACCATCTCACCTAGAACCTTAAGTACATGTGCTCCTTGGAAAAGGTGGCAAGCCATAAGTGATCCATAGGAATCAAATGCAATGTATATTTACTTGATTTGTGTAATAGAATGTGAAATTTCTTGATTATTGCATGTTGCAGAAAGAATTAAACTGATGTATCATGCTCCCAATGTGATGAATTCAAAATACAGGATACATAAATTCAACCTCTTCTACATTTCTTCGATCATCTTCTTACCCCCCCCTTCGAATAAAAACAAAGAAAAATTCAAGAATAGTGCCAAACTCCAAGTACGCGGTGGCACACTCTTTCCCTATACTGCTTCTTCCATACCCCTCCTCTGTAATTGGGGTGTACTACCAATAAAGAAAAGATGCCAGTGTGCACACAAAAAATCCAAGTAATTGTAGGAAAATAAAATAATCTCAAGTCAAATATATGATGGATCACCTTCTTCAATACGTCCATTGACTCCATTTTCCACCTAGGGGGAATCAACATACCCCCAATCCACACAATCAAGAAACCATGTTCTTATGTAGAACTCAAAAGAATATGTAGGAGTACCAAAAGAAGAAGGATATAATATTTGTTTCTTTGCATGTCTTGACATGGAAACAAGTTGTGAAACAATTTTAAGTAGAAAATATGGAAAAATATAGTTTTGTGATTTTATGAAATCAAGGCCGCTTCGTCATGAAATGTGGTAAGGATACAAGTAGTACTATACAAGAGAGGAGGACATCTTATTAGTAATATTTGGAAAATGTATGTGATTCTATGTTTCTTGACGACGAGAAATGTTCAAGTTTGGGGTGATTTGATGAGTGTGTATTCATCTTTTGTTTGTGTTTTCATATTTTAGATCATTTCTTACTGGCATTGTATTGATTTGTCCCAGTTTTAGCATTTAATTGCTTCAATTTTGCTTTTGTCTCCTAAACTAAAGTTTTAAATAAATTTGCTTGTTTATTGTAGGAAAGTAGCTCAATTGTACCCATTCACTCCAAAGATTAAGAACCCTATAAAACATACTCCATGAATTAAAAGATCAAGTAGGCTTTAAGTGAATATCTCAGCCTCATAGAATTCCCAACTGATCAACTGACATTTCTGAATGGCCAACTCAAAAGAAAGAGTTGGACAGATCTAGAATTTGTAATAGGTGGACTGGGCACCCAGTTGATCAACTCAACATGAAAAAAGGGGACTTCTATTGAAGAAAAATCATTCAATTCACATTGAACCGATCAAATGACCTACATATGAACCCAAACATCAACTTACCCCATTCGAACTACTAGTCTTCCAATCGATCAACTGGTACTGCATGTTTAGTGTTTGCAGATGCCACCAGGACACGTATTTAGGATTTTTTGGTCACTTCCCTTCTCTATAATTGGAGGGGGTGGTCCTAACACATCACACCCTGCTATCTTAGAGCCTACTTTGCATGCATGAAATAAGGAAAGGAGAGAAGGATTCATCATCTTCTTCACAAAGATGGGAAAATTGCTACTAGATTGTACAATAGAGTTAGATATCATTTGATTCTTCCAATACACTTATAGAAACTTCACTCCTTCTCTTCCTCTATGTATCTTTATGTTTATTCTAAATACGAGTAAGTAGACCCTTACACTATGTCATAGAGTGTAGTAACCATTCACTCTATGACTCAATAAGAGTCCTTTGAATGCATATTCCAAATATTAAGAACAATGTTGCATATTAAATTTTTTCAATCATAGATTTTAGACTTATTAATATTTATGTTATTGACATTTGCCTCAATAACTAATAAATGAAGACCATACGCCATAAGAAAACTATAATTAAAGATATCATCTCTATAGACAGAACATTAACCATTCTTGATAGATAATAAAAAATCATTCTTGTCCAATCATGAAACAATGATATGCCTATTTATAGATGGTACATAATTATAGCTCTATAACTCTATTATAGGCATAATGCTCATAGATAGTAGGTACCTAATTCTGCCCTATTTTAGGGCTTCATCTCGTGTCTTATTGCACTTCAATCACATCTAAATATGTTAGATTACATGTTATTTCCCTCAATATGCATATTTCAGTCAAATGTAGTTATGGATGTTCTTTGCATGGTTTTAGGTACTTGGACCATGCTTGGATAGATGGGAGAGAAGGAAATCCTAGGGTTCCTTCACCATTAGAGGGATCCATGGAAGGTTCAAGATATTCCGCAACCTACCACGATGACCAAGAGTCAAGAAAGCAAAGAAGTCCATTGAAACTCGAAGTTTAAGAACAATGTGCAGTTGAAGACCCTAGCACAGACGTGGTGACAATAAAAGGTCGTGGTGTCAAGGATACATTTTCCAACCAAGTCAAAATCATAGAGAAAATACACAGTTCAGTGTTGAAGAAGAAGCTTAGTAGAATAGTTGTGTAGGATAGCACAACCATGATAAGGACTTTGAACGGCCATGTTGCCCAAGATGACCATATTGCCAAGTCTCAGCATGAGCATTATCAATAGAACGACCAACCCTTTCTTTAACCAAAATGGTCGGGTGACTCACAATGGATGTATGGTTAGTGCCCCTCCACAAAAATGGTGATCACCACAGTCATGCCACTAGCCTTCCAAAATCCAAAATCAACTTGTCATTTTTATCAATTTTTCACCATAGTCGTTCCACCTCACCATGACCATTTCACGCACTACCCACCATAGCTGTTTTGTCGAACATGCCCGTTCTACCAGAAAATCTACCCAATTTCTCGATTGTTCTACCCATTCTACCCTCCACTTGACCTAGTGCTTCCCCACCACCTATATATACATGGGTGGTGACAAGATCTTGAGGTTAATTACCTTATGCCCCCTCTTAGCTCCCCCATTTCATACCTTAGCCAATCCAACACTCCCCTACCCTATTTCACCTCCATTTCACCATTTCCACCACCAAAACCCTAGTTTTCTAGGATTTTGACCACTTTTCATCTTATGTCGTTCAACCTTAGCGTAAGAGATAAAAAACACTAGAGGGGGGTGAATAGGGTTTTATAATATTTTAATAATATATGAATTCAAACAACCACAATTGAGATAATAAGGAGACAAGGTGTTTAGAGTGGTTCCAACCTTAGCAAATACTAAGGCAGTCAATCCACTACCCAGTTGCTTACCCAACTGGGATTTTGAAAGTATTTAATTTTATTACCTCACAAGGATGTTACATAAAATTACAACACTTTCAACACCCTTTGGACAACCTTCACATTGAAGTAGACTCACCAACCTTGAAGCAACCTTCCTTGAAGTAATTTCAAGCTCCCCCTTGAAGTAGCCTTCCTCTTGAAGTAGCTTCCCGTTGAGACAGCCTTCTTGAAGTAGTCCAAAGACCTCCTTCTCTACCAAGAAGATCAAACTCTCTCCAATCTACAGCCTCCAACCCTAGGAGTAGCAAGGAGAGTACAAGTAATAAGAAAGTACAAGAAGGGAAACAAAAATTACAATTACCACTTGTAGCACAAGGCTTGATTTCCTATATCAAGCGTTTTGATCTCCTAACCAATGTTTATGGAAGTGTAAGTTTATTGGGTAGGAGATGCTAGCCTATAGGACACAAATTTAGAGCAAAGGAAATATGTAGCAAGTATTAGAGTTGCTCAATTGCTCAAAATAGATTGCCAATTGGAAGTATGTAAGCTCAAGTATTGCACACGTGTATTTTGGGTGTCCTAAGGCTTGTCCTATTTATAGGAATGGTCTATGAATGCTTAAGGACGTTCTAGACACTTTCTATCAAGATTGTGAAACTCATTGATTGAGTTTTTAATGTAAGGCCATGAGATTATGAAGATTATGAAACTCATTGATTGAGTTTTTAAGACTTACAATTATTTAAGATTTACATTTATTTCTCCCCCGTTGTCATTTCAAAAAGATATCTATTTAAAATACCCAAGCTCAAGTATTGCACACGTGTATTTTGGGTGTCCTAAGGCTTGTCCTATCATGTAAATCAAGCGTTTAGATCTTCCCTAGACAATCACAGGACTAAGATAGGTCATCCCCTAAAATAGTGCCACAACTGCACACTCATACACACATTTAGTACTTAAGGCCATGAGATTATGAAGATTATGAAACTCATTGATTGAGTTTTTAAGACTTACAATTATTTAAGATTTACATTTATTTCTCCCCCTTTGTCATTTCAAAAAGATATCTATTTAAAATAAATGTTGAAAACTCCCCATTAATTTGTTCTCCCCTTAAAAAATAACAATCATATCTTTTGAAAAGATGTCCATTAGAAGCCAAAATGGCTCGTTTAAAACCGTTTTAAGAAGCACAAATGTCAAAGAAAACATCTTCTAAGGGAGTGATGAGTAGTTGCTTCCTTATTTTATTGAATTGATCTAGTGGAAGTGGTTTTGTGAAAATATCAGCCAATTGATCTTCCGTATCAACATGATGAAGGGATACTTGATTTTTAGAGATATGATCCCTTAAAAATGATGACAAATTTCAATATGCTTGGCACATCTGTGTAAAATAGGATTATGTGCTAAGTTTATAGAACTTGTATTGTCACAAAAGATAGGCGTGGATGAAAAAGTAAAGCCATAATCATTTAACACTTGTTGCATATAAAGAATTTGAGCACAACAAGATCCGGCTGCAATATATTCATCTTCAGTTGTAGAAAGGGAAACCGTGTTTTGTTTCTTGCTAAACCAAGATACTAAAGCTCTTCCTAACAAGAAACAACTACCGCTTGTGCTCTTGCGATCAATTCGACAACCAGCATAATCAACATCAGTATAAGCCTTAAAGTCCAAAGATTGTCCTTTAGGATACCATAGACCATAACTTGTAGTGCCGTCTAAATATCGTAAAATCTGTTTGACAGCTTGAAAATGAGTTTGCATAGGTTGTGATTGAAAATGAGCACAAAGACCAACATAAAACATGATGTCCGATCTAGAAGCGGTTAAGTAAAGCAAGCTACCAATAATAGCCCTATATAAGGAATCATCAATAGGTTCCCCATTTTCATCCTTATCCATTTTAATAGAGGTAGCCATTGGAGTGGTAGCATGTTTGCAATGGTCCATCCCTAAACATTTTAAAAGTTCATTAGTATACTTCTCTTGGCTTATAAAAATCCCAGCGGGCGTTTGCTTTATTTGAAAACCAAGAAAGAAAGTCAGTTCTTCCATGAGACTCAAATCAAGTTCTTTTTGCATAATATCACTAAATTGTTTGCACAAAGATTCGTTTAATGCACCAAAGATAATATCATCAACATATATTTGAACAACTAGAAAGTCAGAGTCATATATTTTGAAAAATAAAGTAGAATCTAAATTTCCAATAAGAAAATTGTTATCAAAGAGATAGTTCTTTAGCCTTTCATACCAATTTCTAGGGCTTGTTTTAAACCATAAAGTGCTTTCTTAAGTTTGTATACATAGTCACCTTTTTCTGGTATTTCAAAACCAGGTGGTTGGGCAACATATACTTCTTCTTGTATTATTCCATTGAGAAATGCACTTTTGACATCCGTTTGGAACAGTTTGCTGCTTTTGTGGGCGACTATAGCTCTAATGGCTTCAAGTCTTACTACTGGTGCATACGTTTCATTAAATTCTATTCCTTCTTGTTGATTATATCCTTGTGCTACTAACCTAGCTTTATTTCTTACTACCTCCCCGTCTTCATTTAACTTATTCCTAAAAACCCATTTAGTTCCAATAATGGTTTTATCTTGTGGTTTAGGAACTAAGCCCCATACATCATTTTTAGTGAATTGGTTTAATTCTTCTTGCATTGCCATTATCCAATAGTCATCTTTTAGAGCTTCAATCACCTTCTTAGATTCAATTATAGAAACAAATGACATATTTGCAACATCTCTAAAAGATGAACGTGTTTTGACTTTATCATTAGGATTTCCAATGATCAGTTTTTGAGGATGATCTTTAATGATTCTAGGAACAGGTTGTTGTGTCCCAACTTGTTGATCATTAGTAGCATTTTTGTCACCATCAGTTGGTATGGATAAATTTTCTAATTGATGAGTAATATCAACTACTTCAAGATTTTCAGTTTTTAGTTCTTCATGAAAAGTAATGTGAATGGATTCCTCAACTTTTCTAGAGATAGTGTTGTAAACTCTAAATGCTTTACTAGAGGTTGAATATCCCAAGAAAAAGGCTTTTTATGATTTAGAGTCAAACTTGTCTCTATCATCTTTTATGTTCAAGATATAGCAAGTTGTTCTAAAAGTATGAAAATAGTCAACCCTCAATTTCTTAGTATATATGATTTCATATGGTGTTTTCTTCAAATAAGAGTGAACGGTTACTCTATTTAGCACATAGCAAGATGTGTTTACCACTTCAGCCCAAAATGTTTTAGGTGTACTATATTCAAGCATCATAGTTCTAGCCATTTCTTGTAGTGATCGATTTTTCCTTTCAACTATGCCATTTTGTTGTGGAGTGCGTGGAGCAGAAAAATTGTGAGTGTAGCCTTGAGATGTGCAAAATTCTTCAAATAAATGGTTCTCAAATTCTCCACCATGATCACTCCTAATTGTGCATATCTTGTTTTGTAGTAGATTTTCAATCTTGGAGAAAAATTGTATAAAAACTTGAATGGTATCATCTTTATTTGCAAGAAAATGTACCCATGTATATCTACTGTAATCATCAACAATAACAAAACAATATCTTTTCCCGCCAATAGATTGTGTCTGCATAGGTCTGAATAAAATACATATGAATAAGTTCTAGTGATCAACATGTGCTAAGTACATTTTTGGGTTTAAAAGAGGTTTTAGTTTGTTTACCCAAAGTACATGGTTCACAATTTTCAGATTGATCAAAAGATAGCCTAGGCAAACCACAAACAAGATCATATTTAAGTAGCTTTTTGATAACATGTGAGCTAGCATGACCTAATTTTCTATGCCATAGTTGTAAAGAATTTTCTTTTGCATGTAAGCATTTTCCAACTACAAATTACATAGAGTTAGGTCTAAGAATATAAAGATTTCCAACTCTTTTTCCTTCATAAACAACATTTGTAGTATTTTCCATTAGTAACTTGCATCAATTTTTGTTGAATAAAACATCATATCCACTATCACATAATTGACTAACACTTATTAAATTATGGTGCAATCCATCGACAAGTAAAATATTCTTTATTTCAAGGTTTGTACCAATATTACCTATTCCAATGATTTTACCTTTACCATTATTTCCAAAAGTGACTGTTCTACTTTTCTTTTCCTTAAAAGTTTGAAATGCATCCTTGTTCCCGGTCATGTGTTCGGAACATCTACTGTCGACTACCCAATCCTGCATTAAGATTTAGGTTTTGGTACCCATGTGATGATCCATTATGGTTAAGTACATTTAATAACAAACTGAGCATGTTTTGACAAAGAGAACTTCATTCAGTCGACAAAAGTTTGACCGACAGGTGTCTCGGTCGACCAATTTGTCGATTGAGAAAGTTGTTGTTTTACAGGTTAAAACTGAACAGAAATAGAAATTCACTTGATCGACCATTTTTTGACCAATTTTTACTCTGATCGACAATTTCTCGACCGGAATAGTTTCTGTTTCACTAAGTTTCTGCTGTAGATTTTGATTTTTCACAGGCATTCTCTTGGTCGAATATTTTCTCAATCGAGAATATCTCGGTCGAACTATTTGTCGATTGACAATGTTTTTGTTTGTCTCAGGAATTTGTTTATATTAGTTGTGAATTTAAAACAATAGATGAAGCTATTTTCTTAGTTGAGATAAGACATTTTGATGTTCAAAAACAAGTATTTGATCATATCTCAACTAAATTACATTCAAGTCTTCTAAGTTTGAGGTTTGGGGACCCAAACTAACTCAGAATCCTTCTTCTTATAAGGGCATGAAAAAGAATAATGTCCAAGACGTAGACAAAAGTGATAAGAAATAGAGTCAATTTCATTTCTCTTTCTAGGATTTGGACTTGTGTTCTTAAGTACAAACATGATCTTGGTCTTGGGTGCTTGATCTCTTTTAGGTTGATTTCCTTTTGGAACATATCCTAAGCCTCTTCTTCCATTGTAGCTAGAAGAATATTTTAGAATATTATCAAGAATGTCATTCCCCCTTAAGCCATTAATTTTTCTCTGTAGCTGAGCAATCTCATCCATATTCTTATTAATATCTATCCTTTCTTGATCTAAATCAGATAATAAAGAGTTTATTTCCTTAACAACATTATCATAATCTAAATGATTACATAGAATAGGTTGAGTCAGAAAATTGTTTAGTTTAGCAAGCAAATCAACCTTTTCTTGAGAAAGAAGATCATGATTCATTTCTAAAGTAAGAAACTTCATATTGCAATAATTTAAAGATGATTTCAAAGTCAAATTTTCAGAAGAAATGTTGTTCTTTTTAGAAGAAAGATTATTCAATCTATCATACAGATCCTCATTAGTTTTAGTAATCTTCTTTAGTTTCTTTTTGCAGTCAACATACTTGTCATGAGTTTCTTGTAGACTAACAATTAGATCTTCTTTTGGCAAATCAAGAAGGCTTACCTCTTGGGAATCATCATTATCATCTTCTTTTGCCATGAGACACTCCACATTCTCTTCTCCACTTTCACTATCACTTGACTCATCCCACACAACTTTATAAGCTTTTTCTCCTTTCTTTTTGGATGAGATTTTCTTTCCATTCTTTTCTTTAGGACATTCATTTTTGAGATGTCCTTTCTTTCCACATTCAAAACACCTAGGAGGGGAAGAAGAACTAGATATTTTGTTAGATCTAAATCTTCTATATTTCTTACCATTAACAATTAGGGCTTCTTCTCCTTCTCCATCACTTGTTTCATCACTTTCTTGCGTGATGATCTTTGAAGATTTTAGAGTCATATCTTTCTTTCTTCCTTGTTGAAGTTCACACTCTCGTCGTTCCTCTTCCTCTAAGGTTGCCTCATGTGCTTCTAGGTTGCCAATGAGTTGCTCCATCCTTAGTCGGGTGAGATCATTTACTTCTTCAATAGCAGTCACCTTGGGCTTGTACTTGGGAGGGAGAGATCTAAGAATCTTTGACACTTGATCTTCTTCACTGATCACTTTTCCTAAAGCATTCAAACCATTCACAATAGAAGAAATTTTTGCATACATTTCACTAATAGACTCATTTTGATCATAACAAAATGGTTCAAATTTTTGCTTAAGCATTCTGATTTTAGAATTCTTAACTTGAACAGTTCCTTCATATGTTATAGTGAGTCTATGCCATATCTCATATGCCATTTCACAATTTGATATTCTATTGAATTCACCAATGGAAATTGAACAATAGAGTATACTTACAACTTTTGCATTCATTTGGGCTGATCTTACCGTATTAGCATCCCAATTTGCATACTCTATTTGAGGAAATTCATATGGATTTAATACCATCCTCCATAAATCCTATTTGATTCCTTGGAAGTAGAACTGCATCCTCCTATTCTAGTAAGTGTAGTTAGTTCCATCAAAAGGTGGAGGTCTTGCCACGAGTGTTCCTTCCAAGTTGAGGTTGTTGAGTACCCCATCACCCATTCTTCAAGACTTTGTTAAAGTTCCTTGAAACCCTGCTCTGATACCAATTGAAAAACCACCAAAGGGGGGGTGAATAGGGTTTTATAATATTTTAATAATATTTCAATTCAAACAACCAAAATTGAGATAATAAGAAGGAGACAAGGTGTTTAGAGTGGTTCCAACCTTAGCAAATACTAAGGCAGTCAATCCACTACCCAGTTGCTTACCCAACGAGGATTTTGAAAGTATTTAATTTTATTACCTCGCAAGGATGTTACATAAAATTACAACACTTTCAACACCCTTTGGACAACCTTCACCTTGACGTAGTCTCACCAACCTTGAAGCAACCTTCCTTGAAGTAACTTCAAGCTCCCCCTTGAAGTAGCCGTTCTCTTGAAGTAGCTTCCCGTTGAGACAGCCTTCTTGAAGTAGTCCAAAGACCTCCTTCTCTACCAAGAAGATCAAACCCTCTCCAATCCACAACCTCCAACCCTAGGAGTAGCAAGGAGAGTACAAGTAATAAGAAAGAATAAGAAGGGAAATAGAAATTACAATTACCACTTGTAGCACAAGGCTTGATTTCCTATATCAAGCGTTTTGGTCTCCTAACCAATGTGTATGGAAGTGTAAGTTTAGTGGGTAGGAGATGCTAGCCTATAGGATACAAATTTAGAGCAAAGGAAATATGTAGTAAGTACTAGATTTGCTCAATTGCTCAAAACAGATTGCCAATTGGAAGTATGTAAGCGCAAGTATTGCACACGTGTATTTTGGGTGTCCTAAGGCTTGTCCTATTTATAGGAATGGCCTATGAATGCTTAAGGATGTTCTAGACACTTTCTAGGGGGTTCTAAGTGCTCAACTAGCTGTTAGGTATCCATTAGTTGCTTTAACAATAACTAGTTAATTAATTCTGAAAAGTGCAGACAGAGACATTCTCGGTCGAGGAATTATCGACTGAGATCCCAGTCGGTCGAGGTTTTTGTCGACCCAGGGACAGTCTGGAGCAAGTGTATATAACGTTCTGATCCAACTCCCAACTACTTTGTCTTCAGTGTCTAATGGATACTTGGGTCATTCTCGGTCGAAGAGTTTGTTGACTGAGAGTGTCTCGGTCAAAACGTTTATCGACCGAGAATGACTCTATTTCAATGTTTTTAAACTAAGTACTAAATGTTTGTATGAGTGTGCAGTTGTGACACTATTTTAGGGGATGACCTATCTAAGTGATGTGATTGGCTAGGGAAGATCTAAACGCTTGATTTACATGATATCTAAGTACTTGTACATTATATACTTGTACAAGTTTTTACATTTGATTACAATCAAATAACAACAATTCAAGCATATAGATATCCCAAATCTTTATCATCCACCTTATTCCTACAACACTCAAGTAGCACGTTAGATCCACAAGAATGAAATATTTGTCATTATCAAAACAAAGGGTTTTAAATGATGTCCATTTAGCTAACAAGAGCACATCCTTGCAGCTGCTGGAGAGGGAGATTTATTCATCTACATGGAGCTCCATGGCTACTTTTGTTGGATAAATTGGACATTATCGTATCTTCTCTTTTTATGATGAAAAACATTTCTTATTTGTGGATTTAACATTCTATCTAAGTGTTTCAGGTAGCAATTGCATCTTGAGAAAGATTAATCAAGATTGAAGTATCAAATACTTGAATTGTTGTTTATATATGCTTATTACTGATACAAATGTACAAGTATTTAGAACTCATGTAATATAAATCTATGGACAAACCCCACCTATCCCAAACATATTCATATGTCAAAACTAAGTGTCTAGGATAGGTAGGTCACATTCAAAAAGCCATTAGTTAGGTTTTCTAAAAAATTGCACACCTATTTATAGGGATTTTTCTCGATTAATAAACTTGTCAAACGAGACACCGACAGTCGAAGAAATTGTTGACCAAATCTCCCTCGGTCAAGGATTCATAGCATCTGAAGAACTTTTACAATATAGTATGCTCTAAGTCATTTTCGTTCGAAGTGTTCATCGATCGAAACATATCCATTCAAAGATTTTTCCAACTAACTAAAGACCGTTATGCATTGTTGACCAATATTTTTGAATGAAATATAGCCTTTAGAATCAAATTGTGAACTTACACCACACTCGGTCAAATAACTTTTCGACCGAGACACTTCCAGTTGAAAAACTTGTCGACCGATAATGGTTCTGGAATGCTAATTTTATTAATCACAAAATTTGCCATTGCAACTACATTGAATCAATTATATAGGCTATTTCTCAACCTACGTCCACTGACTCCATTTTACACCTAGGGGGAATCAACATACCCCCAATCCACACAATCACTAAACCATGTTCTTACATAGAACTTGAAAGAATATGTAGGAGTACCAAAAGAAGAAGGATATAAAAATTGTTTCTTTGCATGTCTTGAGATGGAAACAAGTTGTGAAACAATTTTAAGTAGAAAATATGGAAAAATAGAGTTTTGTGATTTTAGGAAATCAAGGTCTCTTGGTCATGAAATGTGGTAAGGATACAAGTAGTACTATGCAAGAGACGAGGACATCTCATTAGTAATATTTGACAAATGTATGTGATTCTATGTTTCTTGACGACGAGCAATGTTCAAGTTTGGGGTGATTTGATGAATGTGTATTCATCTTTTGTTTGTGTTTTCATATTTTAGATCATTTCTTAGCGGCATTGTATTGATTTGTCCCATTTTTAGCATTTAATTGCTTCAATTTTGCTTTTGCCTCTTAAACTACAGTTTTAACTAAATTTTCTTGTTTATTGTAGGAAAGTAGCTCAATTGTACCCATTCACTCCAAAGATTAAGAACCCTCTAAAACATACTCCAGGAATTTAAAGATCAAGCAGGCTTTAAGTGAATATCTGAGCCTCATATAATTCCCAACTGAGCAACTGACATTTCTGAATGGCAAACTCAAAAGTAAGAGTTGGACATATCTAGAATTTGTAATAGGTGGACTGGGCACCCAGTTGATCAACTCAACATGAAAAAAAGGGACTTCTACATATGATCAATCACATTGAACCAATCAAATGACCTACATATGATCCCAAACATCAACTTACCCCATTCGACCTACTAGACTTCCAATCGATCAACCGGTACTGCATTTTTAGTCTTTGCAGCTGCCACCAGGATGCGCATTTAGGATGTTTGGGTCACTTACCTTATCTATAAAAGGAGGGGGTGGTCCAAACACATCACACCCTACTATCTTAGAGCCTACTTTGCATGTGTGAAATGAGGAAAGGAGAGAAGGATTCGTCATCTTCTTCACAAAGATGGGAAAATTGCTACTAGATTGTACAATAGAGTTGGATATCATTTGATTCTTCCTATACACTTATAGAAACTTGACTTCTCTTCCTCTATGTATCTTTATGTTTATTATAAATATGAGTAAGTAGACCCTTACACTATGTCATAGAGTTTAATAACCATTCACTCTATGACTCAATAAGAGTCCTTTGAATGCATATTCCAAATATTAAGAACAATGTTGCATATTAAAAATTTTCAGTCATAGAGTTTAGACTTATTAATATTTATGTTATTGACATTTGTCTCAATAACTAATAAATGAATACCATACGTCATAATCAAACTATAATTAAAGATATCATCTCTATAGATAGAACATCAACCATTCTTGATAGATAATAAAAAATCATTCTTGTCCAATCATGAAACAATGATATGTCTATTTATAGAAGGTACATAATCATAGCTCTCTAACTCTATTATATGCATAATGCTCATAGATAGTAGGTACCTAATTCTGCCCTATTTTAGGGCTTCATCTCGTGTCTTATTGCACTTCAATCACATCTAAATATGTTAGATTACATGTTATTTCCCTCAATATGTATATTTCTATCAAATGCAGTTATGGATGTTCTTTGCATGTTTTTAGGTACTTGGACCATGCTTGGATAGATGGGAGAGAAGGAAGGCAATCCTAGGGTTCCTCCACCATTAGAGGCATCCATGGAAGGTTCAAGATATTACCCAACCTACCACGATGACCAAGAGTCAAGAAAGCAAAGAAGTCCATTGAAACTCGAAGTTTAAGAACAACGTGTAGTTGAAGACCCTAGCAAAGACGTGGTGACAAGAAAAGGTCGTGGTGTCAAGGAACAATTGGCCAACCAAGTCAAAATCATAGAGAAAATACACAGTTCAGTGTTGAAGAAGAAGCTTAGTAGAATAGTTGTGTAGGACAGCACAACCATACTAAGGACTTTGAACGACCATGTTTCCCAAGGCGACCATATTGCCAAGTCTCAACATGAGCATTCTCAATAGAACGACCAACCCGTTCTTTAACCACAATGGTCGGGTGACTCACAATGGCTGTATGGTTAGTGACCCTCCACGGAAATGGTGATCACCACAGTCATGCCACTACCCTTCCAAAATCCCAAATGAACTTGTCATTTTTATCAATTTTTCACCATAGTCGTTCCACCTCACCATGACCATTCCACACACTACCCACCGTAGTTGTTTTGTCCAACATGTCTATTCTACCAAAAATTCACCCAATTTCTCGATTGTTCTACCCATTCTAACCTCCACTTGACCTAGTGCCTCCCCACCACCAATATATACATTGGATGGTGACTGGAGCTTGAGGTTAATTACCTTATGCCCCCTCTTAGCTCCCCCATTTCATACCTTAGCCAATCCATCACTCCCCTACCCTATTTCACCTCCATTTCACCATTTCCACCACCAAAACCCTAGTTTTCTAGGATTTTGACCACTTTCCATCTCATGTTGTTCAACCTTAGCATAAGAGCACATCCTTGCAGCTGCTGGAGAGGGAGATTTATTCATCTACATGGAGCTCCATGGCTACTTTTGTTAGATAAATTGGACATTATCTTATCTTCTCTTTTTATGATGACAAACATTTCTTATTTGTGGATTTAACATTCTATCTAAGTGTTTCAGGTACCAATCACATCTTGAGAAAGATTAATCAAGATTGAAGCATCAAATACTTGAATTGTTGTTTATATATGCTTATTATTGATACAAACATACAAGTATTTAGAACTCATGTAATATAAATCTATGGACAACCCCACCTATCCCAAACATATTCATATGTCATAAATAAGTGTCTAGTATATGTAGGTCACATTCCAAAAAACATTAGTTAGGTTTTCCAAAAAGTTGCACTCCTATTTATAGGGATTTTTCTCGATCAAGAAACTTGTCAACCGAGACACCCTCGGTCGAAGAAATTGTTGACCAAATCTCCCTCGGTCAAGGATTCATAGCATCTGAAGAACTTTTACAATATAGTATGCTCTAAGTCATTTTCGGTCAAAGTGTTCATCGATCGAAACATATCCATTAAAAGATTTTGCCAACTGACTAAAGACCGTTATGCATTTTTGACAAATATTTTTGAATGAAATATAGCCTTTAGAATCAAATTGTGCACTTAGACCACAATCAGTCAAATAAATTTTCGACCGAGACACTTCCAGTTGAAAAACTTGTCGACCGATAATGGTTCTGGAATGCTAATTTTGTTAATCACCAACTTTGCCATTGCAACTACATTGAATCAATTATAATGGCTAGTTCTCAACCTACGTCCATTTGCTCCATTTTCCACCTAGGGGGAATCAACATACCCCCAATTCACACAATCACTAAACCATGTTCTTACGTAGAACTCGAAAGAATATGTAGGAGTACCAAAAGAAGGATATAATATTTGTTTCTTTGCATGTCTTGACATGGAAACAAGTTGTGAAACAATTTTAAGTAGAAAATATGGAAAAATAGAGTTTTGTGATTTTAGGAAATGAAGGTTGCTTGCTCACAAAATGTGGTAAGGATACAAGTAGTACTATGCAAAAGAGGAGGACATCTTATTAGTAATATTTGGCAAATGTATGTGGTTCTATGTTTCTTGACGACGAGCAATGTTCAAGTTTGGGGTGATTTGATGAATGTGTATTCATCTTTTATTTGTGTTTTCATATTTTAGATCATTTCTTAGCGGCATTGTATTGATTTGTCCCAGTTTTAGCTTTTAATTGCTTCAATTTTGCTTTTGTCTCCTAAACTAGAGTTTTAACTAAATTTGCTTGTTTATTGAAGAAAAGTAGCTCAATTGTACCCATTCACTCCAAAGATTAAGAACCCTCTAAAACATATTCCAGGAATTAAAAGATCAAGAAAGATTTAAGTGAATATCTCTACCTCGTAGAATTCCCAACTGATCAACTGACATTTCTGAATGGCCAACTCAAAAGTAAGAGTTGGACAGATCTAGAATTTATAATAGGTGGACAGGGCACCCAGCTGATCAACTCAACATGAAAAAGGGGACTTCTACTGAAGAAAAATCATTCAATTCACATTGAACCGATGAAATGACCTGCATATGATCCCAAACATCAACTTACCCCATTTGACCTACTAGACTTCCAATCGATCAACTGGTACTGCATGTTTAGTCTTTGCAGCTGCCACCAGGATGCATATTTAGGATTTTTTGGTCACTTCTCTTCTCTATAAAAGGAGGGGGTGGTCCATACACATCATACCCTGCTATCTTAGAGCCTACTTTGCATGCATGAAATAAGGAAAGGAGAGAAGGATTCGTCATCTTCTTAAAAAGATGGGAAAATTGCTACTAGATTGTAAAATAGTGTTGGATATTATTTGATTCTTCCTATACAGTTATAGAAACTTGACTCCTTCTCTTACTCTATGTATCTTTATGTTTATTCTAAATATGAGTAATTAGACCCTTACACTATTTCATAGAGTTTAGTAACCATTCACTCTATGACTCAATAAGAGTCCTTTGAATGCATATTACAAATATTAAGAACAATGCTGCATATTAAATTTTTTTAGTCATACAGTTTAGACATATTAAAATTTATGTTATTGACATTTGTCTCAATAACTAATAAATGAACACCATATGTCATAATAAAACTATAATTAAAGATATCATCTCTATAGACAGAACATCAACCATTCTTGATAGATAATAAAAACTCATTCTTATCCAATCATGAAACAATGATATGCCTATTTATAGAAGGTACATAATCATATCTCTCTAACTCTATTATAGGAACAATGCTCATAGATAGTAGGTACCTAATGCTTCCCTATTTTAGGGCTTCATCTCGTGGCTTATTGCACTTCAATCACATCTAAATATGTTAGATTACATGTTATTTCCCTCAATATGCATATTTCTGTCAAATGCAGTTATGGATGTTCTTTGCATGTTTTTAGGTACTTGGACCATGCTTGGATAGATGGGAGAGATGGAAGGTAATCCTAGGATTCCTCCACAATTAGAGGGATCCAGGGAAGGTTCAAGATATTCCCCAACCTACCACGATGCCAAGAGTCATGAAAGCAAAGAAGTCCATTGAAACTCGAAGTTTAAGAACAAAGTGCAGATGAAGACCCTAGCATAGAAGTGGTGACAAGAAAATGTCGTGGTGTCAAGGAAAGATTGGCCAACCAAGTCAAAATCATAGAGAAAATATACAGTTCAGTGTTGAAGAAGAAGCTTAGTAGAATAGTTGTGTAGGACAGCACAACCATGCTAAGGACTTTGAACGGCCATGTTGCCCAAGAAGACCATATTGCCAAGTCTCAACATGAGCGTTCTCAATAGAACGACCAACCCTTTCTTTAACCACAATGGTCGGGTGACGCACAATGGTTGTATGGTTAGTGACCCTCCACGGAAATGGTGATCACCACAGTCATGCCACTAGCCTTCCAAAATCCCAAATCCACTTGTCATTTTTATCAATTTTTCACAATAGTCATTCCATCTCACCATGACCACTCCACACTCTACCCACCATAGCTATTTTGTCGAACATGTCCGTTCTACCAAAAAATCACCCAATTGCTTGATTGTTCTACCCATTCTACCCTCCACTTGACCTAGTGCTTCCCCACCACCTATATATACATGGGTGGTGATTGGAGCTTTAGGTTAATTACCTTATGCCCCCTCTTAGCTCCCCCATTGCATACATTAGCCAATCCATCACTACCCTACCCTATTTCACCTCCATTTCACCATTTTCACCACCAAAACCCTAGTTTTCTAGGATTTTGACCACTTTCCATCTCATGCCGTTCAACCTTAGCGTAAGAGCAGATCCTTGCAGCTACTGGAGAGGGAGATTTATTCATCTACATGGAGCTCCATGGCTACTTTTATTGGATAAATTGGACATTATCTTATCTTCTCTTTTTATGATGACAAACATTTCTTATTTGTGGATTTAACATTCTATCTAAGTGTTTTAGGTACCAATCACATCTTGAGAAAGATTAATCTAGATTGAAACATCAAATTCTTGAATTGTTGTTTATATATGCTTATTATTGATACAAATGTACAAGTACTTAGAACTCATGTAATATAAATCTATGGACAAACCCCACCTATCCCAAACATATTCGTATGTCAAAACTAAGTGTCTAGGATAGCTAGGTCACATTCAAAAAAACATTAGTTAGGTTTTCCAAAAAATTGCACACCTATTTATAGGGATTTTTCTCGATCAAGAAACTTGTCAACCGAGACACCCTCGGTCGAAGAAATTGCTGACCAAATCTCCCTCGGTCAAGGATTCATAGCATCTGAAGAAATTTTACAATATAGTATGCTCTAAGTCATTTTCGGTCAAAGTGTTCATCGATCGAAACATATCCATTCAAAGATTTTGCCAACTGACTAAAGACCATTATGCATTGTTGACCAATATTTTTGAATGAAATATAGCCTTTAGAATCAAATTGCAAACTTAGACCACACTAGGTCAAATAACTTTTCGATCGAGACACTTCCGGTTGAAAAACTTGTCGACCGATAATGGTTCTGGAATGCTAATTTTATTAATCACCAAATTTGTCATTGTAACTACATTGAATCAATTAGAATGGATATTTCTCAACCTATGTCTATTGACTCCATTTTCCACCTAGGGGAAATCAACATACCCCCAATCCACACAATCACTAAACCATGTTCTTACGTAGAACTCGAAAAAATATGTAGGAGTACCAAAAGAAGAAGGATATAATATTTGTTTCTTTGCATGTCTTGACATGGAAACAAGTTGTGATACAATTTTAAGTAGAAAATATGGAAAAATAGAGTTTTGTGATTTTAGGAAATCAAGGTTGCTTGGTCATGAAATGTGGTAAGGATACAAGTAGTACTATGCAAGAGAGGAGGACATCTTATTAGTAATATTTGGCAAATGTATGTGATTCTATGTTTCTTGACGACGAGCAATGTTCAAGTTTGGGGTGATTTGATGAATGTGTATTCATCTTTTGTTTGTGTTTTCATATTTTAGATCATTTCTTAGCAGCATTGTATTGATTTGTCCTAGTTTTAGCATTTAATTGCTTCAATTTTGCTTTTGTCTCCTAAACTAGAGTTTTAACTAAATTTGCTAGTTTATTGTACAAAAGTATCTCAATTGTACCCATTCACTCCAAAGATTAAGAACCGTATAAACATACTCTAGGAATTAAAAGATCAAGCAGGCTTTAAGTGAATATCTCAGCCTCATAGAATTCCCAACTGATCAACTTACATTTTTGAATGGCCAACTCAAAAGTAAGAGTTGGACAGATCTAGAATTTGTAATATGTGGACTGGGCACCCATTTGATCAACTCAACATGAAAAAAGGGGACTTCTACTGAAGAATAATCATTCAATTCACATTGAACCGATCAAATGACCTGCATATGATCCCAAACATCAACTTACCCCATTTGACCTACTAGACTTCCAATCGATCAACTGGTACTACATATTTAGTCTTTGCAGCTGCCACCAGGACGCATATTTAGGATTTTTTGGTCACTTCCCTTCTCTATAAAAGGAGGGGGTGGTCCAAACACATCACACCCTACTATCTTAGAGCCTACATTGCATTCATGAAATACGGAAAGGAGAGAAGGATTCATCATCATCTTCACAAAGATGGGAAAATTGCTACTAGATTGTACAATAGAGTTCGATATCATTTGATTCTTCCTATACACTTATAGAAACTTGACTCCTTCTCTTCCTCTATGTATCTTTATGTTTGTTCTAAATATGAGTAAGTAGACCCTTACACTATGTCATAGAGCTTAGTAACCATTCACTCTATGACTCAATAAGAGTCCTTTGAATGTATATTCCAAATATTAAGAACAATGTTGCATATTAAATTTTTTCAGTCATAGAGTTTAGACTTATTAATATTTATGTTATTGACATTTGTCTCAATAACTAATAAATGAAGACCATACGTCATAAGAAAACTATAATTAAATATATCATCTCTATAGACAGAACATCAACCATTCTTGATAGATAATACAAATCATTCTTGTCCAATCATGAAACAATGATATGCCTATTTATAGAAGGTACATAATCATAGATATCTAACTCTATTATAGGCACAATGCTCATAGATAGTAGGTACCTAATGCTGCCCTATTTTAGGGCTTCATCTCATGTCTTATTGCACTTCAATCACATCTAAATATGTTAGATTACATGTTATTTCCCTCAATATGCATATTTATGTCAAATGCAGTTATGGATGTTCTTTGCATGTTTTTAGGTACTTGGACCATTCATGGATAGATGGGAGAGAAGGAAGGAGATCCTAGGGTTCCTCCACCATTAGAGGGATCCAAGGAAGGTTCAAAATATTCCCCAACCTACCACGATGACCAAGAGTTAAGAAAGTAAAGAAGTCCATTGAAACTCGAAGTTTAATAACAAAATATAGTTGAAGACCCTAGCACAGACGTGGTGACAAGAAAAGGTCATGGTGTCAAGGAAAGATTGGCCAACCATGTCAAAATCATAGAGAAAATACACAATTTAGTGTTGAAGAAGAAGCTTAGTAGAATAGTTGTGTAGGACAACACAACCATGCTAAGGACTTTGAACGGCCATGTTGCCAATGACGACCATATTGCCAAGTCTCAGCATGAGCATTCTCAATAGAACAACCAACCCTTTCTTTAACCACAATGGTTGGGTGACTCATAATGGTTGTATGGTTAGTGACCTTCCACATAAATGGTGATCACCACAGTCATGCCACTAACCTTCAAAAATTCCAAATCAACTTGTCATTTATATCAATTTTTTGCCATAGTCGTTCCACCTCACCATGACCATTCCACACACTACCCACCATAGCTATTTTGTCCAACATGTCTATTCTACCAGAAAATCTACCCAATTTCTCGATTGTTCTACCCATTCTACCCTCCACTTGACCTAGTGCTTCCCCACCACCTATATATACATGGGTGGTGACTGGAGCTTGAGGTTAATTACCTTATGCCCCCTCTTATCTCCCCCATTTCATACCTTATCCAATGTATCACTCCCCTAACCTAGTTCACCTCCATTTCACCATTTCCACCACCAAAACCCTAGTTTTCTAGGAATTTGACCAGTTTCCATCTCATGCTGTTCAACCTTAGCGTAAGAGCACATCCTTGCAGCTGTTGGAGAGCAAGATTTATTCATCTACATGGAGATCCATGGCTAGTTTTGTTGGATAAATTGGACATTATCTTATCTTCTCTTTTTATGATGACAAACATTTATTATTTGTGGATTTAACATTGTGTCTTAGTGTTTCAGGTACCAATCACATCTTGAGAAAGATTAATCAATTTTGAAGCATCAAATATTTGAATTGTTGTTTATATATGCTTATTATTGATACAAACATACAAGTATTTAGAACTCATGTAATATAAATCTATGGACAAACCCCACCTATCCCAAACATAATCATATGTCAAAACTAAGTGTCTAGGATAGGTAGGTCACATTCAAAAAACCATTAGTTATGTTTTCCAAAAAATTACACAACTATTTATAGGGATTTTTCTCGATCAAGAAACTTGTCAACCGAGACACCCTCAGTTGAAAAAATTGTTGACCAAATCTCCCTTGGTCAAGGATTCATAGCATCTGAAGAACTTTTACAATATAGTATGCTCTAAGTCATTTTCGGTCGAAGTGTTCATCGATCAAAACATATCCATTCAAAGATTTTGTGAACTGACTAAAGATCGTTATGCATTGTTGACCAATATTTTTGAATGAAATATAGCCTTTAGAATCAAATTGCACACTTAGACCACACTCGGTCAAATAACATTTCGACCGAGACACTTCCGGTTGAAAAACTTGTCGACCGATAATGGTTCTGGAATGCTAATTTTATTAATCACCAAATTTTCCATTGCAATTACATTGAATCAATTATAATGGCTATTTCTCAACCTATGTACATTGACTCCATTTTCCACCTAGAGGGAATCAACATACCCCCAATCCACACAATCACTAAACCATGTTCTTACGTAGAGCTCGAAAGAATATGTAGGAGTACCAAAAGAAGAAGGATATAATATTTGTTTCTTTGCATGTCTTGACATGGAAACAAGTTGTGAAACAATTTTAAGTAGAAAATATGGAAAAATAGAGTTTTGTGATTTTTGGAAATCAAGGTCGCTTGGTCATGAAATGTGGTAAGGATACAAGTAGTACTATGCAAGAGAGGAGGACATCTTATTAGTAATATTTGGCAAATGTATGTGATTCTATGTTTCTTGACGACGAGCAATGTTCATGTTTGGGGTGATTTGATGAATGTGTATTCATCTTTTGTTTGTGTTTTCATATTTTAGATCATTTCTTAGCGGCATTTTATTGATTTGTCCCAGTTTTAGCATTTAATTGCTTCAATTTTGCTTTTGTCTCCTAAACTACAATTTTAACTAAATTTGCTTGTTTATTGTAGGAAAGTAGCTCAATTCTACCCATTCACTCCAAAGATTAAGAACCCTCTAAAACATACTCCAGGAATTAAAAGATCAAGCAGGCTTTAAGTGAATATCTCAGCCTCATAGAATTCCCAACTAATCAACTGACATTTCTGAATGGCCAACTCAAAAGTAAGAGTTGGACAGATCTAGAATTTGTAATAGGTGGACCGAGCACCCATTTGATCAACTCAACATGAAAAAAGGGGACTTCTATTGAAGAAAAATCATTCAATTCACATTGAAACGATCAAATGACATGCATATGATCCCAAACATCAAGTTACCCCATTTGACCTACTAGACTTCCAATCGATCAATTGGTACTGCATGTTTAGTCTTTGCAGCTGCCACCAGGATACGTATTTAGGATTTTTTGGTCACTTACCTTCTCTATAAAAGGAGGGGGTGGTCCAAACACATCACACCCTGCTATCTTAGAGCCTACTTTGCATGCATGAAATAAGGAAAGGAGAGAATGATTCATCATCTTCTTCACAAAGATGGGAAAATTGCTACTAGATTGTACAATAGAGTTGGATATCATTTGATTCTTCCTATACACTTATAGAAACTTGACTCCTTCTCTTCCCCTATGTATCTTTTTGTTTATTCTAAATATAAGTAAGTAGACCCTTACACTATGGTATAGAGTTTAGTAACCATTCACTCTATGACTCAATAAGAGTCCTTTGAATGAATATTCCAAATATTAAGAACAATGTTGCATATTAAATTTTTTTAGTCATAAAGTTTAGACTTATTAATATTTATGTTATTGACATTTGTCTCAATAACTAATAAATGAAGACCATACGCCATAAGAAAACTATAATTAAAGATATCATCTCTATAGACAGAACATCAACCATTCTTGATAGATAATAAAAAATCATTCTTGTCCAATCATGAAAAAATGATATGCCTATTTATAGAAGGTACATAATCATAGCTCTCTAACTATATTATAGGCACAATGCTCATAGATAGTAGGTACCTAATGCTGCCCTATTTTAGGGCTTCATCTCGTGTCTTATTGCACTTCAATCACATCAAAATATGTTAGATTACATGTTATTTCCCTCAATATGCATATTTCTGTCAAATGCAGTTATGGATGTTCTTTGCATGTTTTTAGGTACTTGGACCATTCTTGGATATGTGGGAGAGAAGGAAGGGGATCCTAGGGTTCCTCCACCATTAGAGGGATCCAGGGAAGGTTCAAGATATTCCCCAACCTACCACTATGACCAAGAGTCAAGAAAGCAAAGAAGTCCATTGAAACTCAAACTTTAAGAACAAAGTGCAGTTGAAGACCCTAGCACAGACATGGTGACAAGAAAAGGTCATGTTGTGAAGGAAAGATTGGCCAACGAAGTCAAAATCATAGAAAAAATACACAGTTCAATGTTGAAGAAGAAGCTTAGTAGAATAGTTGTATAGGATAGCACAACCATGCTAAGGACTTTGAACGGCCATGTTGCCCAAGACGACCATATTTCCAAGTCTCAGCATGAGCATTCTCAATAGAACGAGCAACCCTTTCTTTAACCACAATAGTCAGGTGACTCACAATGGCTGTATGGTTAGTGACCCTCCATGAAAATGGTGATCACCACAGTCATGCCACTAGCCTTCCAAAATCCCAAATCAACTTGTCATTTTTATCAATTTTTCACCATAGTCATTCCACCTCACCATGACCATTACACACACTACCCACCATAGCTATTTTGTCCAACATGTCTGTTCTACCAGAAAATCTACCCAATTTCTCGATTTTTCCACCCATTCTACCCTCCACTTGACCTAGTGCTTCCCTACCACCTATATATACATGGGTGGTGACTGGAGCTTGAGGTTAATTATCTTATGCCCCCTCTTAGCTCCCCCATTTCATACCTTAGCCAATCCATCACTCCCCTACCATATTTCACCTCCATTACACCATTTCCACCACCAAAACCCTAGTTTTCTAGGATTTTGACCACTTTCCATCTCATGCCATTCAACCTTAGAGTAAGAGCACATCCTTGCACCTGCTGGAGAGGGAGATTTATTCATCTACATGGAGCTCGATGGCTACTTTTGTTGGATAAATTGGACATTATCTTATCTTCTCTTTTTATGATGACAAACGTTTCTTATTTTTGGATTTAGCATTCTATCTAAGTGTTTCATATGTACCAATCACATCTTGAGAAAGATTAATCAAGATTGAAGCATCAAATACTTGAATTGTTGTTTATATATGCTTATTATTGATACAAACCTACAATTATTTAGAAATCATGTAATATAAATCTATGGACTAACCCACCTATCCCAAACATATTCATATGTCAAAACTAAGTGTCTAGGATAGGTAGGTCACATTAAAAAAACCATTAGTTAGGTTTTCCAAAACATTGCACACCTATTTATAGGGATTTTTCTTGATCAAGAAACTTGTCAACCGAGACACCCTTGGTCGAAGAAATTGTTGACCTAATCTCCCTCGGTCAAGGATTCATAGCATATGAAGAACTTTTACAATATAGTATGTTGTAAGTCATTTTTGATCGAAGTGTTCATCGATCGAAACATATCCATTCACAGATTTTTCCAACTGACTAAAGACCGTTATGCATTGTTGACCAATATTTTTGAATGAAATATAGCCTTTAGAATCAAATTGCGCACTTAGACCACACTCGGTCAAATAACTTTTTGACCGAGACACTTCCGGTTGAAAAACTTGTCATATGATAATGGTTCTGGAATGCTAATTTTATGAATCACCAAACTTGCCATCACAACTACATGGAATCAATTATAATGGCTATTTATGAACCTAGAACACTCTAGACACTCCCCTAAGTTTCCCTAGCCACTTGTAAACATTTCATATAAGTAGGAGTGGGCTTAGGACACCTAGAACACAACTTACACACTTGAGCATACTTACCCTGAGATAAAACATCTTACTTGCAGTCTTGTACATCTACCACATTCGTGTCCTATCCTTAGTTTTTAAAAACCACCATACTTCATTGCATATCCACTATGATCTTGGTCCATAATATTGGTCTAGGACATTATTGAGCTAAATTGGTGTACTCTCTTTTCCTATCCCCATTCTTTATTCTTGCATTACGTTTGGACTACTCCAAGTAGAGGAGGTTTTCTAGGATCTTACATGAGAAGGAGTCTTCTCACAGGTGCTATTGTATGATCGTCAAAGAAGAGGAGGTGATCTGGTGCTCTTCCAAGTCTGTGAAAGAGCAGTTGTTTTATTCCTCTTTCATGTCTATGAAAGAAGAGGTGGTATGGTGCTCTTCCACATATGTGAAAGAAGAGGTTTAGTGTGATAACTTGGAACTTCGAGCTTTGGATATGACTTCCAACGTTGACCTCTCTCTTATCATTACCTCTACATTCATGTTTGAATACAATGTGATGTGTAATCGATAGCTTTTGAGTACAATTGATACTTTGATGACCCTCAACTTGACTCCAATTTAGTTTTAAAACATAACACTCATCCCATCCTCTCCTTATGATTGTATATTTGAATACATATATGCATTATTCTCGTACTCATATTATAGATCTATCTCATATGGTTCCAAAGCATCTTGTTTCACTCAATTCAGAGATAAGATGAAAAAGTTATATATATATATATAAATATATAAATAAATAAATAAATAAATATATATATATATATACACATACATACATACATACATCCATCCATACATATATATATATGTATGTATGGGATTCTCTTAATCCCATACATACATACATACATACATACATACATACATACATACATATATATATATAAATATATACATATATATATATATATATATATATATATATATATATATTACTTGTTTGAAAACCCTAAACGTATAACCTTTTTATAGCTAATTTAACACTTTATTTTCCTACCGTGTTGGGCCCATGAGTGGGCGTGCGACCTTCTCAAACCCCTTCTTTTGCTTGACAATCCTTGTCTCTCTTTCTCAACCAATCGTTGGCCTCCATTTCAGTGTGTTTACATTTTGGCCCTTTGATGCTACTAGCTAGGATTCATATATTGATCCAATGGCTGGGGATCATCTTCCTCCCCCATACAGTGCCAGTGCAAATGGTAGAAATGCATCCTCACCAACTCCCATTGGTGCCAACCAAGGTCCCTTGTCACGCCTTTTTCCCCCAATCAACACCTCCCATGCCTATAAAACTCATCCCCTGACTCTTTGCACCCTTTTTACTTTTTTTTTTCACAACCCTAGCATCCCTTTTTCATCCCTTATTTTCCTCCTCATCCCAAGAGGCACCATAACACCCCGAGATGGGGTTTCTTCCTTTAGTATCTTTCAACAATGGCTGAGCCTAATGTTGAGTCTGCACAGTCACAAGGAAGCCATGCACCCACTTCATCATCACACATGTGCCTTGGAAACTAGAGCTTCGACAAGCTCCTCCACCTCACACCATCGTCTAAGGATTGAAGAGAGGCCACATGCAGAGTGAGGGAGTAGGATGCCAACTACAGTGGAGGGCGGTTGTGAACTACAACGATGCTCCTTGAGCGGTATGTCTCAGTGGACAGTGGATGACAGAGGAAAATCACCACCACCCCCCCGCCAACTTGGTCGGATCTCAAAGCCCACCTTGAAAGCCCAAGAGCCTATGGAGACTGGTGATGCATGCCTAGCGGCCGCTTACAGCCTTTGGATGAAAATCTGAGGGCTCAAATCAACCTAGATGAGGTATCTTCTTGCAAAAATGATATCCAATCATCCCTTGACCGTCTTCGTACATGCCTTATATGATATTTGATCTAGAGAGCATGATCTATGCAATAAAAATACTTTCAAAACCTAATTTTTCTCATATCTTCACTTGTTATTCAAAATGGTTTACTTTGAATCTTATCAAGATGATTAGTACTTGTGAATGCTCAATTTTGATCCTACATGTATCAAGATAGGATGATCTTTACAAATGAGTAGCTTTGGGTCACTTCAAACCTGTTTAAATCCTTGGTCCATCTTGATGTCATCATCGTAATGATTAATTTGAAAATATATATGCCTCTTACATGTACTCGTTAGAAGTAGCTTAACCAAAATGGCATCGTTGGCATATTTTACTATTTTATGATCACTTAACCTTCAAATCAGTAATACTTATGACTCTATATGCCATTTTTGACTAATATCTTATGCATCTTTGCATTAAATATCTATTGTGACATAAAAGGGCCCACATTTATACACTTTTATGCCCTAACTTGAGATGTTTAGTACTTATATGGATGGATCCTTAATTATGTTGCTAAAATAAATCCTTAATATTCAAAATACTATGGTCACATGCAAATAAATTCTTAAATGACTCACTTCTTGAAATACCTTGTAAGATACTTATATGCACCCATGACATACATTTGGCATCTAATGTGATGTTAACACATATTTTAATGGTTGGACTCTAGTCTTTCATATGATGTTGTAATGTCATCCATACTATCTTAATGACTTCAAATCACTAGAATCATCATGCTATAGCTCAATATCCTAACTTGATCTACTAAATGCCTATATGACTTGGAAATATGACTGTATTGCATGTGATGGATTTAGTATTCTCAAAATGTTCTTGCATGAATGGTCTACGATGTAATCTAAATATCATGATACCCATATTGCTAAATCATACCTTATATCTATTTTTGTAGTATTCATAATGTGGATGGTTCACCTTGACCTAAGGTTTAGTGCTAATTCTTACACTATGTTGAATCAACGTATGCATGTTTGACAAGATGAAACACCACTTGAACTATTTCATATCTAGGTATAGGAGAAAACCCACATGATATGTTTCATGTTTGGATTAACTAAACCCCTATTAACTAGGACACCATGCTATACCTTTTCCTTGTGAGGTTCCTTGATTTGGATCATCTCTAGGAATCTTACTCGAGAAACATACTTGTTTTCTACTCGAAAGGTACATTTTCCTTTTGACCTTACTATGATATTGGCTTGCTTGTATGTATGCTCGTATGTGTGCTTCGCTATCTACTTAATTGGTTGATCTATTGTTCCTATGATTACTACTTTCACGTTTGAGAATTCTACGTTGACAAACGTTGAATGTAATGTACAGAAACCCATTATGCTACCTAATGCTGACACAATGGATAAAGGAACCTAAAACATGCTTTGTATAAAATGATATAGTTATGTGTTCTTGCTTGTTTCTCTTTCTTGACTATGATCATGTTTCTAGCCAAGCAATTTTGTATTATTCTTAAACTATTTTCATGCCTTTTCATAACGTACTTAATGCTTTAGCATTAATATATTGTGTTTATCGAATTTCTTAGTTTCCAAATTAAGATCCAGTACACTCAAGGCTTTATGATCAGGAAACAAATCACCAATGGGTATACTTGAATATTAAAATGGGTACATGTTTCTTTATGATCTTTAGTATCTTGTATCTCTTGTTGTTGCTGCTTTTGCATGTATATATTGCTTGTTTGACATATTTGTACCATTCTACGGACGTGCTCCCAAGCCCACTAACCTTTGGCTTTGTAGCCATTAGGAGTGTGGGCATAGGGTAACAAACATTTCCATGAAAAATGGTATCAGAGTCAAACACACAAGCCTTTGTATGTGTAAAGAATAACATATCTTCCCCTAAAGGTTAGAGAATCTTCTATCATCTCATCTCTTCTTTAAGGACTACCTTAGCCACCCAAGTAGATGATGAATAATTAGTCTTCTCATCTCCTCATGTGATTCTTCTCTCGTGACTATTAATCATATGATTTCTCGATTATGGGTAGCTTATGCATGGGAGAACTAAAATTGATTTGAACTCATGAAAGTTTATCTAGATGATAATGCCATGATCTGATCTTGAATGAAATACCCTATTTGATAACTTAAAGTACTTGTGAAAGTAATATAAGCATGTGTAAAGTTCACACAAACTCAATGTTACCAATTGGATATAAGTGTGTTCTATGTTTGAAGTAAATCCTAGATGTTGGTAATATGAGATGGAACTTATGTTCTATACCCCATGTTTGATAGATTCCCTGTTTTTTAAAACGATTTTGTCCTTATTTTGATCAAACCTCAAACATATCTAAGAAAAAAAAATCTCCCTATTGATATGTATCACATTTCATACTCTGATATGACTATACAAGAGGCATTTCCCTATTGACTTCCATGCCTCTCTTGGAAGCTCAATTTTGAATAAACATGATGGACATAAATATCACTCTAGCCCTATTTTTTTCAAACTCTTGAGTTCTAAATTTGACTTCTTGGTTTCCAAAATCTATCCTTTGCTTGATCTTAAAAGGAAGGGAATGAAATTATGACTTTGATTTTGAAAAATCTTGAAGCATGTTTGCCCTATTATAATCTTGAATTTTGACTCATGATCTTGTGAAATACAATTTGATAGTTGATGCTCAACCTATTCAGATATGCTTGATAACTCATGACCAATGTTGACTAGTGTGGTAGGTTAGGGTGGTAGCTGACTTGTGACTCCCCTAACCTAGGTCACACCCCCTTTACGAATACCTCTAAATTATTATTTGGTTGATTAGAGCTTGGAAAGGAGACCCCTTCCACACCCCTTTGATTTCTTAACCTATGTCATGAATGGGTTATGTCTATGATGATGTTGATACTGAATCTCAAAATCTCGATTTAATGAAAATTTTAGAATATGATTATGTTGACTGTAGCTAGTGGTCAAGTTCCTAAGAAGACCAAGGCCTAGATCATTCATCAACCATGAATACCATGAAAATACACTCAATATTGACATCATGAAATGTTGAATAATGCTCAAAATGTTGCTCGATTGTTGCCCGATTATTGTGTATGGATGAATGATCACCCCTAGAAGGGTGAGTTAATCAATTGGCTTAAGAATTGAGATATACTCAAATATCACTAAATGTTTGGAGGGTTAAGTATACAAAGAATATATATATATATATGTATATATATATATATATAGAGAGAGAGAGAGAGAGAGAGAGAGAGTAGAATTCTTTAAAAACCAACTATGTCATCTCTAAGGGACGTGAGGAAAAGTCACTGATGAAGTGGCTGATAGTAGGTGACCAAGCCTAAGAGGGAAGGTCACCAAGAGGCCAAGCCTAGGAGGGAAGGCCAACATGAAGGCCAATCCCAAGAGGGAAGGTCTCCAAGAGGCCAAGCCCAGGAGGGAAGGCCAACATGAAGCCAAACCCAAGAGGAAAGGCCACAAAGAGGCCAAGCCCAGGAGGGAAAGTCACCAAGAGGTCAAGCCTAGGAGGGAAGGCCATCGTGAAGACCAGGCCCAGGAGGTATGGTCGCCATGACCCCAATGTTGGGACATAAAGTAAATAAGGTGCACCATAAAATTTGGAGAAAAATCTAGGTTAAAGAATTACACAAAAAATAATGTGCTCGGATGTTGTTGAAGAAACCTCAGGAAAAATTGGAATGACATTAAAAAAAAATCCTAGGAAGGGTATACCCCTAAGTCACACTATGATCTAAAATAAGAATCTAAAGCCTAGCTTCCAAATGTTTGAACTTATGACCTTGATGTCTAAATTTGACTCCCGATATTGAATAGTGAAATCTAGACACATGATTAACGATCTTGACTCGACTCCAGTGATGACCATATTTTGATCTTGAGATCACCCATTATATATGACTAGTGACTTTTATGTTCCCAAACCTTAAAATATTTGAAATGACTATGATGACTTTCTCGATTTATGACTTAAGGGTGAGCTCCACATGAATTAGGGTGGGACCCTCCATTAATTTTGAGCACAAAATTATGGTGTTAAAATATGATATTTGTCTCGAATTGTTGGAATACAAAACCTCAATCATGGATGTATTACCCCACCTAGGATAATGTAAAAGCTAGGACCCTAAACTATTGGGATAAAAAGTCATTTTGTACTCTTTATTCAAGAGCTCTATTTGTTTCACTTAATATTTTATCTCTCCAAATTAGTTATCTATATGAAAACCTTTACAAATTTAGAACTTGTTTGATGATCTTCCCCAGTTTGATGATCCATGTGACTATGTTCTTACCATGATACTTCATTTCTCAATTTCGCATTAGATGAATATTGTAATTGGTGATTATACCTTATGATAATATAGGACGATCTCGATGATTGACTGAGAAATCTCAATTTATGACTTGATTTAATTTTGGGGAAAAAATTCCTTTTAATGTGGGGAGGATGTGATAACCTAGAACTTTGAACTTTGAATATGAATTCTAATAATTACCTCTCTCTTGTCCTTACCTCTATATTCATATTTGAATAAAATGTGATGTGTAATCGATAACTTTTGAGTACAATAGATACCTTGATGACCCTCAACTTGACTCCAATTTAGTTTTAAAACATAACACTCATCCAATCCTCTCCTTTTATCATGATTGTATATTTTAATACATATATTCTTTGTTATTGTGCTCATGTTATAGATCTATCTCATATGGTTCCAATGCATCTTGTTTCACTCAATTCAGAACTAAGATGAAAAAGTTATGCTTGTTCGAACACCCTAAACTTATAATCTTTTTTCTAGCTAATTTAACACTTTATTTTGATTCATGGGCCGACCGTGTTGGGACCATGAGTGGGTGTGCATACTTCTAGAACCCCTTATTTTCCTTGATCCTTGGATATGTTTCTCAACCAATCGCTGGTCTCCATTTTAGTATGTTTACATTTTAGCCCTTGGATGCTGTTAGATAGGATCCATATATTGATCCAATGGCTTAGGGATCATCTCCCTCCCACATACAGTGCCAGTGCAAATGGCATAAATGCAGCCTCACCTACTCCCATTGGTACTAACCAAGGTCCCTTGTCACGCCTTTCCCCCCAATCGACACCTCCCATGCCTATAAAACTTATCCCCTGACTCTTTGCACCCTTTTTCCTCTTGTTTTCGCAACCCTAGCATCCCTTTTACCTTTCTTCTTTTCCTCCTCATCCCAATCGACGCTGTCACATCCCGAGATGGGGTTTCTTCCTTCAGTAGATTTCCTTCACAAGGAAACTGGGCGAACACTTCATCATCACTCATGTGCCTTTGAAACTGGAGCTCTAACGAGCTCCTCCACCTCACACCGCCGTCTAAGGATAGCAGTGAGGCCACAGTCAGAGTGAGGGAGCAGGACGCCAACTGCAGTGGAGGGTGGTTGTGAACTGTAGTGATGCTCCTTGAGCAGTCTGTCACAGTGGACCATGGCTGACAGAGGAAAATCACCACCGCCTTCCCCAACCTGGTCAGATCCCAGATCCCACCTTGCAGGCCCAAGAGCCCATGGAGACTATTGATGCATGCCCAGTGGCTGCTTATAGTCTTTGGATGGAAATATAACGACTCATATCAGCCTAGATGAGGTATATTCTTGCAAAAATGATATCTATTCATCCCTTGACTGTCTTTGTACATGCCTTATATGATATTTGATCTAGAGAACATGATCTACGCAATAAAAATACTTTCAAAACCTAATTTCTCTCATATCTTCACTGCTTATTCAAAATGGGCTACTTTGCAGCTTATCAAGATGATTAGTACTTGTGAATGCTCAATTTTGATCCTACATGTCTCAAGATAGGATGATCTTTACAAATTAGTAACTTTGGTTCATTTCAAACATATTTAAAGCCTTGGTCCATCTCAATGTAATCCTAATGATTACGTTGAACTTAAATATGCCTCTTACATGTACTTGCTAGAAGTACCTTAACCAAAATGACATCTTTGGCATATTTTACTATTTTATGATCACCTACCCTTGAAATCAATAATACTTATGATTCTATATATATGCCATTTTGACTAATATCTTATGCATCTTTGCATTAAATATCTCTTGTGACCTAAAAGGGCCCACATTTGTACACTTTTATGCTCTAACTTTAGATATTTAGTACTTATGTGGATGGATCCTTAATGATGTTTCTAAATTGAATCCTTAATATTCAAAATACTATTGTCACATGCAGATCAATCCTTAAATGACTTGCTTCTTGAAATACCTTGTAACATACTTATATGCACCCATGACATAAATTTGGCATTTAATGTGATGTTAATGCATATGTTAATGGTTGGACTCTAATCTTGCATATGATGTTGTAATGTCATCCATACTATCTTAATGAATTCAAATCATTAGAATCATCATGATATAGCTCAATATCATAACTTGATCTACTAAATGCTTATATGAATTGGACGTATGACTCGATTGCATGTGATGGATTTAATATGCTCAAAATGATCTTTCATGAATGGACTACGATGTAATCTAAATATCATGCTACCCCTGTTGCTAAATCATACCTTATATATATTTTTTGTAGTACTCATAATGTGTATGGTTCACCTAGACCTAAGGTTTAGTGCTAATTCTTATACTATGTTGAATCAATGTATGCATGTTTGATAAGATGAGACACCACTTGAACTATTTGATATCTTGATTTATGCGAACAACCACATGACATGTTTCATGTTTTCATTAACTAAACCCCTTTTAACTAAGACACCATGCTATATCATTTCCTTGTGAGGTTCCTTGATTTGGATCATCTGTAGGAATCTTGCTCGAGAAACATACTTGTTTCCTACTCGAAAGGTACGTTTTCCTCTTGACCTTACTATGATATTGGCTTGCTTGTATGTGTGCTCGCATGTGTGCTTGGCTATCTACTTACTTGGTTGAGCTATTGTTCCTATGATTACTACTTTCATGCTTGAGTATTCTAAGTTGACAAACCTTGAATATAATGTACAAAAACACATTATGGAACCTATTGTTAACACAATGGATAAAGGAACCTAAAACATGCTTTGTATAAAACAATATCGTTAAGTATTCTTTCTTGTTTCTCCTTCTTGACTATGATCATGTTTCTAGCCAAGCACGTTTGTATTATTCTTAATCTATTTTCATGCCTTTTCATAACATATTTAATACTTTAGCATTAATATATTGTGCCTATCGAATTTTTTAGTTGCCAAATGAAGATCCATTGCACTCAAGGCTCTATGATTTGGAAACAAATCACCAATGGGTATACTTGAATATTAAAATGGGTACATGTTTCTCTATCTCCTTTAGTATCTTGTATCTCTTGTTGTTACTCCTTTTACATATATATATTGCATGTATGAAATATTTGTACCATTCTATGGATGGTCGCCCGAGTCCACTCACCTTTGGCTTTGTAGCCATTAGGAGTGTGGATATAGGGTAACAAATAGTTACGTGACAAATGGTATCAGATCCAAACACACAAGCCTCTATATGTGTAAAGAATAACATATCTTTCCCTAAAGGTTAGAGACTCTTCTAGCATCTCATCTCTTCTTTATGGACTACCTAAGCCACCCAAGTAGATGATGAATAATTAGTCTTCTCATCTCCTCATGTGATTCTTCTCTCATAACTATTAATCACATGATTTCCCAATTATGGGTAGCTTATGCATGGGAAAACTAAAATTGATTTGAACTCAAGAAAGTTGATCTAGATGATAACGCCCTGATCTGATATTGAATGAAATAACCTATTTGATAAATGAAAGTACTCATGAAAGTAATATACGCATGAGTAAAGTTCATGCAATCTCAATGTTACCAATTGGATATAAGTATGTTCTATGTTTGAAGTAAATCCTAGATGGTTGTAATATGAGATGAAACTTATGTTCTATACCCCATGTTTGATAGATTCCCTATTGATTAAACCTATATTGTCTCTATTTTGATCAAATCTCAAACATATTTAAGAAAAAATCTCCCTATTGATATGTATCACGTCACATACTCTGATACGACTATACAAGAGGCATTTCCCTATTGACTTCCATGCCTCTCTTACAAGCTCAATTTTGAATAAACATGATGGACATGAATATCACTCTAGACCTGTTGTGCTCAAACTCTTGAGTTCTAAATTTGACTTCTAGGTTTACCAAAATCTATCCTTACCTTGATCTTGAAAGGAAGGGAATGAAATTATGACTTTGATCTTGCAAAATCTTGAAGCATGGTTGCCCTATTATAATCTTGACTTTTGACTCATGATCTTCTGAAATAAGATTTGAAAGTTGATGCTCATCCTATTCGGATATTCTTGATAACTCATGACCAATATAGACTAGTGTGGTAGGTTAGGGTGGTAGTTGACTTGTGACTCCCCTAACCTAGGTCACACCGCCTTTTTGAATACCTCTAAATTATCATCTAGCTGATTATTTAGAGCTTGGAAAGGAGACCGCTTCCACACCATTTGATTTCTTGACCTAAGTCCCGAATGGGTTATGTCTATGATGATGTTTATACTCAATCTCAAAATCTCGATTTAATGATGATCTTAGAATATGATGATGTTGACTATAGCTAGTGGTCAAGTTCCTAGGAAGACCTAGGCCTAGATCATTCATCAACCATGAATACCATGAAAATAAAGTCAATATTGACATCATCAAATGTTGAATAATGCTTGAAATGTTTCTTGCTTTTTGTATATGGATGAATTATCACCCCTAGATGGGTGAGTTGATCAATTTGTTTAAGAATTGAGATGAACTTTAATATCACTAAATGTTTGGAGGGGTAAGTATACAAAGCATATATATATATCTTTATATATATATATAGATATATATATATATATATATATATATATATATATATATATAATATATATATATATATATATACATACATATATATATATACATACATATATATCCTATCTCATAGGGATCATCAATCAATTCTTTTGGCATCTCATCTTCATCTACCTTATCTAATTGAATTCAATTTTTCAGAAATCAATTCATATATATATATATATATATATATATATATATATATATATATATATTGAGTACAATTCTTTAAAACCCAACTATGTCATCACTAAGGGACGTGTGAAAAACTCATTGAAGAAGTGGCTGATAGTAGGTGACCAAGCCTAGGAGGGAAGGTCACCAAGAGGCCAAGACCAGGAGGGAAGGTCAACATGAAGACCAAGCCCAACAGGGAAGGTCACTAAGAGGCCAAGCCCAGGAGGGAAGGACAACATGAAGACCAAGCCTAGGAGGGAAGGTTAGATGAGGCCAAGCCCATGAGGGAAGTCCAACATGAAGATGAAGCCTAGGAGGGAAGGTCGCCAAGAGGTCAAGCCTAGGAGGGAAAACCATCGTGAAGACCAAGCCCAGGAGGAAAGGTTGTCATGGCCCCAATGTTGGGACATTAAGTAAATAAGGTGCACCCTAAGATTTGGAGAAAAATCAGGGTTAAAGAATTACACAGAAAATAATGCGCTCGGATGTTATTGAAGAAACCTCAAGAAAAATTGTAATGACATTAAAAAAAATCCTAGGAAGGGTATACCCCTAAGTCACACTATGGTATAAAATAAGAATCTAAAGCCTAGGTTCCAAATGTTTGAACTTATGACATTGATGTCCAAATTTGACTCCCGATATTGAATAATGAAATCTAGACACATGATTAACGATCTTGACTTGACTCCAATGATCACCATATTTTGATCTTGAGATCACCCATGATATATGACTAGTGACTTTCGTGTTCCCAAACCTTGAAATCTTTGAAATGACTATGATGACTTTCTCAATTTATGACTTAGGGGTGAGCTCCACGTGGACTAGGGTGGGTCCCTCCATTAATTTTGAGCACAAAATTATGATTTTAAAATACGATGTTTGTCTCAAATTGTTGGAATAAAAAACTTCAATTATTGATGTATAACCCTACCTAGGATAATGTAAAATCTAGGACCCTAAATTGTAGGGATCAAAAGTTATTTTTTACTCTTTATTCAAGAACTATTTTTGTTTGACTTAATATGTGATCTCTCAAAATTAGTGATCTATATGAAAATCTTTATAAATTTAGGACTAGTGTGATGATCTTCCCCAATTAGATGATCAATGTGATTATGTGCTGACCATGATACTTCATTACTCAATTTCTAATGAGGTGAATTTTGTAATTGGTGATTATACCTTATGAGAATTAGGATGATCTCGATGATTGACTGAGAAATCTCAATTTATGACTTGATTTAATTTTGGGGACAAAATTCCTTTTAAGGTGGGGAGGATGTGATAACCTAAAACTTTGAGCTTTGAATATGAATTCCATTGTTGACATCTCTCTTTCCCTTACCTCTATATTCATGTTTAAATACAATGTGATGTGTAATCAATAACTTTTGAGTACAATTGCTACCTTGATGATCCTCAACTTGACTCAAATTTAGTTTTAAAACATAACACTCATCCCATCCTCTCCTATTATCATGATTGTATATTTGAATACATATAAGCCTTTTTCTTATGTTCATGTTATAGAGCTATCTCATACGGTTCCAATGCATCTTGTTTCACTCAATTCAGAGCTAAGATGACACAGTTATGCTTGTTTGAACACCCTACACTTATAGCCTTTTTTCTAGCTAATTTAACACTTTATTTTGATTCATGGGCCGACCTTGTTGGGTCCATGTGTGGGCGTGCAACCTTCTCAAGCCCCTTCTTTTCCTTGACAATCCTTGGCTATCTTTCTCAACCAATTTCTGGCCTCCATTTCAGTGTGTTTACATTTTGGCCCTTGGATGTTGCTAGCTAGGATTCACATCTTGATCCAATGGCTTGGGGATCATCTTCGTCCCCCATATAGTTCCAACACCAATGGCACAAAGGCAACCTCACCTACTCCCATTGGCACCAACCAAGGTCGATTTTCATGCCTTTTTCCCCCAATTGACACCTCACATGCCTATAAAACTAAACCTCAGACTCTTGTCACCCTTTTTCCTCTTGTTTTCACAACCCTAACATCCCTTTACCTCTCGTGTTTTCCTCCTCAGCCTGGGTGGTGCCATCAAAACCCGAGATGGGGTTTCTTCTTTCAGTAGCTTTCAACAATGGGTGAGCCTACCGCCAAGTTCACACAATTACAAGGAAGTTGGGCGGCCACTTCATCACCACTCATGTGCCTCGAAAAATGGAGCTCTGACAACCTGCTCCACCTCGCACCACCGTCTAAGGATAGCAGTGAGTCCACATGCAGAGCAAGGGAGCAGGATGTCAACCACAGTAGAGGGTGGCTGCGAACTGAAGCAGTTCTCCTTGAGCGGTCCATCACAGTGGAGAGCGGCTGATAGAGGAAAATCACCACCACCCAAATTGGCCAGATCTCAGAGCCCACCCTATAAGCCCAAGAGCCCATGGAGACTACTGATGCATGCCTAGTGGCTTCTTATAGCCTTTGGATGGAAATCTGAGGGCTCAGATCAACCTAGATGATGTATCTGCTTGCAAAAATGACATTGAATCATCCCTTGACCTTCTTCGTACATGTTTTATATGATTTTTGATCTAGAGAACATTATCTATGCAATAAAAATACTTTCAAAACCTAATTTCGCTCATATCTTCACTGCTTATCCAAAATGGTTTGCTTTGAATATTATAAAGATGATTAGTACTTGCGAATGCTCAATTTTGATCCAACATGTCTCAAGATAGGTTGATCTTTACAAAATGGTAACTTTGGTTCACTTCAAACCTGTTTAAAGCCATGGGTCATCTTGATGTAATCCTAGTGATTACTTTGAACATAAAGATGCCTCTTATATGTACTTTCTAGAAGTAGCTTAACTAAAATGGAATCTTTGGCATATTTTACTATTTTATGATCACCTAAACTTGAAATCAATAATACTTATGATTCTATATATATGCCATGTTTGACTAATATCTTATGCATCTTTGCATTAAATATCTCTTGTGACCTAAAAGGGCCCACATTTGTACACTTTTGTGCTCTAACTTTAGATGCTTAATACTTAATTGGATGGATCCTTAATGATGTTGATAAATTGAATCCTTATTATTCAAAATACTATGGTCACATGCAAATCAATCCTTAAATGACTTGCTTCTTGAAATACCTTGTAACATACTTATATTCACCCGTGACATAAATTTGGCATTTAATGTGATGTTAATGCATACATTAATGGTTGGACTCTAATCTTGCATATGATGTTTTAATGTCATCCATACTATCTTAATGACTTCAAATCATTAGAATCATCATGCTATAGCTCAATATCCTAACTTGATCTACTAAATGCTTATATGACTTGGAAATATGACTCGATTGCATGTGATGGATTTAATATGCTCAAAATGATCTTGCATGAATGGACTACGATGTAATCTAAATATCATGCTACTCATATTTCTAAATCATACCTTATATTTATATTTTTTGTAGTACTCATAATGTGTATGGTTCACCTAGACCTAAGGTTTAGTGCTAATGCTTATACTATGTTGAATCAATGTATGCATGTTTGATAAGATGAGACACCACTTGAACTATTTGATATCTAGGATTAGGAGAACACCCACATGACATGTTTCATGTTTGCATTAACTAAACCCCTTTTAACTAAGACATCGTGCTATATCTTTTCCTTGTGAGGTTCCTTGATTTGGATCATCTCTAGGAATCTTGCTCGAGAAACAAACTTGTTTCCTACTCGAAAGGTACATTTTCCTCTTGACCTTACTATGATATTGGCTTGCTTGTATGTGTGCTTGGCTATCTACTTACTTTGTTGAGCTATTGTTCCTATGATTACTACTTTCATTGTTATGACCCACTCCATGATTAACTAGTATGCACAACACTTAGTACACCAGTAAGTTGATTAAGTTGAGTTAAGTACTCACAAATGCAATTAATACTTTGATCTATTGTTATAGTCTAATTAGAATTCGTTATTGCCTTGAGAAGTTATATAATTTTGTGCTTGAAATTTTGTAAAAGGAATCACTCGATTTGGACCTCCGAGGCAATAGTTATGGCATTTTTAATTTCCTTGGACCTAAAATGTATATTGCCCATAAGTTATTAAACTTTCCCTTATCTTCTTCCCCGATCGATCTGTTTGAGTGGTGCACAAGCTACACTCAACCGACCTGCGAAGGGGGAAAGTGGCGGTCAATTTTTGGGCTCCTCACCATTGATTCAGCGGTGCCACCACTTCCACCTTCCTCCTACCTCCTTTTCCCCTCTTTCCTTGCCCTAATCTGCGGCCGCGACCAACTACTAGGGTGGACGACAAGCAAAGCTGTGGCCAAGTTACAGCTACAGCGGCATTGGCTAGGAGTCACCTTGGGTGCAAGGAGCAGCTCAAAATGGCGCCATCGACTTCATCCTTGAGGTCCAAACCAAAATCCACATCCAATAGCTTTGATTCAACACCTAGCTCAGCCCCCTCTTCAACCTGTGCGTGAAGAAGCTACTGCTTGCAACAACAGGTCTGACCAGGGGTAGATTTGCCCTGGAAACACCAAGATAATTGTTCCAACGAGTTCGACTAAGGGTCCTGAACGTGAATCTGTAGCTAACTAGCCACGAGTAGCAGGGAATCAACTAAACCCTTCCATCTGTGCTTGAAGTAGGTGCAAATCCAGGACTGTTCGGAGGTTGAAGATGATCCACTGATGCCCGAAAATAAGACTCCAGATGCATTTTCAATTGAATTACGCTCACCTCACCCACAGTGAGTAGAATTTAACTCACTACACACATTTAACTCAAATAATTGAGTGTTTTTTGTTGAATCAGTGTTATTTGCAGGTAACAACGTTTACCCAAGTGCTGGGCAGTGTTGGCGCCGCATGATTTCTAATTTGCATGTTTTATTTATTAACTCTTGCACGATGCTAATTAGTTAATTGATATATGTGATTTGGATTAGTGTAAATACGTGATTGATCGAAACTTCAATTGCTTGATTAAATGTTGAACTCAGTAGCACATGACTACTAACGACACAGTTTGGGTATTAACCCAGGTTGTACATTTTTTAGTAAGTTAATAGATGCTCAATTTCAAAGAAATGACAATGACATAAAAAGGGTTCAATAGAAACCTAGTTGTACACTCCCGGTCATATTTGATGTGAGTTTATTAATAATTATATGAATCGACACATTTCTTAAGGATATCTTAAGAAATTCTCAATTATTATCAATAATTCATGCCATGATGAGTAATTAACTCTTAATTGGGTTATGTGATGTACAACTCAGTATTAGGGTTGATGTGCATGTTTTTCGAGGAATTACAGATAATTTACAGATGTTATTGATGATTTTTCATATGTAGAGTAATTAACTCTTATCAGTGTATTGAGGGGATCAATTTCATGAATGTATTGTATAAATGTCAAGTGGACATGTAATCTATTTATTTAATAATTTTAGTCTTCCTGCATATACAATATGTTGATTTCTCAGTAAATTATAGTGTTTGAGTATATTGTTCTGCCAAGTTTAGAATGATATACATATTGTGTTATAAACTTCAAATAAATAGACACGGTACCATAGAAATAACAAAGTCAAGAATAAGTAATAGAGAGATACAATATAGTAAGAGCTTTCCAAGAATAATAAAATAATAGACTTAAGTGCCATGATACCGTAAAACCCCTATGTGAGGTCTGCGCCTTAGGGGTGAAATGACCTAACCCTGGTAGCATCCAGTATACGGGGGTCAGAACGTGCTATCAGGTGGCATGGGGGACGAAGCCCTAGTGTAAATCTCCTAAAATTATAGTTTGTAGTGTCCAACATCAACCAAAAGTCCTGGTGGCACTAGAGTATAGAAAAGTGTGTCCAACATCAACCAGAAGTCCTGGTGGCACAAGAGTACAGAAAAGCCAATAGGTGGCTTGACTCTCTGCCTTTGTGCTCATGTTAGAGGAGGAGTCTAGTTTACGACACAATAGGAGTGCCAGGGCCAGAGAGCCAGTTTCCCAATTGCAGACCAGGAGAGTAGTCAGACTTAGCTATCTCGAGGTGTCAACTAAGTCTTGTACGGTGGGATCATAGTTCTCTATGAGTCTTCATATGTAGAGTACATTGCATATGATCAGGGCATAAGATAAAATATTTTCATATAGGTTCACATAGTTTCTTATAAGTTAAAGAGTTAAGAAAGATTTGAGTTAGTTTTACATCAGTTGTCCTTTAATTGAAACTTTAGTATTCTCTGTTATTTAATCGTATCTATAGCTTTACAGTAGTTGTTATCTTAATGAAATGTTGACATCTCCTGTCGTTTAAAGTATATTGTTTATATCTTCTCAGTATAGTATTATCTTTTGTTTTATTCCAATTAATAAACATAAAATGAGTTATCTTTGATGGTTGGGTGAAACTTTATTCACTGAGCCAATAGCTCACCAACCTACTGAAATATTTTTTTTAGGTCAGCGTGAGCACGAGGAAGTTGAAGGATCATATCACCCAAGTTCTTAATAGGTAGTTCGTAGTTATATAGAGGTCTCTTAGTCCTTTCCCCTCAGTCCTTGGGCATGTGGTGTGGTAGAGAGAGAATGTAATATAATATGTAGTTTAATTTTAAGTTATCTGTTGTGATTTATATTCCACATGGAAAAATGTAATATGTCGTGTAACTCTATTTTATATTTCTAGTAAGATAAATGGTAAGTTGCTTCCGTAGTTTAGTAAGATTTCAATTTATTTCAAGTCATAAGATTTTCCTTTAAATTAATTTTACTTGATTAAGAAAAGAAAAAGTTAAGGGTGTATTTGTATTAAGTGTGATCCTCATAGTCATGCCCTAATCTCATGATTTGTGGAAATTGTGAAATCGAGGCATGACAATCCTTTGGTATTAGAGCATAGGTTGAGTACATAGTTACTCTAAGTCAAGGTCAGTGGACGATAAGATACCAATAGGATTAGGACTTAGGTGTTTTCCTTTTAACTACAATTTTCTAACATGAAGTGTTCTATTATACTATTGCAGATGGCAGGAAGAGGACATGGTCATGAGGACCAAGCTGAGAGCCACATTGGACCCGATCCTCAAGTGATGGATCTATGTGGTGGAGATGATGTGGATGAGGCATCAAGGATGTACATGATGTTTCTTTAGACCTAGGAAAAGTATAAGATGGACAGGCGAGCTTCTACCTTGAGCAACAAGGACCTGATGAGATCCTATGAACTGGTTAAAAAGCTTCGAGGTACCGAGTTTGTTGGAACTATGGACCCTATAGTGGCAGATGAATAGCTGAGGTGGATAGAGAAAGTGTTCCGTCTGATGGAGTTGTCTAAGGAAAGACAAATCAATCACATAGTTTATTTGCTTAAAGGTGATGAGAGCTCTGGTGGTGTGGAGTTGAAGATAAAAGGAGGAACACGGTATTGACTTGGAAGGATTTCGTTAATGAATTCCATCTTAAGTACTACTCACATACCTTTATGTGGGGACAACCTAAATTTCACACATAAGGCTAACAACCTATTTATCACAATCAATGTAATTAACAATTCAATTTACATTTTCAATGTGTCAATCTCCACCGCTTTTGCCCTATCCCTGGAATACCCCCATTTAGGGTTTCTCTTTTGCCATTGACTTAAGGCCACCTTATCCATCCTGAGCTTAGTGCCTGGGGTCACCTCTCATGGTGCCCATTATTCATGCAATATCATAAGGCCACCTTATCTATCCTGAGCTTGGTGCCTGGGGTCACCACTCATGGTGCCCATGGGTCTTCCCTCTTGGGCTTGACCTCATTGCATCATCCATCAGGGTGGCATGTAGGTGCGAGAATGCACACTTATATCATAATTGTGATAATCATAGTGACTTTATGATTTGCAAGTATGAATATCCAAACTGATATGTTGCATTCCATGCGATCAATCATCCGAAAAACCTTTGGGAAACTAATGTGATTAACCATAATTAACCACATACCTGATCCAGAGCAACTTGATGTCCAAGCAATAATGATAAAGAACAATCAAACAATCAATCAACAATATATTAAAATTAATGCATAACATCCAAGTGTTATAGTTTATCCAAAACATTCTCAAGATAGACTTAGATTCCACCTTAGGCTTTCTAGGCCACTTTAGGGTTTTAGCCTCCATAATACCTTTATCTCATTTAACACTCTCTTCATTCACAAACCCTACCTTCAACATCATAAGCCTACTTAAAAGTTAATTAAGTCTATTATTCCCCTTTACACTAAAATTACCATCTTTATCCTTTTAAGTTGTTTCAAGATCATTAGACTCAATTATCACCTTTAGTTTCTTTTGAATTGACAACTCATATTTCATTATGATCTAATTCATATATGGTCTCCATTTATTACTAATTCCACATTTATCCATTAGAAAACCCAAATTACCAAATTAAGTGTATTTATCCACAATTAGGAAATTTTATACTCAAAATAGCTTAGAACCATCATATCTTAGCCTTATTCATGGATTTGAACAATTAAAGCCATTAAGAGTGCTAATTACTAACATTAGGGTTTCAAGGCCCATTAAAGCTTATTTATGTACATAGAACCCTAAATTAATCAAATTACACATAAAGTTCATCCTTTTAGATCTAATGCATCTTTTTATAATCAATAGGTTAATATCAACTTTAATCATTCATGTAACCCTTCTCAATACATTAATCATCTTAAATTAGGGTTTCTTAATCATTAATGCAGTAAAGTTGATAACTTCCACTACCATTCTAATTGCAAAATGAATTAGCATATTAATATATTTTAATGGATTCCTCACATTTTTCTGAGTAAAATACATATATTATATGTACAAATCCGATCTACCATTATTTAGATATGATTTTTGTAAGAATCACTTACTTGGACCAATGGCAGGCTGCCACATCATCCTACTCATGCAACGTAGCTCGGTTGTTTGAAAACATAATGAGATTATGCTTATACCCTCATGCGGCCACTTAACTCCTTAAAACTCAGAGGGGCAAAAGCCTCAAACACCCGTCCGTCTTATTCTGCCTCACGATCCCTAGCGACCGCCGGCTTCAACTGCTCGTGGGGGTCTCCTCCCACCCCCCAAGGTCAGGAGCTTAGCAGGGACTGCTAATCTACCTCCTCCACTCACTGTCATGTCTGTGGAGGTCCCAAGACGTAGCCTAGGTGGTTGGGATTGGGCTCGGCAGTCTGCAACTCGCAGCCATCATAAGCAGTTGTGCTGCTGCTACTGAGTACAACTAGGATGAGGGGACGATCACCCAAACACCCCATGGTGTTGCAGAAATGGAAAACCTCCAATGCAACTCCTCCACATCCCATCGTTGCTCTAGGGATTGCTTTACTCTTCTTGATTAGGGTTTGTATGTAAGGAAGAAAGAGAAGAGAGAAGGATGCATGGAGTCTTCTTAGATTCTGCCAAGGTTTCTACCCCTTATATAGGGGAGGGTAGCAAAGTCCTAGGATGCCCATCCACGAGATCCAAGCCCTTTTCCTAATAGGAAATCGAGTTCCTTCATTAAGAATCAATCTTCTCTCTCCATTATCTTCTTAATAAACCATATTCCTTGGATATTTAGGAATTCGAAAATTATCTCTTTCATCATCTCTATGCTTGACTTTTAATCCATTGGCCACGAAATTATACTTCTTAATAGTAGAAAGTACCTCTTTTTGATAATACCAAAAATTCATTAATTATGTATCACATTATCCTCTTATTTTGTATTATTTGCATTTTCTCTTTCTTCTTATTCATTGGGACTCCTTGGACCCCAAGAAATCCTAAGATTTCAAAATTCCTTTTTAAGGATACTTATTATCCTTATTGGAGCATCTACATTCTTCATTTCTCATTATCTTACTTATTTCTTTATTAAGATATTTCTTTTCAAGGATTTTTCATTATCTTTCATTTCCTTTTTCCTCTTTCCTATTTTTTTTCATTAGAAATCACATATGCTTCAATTGTGGACATTAATGCCACTTTCCTAAGATTTATATGTATTTTTATAAATACTTTACTTAATATTCATTATCTTGTATCTTTTTCTATTATTTGGACTTTTCTTCCTTTCTTCTATTTTATATCCATTAATGGATTAATCTAATAATAGGAATCACGAAATTCCTATCCAAAGGGATATTTGCAAAGAAATCCATCCTATGAAGCAAAGCATACAACCTTTTTAATTAAGACCAAATTCGTAAATTCATTATATTTCAATTATGAAAACATATGCCAAATCGAGGTTGTAACATCCTTCCCCTCTTATAGGAATTTTGCCCTCAAAATTCCATCAAACATACAAATAAGCAGGATAAGACTTTCTCATGTCCATCATGGCTCTTATGTGGCTTCACCCTCTCCATGGTGCTTCCCAAGAACCTTCATCATCTTATATTCTTTCATCTGAGTTCTCTCTCATGTTGGTATATCGTATCCTCATAGGTGACTCAGGAGATTTCAGCCTCTCACAAAGATGAATAGGTTCATGGCTCAACACATGGCTTGGGTACCTCACATAGTGCTCTAGATCAGACTCGTGGAACACATCACGTTATCCTGAGGGGTAAGACTAAACATAACCATCTCCACCAATCCATCTCAAATGCACCCATATATTGGGGACTCAGCTTTCTCATATGTAGCTTAGAGGGGTTGGATTTTCACATCACATATTCTCCCACAGTGAAGTGCATGTCAGTCTACTTTGCATCAGCTCACGACTCATGTCACCCTTGGGCTTTCTCACCCATCGCATGATCAAGGCAACTTAATCTACACACATTGTGATCTCTCTTACCTTTGCAAGGTCTTTCCATTGACACCATTTTCATGAAGCGGTGACTGACACAACCTCCCTTACAGAGCTTCTTACATCCTGATAAAGGATATGGTGGTTAACATCACATTTTTCATAGGACAAAACTGTCTCCATGTATCACCTTGAATGAGCACACATGCTCACATCAAACCCTCTAGTCTGGATCACTCTAACCATTAGTTAGGGGTGTCTATCCTCATACCCCATAGCAACGTTTCAACTCACATTATCTTTATCCTTGGTGTATGGCATGCGTACTGTCCTATCTCTCACACCCATAACAAATGGAAATAAGAATTTGGTTGCAGTCTAAATACAAAGTTCTTTCCATTCCAAGAGTAGAGATGGTACATCTCACATTGCCGGTACACCTTCTAGTCTAGGTTGAAATGTGCAACACCTGTCGCTACATCATGAAAATCTCGATATCAAGGTTACTTCCATGGAAAATTGGTCTCTAACCCACTCGGTTCATCATACCATCCTTGATCATCTCCTCTAGGTCTATAGGGTGTCAAAACTTTTTGAGTCATCCCTCTTCCCTTATGCATCCAGAGAGTGCCCTCCTCATATTCCCTTTGGGTCCTATGAGTTTAGGAAGGTGATCAATCTCCTAACCCATGGCCCTCAGACAATGATAGTTGTTACCTCCCGACCCTATGGTTATGTGCAACTAGGGAATTAGGCAACTCCTACTCCCATCGGTCTTATCCCTACCTGACCCTAGGATAGACTTAGGAATCTAACACAGTACATGTCCAACTTAGAACCTTACCCAAGTCTCCATCACCTCTTTCTGCATTCAGGGTCGGACTCACATCCTTTCATAGGGGTCATGGCAACCTACCTACCTTGGTCAATCCCCATACTGATTACTTCCATGGTAACACATCCACATGCACTTAGAGATAATTATCTATGTGTCTATAGGTTCATTCTCATACTATGTACTCTCCACTTAGCTTCTCAAGACTCTATGAGACCTCTTAAGGTTACCTCAAACCCAACAAAAGCTGATCCATACCCTACAAAAGGGTCCCTCTCCCAGGATGGGATGAAACTATCTCTTGATAGCAAAAAAGATTAGAACCGTCCTTATCTCCATGGTTTACATTCACATGAGCATGCTTAGCCCTAGCAAACTACTAAGACACATAGCTAACAAACAGACCACCTTCTAAACCATACTAGGTTTCCATGATAGGTCATACTTGTTCTCATTCCTTCATATTGGACCATCATCATACATGCCCATGTCACCAACCTATATGTGATGGGTTCATCAAACATATACCTTAGTCTAAGGGGTTTACTTTTACTCTAAACATGAGGAGTGCCATGCTCCCATGTGTAAGAACTCAAGCATCCATGTGAGCATCAGGTGCACCAGGAACTACTACTTCCCTTCTTTAGGTCTAGGAACCCTAGGTTCACTTTTATGAAACAATCGTCTAAATGTATGTTCAACATTCTAACAATGAACCCAACATGTACGAGGTGCATCATGTACGTCCTATTATCCTTCCACTTGAAAAACACCTCAGAGTTGAGTCCTCCTCAAGGACAACCAACTAGGTATAATGCCTCACAACTTGGTACTAAGCCTCCTCAGGGTCTAAGGAACTCTTCTTCCTATCCCTAGTAGGTAAGCACCTATATCATCTTCACATAGGTACCAATAACCTCATCTTTCTTCTAGGGTTTGGTTCCTCTAAAGGCAACCAAGATACCATAAGCCTCCAGGGATCATGCACGAAGCAACCACAACCATCAACTTAGGTCACATCATACCCAACTTCTCAGGGTTCCTCATATCCCTGAGTCTAAGCTTCCAACCTTCTTGCTCGAGTCTCTCTATAGTTTAACCCTACAAACAACCTTACCACTATAGGTTCTCTCTCTAAGGTGGATCAAGATCACATGCAAACACCTACATTCACTCATAATTATCTATGGTTCTTTATGTTTAGCTCATAATCTATCCAACATGCCCTTCTGGCCTGGGTTTTGACCTACTGCCATCACTTACTAACTTACTCTAGGTGCATAGTTTGCCATGCTCATATCATCCCATACGGTTTCTGTAGGGTCATCACTAACCTCATCAACGAAGGAGTTATCCTTCACCCTAACATGCATGACCCTTCCTAGGGTTGGTTCGCCAAAGGTACTAGGTCATCCAACCTCACATGGCTCACACTATCATAGGGATTCAAAACCAACATCATGTCAACCCACACACAAGGTCAACCATGACTTCCATCTCATCATGCCATCTCTCTATCTAACCACCACTTAGGGTTATGGTTAGCATCATCCTCAGAGGATGTGCCAAGTCGCTACCTTTAATGGAGGTCTCTTCCTCCAAGACCAACTCTACTTCATCCTCCTGACAAGAAGGTCCAACCTCAAGTCTCTCTTGAGGGCATGACAACACATGTCATACGACCTAAGCATGCAACTAATCTTTAGTTTCTGCTTAAACTATTAAGCTTATGTCCATGACATCTTATTTACATGCTTTTCATTAGTTTTTATAGAGGATTCCTTAACCTTATTATGCATACCCTATCCTCTAGAGGGTGAGGAAGAGAGAGAGAAAACCCTAAACCTTATAATTCTAATAGAATTAGGGTTGAGAAGGGATGAAAATAGATGAGAGAGTCCTAAAGGTATCTTATTTTGAGTCAAAACCACAGACATTGGCCAGGCAGTCACACTATATCTGGGAGTCCTTGTATTCTGACTAGAGGTGCAGAGGAAAATCTTGCCAGCCCGCAGACCGTGATCCTTTTCTAGACACCTCAGTCATCGAAAAGTACTCTAATAACACCCTTGGGTTCTACAGAGTTTGTAAAATTTAATAATTACTAAAGAATAAATGAGGAACCAATGCTCTGATATGATATGTAACGACCCCGCCTCCCAGTAACCCACAATTAAGGGAGACCAAAAGGGCAGAGTCATTATCCCAATTAACAAGATCAATGGCTCAAAAAATAATCAATAATAATTACTAAATTCTACCAAGACTATTCTGAAAAGTTGTAATAAAATAAAATGTTGCATACCTTTTTAAAACTTGGATATATAACTTCTATCCACATATGAAATCTATTCTAACTAATCCTCATTGCACTTTATTTCTTATTTTCACAATATGTCACTTTATTGTTTGTCCTTTTCAATGTTGTATCTAAAATGCCGACAAACAAAACATTGGTCTGCATAAATGAATATGCCGGTATGTGGAGACAACCAAAATTTCACACATAAGGCTAACAACCTATTTATCACAATCAAGGTAATTAACAATTCAATTTATGTTTTCAATGTTTCAATCTCCACTACTTTTGCCCTAACCCTAGAATACCCAAATTAGGGTTTCTCTTTTTCCATTGACTTAAGGCCACCTTCTCCATCCTGAGCTTGGTTCCTGGGGTCACCTATGATGGTGCCCATTAGTCATACAATATCATAAGGCCACCTTCTCTATCCCGAGCTTGGTGCCTAGGGTCACCATTCACGGTGCCCATGGGTCTTCCCTCTTGGGCTTGACCTCATTGCATCATCCATCAGGGTGGAATGTAGGTGTGAGAATACACACTTATATCATAATTGTGATAATCATAGTGACTTTATGAATTGCAAGTATGAATATCCAAACTGATAGGTTGCATTCAATGCGATCAATCATCCAAAAAACCTTCGGGAAACTAATCTAATTAACCATAATTAACCACTTACCTGATCCATAGCAACTTGATGTCTAAGCAATAATGATAAAGAACAATCAAACAAGCAATCAAAAATATCCTAAAATTAATGCATAACATCCAAGTGTTATAGTTTATCCAAAACATTCTCAAGATAGACTTGGATACCACCTTAGGATTTCTAGGCCACTTTAGGGTTTTTTTAGGGTTTTAGCCTCCATAATACCTTTATCTCATTTAACACTCTCTTAGTTCACAAACCCTAACTTCAACATCATAAGCCTACTTTAAAGTCAATTAAGTCTATTATTCCCCTTTACATTAAAATTACCATCTTTATCCTTTTAAGTTGTTTCAAGATCATTAGACTCAATTATCACCTTTAGTTTCTTTCGAATTGACAACTCATATTTCATTATGATCTAATTCATATATGGACTCCATTTATTACTAATTCCACATTTATCCATTAGAAAACCCTAATTACCAAATTAAGGGTATTTATCAACAATTAGGAACTTTTATACTCAAAATAACTTAGAACCATCATATCTCATCCTTATTCGTGAATTTGAACAATTAAAGCCATTAAGAGTCATAATTACTTACATTAGGGTTTCAAGGCACCTTAAATCTTATTTATGTACATGGAATCCTAAATTAATCAAATTACACATAAAGTTCATCCTTTTAGATCTAATCCATCTTTTTATAATCAACAAGTTAATATCAACTTTAATCATCCATATAACCCTTCTCAATACATTAATCATCTTAAATTAGGGTTTCTTAATCATTAATGCACTAAAGTTGATAACTTCTTATACCTTTCGAATTGCAAAAGGAAATATATTCTAAATATATTTTTAATGGATTCCTCACATTTTTCTGAGCAAAATACATATATTATACGTACCAATCTGATCTACCAATATTTATATATGATTTTTGTAAGAATCACTTACTTGGACCAATGGCAAGCTACCACATCATCCTACTCATGCAATGTAGCTCAACTGTTTGAAAACATAACAAGATTATGCTTATACCCTCGTGTGCCCACTTAACTCTTTTTAAAAGCTAGAGGGGCAAAAGCATCAAACGCCTGTCCTTCTTCTTCCACCTCGTGATCCCTAGCGGCCACCAGCTTCAGCTACTCGTGGGGGTCTCCTCCCACCTCCCCCAAGGTCAAGAGCATAGCAGGGACTGCTGCTCTACCTCCGCCACCCCCTGTCGTGTCTGCGGAGGTCCCAAGATGTGGTCGAGGCAGCTGGGATTGGGCTTGGCAGTCTACAACTCACAACTATCATAAGCAGTCGTGCTGCTGCTGCTGCGTACAACTAGGATGAGGGGACAATCACCCAAACACCCCATGGTGTTGCAGAAGCGGCAAACCTTCAACGCAACTCCACAGCCCATCGTTGCTCTAGCGATAGCTTTACTCTACTTGATTTGGGTTTGTATGTAAGGAAGAAGGGGAAGAGAGAAGGATGCATGTAATCCCCTTAGATTCGGCCAAGGGTTCTACCCCTTATATAGGGGAGGGTAGCAAAGCCCTAGGATGCCCATCCACAAGATACAAGCCCCTTTCCCAATAGGAAACCAAGTTCCTTCATTAAGAAGCAATCTTCTCTCTCTTCATTATCTTTTTAATAAGCCATATTCCTTGGATATTTAGGATATCGAAAATTATCTCTTTCATCATCTCTATGCTTGAATTTTAATCCATTGGCCACAAAATTATACTTCTTAATAGTAGAAAGTACCCTTGTTTGATAATACCAAAAATTCATTAATTATGCATCATATTATCCTATTATTTTGTATTATTTGCATTTTCTCTTTCTTTTTATTCATTGGGACTCCTTGGACCCCAAGAAATCCTAATATTTCGAAATTCCTTTTTAAGGATACTTATTATCCTTCTAGATGCATCTACATTCTTCATTTCTCATTATCTTACTTATTTCTTTATTAAGATATCTCTTTTCAAAGTTTTTTCATTATCTTTCATTTCCTTTTTCCTCTTTCCTATTTTTTCATTAGAAATCACATATACATGAAATTTATTCAATTGTGGCCATTAATGCCACTTTCCAAAGATTTCTATGTATTTTTATAAATACTTTTCTTAATATTCATTATCTTGTATCTTTTTCTATTATTTGGACTTTTCTTCCTTTCTTCTCTTTTATATCCATTAATGGAATAATCTAATAATAGGAATCACGAAATTCCTATCCAAAGGGATATTTGCAAAGAAATCCATCCTTTGAAGCAAAGCATACAACCATTTTAATTAAACCCAAATTTGTAAAATCACTATTTTTCAATTATGAAAACATATGCAAAATCAAGGTTGTAACATCTGGAGACTTTATTAGAAGGGGACAAAGTAGTGGTGGATACAGAGGGGGTGGTGATTTCTTTTCAAAGATAGGATGAGGACTTGGTTGTTTTGGTAGACAAGGATCTAGTTTTTCATCAAGTGGAGGAAGACCTAATTCTGGAAGATGGAGTACACAGTCTACATGGACACCTCCAACTAGGTCTTCTAGATCATCGGTTTTAGTGACATGTCCGCCAAGGAGAGAGGTACTGAGGTGTGGTATATGTGAGAAGCCGCGTCGTGGTCAGTGTTGGGGTGCATATGTTCAAGGCTGTCACAACTATGGACATGTTGGACACTTTAGAAGACAATGTCCCCAGTTATAGTAAGCGGAAACGCAGGGTTCCCAGTCACAGTACCAGAATGTCCCAAGACAGGCTCCAGCTGGAGGACCCAGTTCTTCTGAAGCTTCAGGTTCCCAAGGTGGTGCAACACCCTTTGCTAGGGAAGGATAACAAGGACATCATGGGAGAGGAAGATCTTCGGGACGCTTCTTCTCTTTGACACCACAAGGAGGTATTGTTTCTTCTCGAGTAATTACAGGAGAAATGCTTTTCTTTAACAACATTTCAGTTACGGTTTTGATAGATCTGGGTGCTACTCACTCGTTTATATAGAGTTCTTTAGCTTGTTAGCTTAAACTGTTAACCTAGGAGTTACCGGTTGAGTTATTGTTGAGGGTTTCGTTAGGTGAAATGACAGTGTTGATAGAGTTTTGTCCTGGATGTTTGTTGACCTTTGGTGGTTACACAATTGTGGTTAACCTTATACCCCTAGATATTAACTTTTTTCAAGTTATCTTGGGTATGGATTGCCTAGAGACGTATCGAGTTCATCTCGAATGTTGGAAGAAGGAGGACGTCTTTCAACAGGGTGGATTTTCTTATGTCTTTTCTGGAGACAGGAAAGTTTTGCCTACATGTATCATATCAGCTGTTGTAGCTGATAAGATGTTGCAGAAAGGTTGTGAGGTGTTATTGGCACATGTATTTGATACCAGAGCAGAGAAGAGAACAGCCAGTCTGTGGGATGTACCGGTGGTCTGTGAGTTCCCAGATGTTTTTCCAGATGAGTTGCCAGGTCTACCTCCTGAAAGAGAGATAGACTTTGAGATCTAGGTGTTTCCAGGTAGAAAACCTATAGCACTACTAGCCTACAGAATGGCACCTGTAGAGTTGAAGGAAATGAAGATCCAGTTACAGGAGTTACTGGATAAGGGTTTCAGTTGATCTAGTTCTTCACCATGGGGAGCTCCAGTCTTGTTTGTGAAAAAGAAAGATGGTACTATGAGGTTATGTATAGACTACAAATAGTTGAATAAGATCACCATCAAGAATAAGTACCCATTGCCAAGGATAGATGATCTGTTTGATCAATTTTGTGGAGAAACAATCTTTTCTAAGATAGACTTGAGATATGGGTATCATCAGTTGAGGATAAAGGCTTTAGATATTCCTAAGTCAGCTTTTAGAACAAGATATAGGCATTATGAGTTTCTAGTCATGTCGTTTGGACTGACTAATGCCCCAACAACTTTCATGGATATGATGAACCAGATTTTAAAACCATTTTTGGATCATCTCATAGTAGTTTTCATAGATGACATTTTGATCTATTCCAGATATGATGAGTAGCATGAGAAGCATCTGAGGATAGCATTACAGTTGTTGAGACAACACCAGTTATATGCTAAGTCCAGTAAGTGTGAATTCTGGTTAGCTACGGTGTCTTTTCTTGGACATGTCATCTTAGGAGATGGAGTAAGTGTTGATCCTAAGAAAGTCAAGTCTGTTCTACAATGGGAGCAGCCTAAGACTCCTACTGAGATTAGAAGCTTCTTAGGATTGGCAGGTTACTACAGGAGGTTCATCTAGAACTTCAGTGTTTTAGCGTCACCTCTGACATGCTTAATGAGAAAGAATGCACTGTTTGTCTGGTCTGACAACTGTGAAAAGAGTTTTTAGATCTTGAAGAAAAGGTTGACTACGACACCAATCTTGATCCTGCCCAAGACAGATAAGGGTTACATAGTCTTTTGTGATGCTTCCATGATAGGTTTAGGTTGTGTGTTGATGCAGGAAGGCATAGTAGTAGCTTATGCATCTAGACAGCTTAAGAAGAATGAGGAGAATTACCCACCACATGATTTGGAGTTAGCTGCAGTAGTTCATGCTCTTAAGACATGATGTCACTATCTTTATGGTGAGGTGTGCCAGGTGTTTACGGATCATAAGAGTTTGAAATATATTTTCACTCAGAAGGATCTAAATCTTAGACAGTGGAGATGGTTAGAATTGATTAAGGATTATGATGTGACAATAGGTTATCATCCTGGTAAGGCGAATGTGGTAGCAGATGCCCTCAGTAGGAAGTCAAGTTCAACAATAGATGTATTCTCTATGGCATGTTTCAAGAGAGACTTGCTAGTACAGATGCGTAAGTTGAACTTAGACTTAGGGGTGACACAACAGAGTGGTTTGATTGAACAGATGCAAGTCAAGCCTACTTTTTATGATCAGATCAAGGAACTTCAACAGGGTGACAGTGAGTTACAACAGATCATGCAGGATATGACAGAGGGAAAGAGACCAAAGTTTAGGTTTTCAGATGATGGTTTCTTGTATCTGCATGACAGGTTGTGTGTACCTGGAGATAATGATTTGAAGGAACATATTCTTGAGAAAGCACATGCATCGATGTACGCTATGCATCTAGGCAACACTAAGATGTACATGAATCTCTTGGAGTTGTAATGGTGGTCAGGTATGAAAAAGGATGTAGTTGAGTACGTGGCTAGATGTAGTGTGTTCCAGCAGGTTAAGGATGAGCATCAAAAACCTGTAGGTACCTTGCAATCTCTTCCTATACCAGAGTGGAAGTGGGAACATATCATAATGGATTTTGTGGTAGGGTTACCTAAGACACCTAGAGGTTGTGACTCTATATGGGTGATTGTGGATAGACTGACTAAGTCTTCTCACTTTCTTCCTGTTAAGTCAGCCTTTGATGTCTCAAATTTGGCTAAGATATATGTGGATGAGATAGTCAGGCCGCATGGTATCCCAGTTTCAATTATATCAGATAGAGATACTAAGTTCACCTCTAGGTTTTGGAATCAGTTGCATAGTGCTTTGGACACAAAGTTGATATTCAGTACAACGTTTCACCCAAAGAAGGATGGTCAGTCAAAGAGGACCATTCAGACTCTTGAGGACATGCTGAGAGCATGTGTCTTACATTTCAGTGGAAGTTTTGAAGACTTGAGCCTTATAGAGTTTGCATACAACAACAACCACCATTCCAGTCTTGGTATGGCCCCGTTTGGAGCTGTGTATGGCAGAAAGTGTAGATCACCCGTATGTTGGTATGAGGTGGGTGAAAAAGACATTCTTGGATCAGAGATAGTGGATTTGACTACAGAAAAGAATATAGTGATCAGAGAACAGTTGAAAGCTACACAGGACAGGAAGAAAAGTTATGCTGAGAAGAAACATAGACCTCTTGAGTTTAAGGTTGGTGATGAAGTGTATCTAAAAGTTTCACCATGGGAAGGAGTGTTGAGGATTGGCAAGAGAGGAAAACTAACTCCTAGGTTTATGGGCCCATATCCTATCATTGAGAGGATTGGAACTGTAGCCTATAGGTTGGATTTGCCATCCGAGTTGGCTAATTTACATGATGTGTTTCATGTATCGATGATGAAGAAGTGTTACCCTAGTACAGAGAAGATAGTGGACCCAAAACCTACACAGCTCAGAGAAGATGTGTACTATGTTGAAGGACTATTTCAGATAGTTGATCGGAGGATCAAGAAGCTCAAGAATACCGAGATTCTGTTAGTGAATGTTTTGTGGAGAAACCACAACCTAGAGGAAGCCATGTGCGAGCTTGACTTAGAGATGTGCAACAAGTTTCCTTTTCTCTTATAGGAATTTTGGGATGAAATTCTTATAAGGGAGGGAGATTGTTAGGACCCACTCTATGATTAACTAGTAAGCACAATGCTGAGTACATTAGTAAGTTGATTAAGTTGAGTTAAGTAATCACAGATGCAATTAGTGCTTTGATCTAGTTTTATAGTCTAAATAGCATGCTTTCTTGCCTTTAGAAGGTAGAGAATTTCGTGCTTGAAATTTTTCAAAAGGAATCACTCAATTTGGACCTCTGAGGTAATAGCTATGGCATTTTTTAATTTCCTTGGACCTAAATTGTAAATTTCCCATAAGTTAACCTTTCCCTTATCTTCTTCCCCGATTGATCTGTTTGAGCGGTGCACAGGCTATGCTCGACCGACCTGCGAAGGGGGAAAGGGGTGGTCGATTTTTGGGCTCCTCACCATTGATTCAACACTGCCACCTCTTCCACCTTCCTCCTACCTCCTTTCCCCTCTTTTCTTGCCCTAATCCGCAACCATGACCAGCTGCTAGGGCGGCTGACCAACAGAGTCGTGACCAAGATACAGATGCAGCAACACTGGCTAGGAGCCGCCTTAGGTGTGAGGAGTAGCTCAAAATGGCGCCATCGACTTCGTCCTTGAGGTCCAAACTGAAATCTGCATCCAATAGCTTTGATTCAGCACCGAGCTCAGCCACCTCTTCAACCTGTGCGTGAAGAAGTTGCTACTTGCAGCAGTAGGTCTGGCCAGGGGCACATTTTCCTGAGAAACACCAAGATAATGGTGCCAACAAGTTCGACCAAGGGTCGTGAATGTGAATCTGTAGCCAACTAGCCACGAGTAGCGACGAATTAGCTGAGCCTTTCCATCTGTGCGTGAAGCAGGTCCAAATCCAGGACTATTCAGAGGTTGAAGACAATCAGTTGACGCCCAGAAACAGGACTCTAGAGGCATTTTCAGTTGAATTGTGGTCACCTCACCCGCAGTGAGTAGAATTTCACTCACTAAGCACGTTTAACTCAAATAATCGGGTGTTTTTTTGTTGAATTAGTGTTATTTGTGGGTAACAATGTTTACCCAAGTGTCAGGTAGTGTCGGCACCGCACAATTTCTAATTTGCACATTTTATTTATTAATGCTTGCACGATGCTAATTAGTTAATTGATATGTGTGATTTGGATTAGTGTAAATACACGATTCATCGAAACTTCAATTGCTCGATTAAATGTTGAACTTAGTAGAACAAGACCAGTAATGACATAGTTTGGGTATAAACCCAGGCTATACATTTTTTTAGTAAGTTAATAGATGCTCGATTTCAAAGAAATGACAATGACATAAAAAGGGTTCAATAGAAACCTAGTTGCACACTCCCAGTCATATTTAATGTGAGTTTATTAATATTTATATGAATCAACACGTTTCTCAAGGATATCATAAGAATTTCTCAGCTATTATCAATAATTCATGCCATGATAAGTAATTAACTTTGAATTGGGTTATGTGATGCACAACTCAATATTAGGGTTTATGTGCACGTTTTTTGAGGAATTATAGATAATTTACATATGTTACTGATGATTTTTCATATGTCGAGTAATTAAGTCTTATCAGAGTATTAAGAGGTTCAATTGCATGAATGGAGTGTATAAATGTCAAGTGGACATGTAATCTATTTATTTAAGAATTTTAGTTTGCCTGCATATACAGTATGTTGATTTCTTAGTAAATTACAGTGTTTGAGTATATTGTTCTGCCAAGTTTAGAATGATATACATGTTGTATTATAAACTTCAAATAAATAGACATGGTACCATAGAGATACCAAAGTCAAGAATAAGTAATAGAGAGATATGATATAGTAAGAGATTTCCTAGAATAATAAAATAATAGACTTCAGGGCCCTCACACCGTAGAACCCCTATGTGAGGTCTGCGCCTTAGGGGTGAAATGACCTAACCCTGGCAACACCCAGTATACGGGGGTCAGAACGTACTTTCAGGTGGCACGGGGGATGAAGCCCTAGTTGAAGTCTCCTTAAATTATAGTTTGTAGTGTCCAACATCAACCAAAAATCCTGGTGGCACTAGAGTATAGAAAAGCTAATAGGTGGCTTGACTCTCTGCCTCTGTGCTCAAGTTAGAGGAGGAGTCCAGTTTATGAAACAATAGGAGTGCAAGGCCAGAGAGCTAGTTTCCCTGTTGCAGACCAGGAGAGTAGTCAAACTTAGCTATCCCGGGGTGTCAACTAAGTCTTGTACGGTGGGATCGTAGTTCGATGTGAGTCTTTATATTTAGAGTACACTGCATATGACCAGGGCATAAGATAAAATATGTTCATATAGGTTCACAGAGTTTATTATAAGTTGAAGAGTTAAGAAATATTTGAGTTAGTTTCACAACAGTTGCCCTTTAATTGAAATTTTAGTATTCTCTGTAATTTAATCATATCTACAACTTTGCAATAGTTGTTATCTTAATGAAATGTTGACATCTCTTGTCGTTTAAATTATATTGTTTATAACTGCTCAATATAGTATTATATTGTATTTTATTCTAATTAATAAACATAAAATGAGTTATCTGTGATGGTTGGGTGAAATTCTATTCACTGAGCCAGTAGCTCACCAACCTACTGAAACATTTTTTTCAGGTCAGCGTCAGCACGAGGAAGCTGAAGGATCATATCACCCAAGTTCTTAGATGGTAGTTTGTAGTTAGATAGAGGTCTCTTAGTCCTTTCCCCTCAGTCCTTGGGCATGTGGTGTGGTAGAGAGAGAATGTAATATAATATGTATTTTAGTTTTAAGTTATCTATTGTGCTTTATATTCTGCATGGAAAAATGTAATATGTCGTGTAACTCTATTATATCTTTCTAGTAAGATAAATGGTAAGTTGCTTCCACAGTTTAGTAAGATTTCAATTTATTTCAAGTCATAAGATTTTCCTTTAAATTAATTTTAAGTGATTAAGAAAAGAAAAAGTTAAGGGTGTATTTGTATTAAGTGTAATCCTCATAGTCATGCCCTAATCTCATGATTTGTGGAAATTGTGAGATCTGGGCGTAACATTCATGTTTGAGTATTCTACATTTACAAACCTTGAATATAATGTATAGAAACCCATTATGCAACCTAATGTTAACACAATGAATAAAGGAACCTAAAACATGCTTTGTATAAAACGATATTGTTAAGTATTCTTGCTTGTTTCTCCTTCTTGACTATGATCTTGTTTCTAGCTAAGCAAGTTTGTATTATTCTTAATCTATTTTCATTCCATTACATAACATATTTAATAGTTTAACATTAATATATTGTGTTTATTGAATTTCTTAGTTTCCAAATGAAGGTCCATTGCACTCAAGGCTCTATGATCTGGAAACAAATCACCAACGGGTATACTTGAATATTAAAATGGGTACATGTTTCTCTATCTCCTTTTGTATCTTGTATCTCTTGTTGTTACTCCTTTTACATATATATATTGCCTGTATGAAATATTTGTACCATTCTACAGATGGGTGCCTGAGTCCACTCGCCTTTGGCTTTGTAGAAATTAGGAGAGTGGATATAGGGTAACAAACAGTTACGTGACAAATGGTATCAGATCCAAACACACAAGCCTTTGTATGTGTAAAGAATAACATATCTTTACCTAAAGGTTAGAGAGTCGTCTAGCATATCAACTCTTCTTTATGAACTACCTAAGCCACCCAAGTAGATGATGAATAATTAGTCTTCTCATCTCCTCATGTGATTCTTCTCTCATGACTATTAATCACACGATTTCTCAATTATGGGTAGCTTATGCATGGGAAAACTAAAATTAATTTGAACTCATGAAAGTTGTTCTAGATGATAATGCCATGATCTGATCTTGAATGAAATACCCTATTTGATAAATGAAAGTACTCATGAAAGTAATATACACATTTGTAAAGTTCACACAAACTCAATGTTACCAATTGGATATAAGTGTGTTCTATGTTTGAAGTAAATCCTAGATGGTTGTAATATGAGATGGAACTTATGTTCTATACCCCATGTTTGATAGATTCCCTATTGATTAAACCTATGTTGTCTCTATTTTGATCAAACCTCAAACATATCTAAGAAAAAAAATCACCCTATTGATATGTATCACGTCACATACTCTGATATGACTATACAAGCGGAATTTCCCTATTGACTTCCACGCCTCTCTTGCAAGCTCAAATTTGAATAAACATGATGGACATGAATATCACTCTATCCCTGTTGTGATCAAACTTTTGAGTTCTAAAATTGACTTCTTGGTTTACTAAAATCTATCCTTACCTTGATCTTGAAAGGAAGGGAATGAAATTATGACTTAGATCTTGCAAAATCTTGAAGCATGGTTGCCCTATTATAATCTTGACTTTTGACTCATGATCTTGTGAAATAAGATTTGATAGTTGATGCTCATCCAATTCAGATATTCTTGATAATTTGTGACCAATGTAGACTAGTGTGGTAGGTTAGGGTGGTAGTTGATTTGTGACTCCCCTAACCTAGGTCACACCACCTTTTTGAATACCTCTAAATTATCATCTGGTTGATTCTTTAGAGCTTGGAAAGGAGACCCCTTCCACACCCCTTTGATTTCTTGACCTAAGTCCCGAATGGGTTATGTATATGATGATGTTGATACTCAATCTCAAAATCTCAATTTAATGATGATATTAGAATATGATGATGTTGAATATAGCTAGTGGTCAAGTTCCTACGAAGACCTAGGCCTAGATCATTCATCAACCATGAATACCATGAAAATAAAGTCAATATTGACATCATCAAATGTTGAATAATACTCAATATGTTGCTCTATTGTTGTATATGGATGAATGATCACCCCTAGAAGGGCGAGTTGATCAATTGGTTTAAGAATTGAGATGACCTTGAATATCACTAAATGTTTGGAGGGTTAAGTATATAAAGAATATATATCTATATATATATATATTTATATATATATATATATATATATATATATATATATATCATATGGCTCATCAATCAATTCTTTTGGCATCTCATCTTCATCTACCATATCTAATTGAATTCGATTTTTCAAAAATCGATTCATATATATATATATATATATATATATATATATATATATATATTGAGTATAATTCTTTAAAACCCAACTATGTCAGCTCTAAGGGACGTGAGGAAAACTCACTGAAGAAGTGGCTGATAGTAGGTGACCAAGCCTAGGAGGGAATGTCACCAAGAAGCCAAGCCCTGGAGGGAAGGCCAACATGAAGACCAAGCCTAGGAGGGAAGGTCACTAAGAGGACAAGCCCAGGAAGGAAGGCCAACATGAATACCAAGCCCAGGAGGGAAGGTCAGAAAGAGGCCAAGCGCAGGAGGGAAGTCCAACATGAAAATGAAGCCCAGGAGGGAAGGTCGCCAACAGGTCAAGCCTAGGAGGGAAGGCCATCGTGAAGACAAAGCCGAGGATGAAAGGTTGTCATGGCCCCAATGTTGGGACATAAAGTAAATACGGTGCACCCTAAGATTTGGAGAAAAATTTGGGTTAAAGAATTACATAGAAAATAATGCACTCGGATGTTGTTGAAAAAACCTCAAGAAAAATTGTAATGACATTAAAAAAAATCCTAGGAAGGGTATACCCCTAAGTCACACTATGGTATAAAATAAGAATCTAAAGCCTAGGTTCCAAATGTTTGAACTTATGACCTTGATGTCCAAATTTGACTCTCGATATTGAATAGTGAAATCTAGACATATGATTAACGATCTTTACTTGACTCCAACGATCCCCATATTTTGATCTTGAGATCACCCATGATATATGACTAGTGACTTTCGTGTTCCTAAACCTTGAAATCTTTGAAATGACTATGATGTATTTCTCAATTTATGACTTAGGGGTGAGCTCCACGTGGACTAGGGTGGGACCCTCCACTAATTTTGAGCATGGAATTACGATGTTAAAATACGATGTTTGTCTCGAATTATTGGAATAAAAAACCTCAATCATGGAAGTATAACCCCATCTAGGATAATGTAAAAGCTAAGACCCTAAATTTTTGGGATCAAAAGTCATTTTGTACTCTTTATTCAAGAACTCTATTTGTTTGACTTAATATGTAATCTCTCAAAATTAGTGATCTATATGAAAATATTTACAAATTTAGGACTCGTGTGATGATCTTCCCCAATTAGATGATCCATGTGACTATGTGCTGACCATGATACTTCATTGCTCAATTTCTAATGAGGTGAATATTGTAATTGGTGATTATACCTTATGAGAATATAGGATGATGTCGATGATTGATTGGGAAATCTCAATTTTTGACTTGATTTAATTTTAGGGACAAAATTCCTTCTAAGGTGGGGAGGATGTGATAACTTAAAACTTTGAGCTTTGAATATGAATTCCAATGTTGACCTCTCTCTTGCCCTTACCTCTATATTCATGTTTGAATACAATGTGATGTGTAATCAATAACTTTTGAGTACAATTGATACCTTGATGACCCTCAACTTAACTCCAATTTAGTTTTAAAACATTACACTCATCCCATCCTCTCCTATTATCATGATTTTATATTTGAATACATATATTCCTTGTTCTTATGTTCATGTTATAGAGCTATCTCATACGGTTCCAATGCATCTTGTTTCACTCAATTTAGAGCTAAGATGGCATAATTATGCTTGTTTGAACACCCTAAACTTATATCCTTTTTTCTAGCTAATTTAACACTTTATTTTGATTCATGGGCCCACCATGTTGGTCCCATGAGTGGACGTGCAAACTTCTTGAACCCCTTATTTTCGTTGACTATCCTTGGGTATCTTTCTCTACCAATTGTTGGCCTCCGTTTTAGTGTGTTTACATTTTGGTCCTTGGATGTTGCTAGCTATGATTCACATCTTGATCCAGTGGCTTGGGGATCATCTTCGTCCCCCATATAGTTCCAGCACCAATGGCACAAAGGAAGCCTCACCTACTCCCATTGGCGCCAACTAAGGTCCATTTTCCTGCCTTTCTCCCCCAATCGACACCTCACATGCCTATAAAACTCATCCCCGGACTCTTTGCACCCTTTTTCCTCTTATTTTCGCAACCCTATCATCCCTTTTCCTCTTATTTTCACAACTCTAACATCCCTTTTCCTCTCTTGTTTTCCTCCTCAGCCTGGGTGGTGTTGTCACACCCCAAGATGGGGTTTCTTCTTTTAGTAGCTTTCAACAATGGGTGAGCCTACTGCCGAGTTCACACAGTCACAAGGAAGTTGGGCGGCCAGTTCATCACCACTTATGTGCCTTTGAAACTAGAGCTCCAACAAGCTGCTCCACCTCGCACCACCATCTAAGGATAGTAGTGAGGCCACATGTAGAGTGAGGGAGCAGGACATCAACCACAGTAGAGGGTGTTTGCGAACTATAGCGGTTCTCCTTGAGTGGTCTGTCACGGTGGAGAGAGGCTGATAGAGGAAAATCACCACCACCAAACTTGGCCAGATCTTGGAGCCCACCCTACAGGCCCAAGAGCCCATGGAGACTACTGATGCATGCCCAGTGGTTGCTTATAGCCTTTGGATGGAAATCTGAGGGCTCAGATCAACCTATATGATGTATCTACTTGCAAAAATGACATTGAATCATCCCTTGACCTTCTTCGTACATAATTTATATGATTGTTGATCTAGAGAACATTATCTACACAATAAAAATACTTTCAAAACCTAATTTCGCTCATATCTTGACTACTTATTCAAAATGGTTTACTTTGAATCTTATAAAGATGATTAGTACTTTTGAATGCTCAATTTTGATCCTACATGTCTCAAGATAGGTTGATCTTTACAAAATGGTAACTTTGGTTCACTTCAAACCTATTTAAAGCCTTGGGTCATCTTGATGTAATCCTAATGATTACTTTGAACATTAAGATGCCTATTACATGTACTTGCTACAAGTAGCTTAACCAAAATGGCATCTTTGGCATATTTTACTATTTTATGATCACCTAACCTTGAAATCAGTAATACTTATGATTCTGTATGCCATGTTTGACTAATATCTTATGCATCTTTTCATAAATATCTCTTATGACCTAAAAGGGCCCACATTTGTACATTTTTATGCCCTAACTTGAGATGTTTAGCACTTATGTGTATGGATCCTTAATAATGTTTCAAAAATGACTCCTTAATATTCAAAATCCTATGGTCACTTCCAAATAAATCCTTAAATGACTTGCTTCTTGAAATACCGTGTAACATACATATATGCACCCATGACATACATTTGACATTTAATGTGATGTTAACACCTATGTTAATGGTTGGACTCCAATCATGCATATTATGCTCTAATGTCATCAATACTATCTTAATGACTTCAAATCATTACAATCATCATGCTATAGCTCAATATCCTAACTTGATCTACTAAAATCTTATATGACTTGGAAATATGACTTGATTGTATGTGATGGATTTATTATTCTCAAAATGATATTGCATGAATGGACTAGATGTAATCTAAACATCATGCTACCCATATTGCTAAATCAAACCTTATATCTTTTTTTTTGTAGTACTCATAATGTGGATGGTTTACCTAGACCTAAGGTTTAGTGCTAATGCTTATACTATGTTGAATCAATGTATGCATGTTTGAAAAGTTGGGACACCACTTGATCTATTTGATATCTAGGTTTAGGAGAACACCCATATGACATGTTTCATGTTTGCATTAACCAAACCCTATTTAACTAAGACACCATGCTATATCTTTTCCTTGCAAGGTTCTTTGATTTGGATCATCTCTAGGAATCTTTCATGAGAATCATGCTTGTTTTCTACTTGAAAGGTACGTTTTCCTCTTGATCTTACTATGATATTGGCTAGCTTGTATATATGCTCGTATGTGTGCTTGGCTATCTACTTACTTGGTTGAGCTATTGATCATATGATTACTACTTTAATGTTTGAGTATCTACGTTGACAAACCTTGAATATAGTGTACAAAAACCCATTATGCAACCTAATGTTGACACAATGGATAAAGGAACCTAAAACATGCTTTGTATAAAACGATATCGTTAAGTGTTCTTTCTTGTTTCTCCTTATTGACTATGATCATGTTTCTAGCCAAACATGTTTGTATTATTCTTAAACTATTTTCATGCCTTTTCATAACATACTTAATGCATTAGCAATAATATATTATGTTTATCGAATTTCTTAGTTGTCAAATGAAGATTTGCTGCACTCAAGGCTCTATGATTTGGAAACAAATCACCAATGGGTATACTTGAATATTAAAATGGGAACATGTTTCTCTATCTCCTTTAGCATCTTGTTATATCTTGTTGTTGTTGCTTTTACATATATATTGTCTGTGTGAAATATTTGTGCCATTCTACGGATGGGTGCCTGATTCCACTCACCTATGGGTTTGTAGCCATTAGGAGTGTTACGACCCGCGTCGAGCTTATCTCGTAAGTAAGTTGTTTAGCACGTGTTTAGCTGATGTGTTAAGTTATAAGCCTGTTTTTGTTAATAATGCTTAAAATGGACATGATACGTGCTTAGTGTGTTTTCTAACCTCTAAAGTGTGTAAAATCTTACGCTTGAAACGTTGCCAGAGAAATCGTTCGAATCCGACCTTCGAGTCAAAAGTTGCATGTTTTTGGGCTTCTAGGGACCCGATTGCAATTTGCGAAAAATTCAAAATTTTGCGATATGGCCCCTAAGTTTTTCTTCCTTATCTTCCTTTCTCCCTTTTCTCGGTTCATTTCTTAGAACCGCAGAACGCAAGCTGCGTTCAGCTCCAGCGAGAGAGAAAGAGAGAAAAGGAGAGGGAAAGAGAGAGAGAGCTGAGGAGGGAAGCTGCGGAGCTTCGTTTTGCTCCGATCGGTTGCGGTAGATCGTTCCTTTCTTCTGCAAATCTTCTTCTCCGTCGATTTGAACCAAGTTCGCAGCCGGAGCTGCGTTTGTGAAGAAAACGGCTGAGAAATTGGGGTGCACGGTGCAGCCCCAGTTCGTTTTCTTGCTCCTTTCAGGTACGGTTTAGTCGTGTGGATCGTTTGTGATCGTTTGGTGTTGTTTGCGCGAAGTTTGCCCGTCGATTCGTGAGAAATCGACTTCTGCAGGTCGTTTTTCTGTTCTGTCTGTGCGCGGTTCGGCCGAGTTTCCAAATCGGTCGGCCGAGTTCTTATTTAGGGCTTTTATACAACGTTTTCCGGATCGGCCGAGTTTCGTCTTGATCGGCCGAGTTTCCTGAATTAGATTTGCGAACAGGGATTTGGTCGGCCGAGTTTGGTTCTGATCGGTCGAGTTTCCTTTGTAGGTTTTCAAGCGGTGAGTTTGTCGGCCGAGTTTGGTCGGCCGAGTTCCAGGATCTGGGAAGTGATCGGCCGAGTTTCACAGTGTTCGGCCGAGTTTCAAGTGGTGAGTGGCAGTTCACCTAGAAATCATTATTTAACTCATTTTAAATGTCTGATTGCTTCAGTGATAGTTTAAATAGAACTATTGGGACTTGAATTGTGTAAATAGAATGATGAGAAAGAGGAAATTCTGTGTTTTCAATTATAATGTGTTATTTATGTTGTTTGTTAATCAAGTATAGACTTAGATGCCCTAACACCGTAGAACCCCTAACATGTGTCTGCGATTTAGGGGTGAAACTCGTGTTGCAACATCATCCGTGCGTGTGTCGCGGACAAACGAGGAAAGAGAGAGAGGGCAGTGTCTAACAAAAATTGTGCTTGTGTCACAATGGCACTGCGATTTCACCAGTAAACTTGGTTATCTAACACCATTCGTGCTTGTGTCGCGAAGGTAACCCTGTGACACTCCGCCTGTGTGCTCAGGTTGAAGGAGGGGTCGAGAGAGAGCACTCAGAGTAGTGCATTGAGGCCAGAGAGCCTGTGGTCCTGTGGCAGAACAGGGCTGGCGTCAGATTCAGCATCCCCCGGGTGTGTCGCTGAGTCTTGTACGGTGGGGCCGTAGCATGAATTTGCTGCGGATCTTTATATGCAGAGTACACTGCATATATTTAGGGCTTATTAATAAATGGATAAATAATCACATAGGGTCACAGTAAATTTATATAACTGCTTTCTACTTGAATGTGTCTGAAGATGCTTAGGAATGTAATTGGTAACTGAATATCTGCTATGTTAGTAGAATTGCTCTGCTTAAACTGTATATCTGTTTACTTTCAGTTAATGAACCTGACGAGTTGTTTATTGATAGCTAAGTGAAATGTTATTCACTGAGCGAGTAGGCTCACCCCTCTACTCAAACATTTTCAGGTCAACACCAGCTTCAGGAATCAGAAGGATCGTTCCATCCCAACGCTTAATAAGTAGAAGGTTTGTAGTTAGTCTAGTTAGATGGTCTCTTAGTCCATTCCCCTCGATCTTCGGGACAAGGTGTGAGTGAGAGAGAGAATATGTATATTGATGTAAATTAACTGTTGTGTTTTAGTTTATGTTGGACAATGTTTATGTTGTAGACTTGTTTAATTTCTTACCGGTTAATAGAATTGCTTCCGCAGTTTGTTTAGTCTTCATTTGCAGTAATATCTTTAAATGTTTCAAAAAGTAATGAATGGTTGGTTATGCGTTGATCCCACCTGCCGTGCCCTAATCCGGTGGTTTGTGCTTAATGTGGGGATTGGGGCGCGACAACTTTTGGTATCAGAGCCTAGGTTTGAGTACTTAGTTACTCAAGGTCAGGGGATGATAAGAGACCAATAGGACTAAGGTTTAAGTGTCTTTCTTCTATCTGTAATTTTCTAATAGGAAATATTCTATTATATCATTGCAGATGGCAGGAAGAGGTTTTGATCGTGATGATCAAGCTGAGAGCCATGTTGGCCCTGATCCTCTGTACTTGGGTCCTGGTGGTGGTGACCACGTGGATGAAGCATCCCGGATGTACATGATGTTCCTGGAAACCAAGGAGAGGTACAAGGCAGATAGGCGAGAATCTTCTTCTTCTAGCAGTAAAGATGTGATGCGATCATATGAGCTTGTGAAGAAGCTTGGTGGCACAGAGTTTAGTGGCACCACAGATCCTGCAGAAGCTGATGAGTGGTTTAGACAGATTGAGAAGGTCTTCCGTCTGATGGAGCTTCCAGAAGATAAGAAGATCAATCATGCAGTCTATCTTCTGACAGGCGATGCAGAGTTGTGGTGGCGTGGTGTGGAAGAAAAGAGGAGAGGCACAGAGCTTTCCTGGCAGAATTTCTCTGAGGAATTTCATCTCAAATTCTATCCACCCACCTTCCTTAATGAGAAAATCAGGCAGTTGCAGAATATCAAGCAGGGGGACATGACAGTTACAGAATATGAAGCGCTTTTCACACGTTTGGCGAATTTCTGTCCACAACTTGTTCCTGACAACATAGAGAGATGCAGAAGGTTTCAGGAAGGGCTAAGGCCAGAGATCCGGCATACAGTTTCTGCTACTAGTAGGAGGAACAGAGAGAACTTTGGCGAGTTTGTTGAGGCTGCCAGACAGGTTGAAGAATCTGTGAATGCTGATAGGGTGCCTGAGTCTAAGAAAAGATCTGCAGAGTTCAGTGGAGGACAGTCCAGTAGTGGATACAGAGGTGGAGGTAGAGGTTTCTTTTCTAAGCTTGGGCGTGGCTTGGGTTGTTTTGGCAGGCAGAGATCTGAGGATGTCACTACTTCTAGAGGTAGAGGAGGATACAACCCAGGAAGATGGAGCAGTGCTGATAGTGGACAGTCTTCTGGATCGTCAATGTCAGTGACTGGTCCACAGAAACAGGAAAAGCGAATATGTAATACTTGTGGAAGGTTACACTCTGGACAATGTTGGGGTCCAAACCCTATATAATGCTACCATTGTGGACAGATGGGACACATAAAGAAGTTTTGCCCTCAGCTTCAACAAGCAGCATCACAAGCTTCTCAGTCTCAGTTTTATGATGCTCAGAGACAGCCTCCAGCTGAAGGACCAAGTTCTTCTATAGCTTCTGGTACTAGAGGAGGTGGAGTATCTAGTGGCAGGAGTGGTCAGAGAGGACAACGTGGCAGAGGGAGAGCTTTAGCACGTTTCTTTTCTTTGACACCTCAAGAAGGTATAATTTCTTCACAAGTTGTTATAGGAGAAATGATATTGTTTAATAGTATACCAGTTTCAGTTCTGATAGATCCGGGAGCTACTCATTCTTTCATACGACGTTCTTTGGTAATTGAGCTCAATCTATTAACTCAAGAGTTGGCAGATGAGTTAGTGTTGAGGGTTCCACTAGGTGGACCGGCAGTTTTATCTGAGTCCTGTCCCGGATGTTTGTTATCTTTTGGAGGTTTTACCTTTGCTGCTAATCTTATACCCTTGAATGTAAATACTTTTCAAGTCATCTTGGGTATGGATTGTCTTGAGATATATCGAGTGCAACTCGATTGCTGGAAAAAGGAAGCTACCTTTCAATTAGGAGAATTTTCTTGTGTCTTTACTGGAGACAGGAAAGTTCTGCCTACGTGCATAATATCAGCTGCTGTGGCTGATAAGATGTTACAGAAAGGGTGTGAAGCGTTCCTTGCTCATGTGGTTGACACCAGAGCAGAGAAGAGCACTGCCAGTGTTTATGATGTACCTGTAGTTCGTGAGTTCTCTGACGTTTTCCCAGAAGAGTTGCCAGGCTTACCTCCTGTCAGAGACATTGACTTTGAAATTCAGATATATCCAGGTAGTCATCCAGTAGCGTTGCCGGCCTACAGAATGGCACCTGCAGAGTTGAAAGAACTCAAGGTACAGTTGCAGGAGTTGTTAGATAAGGGTTTCATTAGACCCAGTTTTTCACCATGGGGTGCTCCAGTCTTGTTTGTTAAGAAAAAGGATGGAACCATGCGTCTCTGTATAGATTACAGGCAGCTGAATAAGATTACAATAAAGAACAAGTATCCTTTGCCAAGGATAGATGACATGTTTGATCAGTTGCGTGGGGCGACGATCTTTTCTAAGATTGATTTGAGATCCGGATATCATCAGCTTAGGATAAAGGCTTCTGACATTCCTAAGACAGCTTTTAGAACCAGGTATGGGCATTATGAGTTTTTGGTCATGTCGTTTGGGCTGACCAATGCCCCAGCAGCCTTTATGGATATGATGAATCGGATTTTCAAACCTTTCCTAGATCAGTTTATTGTAGTTTTTATAGATGATATTCTGATCTATTCCAGAGACGAGGAACAGCATGAGCAACACTTGAGAATAGTGTTGCAGTTGTTGAGACAACACCAGTTGTTTGCTAAGTTTAGCAAATGCGAGTTCTGGTTGGCCGAGGTAGCATTCCTTGGGCATGTTATCTCGAGAGATGGAGTCAGCGTGGATCCCAAGAAAGTTGAGTCTGTGCTTCAGTGGGAACAGCCTACTACTCCTACTGAGATCAGAAGTTTCTTGGGGTTAGCCGGTTATTATAGAAGGTTTATAAAGAATTTCAGTGGGATAGCATCACCTTTGACACGCCTGACGAGGAAGGATGTACCGTTTGTGTGGTCTGATAACTGTGAGAAAAGTTTTCAGATTTTGAAGAAAAGGTTGACTTCAGCACCAGTGTTGGTTCTGCCTGAGGCAGAAAAAGGCTATACTGTGTTTTGTGATGCTTCTGGAAGAGGTTTGGGCTGTGTACTGATGCAAGAAGGTAAAGTTGTTGCTTACGCATCTAGACAGCTTAAGAGGAATGAGGAGAATTACCCTGTTCATGATTTGGAATTGGCTGCTATAGTTCATGCTCTTAAGACATGGCGTCATTACTTGTATGGTGAGACATGTCAGGTGTTCACTGATCATAAGAGCTTGAAATATATCTTCACTCAGAAAGACTTGAATTTGAGACAGCGCAGATGGCTAGAGCTGATTAAAGACTATGATGTGACAATCGATTACCATCCTGGTAAGGCGAATGTTGTAGCTGACGCTTTGAGTAGAAAGTCTAGTTCTTCAGCCAACGCATTTTCTATGGCATGTTTCAAGAGAGACTTGCTTGTAGATATGCGAAGGTTGAACTTGGACTTGGAGGTGACAAGACAGAGTGGGCTGATTGCACAAATGCAAGTCAGACCTACCTTTTATAATCAGATTAAAGAATTGCAGCAAAATGATAATGATTTATGGCTAATCATGCAGGAGATGTCAGAGGGTAAGAGGACAGAGTTTAGATTTTCTGATGAAGGCATGTTGTATCTTCATGATAGGCTGTGTGTACCTGGAAATAGTGAGTTAAAAGAGCAGATTCTTGAAGAAGCGCATACTTCTATGTATGCAATGCATCCAGGTAATACAAAGATGTACAGGAACCTTAAAGAGTTGTACTGGTGGCCTGGTATGAAAAAGGATGTGGCTGAATACGTAGCTAGGTGTGGGGTGTGTCAGCAAGTTAAGGCTGAACACCAGAAACCTGCTGGTACCTTACAGTCGCTTCCTATACCAGAGTGGAAATGGGATCACATCACTATGGACTTTGTGGTAGGATTACCCAGAACGCCTAAGGGTTCGGACTCGATTTGGGTGATTGTGGACAGACTAACTAAGTCTGCTCATTTTCTCCCAATCAAGTCAACCTTTGACGCTTCGAGGCTGGCAAAGATTTACGTGAAAGAGGTAATCAGATTGCATGGGATCCCAGTTTCTATTATTTCTGACAGAGACCCAAAGTTCACATCTAGATTCTGGAATCAATTACAACATGCGTTGGGCACAAAGTTAAAGTTCAGTACAGCGTTTCACCCACAGACAGATGGTCAATCTGAGAGGACCATTCAGACCCTTGAAGACATGCTGAGAGCATGCGTGCTACAGTTTAGAGGTAACTGGGAAGAACACTTAGGCCTAATAGAGTTTGCATATAATAACAGCTACCATTCTAGTTTAGGAATGGCTCCATATGAAGCTCTTTATGGCAGGAAGTGTAGATCGCCAGTTTGTTGGTATGAGGTGGGTGAGAAGAAAATTCTTGGACCTGAGTTAGTCGATGTGACTACTGAAAAGATATCAGTGATTCGGAATCAGTTAAAAGCTGCACAGGATAGACAGAAGAGTTATGCGGATAGACGACGTCGACCTCTTGAGTTTGTTGTTGGCGACGAGGTTTTCTTGAAAGTTTCACCGTGGAAGGGAGTTCTGCGGTTTGGCAAGAGGGGTAAGTTGACCCCTAGATATATGGGTCCATATCCTATTGTTGAGAGGATTGGACCTGTAGCTTACAGGTTGGATTTGCCGTCTGAGTTGGCAAATCTACATGATGTTTTCCACGTATCTATGCTGAAGAAGTGTCACCCTGGTACAGATAAGATTCTAGATTCAGAACCGGTGCAACTTAGGACAGATGTGTCCTATGTTGAAGGACCTGTGCAGATAATCGATCACCGGATCAAAAAGCTTAAGAACCGCGAGATTCCTTTAGTGAAAGTTTTGTGGAGAAACCACAATCTTGAAGAAGCTACGTGGGAGCTAGAGTTTGAGATGCGTAGCAAGTTTCCTTTTCTCTTTTAGGAATTTCGGGACGAAATTCTTATAAGGGAGGGAGATTGTTACGACCCGCGTCGAGCTTATCTCGTAAGTAAGTTGTTTAGCACGTGTTTAGCTGATGTGTTAAGTTATAAGCCTGTTTTTGTTAATAATGCTTAAAATGGACATGATACGTGCTTAGTGTGTTTTCTAACCTCTAAAGTGTGTAAAATCTTACGCTTGAAACGTTGCCAGAGAAATCGTTCGAATCCGACCTTCGAGTCAAAAGTTGCATGTTTTTGGGCTTCTAGGGACCCGATTGCAATTTGCGAAAAATTCAAAATTTTGCGATATGGCCCCTAAGTTTTTCTTCCTTATCTTCCTTTCTCCCTTTTCTCGGTTCATTTCTTAGAACCGCAGAACGCAAGCTGCGTTCAGCTCCAGCGAGAGAGAAAGAGAGAAAAGGAGAGGGAAAGAGAGAGAGAGCTGAGGAGGGAAGCTGCGGAGCTTCGTTTTGCTCCGATCGGTTGCGGTAGATCGTTCCTTTCTTCTGCAAATCTTCTTCTCCGTCGATTTGAACCAAGTTCGCAGCCGGAGCTGCGTTTGTGAAGAAAACGGCTGAGAAATTGGGGTGCACGGTGCAGCCCCAGTTCGTTTTCTTGCTCCTTTCAGGTACGGTTTAGTCGTGTGGATCGTTTGTGATCGTTTGGTGTTGTTTGCACGAAGTTTGCCCGTCGATTCGTGAGAAATCGACTTCTGCAGGTCGTTTTTCTGTTCTGTCTGTGCGCGGTTCGGCCGAGTTTCCAAATCGGTCGGCCGAGTTCTTATTTAGGGCTTTTATACAACGTTTTCCGGATCGGCCGAGTTTCGTCTTGATCGGCCGAGTTTCCTGAATTAGATTTGCGAACAGGGATTTGGTCGGCCGAGTTTGGTTCTGATCGGCCGAGTTTCCTTTGTAGGTTTTCAAGCGGTGAGTTTGTCGGCCGAGTTTGGTCGGCCGAGTTCCAGGATCTGGGAAGTGATCGGCCGAGTTTCACAGTGTTCGGCCGAGTTTCAAGTGGTGAGTGGCAGTTCACCTAGAAATCATTATTTAACTCATTTTAAATGTCTGATTGCTTCAGTGATAGTTTAAATAGAACTATTGGGACTTGAATTGTGTAAATAGAACGATGAGAAAGAGGAAATTCTGTGTTTTCAATTATAATGTGTTATTTATGTTGTTTGTTAATCAAGTATAGACTTAGATGCCCTAACACCGTAGAACCCCTAACATGTGTCTGCGATTTAGGGGTGAAACTCGTGTTGCAACATCATCCGTGCGTGTGTCGCGGACAAACGAGGAAAGAGAGAGAGGGCAGTGTCTAACAAAAATTGTGCTTGTGTCACAATGGCACTGCGATTTCACCAGTAAACTTGGTTATCTAACACCATTCGTGCTTGTGTCGCGAAGGTAACCCTATGACACTCCGCCTGTGTGCTCAGGTTGAAGGAGGGGTCGAGAGAGAGCACTCAGAGTAGTGCATTGAGGCCAGAGAGCCTGTGGTCCTGTGGCAGAACAGGGCTGGCGTCAGATTCAGCATCCCCCGGGTGTGTCGCTGAGTCTTGTACGGTGGGGCCGTAGCATGAATTTGCTGCGGATCTTTATATGCAGAGTACACTGCATATATTTAGGGCTTATTAATAAATGGATAAATAATCACATAGGGTCACAGTAAATTTATATAACTGCTTTCTACTTGAATGTGTCTGAAGATGCTTAGGAATGTAATTGGTAACTGAATATCTGCTATGTTAGTAGAATTGCTCTGCTTAAACTGTATATCTGTTTACTTTCAGTTAATGAACCTGACGAGTTGTTTATTGATAGCTAAGTGAAATGTTATTCACTGAGCGAGTAGGCTCACCCCTCTACTCAAACATTTTCAGGTCAACACCAGCTTCAGGAATCAGAAGGATCGTTCCATCCCAACGCTTAATAAGTAGAAGGTTTGTAGTTAGTCTAGTTAGATGGTCTCTTAGTCCATTCCCCTCGATCTTCGGGACAAGGTGTGAGTGAGAGAGAGAATATGTATATTGATGTAAATTAACTGTTGTGTTTTAGTTTATGTTGGACAATGTTTATGTTGTAGACTTGTTTAATTTCTTACCGGTTAATAGAATTGCTTCCGCAGTTTGTTTAGTCTTCATTTGCAGTAATATCTTTAAATGTTTCAAAAAGTAATGAATGGTTGGTTATGCGTTGATCCCACCTGCCGTGCCCTAATCCGGTGGTTTGTGCTTAATGTGGGGATTGGGGCGCGACAAGGAGTGTGTATATAGGGTAACAAACAGTTTTGTGACATTTAGCATGTGCTCTTCTGTAGCCGGTAAAAGAAGAGAGTAAAATTGAAGGAATTGTATTTTGTGTTTTTTCCTAACATATAAATAATAAAAGTGATCGTTGCAAAACCTAGTTGTAAACACATTCTTCAAAGGAATCACCACCACCTTCATCGGCTCAGTATTCCACTTCAATAGATCGACCTTTTACTTCATCAGACGCACCACAACTGCAACCTCAACCACAGGCTCGAAGGTGGCTCTACTTTTTGATGATGACAAGTAAGATATGCTAGATGCACCGCATGAGGAGGTGCAAAATGAATAGTGTGAGGAGGCCCCAAATGTGCAAAATAGTTAGGTGAAGAAAGAACAACATCCAGAGTGCTTATGCATAGAGTGATTTCCACTCGTTACTCTTACCACAAGACAATGGAAACTTGGATAGCTTCTCTTTTTTTAGGATGTATTAGAACCCATTGGATTGTGTGATGTACTGAGCATAGTCCAGGAGACATATATTAAGCTCACACAACATTTTTTCACCACCTTGGGTAAAGTCTCACATGACACTCTCCATGTCAGATTGGGGAATGAAACTCATTTCATCAGTGCCTCCTTTATCAACAACATTTTCTCTCCCATCTATGAGAGAGCAACCCTACTTGATCAAGGGATTATAGATAAGGATACTATTGTGAATCATGCAACCACGTGGAAGAGGTTTATCTGGTAGAGTAACTTTTTACTAGGTAAATCAAAGACAAGCTTGATTCATTATACCATTTTGAAATATATTCAGAAGGTCTTAGTGAACACAATCTTCGCTTGGTATGAGAACCAGGGTAGAGTACTAATAGAGATATTTTCATTTTTGGATGGATGGTACATGGAAAGCATTTAAATTTGGGGAGCACTAGTTATTGCTCATATGAAGATAGTCTTGTCCAAGAGAAAGAACCCTTTTATTGTGGACTTCCATTACTCGAGCCCTAGATTCTGATGTATTTTGGTTACACCAAGGAAGATGGAGGGAAACTCATGGACCTATAATACTTGATTCACTCATCTATGATCTTAAAGGTAGATCAGAAGATCATTTATAAGATCAACCCTCCTTTTGTAGGAGCCTTAATGGAGTTGCTCTACCATGCTACACCTTTCCTAGAGGGGTGTGGACCATCTCCAGATTTCTTGAATATTTTGAGCGGGTGGGAAGAGGAGCATCTTAGGGACATTCAGCCCATTTAGTTAATATACATCTGTTGCATTTGTAATTTCTTGTTTTTTGGAAAAATTGAATAGAGATTGAGTTGGAGCATACTTGAGGACAAGTATGTTTTAAGTTTGGAGTTGTGATGCAACTCTATTTTAGGGATACATATTGTGTCTGATTGTACTTAAATCACATATAAATCTAATGCATTGCATGTTATTAAACTCAATATGCATATCTTTATCCAATGTGCTCGTGGACATCTTTGCATGTTTTTTAAGTACTTGGACCATTCTTGGATGGAAATGAGAGAAGGAGGGTGGCCCTAGGGTTTCTCCACCATTGGGGGGTCCAAGGAAGATAAAAGAGATTCCCCAACCTATCCCAGTGGCAAAGACCGAAGTGAAGCAAAGAAGTCCATTGAAATCCAAAGTTCAAGAATGAAATGCAGTTGATGACCCCAACACAGCTGTGGTGCCAAGGAAAGGTCGTGCGGCCAACTCAAAATCACAGAGAAATCATAGAGTTTAGTATTAAAGAAGAAGCTCAACAAAATGTCCATTATACTACCTAGCATGGCCATGTTATCGTGTCTTAATATATGGATTCTTAGTAGAACCACTATCCCTTTCCTCATCTATAATGATCGTGTGACTCACCACGACCGTGTGCTAGTGATCCACCATAGCATCACCGCATTCATGCCACCTTCCTATCAAATCCCCAACCAACCTATCATTTTTTTCCATTTTTTACCTCAGTCATTCTACCTCACCATGGCCATTCCACACACTACCCACCACATATGTGCTTCCCAACATGGTTGTGCTACCAAAATCCTACTCAATTTTCCACTATTCTACCCATTCTAACCTCCACATGACCTTGTGCTTCCACAACCACATATATTGACATGGGTGGTGGTTGGAGCTAGATTTTAGCTACCATCTAACCCCTCTTAGCTCTCTCATTTCATACCAAGCCATTCCATCACTTCCCTACCCCATTTCACCATTTCCACCACCAAAACCCTATTTCTGTAGGGTTTTGACCACTTTCCACCATCATACTATGACATTCCACCTTAGAGGAAGGAGGAACACATCCTTGCAACTATTGAAGAGGGATATTTCATCATGTAAACCAAGATCTATGGCTATTGCTACCTCTTTCTTCTCCATTTTGTATTTTCTTATTCTATGAGTAGCTAGACACCTTATGTGGGCTTTTGGGGTTCAAAAATGTTACTTTGATACCATGTTGGGGGAAATTGATATATAGACATTGTAATTTCATTTTATAATGATTACGTTCTATTTATATCTCATTCCATTAAATTTCGTTGTGGTTGGTGCTTGAAATAACTTAGCATTCTAGGAAAATTGCTTATATGTAGCTAATTTAGGAAATCCACCTAGGTCCAATTAGTGGATCCCTAGATAGATATTCACCTTCCTACATGATAATCAATTCTCCTACACCTACATGAGAGATTGATGGAGTGAATTTGATCACATTTATAGGCTGGTTTCATACTTGTTTTCTGTGGTTATGTGTCATTTTATAATTATAATAGCATGATTCATATTCCTTTAGCCTATAATCACTATATGCATCAAATTCAATTTATTTTAACTTATTTTGTATAAATTATCAGAATTTTTAGATTTGATTTGTGTTCCTCTCTCTATTTTAGGTACTTTGTATATCTGGACCCGTCGATATCATCGACGACTCTGTCGATACCATCAACATGGCATCAGTACCCAGGCTAGAGGAAGAGCATCCAAGTCGATACCATCGACCAAAGCCGTCGATGGTCTCGAGATCGTCTCAACATGAAAGAAGTCCAGCCCGTTGATACTATCGATGACACCATCGATAGTATCGAGAGTTCATCAGGTTCTAGTGACAGATTCCATTGTTTTTAGGGTCAGAAGTGCACCTTAAGGTGTCAATACCATCGACACCCCATCGATGGTATCGACGTCGTCAGATCAGAGTTGCACCCAGAATTGCCACGATCGAACGACTACGATCTTTTGGCGGCCATAAGTCATGCCTATACCTAAGAAAAGACGGCCAAGACCTAAGGATCACATTGCACTCATCCGCACAAGTCCCGAAAGGAGAAGAGTGATGAATGGAGCCCAGAGCTATGCCTCGAGAGATTCTAGAGCCACATATAGAAAATTTCACTGTTGGAAGGCTGTAGATCATGCATCTCACATTGAGGATCACCCAGATCTTCTCCGTTTCAGGGGTTACATCATATTTTCTCTTGTTTCCCCATGTCTTCCTCTTTCTTCTCCATGTGTACTGTTCAGACGAACATACGTGGATAATCCCCTTTGTCCTTAGGACCGAGAGTAGCCCGGGGAATCGCTGTATGAAAATTTTACAATAATTATCATAATTTGTCTCAATCTCCCTGTTATGTTATCATGTTTCTATTGCAATTTGCTATGATTGATCACCATAGGTAATTTCTAATATTGTTAATTTCTCTTGACGAAGGATTAGTGGTTGAAAAGGCACGATTAACACATTAACTAATAAATTCCTTAGATAAGGTAATGTGATGTTAATGGTGGATTCCTAGAGAATTCATTAAAGCACATAGATCTAGGGTATAAGTTACTACTGACGTGGAACTGACCTAGAACTAGGTAGTGAATTGTATTGTGGAAGCAAGCAATTCTAATTACAGGCCAAAATCAAGGATATAGTGTGAATCATGATAGTTGTGTAGAATTTCATACAGTGAGACTTCGAGGTGAAACCGTAACCCTAAGGATTCCCATTCCTTTTGATTTAATTTAACACTTAATCATCGCTCGTTTTTGTTTCTTTTTGTTTTATTTTTATTTTTGTTTTAAACTCAACAATCAACTTTTCCAATCAGTCTAGCTGATCGCGACCAGTTAGTAGTAGTCTACTACAATTTATGTTTCCCTGAGTTCGACTCGGGCCTCACAAGGCCTATATTACTTCAATACGTGCACTTGTGTTTAATGCACGGCTCTAGCGTGTCAAGTCTTTGGCGCTGTTGCCGGGGAAATAGTAAATTTCAACACTACGAGTGCTGCAAGCGGCCACTCTAGGCCACTTTTTATTTTTTTATTTGCAATTTTAATTATAGATATTAATTGTCTATCTTTCACATTCTTTATTCATCTAGCAATGTACTTATTTGATTTTCCACATTTCAGGTACTAGTGCATGGTGAAGATGCGTAGTACAAACTATGCACAGTCGACACCTGAGGTTCCGCCTTCGGGATCTGAAGATGAGCGGATAAATACACCACCCGGAGACTTTGAATGAGAATTTGAGGTTTTCATAATGGCCGAGGAACAGACTATATGGGAGAAGATTAAGGCTTCTTCTTCTTCACAAAAGGGGCCAATCAAGAAATAGGTTATAAACATACCCAGTTACAAGATTGACCCAGGGCTGATCCAATTGGTCAAGTCGCAGGCTTTCCATGTGCTTAAAAATGAGGACCCAATGGCCCACATCAGCACGTTTATGGAGAACTGTGACATGGTGAAGGTGGATAGGTTTCCACAGGAAGCCATTTACCAAAAACTATTTCCATCATCTCTGGCAGGAAATGCAAGGGAGTGGCTATACAATTTGGACGATGAATATGTTGAATCTTGGGACATGATGATAGAAGTGCTCTTTGAGAGGTATTTCCCACCCAAGAAGACAAATGATCTTGTCATAAGGATATATAACTTCAAACAACAGGCCGGCGAGACATACTTGGAGGCTTGGGAGCGATTCAATATCATGCTACGAAGATGCCCACATCATGGGCTTGATCTAGAAACCCAAGTGAAGATTTTTTATTTTGCTCTTAATGAACATGATAGGAGTACTCTAGACTCATCTGGAACAAGTTTCTTTCTAAATAACAAAGGTTTTAAGTGTCGAGAAATTTTGAAGAATATGGCCAAGAAGCAGTCTTGGGGTGAAAGAGATGCACCCGAACAAATCAAAGTTGCAGGTGATGCAAAGGCCATTCAAGCATTAAATTAAAAGATGGACCTACTAGCCAAGATGCTCTTAGAGAAGGAGAGCAGTGGGTATGAGGAGGAAGAATATGTAAAATATATGCTTCAACAGGGCTATAGGAGCAATGACTACTCTTGGAGAAAGGATAAGAAATTTTCATGGAAGGATCCAAATAATTTTCTACAAGACCCGGAGCAAAAACCATAGTTGAGTGTAGAGGACAAGAGCAATGAGTTGTTCAATCAAGTAATAAAGCAAAACCAAGAGCTTATGAATACATTCGGCAAGCAAATTCAGTCACAGGGGGGATTTCTAAACCAATTTGGTCAGACTCTATAGAGTCATGGTGCACAACTGAGGACTCTAGAGACAACCATGACCCAAATTTCAACTGAGGTGGCAGCAATGAAGCAAATCATTCAACAAAAACCAACTGGTAATGCAGAGCCCACTCAGCCACATCAACAGGTTAAATATATTTCAGTCTGTAAAGCATCAGAGCTTCCTATTGAGGAGGTACATGAGCAGAGTATCATGCATATAGACTTGGAGGACAAACCCAAAGTTCCATACCCTCACAGCTTATATGGATTGCTAGGTGGATGTGGGATGCCATGCAACTCACTCCAAGATTCCACCACTGCTATGCCCACATCTCAGATTTAAAAAGAGATTCCTAGTCCAAAAGAGTAGGTGAAAGTTGTACTTTGGAGTGGAGCAGCCACTAGCAATACAAAGAAGCGGCCACAAGTCATGCCATCCATAGATGATGTACCCAATCTGATCCTGAACGGTGGCATTGAAGCAAGCTTAGGGGAGGATACCCCTAAAGTTCCATATATACCACCATACAAGTGCATAAAGGAGCCAAGCATGCCATTCCCAGATAGTCTGAAGCTGAGGAATGAGAAAAGGCACTTTAGGAAATTTCTAGAGATCTTCCGGAAGCTCCACATCAACATTCCGTTGGTGGAAGCTATCGAGCAAATTCCTTCATATGGAAGATTCATGGAAGACGTCATCAACAAGAAACGGCGGATCAAAGATACAGATGTTGTATGTGTCGACGAAATAGTGAGTTCTATAATTCAAGGAAGACTACTAAAAAAGAGGAAAGATCCAAGATGTTTCTACATCCCATGTTCCATAGGTGGTCAACATTTTCCAAAGGCACAGTGTGACTCAGGAGCATGCATTAATCTTATGCCACTTGCCACATTTCAAAAGTTGTGATTGAAGAAGCCAACACAAACTTCCATGAAAATCGAGTTGGAAGATGGATCCATTGTGAAGCCACAATGTATATGCGAGGATGTGCTAGTCAAAGTTGAAAGATTCATCTTCCCTGTTGACTTCGTAGTAATGGACATGAATGAGCTGGAAGGATGTGAGATGTTATTGGGAAGGCCGTTCCAAGCTACGAGTGATGTAATCATTGCTATTGGGTGAGGCTACTTGACTCTGGGGATTGGTAAAGATAGAGTTGAATTTAAATGGCCAAGTGAATCATTAGAGACATCCTTTGACAACCCATGTTAAGGTATCTATATTTTCTAGCCTAAGATGTTAAGGAAGGGCGCTTGTTGGGAGGCAACCCAACCTTGGCAGATTACATGTTCACTTTCTTTAGTTTTCGTCTTCCTAAGTAGTTTTTATTACCGTTATAGTTAGTTTGTAAAAATGATACCATTACGTGCTTATTGAGTGTGCAGGATTGAGATTAAGTTGATACTATCGACACTTGTGTCGCTAGTATCGAGATTGTAACAACAAAGCAGTTGTTGAGATTTCATTCCGTCGATGGTATCGACAACCTCATCAATCGTATCGACATGGGAACAGTGAAAGAGAGGATCAACACAGAACGATGGTCACGAGATGTCTAAATATTTTCAGACCAGTTTTTCTCAATAAAGTCGATACCATTGACACCCTGGTCCATGGTATCGACACACCATTAGAAAGAGCACCGCCAAACCCTCGCAATGATCAAAAGTATTCACAGGCATCGATACTATCGACACCTAGTCGATGGTATCGATGGACACGTCAACGATCCGCGCATCTCCATCAATGGTCTACATCGACGATCTGAGGGCACCGTCGATGGTATCGACACCCCAATGCTACCATCGACACTTTCACAATCTGGGCCCCTGTCATCCAGCCATCGATAGCCATCGATACCAATGAGTGAAGGATTCTGCTACCCATCAATACTATCAATGGATCTATCAATTGTATCAACACGCCAACAGTAGCAGCGGCCGACCCTTATAAAAGGGAGTGACATTCTTCAATTAAATCTCACACTCTCAAGCCATCTCTTCCACCTTCGAGCCCTAGCAGCCTCGAGCACCTAGAAGATTAAGAAATATGCACCGACGGTCTTCCTCGTGCATCTCCATCGACGTTGCGGATCTCTGTCTTCTTCGATCTTCACCAAAAATTCTTCTTCGAGCTCTATTGCTAAACCTCTTTCTCTCTCACTCGCTGCCCATGTAACAATGGTGAGATAGGGAGCTTCATCACGTAGGGTTGCCCCACCTGCATCGTCAGAAGGATTAGTCCCTCGCTCGAGGCTAGTCCACCCATCCCTGGAGGTTAAAAAGGTGTACGGGGAGCTTTGGAAGTGCTCCATTGGGCCGACCTTGTATGGAGACTGGCAATTGATCAAGGATATGGGTTTTGAGGCCAATATGGCCTATGTGCTGCAGGGACAATTGAGTGAGTCCCTATGTTGTGACGTGACCACACCGATGGTCATCCATTCTTCAGTTGGTGGCCCACTTACAAGGAGATCGTCATCGAGTTCATGGCATCTCTGGACATTTGTGTCATTCCCAATGAATTAATATCGGCACGCACAAAGTGGAAAGAGGGGCACGTTTCTTTCTGCCTCTACAACAAGTACTATATGATTACCCTTTGCAATTTCAATGCGATTTATGGGTTGACCCATAGCGACCTCTGCCAGTCAGTGCACAATGTGGATTACGACGCCATGATTGCAAAGCTAGTTACTGTACCGGCGGGGTACTCAATCAGCTGGCATAATGCCTCCATAGCTGATTTTTAGCATCCATTTGTCAAGATCTTATACCAGATTCTCTCGAACACCTTCTTTGCAAGATCAAAGTTGTATCAAAGAAAATTTTAGGAGACAAACCCGTTCTTCCTCTATAGTCTGCTGGAGAGGACACCCATCAATTTTTGAGCTTTCTTCCTCATGTGCATAATGGCGGTTAAGAGGAACACTTCTTGCGGGCCCCCCATTTATTTTTGGGGTCTAATTACGCTGATTGCAATGTACCTGGGCTTGGATTTGTCCAGGCTACCCAATCTAGAGTGCAAGAACATGCTCAATTTGAGCCATTTTGTGAATGCGGGCCTCGTTGAAGCCTATCATGGCACTATCTGCGCCACCTGCCACATGGCAAGAGTCTTTCAGAGGAGGGATCTATCAGACCCTGCTTTCAACATCAGGCCTGGCCAAAGCTACAGATGGCCTATCATTGATGTTGATGAGGATGAGGAAGAACAAGCTGAAGAAGTGGAAATTCAAGATGGAGACAATGATGAAGAAGAGGAGGAGGAAGCCACCATTCCTCTTCCACGAAGGGTTGCTCCGCGAAAGTGTCCATGACACTATGGAGCTTCCTCTTCTTCCCAGCCACCGCCACCACAACCCTCTCAAGGTGGAGAGGATGTCTAATTTATGTTGGGGATGTATACAATGATGCAGGATATTCAGTAGACGCAGCACTAGAGAGGATGTCTAATTAAGTTTTTCTTTCTCAATGACTGACCATAAGGAAAGGTGGTTGTTTCAGTTTTCCATTTGATGTTCATGAAATATTTGAAATGGTTTATGTTTTGATTTAAATATTTTTATGTAATACTAATTTGGTCTTTAAGTAACAATTTCATCAACAATTTTGTTACCATTTAATATCCCTTGCTATTAATTTGTAATATTACGTCAATCAATATTGTAGAGAGTTAAGATATGTGTTTCATCAAGTCATTAGTCAACTTTTTTTTATCACCCACAACTTTATTATTTAGTTAGCAACCAATTTGCAGTTGGATATAATTCAAATATAGTTTGATGGATGCTTAACTCTTTCCATAACCATCAATATGCCTCTAGGTGCTTAATCTTATTAAGATCACCTAGTTAGGTCTAATTCAAAGTCAAACACAATAGAATATGCACCTTGCTTTGGTAGACCCACATATCTATTCTCACACTTCCCCAATACAGACCCATGATTTTGTGTTCTCACACCTATTCAATCTAGGTTTCCATGTGGGTTGCACATTGAAAATCATCTATGAAATTATATTTTATTTTTGGGGTTTTATTTATATATGTATCAAAACACCACATACTCATAATATGTATCATATTCACACTAGATCACAATCTACAAACACATTACATTAATTACGGTTATACCAATGTAATCCTTTGGATCTAGAAAGATTTATTGTCCATCAAAGGTCATTTGCATCTTATGCATCATCTTCATGTGAGATTACATGTGAATATGCATTGTGGCGTACCATGATCAACAACTCCGTGGACACTCCTAAGAACTTCATGGTTTACTCATCACACCATGTCCACCAAAAATAGTTTTATTCCTATTTATTTTACGTGATATGTAGAAACCTCAATTTACGTTGGAGGGGAACCAAAAAGGAATAAACACTACATATTGAATGGAACATACTGATATCAACATGCAAGTTGAATACTTTATCAACTAAATTCCAAGCACCATCCATCCCACGTATCGAAAATTGCAAATTGCTACATATGTGAGAATAAAAGAATATGCACACCAACATTTTTATCATTCACAACACATGTAATGGAACAAGTGATATAAAAAATCAAATCATATCAATTAACCTAGCTTTGATACCATTGTAAGGAAATATGGAGATAACAACCACTACGTAAGTAATAAAATTTTCCATGTTCCATCGAATTAATCATGTCAACAATGATGTATTAGGAAGGTGGGATGTGAGATAAATCTTGTCATAGAGTATTTCTGGTGAGACTCCTCACATATGTATAGATTCATATGGTAGTGCTTTAATGGTGGTTGACAATGTTCCCCTTACAAATTAATAAAAGACATGCATCTCTATGTAGTCCATTCACTCATATAACAGATGAGTCACACTACAAAACCGGTGAGGAAGGAAAATCCCTTCTAAAGGAAATGTGCTATAGTTTCACACTCTCTTCAACTTTCTCTTATTTTGGGTGATTACCACTACAGTTCTCATGCCAAAAGGTGTAACATAAAACCTTGGCCTCCATTCCTCTTTAAATAGGAAAGGCAAGGACATAACATTTCTAAAACCCTAAGAAACAAAAAGGAAGTAGCAACATTTTAATAGACTTATCATAGACAACCATTTGTCACACTGGCTAGTCCATTAGGGAGACTAATATTGAATTAGAACCCTTTGCATAATTAACAAAATCATCAAAAAAAAATTATTAGATGTTTGGTCTGGCCATTCGACTGATTGGATTGATCTTGTCCTATCTGTCAAATGGGTTGTCCAAATGACTATTTGGAATGATCTTAGCCCAGTCGAATGACAAGAATTTGTAGGTGATCGACCAATAAATCTAGTTGTTCGATTGGACTTCTTAGTCAGTAATTTGGCTTCAAATCAATTATTTATGATTGAATTGATTACCAAAACCTTCAAGTAACCACGTTATCTTGTGTCCATGATTATACTCCTATTTAGTGTGCATCCAATGTGAGTGACCCTATAAGATGCAAAATACATTGGCAGTATTTGTTAGTTCCAGTTGGATAACAACTTCAAACTAGTGTTGTGAGCAATGTTATAATGATTGTCTTATGGATTTGTCTTCTATATCTAGATTGAATACAAGACATCAAAAAATGTCATCCTCTTAATGTTCAATCTTAGTGACTTGATGAAGAGTAGATTATTTGAGATACACATGATATAAATACCATTAATTACATCACATGAGCATTTCCATGCATTTCATAGTCTCACTCATCAATTGGTTGGGATATCACTCTAATAAAAAGGATAAATTCCATTTGTGTCACATACAACAATCCACACCTATCACAGTGCATCCCAGAACTACTTGTATGGAAACCTTATTCAATGTGACATTAAGTAGTATCAAATTTTACAGATTAATATGTGATCATTGTAGTGACTTCATGGTTAAGCACCACAATCATCACTGTCACATTAATAAATGATTTTACCATTTTTGGCTTCCATGTATCATAGTAAATTTTGATTTGTTTGGATATTGATATATGATTCTAACTACCATTTTTGGCTTCCGTGTATCATAGTCAAGTTGGGTTTTTATGGCACACCTATTCAACAAGTACCTATGTGTTTAACCTTGATATTCAATAACATGAATAATGATACATAGTCATCAATAAATTCACATACTAGTGTTATTGTATTATTGTCACTCTGACTAAGGACTTAGATAAGAATTGATACTCTTAGCAAAAACATAATCTCATGTTCAGGTCCTAACCCAAATCAAATTTCATTAGATCATCATTCATAGGGAATTACTATATTATTTCATTATATCATGTTGAAACTAACATAATAAAGAAAATTGCATGTATTAATAATCACTTCAGTTGCAGTGTCTCATTATAATCATCATATGACTAGTTTCAAGGGTAAACTACCAAACACCATCTTGCTTTCTCCATGATATGGTATCCCATGTCATCCATGTCCTTCACTGTCCATTCACTCCATACCACAAAATATATTTCATCTTCCTTTTTATTTTATGATGTTCCCTTTACAATCATGTTAGGATATCAAAATATATTTTGGATCTAAATTTTAGAAATTGTTGTATGAGGAATTTTTTTACCAAAAAAGTAGATGACTCCCGCTTTACATAAGAATGCATCTTAATATCTTATCCATTACTTTAGTGTATAACGTAGCTTCACCCTATTAACAACTATGGGATAACCAAGTAGTCAGTGAAGCATGTTGTGAGTTGGACACCCATGAATTGGCTTAAGTGGAATACCATTGTTTGTGTTGTTTTGTTCATCAGAATGGAATTTATGGAACTGCTCATACGTTGACCCGATGAGGAAAAACAGGAGACTATGACAAGAGTGATGTTCTCTACTAATATTTTTGGTTGTATGCCCATAGAGCCATCATGTACTGATTTTAATGTGATGTTTTGTATATTATTTGATTTTAATAAAAGTTTGTTACACTTATTATGCTAGTTTCAGTATTGACATAATGATTAAATATAATAACCAATGAGTATTTTGACTTAATTACATATTGTTAAGGTTGAGGACCTAAAAAAGAGACCTTATGTATACTTCGAGTAATCATGCTTGATATGTTCCAAGTTAGATATTGATGTGAAATTTGAAGGACAAAAATAATACACATGACTATCATCTATGTTAACTGAAGAATGTGTCTATTTGGTCATAATAGTGGATAACAATTTAGAGACATAGATACTTTTTAGATAACTAGTTTTACATGACATACCCACCTTCATAATGATACATGGAATCCAACTAAAAATAGTCAAAGGCATGTATCAATGGTATAGTTGTGTGTGTGATACTTATACTTGAAGCAACAAAAATGATCACATATTGCTCTATGCACTTTAACACCATCCAATGTGACTTTGAATGAGGGGTGTTATATGAGTGACTATTGTGTGAATTATGAGACATGTAAATTATTTTGAGTGAAATAGATGGAATTTGACCCTCCTATTGAATTGATGTCCTATCCACTGGATAAATGTGTTACAACCCCAATTTTGCATGAGTTTTCATAATTGAAATATAATGATTTTGTGAATTTGGAGTTAATTGAAAAGGTTGCATGCTTTGCTTCATAGAAGGGATTTCTTTGAAATCTCCCCTTTGGATAGGAATTTAGTGATTCCTATTATTAGATTAATCCATTAATGGATATAAAAGAGAAGAAAAGATGAAAAGTCCAAATAATAGAAAAAAGATAAAAGATAATGAATATTAAGTGAAATAATTATGAGAAATACATGGAAATCTCTAGAAACTGGCATTAATTGTCACAATCGAATAAATTTCATTTGCATATGATTTCTAATGGAAGAAATAGGAAAAATAGGAAAAAGGAAATAAAGGATAAAGAGAATAATGATAAAAAGAAATCTAATATAAAAGAAATTGAGATAATGCTAAGAACAATGTGAAATTCTCTAAGAATACTAAGTGTTTATTCATAGTAGAGTGGATTTCGAATCCACATGGTTTCGTGGGATAAAAGGAATCCCAATAAGGAAATAAAAGGTGAATGAGAGAGAAAAAGAAGATAAATGTAAGGAATATGTTAAAGGGACATGTTCAGACCATTTAATCTTTTGTATGTCAATTTTGTTTGGCAAAGGAAAGTTAAATAAGATGGGAATGTTTTCCCTCATTGCTTGTTAAGGAAAGTATGTTCTCAACAGAGAACTACAAGTATATTTTCGAAATTTGGTTTTTCATTTAAAACATAGATATCTCTTTGGGAAAGAATCTTTCCTTTTCCCCCAAGGCATTGAGGGCTCTAAACCCAACCAAACCCTCACCTCTTCCTTGCTACCCTCGACCTATATAAAGTCTAGACTCAGAGGTACCGAGAGAAGAGGGATCTGAGATAGTGCATGCTCCTTTTCCAACCCTGCCTCCTTCCAGACCACGAAGGTAGGGAACAATGTGATCCTAGAGGCAACAACGGGTAATGGAAGCTGGTTCACGTAGTAAAGGAATGCTCTTCAAGTCAGAGCAGCAATGGAGGAGTTGCCCAGATGCACGGTCACGTCGCCCAGCTGCCTGCACCACGTCTGCAAAGCCGACCAGGGAGAGACCCGTCGCAGGCCTAAACCCGACCACCTTGGCTGCAATATGGAGGTGCCCCTTGTGCGCAGGTGGGCGACAGAGTTAGGGCAGTGGTTGTCGGTGACCTCCGAGCCCTGGGGAGGAGGGGGACGACCCGCGAAGAACCCCACTCGGCGGATGCTGCGTGCGTCGTGAGGTAGGGGATGACCTAGAAGTCTTTGGACGAATCTACCCCTCTAAGGTATAAAGAACTAGAAACTTACGCAAGGGCAATAGAGTCATTCCATTATAACTGTAGTCGGGCGTGTGAAGTACATGCATGGGGAGTTAGTTGCCAATGTGGCACCTCCCTATTGGTTCATATGTGTTTATCTTACAAATTTCATAACTAATCACTGGTAGCTCGAATTTAGATAAATTATATATGAATTTTGATCAGGATAACTCAATGAATGCAATAAAAATATAATTGAAGCCTGATTCCGATTATAATTCAAAAAGTGAGTAAAGATGCTATCTTTAATGGTTTAATTAATGAAATCCCAAATCTTTGGTATTTGGGAAGGGTTAAATGGATGTTTAAAGTTGATATTAACCTATTGATTATAAAAAGGGCACATTAGATTTAAAAGGATGATCTTTATGCATAGTTTGATTAATTTAAGATTCCATGTACATGCATATGCTCTAATGGGCCTTGAAACCCTAATCTCAATAATTATGACTCTTAATGGCTTTAATTACTCGAATTCATGAATAAAGCTGAGATATGATGATTTTAAGCTATTTCAAGTTTAAAAGTTCCTAATTGTGGATAAATACCCTTTATATGGTAACTAGGGTTTTCTAAGGAATAAAGGTGGAATTAGTGATAAATAGAGTTCATGAAAGATAGGTTGTTATTTTGAAAGAAATCCAAGATGAAAATCAGGCTTAAAGATCTTGTCATAAATTAAAAGGATAAAATTGGTAGTTTTAATGAAAAGAGGCATATTGGACTTAATTGATGTTTAATTGTGCCTTTAATTTGAAATTAGGGTTATATGTTGTTAAAAGGTAACCTTAATATCTTTCGTGAAGAATAGATGAGATAATTAGGGTTTGTGAGTAATTGTATAAAATTAGGGTTTAAAATAGAAAAAAATGAAGTGAAACCCTAATTGCAATGGAAACCCTAAAAGTGGACTAGAAACCCTAGGAAGTGAGCTAGGTTTAATAGATCTTGATGGCATGATCAATGATAGGAAATTATATGCATGTTTCAGGATATTGTGTGCTTGCTTGCCTATTGGATTTCTTGCATTGATTGGATTAATTTTGTCTCAAATCAGCCTGACAAGTATGTGGTTATGCTTATGAATATCCCGAATTAGTTTTTCGAGGATTTCTGAAGTTTTCATCGGTGACTTTAATTATACTGTTGGATGAATTTAATTCATGCAAATTATAATGCGGATATGACTATCACCTAAGATATGTGCCTACTAGCTCAAATCCTAGTCCCCTCTGTAGCTTGATAGATTGACCTAGTACATGGATACCTATGGGGTAGGACCATCAGGTCATTGGATGACTTAGTACGTGGCTACCAATGGCGTTGGTCCATCAAGTCACCTTAAGTCAGGGATTGGGCTACCCTTGGGTAGGGCCATGCGACTCCACAACCCTAAGTATTGGCTACATGTGAGGTAGAGCCATGGGGGTAAGGATCTACCATGTGAGAGATGTAGTATCCAAGTCCACTACAGGGATAACACAGAGATAGGGGATAGGTAAGGATTGAGTAGTATTTCTTAAGACGTAATCTTGGTTGTTAAATGATATTTGATTGATTACATTGTTATCATAGTTGCATGATTATTATTTCCCCCACATACCGACATATTCATTCATGCTAACCGACATTTTGTTTGTCGGTGTTTTAGGTACAAGTTTGAAAAGGACAAACAGTAAAGTGGCATATGTGGAATTAAATAAGAATTAAAGTACAAAGGAGGATTAGTTAGAATAGACTCCATATGTGGATAGTAGATATCCAAGTTTTTGAAAAAGGTATGAAAAGTTAAATTTTATTACAACCTTTCAGTTTAGTTTGGTAGAATTTGATAATTATTATCGATTATTTGTCGAACTTTTAATCTGGAAAATTGGGATAACGAATCTGGCCTCTTGGTCTCCCTTAATTGGGGGTTACTGGGAGGCGGGGTCATTACATTTGGTATCAGAGCATAGGTTCCTCATTTAATCTTTAATAAGTATTAAATTTTACAAACTCTGTAGAACCCAAGAGAGTTATTAGAGGATTTTCCGAAAGATAGAGGTGTCGAGAAAAGGATCACATCTGGGGGCTGGCACGATTTTCCTCCATACCGCTAGTCAGAATATGAGGACTCCTGGATTTATGTGACTGCCTGGCCAATGTCTCAGGATTTGACTCGAAATAAGATACCTTTAGGACTCTCTCATATTTTTCATCCCTTCTCAACTCAAATGTTATTAAGTATTTTAAGGATTAGGGTTTTCTCTCTTTTCCTCACCCTCTTGAGGTATGGGTAAAGTTGATAAGATTTAAGGAATCCTACACCAAATTAATGAAAAGCATGTAAATTAGATGTCATGGACATACGCTTAATAGATTAAGCATAAACTAAAGAATAGATACATGCTTAGGTCATATGACATAAGTTGTCATGCCCTTAGGAGAGGCCTAAGGCTAGACCTCCTTGTCAGGAGGATGAGTTGAGAAAGTTAGTCTTGGCGGTAGAGACCTCCATTATAAGTAGAGACATGGCACATCTTCTAAGGATATGCTAACCCTAACCCTAAGTGGTGGTTAGAGAGAGAGATGGCATCATGAGTTAGATGTTATTATAGACCAGGTGTGAGGGTGTACATGTTTTTGCATTCCCATATGAACCATGAGAGGTTGGATGACCTAGCACCTTTGGCAACCCAACTCTGGAAAGGGTCGTGCATGTTAGAGTGAAGGATAGCTCCTTCAATGATGAGGTTAGTGAAGAACCTATGGAAACCCTATGGGATTATATGAGCATGGCATAGTATGCACCCAGAGTAAGTCAGTAGTTCTGATAGTAGGCTAAAACCCTGGCCAAGGGAGTATGTTGGATAACTGATGAGATAAGCATACAAGGCTATGGATAATCTTGAGAAAACATAAGTTTTAACATAGACTTCACCCATGTAGGGGTATGCCTGTGAGCTTGATCCACCTTTATGAAAAGAGGACCTCTGGTAGTGAGGATGGTTGTAGGATTAGCTCTAGAGAGAGAGAGTAGGACCCAAGCAAGAAGGTTGGAAGCTTAGACTCCCAAATATAAGGAACAATGAGAGTTGAGGATGATGTGACCTAAGTGGATGATAGTGGTTGCCTCAAGCATGATTCCTGGAGGCTAATGATATCTTGGTTTCCTTTAGAGGAACCAAAACCTAGAGAGAGGATGAGGTTGTTGGTACCTATGTGCCTATGGCATAGGTGTTTACCTTCTGAGTTAGGAAGAAGGGTTCCTTAGACCATGAAGAGGTTTAGTAACAAGGTGTGAAGCCTTACACCTAGTTGGTTGTCCTTTGGGGGGACTCCACCCTAAAGTGTTGTTCAAGTAGAAGGATCATGGGAAGTGCATGTCATACCCTGTACATGCTTGGCTTGTGGTTAAAAAGTTGAGCAGGAAGTTGGACATCAGAAAAGTGAACCTAGGATTCCTAGGCCTAAGAGGGGAAGTGGTGTACCTGATGCTCATGATGAGATTTGAGTTTCTATAGATTCGAGCATGGCACTCCTCATGTTTAGAGGAAAGGGAAACCCCTTAAGTCTAAGGTATGTTTGATGAACCCCTCACATCTATGTTGGTGACATGGGAAGGTATGATCTTGGTCCAATGTTGAGGAATGAGAACAAGTATGACCTAGCATGGTTTAGTAGGTGGTCTACTTATTCCTTAGTAGCTTGTTAGGGCTAAGCATGCTCACGTGGATGTAAACTCTAGAAATAAGGGCGTTTGTGACCTTTGTGGGCAAGATGAAGTTTCCTCTCATCCTGGGAGAGGGACCCTTTTATAGAGTGTATACCAATTTTTTTCAAGGTAACCTAAAGAGGTCTCCTAGGATCTTGAGAAGCTAAGTGAAAAGTACATAGTAAGAGAATGGACCTGTAGACCCATAGATAACCATCTCTAAGTGCATGTGGATGTGTTACCATGGAGGTAACCGGTATGGGGCCTGCCCAAGGTAAGCAGGTCACCATGACCCCTATGAAAGGATAAAGTCATCCCATGAATGCAGAGAGAGAGATGATGAAGGCTTGGGTAATGTTCTAAGTTGGACATGTACTATAATAGAATCCTAAGTCTATCCTAGGGTCAGGTAGGGATAAGACCTATGGAAGTAGGAGTTGCTTAATCCCCTAGTTGCACATGACCATAGGGTCGGGAGGTAACAACTATCATTGTCAGAGGGCCATGGGTTAGGAGATTGATCACCTTCATGAACTCATGGGACCCCAAAGGGCAGATGAGTAGGGCACTCTCTGGATGCATAAGGGAAGAGGGATGACCCCAAAAGTGCCAACACCCTACAGACCTAGAGGAGATGACCAAGGATTGTGTGGTGACCCAAGTAGGTTCGAGACCAGTTTTCCATGGAAGTAACTTTGATATCAAGATGATCGTGATGTAGAGATACATGTTGCACATTTCAACTTAGATTTGAAGGTGTACTGGCAAGGTGGGATGTACCATCTCTACTCTTGGAATAGGAAGAACTTTGTATTTGGAGTGCAGCCAAATGCTTATTTCCTCTTGTTATGGGAGTGAGAGATCGGACAATAGGCATACCATACACCAAGGATGAAGATGATGTGAGTTGGAACGTTGCTATGAGGTATGAGGACAAAGATGATAAAATACGCTAGTGGAGTGAACAATATGTGGATGGTTTACAAACATCAAGAGAAATAAGGTAGTCATCTTATGAGGATGTTTTTTTTTTCATGAGCAATGTGGAATTTGCAAGTTATACACAGTTGAGTTCAAAAACCAAGAGGATGAGCTCATAGTTTTCTTGATGAAGATAGACTTAGAGTTTGAGATGAGATAATAAGTGGAATACATGGAGGTAACATTACCTAACACCTAAGGATGTGAAGTAGTAATGGATGCTTTGGTTGAGATGCAACTTCCTAGTTTATCTGGAGGCTAGAAGAGGTTGTTAGGCTAACCTTAAGTTTGAAAAAAAAAGATATGTTTGGCTAACACTCAGATGCAACGATATAGGTTGATCAAGTTAGTAGTTGTTTGGTTAGCCAGCCTAGGCCTTGATGCAATGAAATGATGGTTGTAGAACCTCAGATGCACTTCTTTGGAAAGGAAGGTGATGAAACCCCGACTAGAGTGGTTTAGGGTTTCTGAGGAGTCAATCTTGAGAAATCATGACATACATAAGATCCTGATTTTAAGATCACCATACATCGTGGTACTATGAAGATAGTAAGTGACAGTAGTACTTTGGATGCTTAAGATGATGTTGCATGTGGTATGTTGCCATGCAAGCTAGGAGGTGAAGGACAAACACCAATAACCTAATGAGTTGATATAGAGGGTCCCTGAGAGGGAATGGGAGTTCATCACTATATATGTTGTGGCAAGTCTCCCATGGATCAAGGTGTTGGTATGTATGCCCTGAGAGCCAACCATGGGATGATTGGTGGGATGCATTAAGATTGATTTGATAAACATCAAAGGCAAGCTTCCAATTCTTTCTGGTTCAGTCACATGAGATAATGATAGAACATATTGAATGTTTAGAGAATGACAATACTCAATGATGTATGTTTTCAGGTTAAGGACATGAACGATGAGATCATACAAATGCTAAGAGTTTGTACATTCTTATTATGTCCCTACTCAGATGTCATTGTAGAAGGTAGATAGACAGCAATGACACACAATACTAGATTGTGGTGTTGGTTGATGAAAGAATCTCATTAGTCATGATATGGAGATATCAAACCAAATACATAGGTACTTGTTAGAGAACAAGTGTACCAGACAGACCCACCGTGAGTTTGACACATGGAACCATGACATGGTAGTCACAATCAGTTCTCACAGTGATGGTGGTGAGTGTAATTCTTTGACCTGAAATCACTACACTCAACACATGTCGTTGGGTACACTTTGACATCATCAAACATAGTCCTGAAACATGGGTTGTTATGAAGGTGATGATTGGGTGGCTTTGACACATGGGGCTTTTGAGGGGTGAGTGATAGATATCAGATTTGTCTTTCCTGAGGGAGTTTGATATCCATGGCCACTTGATGAGTAGGATTGAGATAGGTGTGCATGCATGTGTGAATCAGTATGTGATATGGATGTCATACATATCTCCTCCAATCTACTCTGAGATCAAGAAAGTGAATGAACGTTGACAGGATGACTATTCCATGCCTTGAGTTCATTCGGGATATTAGTGATAAAGGAATTATACATTTGATGTAACATCATTCATGGATTGTAGGATTGAAAGTTGTTCTCCAACTTTCCTTTTCACTTTAGTAGCACTGATGTGCGACTAGGCTCCGCTCTTTGCTTGTGAAGTCATAAGTGTTATGGACTTTCACTGCCAATGTGAAATGGAGTTTATCCACAAACGATGTTTATATTGATTACTAAAGGAGTTTTGTAGTTCAATTAAACACTCAATCAATTGATAGCTAAGTATCATAGTGTTCAAGGTGTTGGACTGATTGATTAGAGTATCAGATTGATTGAAACTACAATTGACTGATTTTGCATAGTCTGCTTCCCCAACTGATCAGCTCATGGGATGAACCGATCAACTCAGGTTGGTGAACCGATCAGCTCAACTGGTGTGACGATCGGCTCATGTATCAATGAGACGATCAGCTCAATTGTTGAATCGGTCGATTCATGTGACCAACCAAGATCGTTTGGAAAGTCAGAAGACTATTTTGCAAATACCATTTGTTCCACTTGTACAAATTCAATTTGGACAAGGATTAATATTTGATTAATCAGAAACAAATATGAAAGTCAATTTGAGTTGGATCAAGACCACAAACTGATTGGCTCAGGCATGAACTGATCAGCTCAGAGCACCAGACGATCGGCTCAGGTCCCAAACGATGGGCTCAGGGCCCGAAATGATCATTTCAGGGTGTGAACCGATAGGTTCAGCCGACGCAGATTGGTTGTTTTGTGGAAAATCTCAAGCCCTTCTACTCTTGCTTTAATCCCGCATTGCTCGGGGTAGAGAAACTTGTCCCATGACCCTCTTATTTATATATGGGTATTGGGGGCTTCTCAGTAACAACAACTCAGAACACTAGTTGCTCTGCAAAGTTGTCGTTCTCTCTGGTTGTGGTAACCGAGAGAGCCCGAGCAATTGCTACCCGATAAGGGAGGTACAACAAGGGAAAGATAACTGTAGAAAAGCAACTGGTTGCAGGAGAGTGTGTCGGTGACTAGTACGCCAACAGGAGGGTGTGACCCTTCCGATTCCTTGTGGAACAAGGAGATTGTAGTTCCAGGTGGTCGGTGTGGACTACTTCAGAGATGGGAGACTTTTGCTGCTTGGAGGACAACTATCAATCCGGACAATCACGGTGAGACCAGGAGCTACACAGACATCATCCAAGACCAGAGGTGAAGACCGTGCAAGCCGTGAGGTAACATCACTGAGCAAGCCTCGGGACAAGGTACGCCTCTACAAACCATCCTTCCTACTGTATAGATGTTGACACGATTCCTTTATTCTGGGTTTGGGAGAAGAAAATGTTTGTTTCCGCTACCTTCTCTGTCTCCCCTATAACCCAACAGTGGTATCAGAGCCATTTCAACTGCTCTATACTTTAGGTTTATCGATGTGATCGATTTTGTTTGTCGCCTTTAATTAATGCATATGATGCGAATAATGATAGCTTTATGCATGTCCAATCCTAAATCCACAAATCTAAATATACATAAATGATATGTAATATGAATGCACTCAATACACATCACCCTTAAACAAGTTTTGTGGTGGATGTATAGAATGGTTATGGCCAATAAACCCTATGTATGTGTGCTTGGGTGTATGTGGTTGCTTGCATCTCTGTCTGCGCACCGATTCCCTACCTCCTTATTCCTGATGTAACTCGAGATAACTCAAGATTTCTTTCCTACCTTTGCTCCCCCTGAATGTAACTTGGGGTTTCCCAATTTAAATGTAAATAGTATAGATCTTTTATATTTCCTGTTATGTCAAAGAACGGAGGACAATCTGACGACAACTGAGACGATTGGTTTAAGGCATGAACCGATCAGTTGGAGATCCAAATGATCAACTCGAGCAGCGAGATGAGCTGGTGGCAACCTTAAGAGATGCACGATGACCAGGAAAACTGATCGGTTGGAGGAGCCAACCGATCAGATGGTGGCACCCAGATGACCGGTCAGGGTGCGCTGGTCATTCATGTGATGAGTTGATCAACTCATATGGCTATAGAACTTCATCATGGATAGGTTGCATGTGATGTAGACCTAGATGACTGTGATTCCTCTTGGCTCAAGGAATCACATTAGGATGGCCATAATCATTACTTTTATCATTTTGCATGTTTTCTGTGGGATATATCATGTATATGACACGTACTATGTATTGTGGTGACTGGATATGTATATGTACCTATAAAAACCAAATTCCTCATTAAATGTTAAAGTTTTAGATGCCTTCCAAATGCAACACACGTGAAAAGCTTGATCGGCCAAGTGTGGCCACGCCCTAGTGTGGTGCACCGTCTATCTCGTGGAAGCATGAAGGACGAATATGTGGGTTTGCCCTACCCGGGTGCATATTCATCGTGTTGGCTTTGATTCAGACTTAACAAGGTGACCTAGATAGGATCTAGCACCTTGAGGCATGGAGGTGATCATGGCAAGGAGTTGCATATGACATCTTTCAAGAGTTGCATATGATGCAATTGGAAAACGTTGCCTACCTGGAAGATCTAAGTTGTGGGTGACAGCCCTAGCTGGTCCATGACTCAGAGGATTTTAGGATCTTGACCCACTAGAAGATTGTACACTGCAATCTTCCGAATTCATGGCGAGGGCTATCAATTTGAACAAAAATAATCGGATTGATAATGAATTAAAGTCCTAATTATATTGTTAATTTTTCAAATCAATCAAATAAGTCAAAATTGAGATTTGTACTAAATTGCATATATTTCGTTTTGTAGTTCAAATGACAACAAACAACAATCACTTTTTATTGTGATCGGTCCTTGAAAAGGACAAGCTGAATGGGAATAACTTCCACGATTGGTTTAGGACATTGAGAATTGTTCTCACTTAAGAGAGAAAGCTCTATGTCTTGGATACTCCAGTTACATAGGAACCTACTCCTACCGCACCAAAGGCAGAAAGGGATGCTTAGAAGAAGCATTCTGATGATGTAATTGATGCGAAGTGCTTGATGTTGTGCTCCATGAACCACGAGTTGCACAGACAACATGAGAACATGGGTGTCATTGAGATGATTTAGCATCTCAAGAACATGTATCAAGATCAAGAATGGAAAGAGAGATATGATGTCTCTAGGGCATTGTTCAAGTGTGTCATGACAGAAGGAGATCAAGTTGGTCCTCACACGCTCAAAATGATTGGGTATGTGGAGAACCTGATGAGACTGGGATTTCCCCTGAGCCAAGAGTTGGCTATTGACATGATACTACAATCGTTTCCAGAATCCTACAGTCAGTTTGTGATGAACTACAACATGAACAACTTTGACAAGCCGTTGACAGAGTTGTTGGGCATGTTGAGAACAGTCGAGGCACATATGAAGAAGGACAAGCCTAAGTCTGTGATGATGATCAGCAGCAAGAAAGGCAAGTCCAAGTGCAAGGGCAAGGGCAAGGCTAAGAAAGGTTCTGATGCTAGCCAACAACCCAAGTCATCTTCAACTCTCAAGGCCAAAGGAGGCATGACCAAGAGAGGCAATTGCCACCATTTTCAAAAGCCAATACATTAGAAAAGAAATTGTCCACTCTATCTGGAAGAACTAAAGAAGAAGGAGGCGACAGACGTCTCCACCTGAAGGTGTCATGAAATAAACTTGTAACACTTTTAGGTATATGATACCAAGATATAAAGTGTAAAGAACCCAATACATGGGGCAAGTGTTGCCACCATAAATACTAGTACTTTACTTTATTTTCAGCCTTGAAGGTGTGTAATAGAGTTATGAACTGCTATTTCATATTTTCCTATGGATAGAAACACTTTAATTTTTGCATATTGTATGACAATGATGGCAATTAATAAAGTTGATGTTTCAATCTTTGTGGGAATGCCTTGTTTATCTTGTGGTACTTGGTATGCATAAGATAAAATGATACCTAAAGTTATTGATAACTCAAACAATCAAATTAGCATAAATCATGAGAAATTCATTTCTAGTTTCCATATGATGGATAGAACTAGACTCTTTTGGTTAGAGAACCAGTAAGAGACATGAATCTCTTCGACATGATTAATCAATCTTCACTAGTGGTAGTGGGAGAATGATTATCTTATTATGTATAATACATGTGATGTACTTACATATCTATTGGAGCAAATGCTAATACTTCAAATGGTGTTTAGAGAAATACCCATATGAATATCTTGAATTGTTCAAGAATATCATAGATGAAGTACAAATTTGGTAAAGTATTACTTCTTGATGAGATCAATGAATGAAATACTTGGACCAAATGTTTGAGATCCTTGACGTGGTATTTTTTGAACGCACTAACAAACTCACTCGGGGTTGAAATCCCCGAGCTTTTACCAAAACCAAAGTGTAATAATATCACCCGCAAGCGGATGAGACTTATCACAGTATAGTTCAGGATCGAACCCAAAGGACAACCTTTTAAAGAATCCTTTCCAGTCGAATATTGCTCAAGTAAAACTAATATTTAGAATGATTGGTTGATTTGAGGTTACTTAAACAAATTGCAAGAAAGTAAAAGCTGAATTAAGGTTAGGTTTAGATCAATGATATGGAATCGCTGGTATGGTACCGGGTTTCACCACTGCTACACACACAAACACATTCAATTGCAAACAATACAGGCAAAATATATCAATCCAACTGGAGCTGCTGCAGAACCCCCTGTAAGGGCGTTAGGTTCGCGTAAGCATCACCGTAGGCATCAAATGTCTCATCACCAACCGGATCCCTTACTTACGGCTTCGAAGAAATCCCATTCGATTTCTAGTTTGGGAGTCAACTGCATTAATCGATAAGCAAGCAAGTAATAGATCTACAAACTAACATCGACGATAAACAAAGATGATACAAAATCCAACTAAGGCTGTGGTCCTCCCTGAGGGATGTTTAGACCACAGAAGCATCACCATAGGCTAGATGTCTCGTCCCCTCACAGATCATAACTTACGACCTCAAGGAATCTTATCAGAAGTTCTCGTCAAAGAGTCGAACCTTGTAAACCGCCATTCTATCCCACAAATAGAAGATTTCACAATATAGGAGAGAACAAGATGAAAGCAAGTATATAATCAACTACAAACATACCAACTAACAATGAAATGGGAAGTTATATACATTACCATGGAGAGTTTAACAAAAGAACATGACTTGTATGGGCAGCAGGGCTAGTCCCCGCACCCCGGCGAAAAGATACTACTTGCTCATGATGCGAGAACCAAGAAGAATGAGAAAGAGAGAGAAATCTGCCATGAACTCAATGCAGAAGGTAGTCGCAGCTCGGTGAAGAAGATACAACCTTCTACGTCGTGTCGGGGCAGATCTGGACGTGAACGGGAGTTACCAAGATAGACCGGATAGTCTCCCTCGCTCTGTCTTCCTTCTCTCCTCAGCCTCCTTGGTTGCAACACGGGCAGTCGGTGGAATGTAACTGGCATAAATTGAACTGGATTTAGATCGGAACTGTGTTCGGGTAGCCTGGTGGCGTCCGAATCCGATGCCAAAATGAGGACCCTTGGGGTCCTGTTATAGGCACAAATTTGTCCCTCATACGTTTGGTGTGAGTCCAAACGATTTACTCATGGTCCGAAGATATTTTTCCACCAAACGGTTTACATGCTTAAACTGTTTCATGTGGGCAGCAACAAACGGTTTTGACGTGCTTGCTTATTCGGTCTTCAAGCCATTGGCCATGCGGTCTTGGATTGGTAATTGGTCATGCGGTTTGCGGCTCATGTGGTCTGCATGTTCCAATGGGCAAACAACCTTCATGTACTCCGCAGCAAACAGACTTGAAGTATAACTAATCCATTCGGTTTCGGTTATTGCATCCTTTACCAAACGGTTTAGTACAATCCTTCAAACGGTCTCGGAGCCAAGACCATCAAACGGTTTCGTGCTAATATCTTTTCCATACGGTTTGGTAATCATTCGGTTTGCATGCATGGGCATCAAACAATCTTCCATTTTACACAAACGGTCTTCATGTAATTAAACCAAATGGTTTCATAAATGAACTTCAAAACGGTTTCCAGTCTGGCTCCAACCAGTCTCGCAGACTGGTGCTACTCAAATGGTCTTGGGACCGCATGGACTCAAATGGTTTTAGGACTGCATGGGATCAAATGGTTTTGAGACCGCATGGACTCAAACGGTCTTGGGACCGCATGGACTCAAACGGTCTTGGGACCGCATGGGCTCAAACGGTCTTGGGACCGCATGGGCTCAAACGGTCTTGAGACTGCATGCACTCAAACAGTCTTGGGACCGCATGGACTCAAACGGTCTTGGGACCCATGGGATCAAACGGTCTTGGGACAGCTTGGGCTGAATTGCTTGGTTAGATTTCTTGACCAAATCCAGAGATGAAGGCGGACCCTGCCTACTTGTTAAGCTTTGTCAAAACCTGCATTAAATGAACAATGTTTAGTTTAAAACCTTGATAATCGAATCAATTAAGTAGTTTTGTGTATTATGATTCGTATAGGTATTTAATGAGTGAGAAAGTATATATATGGAGTTGAATTTGTTCCAAAGTGATAATTGAATTCCATGATGAATATTCATTCATCAAAACACCCCGAACTTAAACGTTGCTCGTCCTCGAGTAACACAAAATCTGAAACGGTTGCCAAATGAATACTTTCAATTCGTGTGATTGCTTCATCTTCACATCACAAATGTTTTTTTTTCTCAATATGACTCAGTATCTCAACCTCCTGAGACCACAAAACACATCTTACCATATCTTCATTCCTGAGTTCATTTTCCAAAATCACTTCTTCCTCACCTTTTCCAACAACAAGTATGTCAAAGAGTTTTGTAAGAGTTTAGAGATACCCACAGAACAACAAGTGTGCATCTGATCTGACACTGGTGTTTTCCAGGATAGGGTAGGCAATCATTGTGCCATTAGGTAGAAAAGGGAGTGAAAGGTGGTATGGAAGGAAGAAGTAAATCTCGCCTCTATTCGACTCGAGATTTTTATTTGCTTTGCAATTTCATTTATTGCATTTTTTTGTGCGAATCTCTCCTCTATTCGACTCGAGATTGCATTTCTTTTTGTGTGCACTTTGGCATATTTTTTGTTTGCAATTCTCTCCTCTATTCGACTCGAGATTGCATTTTTGGTGGTACGCCCCTATTTATTTGTGAGGGGTATGGAAGAAGCGGATAAAGAGGAAAGTGGCGTGCCACCCCGAACTTAGAGTTTGGCACATATTCGGCTATTTTTGTTTCTTTTTTATGAATGGAGGGATACAAAGATGATAGAAGAGGTGTAGAAGAGAGTTCAGATCAGAATGCAACTTGATTTACAATTCAATGTACCGGGTTGTTCTCTTTGTCATACTCTGCTCAAATAATGACTTGATGAGGATCCAATGGAGATTCCATGTTATTGTTCCACTAGTCAGTTAGGAAGCACGACGTGTTTGATCCCTATCAGTTTGACAGATACTTATCATTTTTGCAAAAGTATCATGATGTTAGGAATCATAAGCTTCACAAGATGATTTCAAGCAAAAGAGTTGTTTCAAAAATTGGTCCTTTTGACGATTTTACTTTTAATAAGGAGGATATAATGATTGAAAATGCATAGAAAATCAGTTAGTGACTTTTAATGAAATCAAGAAGTGTCAAAAAGTGTCAAAAATTCTTCAAGTATATGTTCAATCTCTTAGAAAAACATTAAAGAATTTTGAAAATTTTGAAATTTTTTATCAAGAATGTGATGGTGAAAACTTAAGTATGAAAAGGATGGGTGTAGGTGGAAAGTGAGGTACGTACCACCCACTCTCCACCCCAAACTTAGAGATTTTCTCATCCCGAGCAAACCCTAAATCCAAGATGGAGGGGAAAAATCATGCCAGAATGACCACCGGGTGTGGTTGCGTTCCAATCAGCAAACATCCTTTTATCTGAAAATCTCAAAGGTAAAGAGCAATTAGATCTTAAAATAGCACCTTGCGATGCCAATTTTATTTAATAAAAAATTAACTAGAAGGTAAAAACAAAATTTAAGGGAAGTAAAACAAATTTATTGATCGGGTTGCCTCCCGACGAGCGCCTTTGTTTTATGTCAATGGATCGACTGGATCCTTCAGCTTCACAGCAGATCCTTTGGATTGGTGAGTTCCAGCATTGCTTTAGTGCCTATGTTAGTTGAGGTGAAATATCTCTTTAAGCGGTGACCATTTGTTACAAATTCACCTGACTTTTCACTCCATAATGGGAAGGCACCATGTGGAGAGGTGCTCTTGACGATGTATGGTCCAGACCAGCGTGAGCGGAGCTTTCCTGGGAATAACTTCAATCTTGAGTTGAATAGCATAACTTGGTCTCCTACTTGTATGTCTTTTCTTTTCAGATGTACATCGTGCCAAAGTTTTATACGTTCTTTGTAGATTCGTGCATTCTCATAAGTTGTCATCCTGAGTTCATCCAGCTCTTGGAGTTGCAGAATCATGGCTTGGCCAACTTCTTTCATATCAAAGTTCAGTTGTTTAATTGCCCACCATGCCTTGTGTTCCAGTTCGACTGGCAGGTGGCAAGCCTTTCCATATATTAATCGAAAAGGTGTAGTCCCAATGGGAGTTTTATGAGCAGTTCGATAGGCCCATAAGGCATCGTTGATTTTCGTTGACCAGTCCTTTCGATTGTGTCCTACAGTTTTTTCCAGAATAGCCTTTAGTTGACGGTTAGAAACCTCTACCTGTCTGCTTGTTTGTGGATGGTAGGGCGAGGCTACCTTATGTGTTACACCGTATTTTCTCAGTAAAGCTTCAAATCTTCTTTCAAGGAAGTGGGAACCTCCGTCAGATATCATGGTTCGTGGCACTCCAAAACGGGGAAAAATAATATCTTTGAATAATTTGATGACGGGTTTGGAGTCACTAGTGACGCTTGGTATAGCTTCAACCCATCTGGAGACATAGTCTACTACCACTAGGATGTATGAAAATCCATGAGAAGATGGGAATGGACCCACGTAGTCCACCCCCCATACATCGAATATCTCTACTTCTTGCCAGAGATTCAGTGGCATCTCATCTCTCTTTGTTGTATTGTCTGATCTTTGACATTTGTCACATGACAGGACAAAGTCATAGGAATCTTTGAATATGGTTGGCCAGAAGAATCCACATTGCCAAACCTTCAAAGTAGTCTTTTTAGAGATCATATGTCCTCCCACTGGTCCTGAGGGACATTGTTCCAAAATAAGTTGAGCTTCTTCTTCGGCGATACATCGTCTATACAGGCCATCAACACCTAGTTTAAAGAGATATGGCTCATCCCAGTGATATTGTTTCACATCATGCATAAATTTCTTTAGTGCATTTCCAGTGCATTGAGGATGGATAACCCAGTAGAAAGGTAGTTCACGAAATATGAGTACCACAGTATAACTTCTAAGACTTTCATTCGTTGATCATCTAGAAGAGAATCATTAATCAGAATCTTCTCGGTATCCAGAGTGTGGATGCAACTGAGGTGGTATGCTACAACATTCTCGGTACCCTTTTTATCTCTTATCTCTAAATCAAATATCTATAATAGAAGGATCCATCTAATCAACCTGGGTTTTGCATCTTTCTTTTCCAGAAGGTAACGAATGGTGGCGTGGTCTATGTAGACAATGACCTTTGAACCAATTAGGTAGGATCTGAACTTGTCAAAGGCATACACGACTGCTAGAAGTTCTTTCTCGGTAGTTGCATAGTTCCTCTGAGCTTCATCGAGAGTTTTTGATGCATAATAGATCACATAGTGTTTCTTCTCTATATATTGCCCTAAAACAACGCCCACAACATAATCACTGGCATCGCACATAATTTCAAAAGGATGATCTCAGTCGGGAGCTCTAATGATGGGGGTGGTTGTAAGGGCCTACTTCAGTGTGTTGAAGCTTTTGACACATTCTTCATTGAAATTGAAATCAATATCCTTTAGTAATAGGTTTGTCATTGGCTTTGTTATCTTGGAAAAATCCTTAATGAATCTTCTATAAAACCTGGCATGACCAAGGAAAGCACGAACTTCTTTTACATTTGTGGGGATAGCCAGTTTAGAAATCACTTCAATCTTGGCTTTATCTACTTCAATTCCTCTATTACTGACCCTATGATCGAGGACAATGCCTTCTCTTACCATAAAATGGCACTTTTCCCAATTTAGCACAAGATGTGCTTCTTCACAATGTTTGAGGACCAGGGAGAGGTACTTAAGACATGAATCAAATGAATCTCCATATACAAAAAAATCATCCATAAAAACCTCCATAATGGTTTTGGTGAGACCGGCAAATATTGCAGCCATGCAACGTTGGAAAGTTGCAACTGCATTGCAGAGGCCAAACAACATTCTTTTAAATGTGTATGTTCTGAATGGATAGGTGAAGGTTATTTTCTCTTGGTCATCTGGATGTATGGGTATTTGATAGAATCCAGAGTAACCATCAAGATAACAGAAATATTCTTGATGAGCCAACCTTTCTAGGACTTGATCAATGAAGGGCATTGGAAAATGATATTTTTGAGTTGCCTTGTTCAATTTTCTACAATCTATGCACATCCTCCACCCTGTGACTATTCGAGTGGGGATGAGTTCATTTTTTCATTTCGTATAACAATTGTTCCACCTTTCTTCGGGACAACATGCACTGGGCTCACCCATAGAGAATCGGATATCAGATAGATTATTCCAGCTGTGAGCAATTTAATGACCTCACTACGGACCACTTCCTTCATATTTGGGTTCAATTTCTATTCATGCTCAATAGTAGGTTTGTGGTCATCCATCATAGGGATCTTGTGCATACATAGCACTTCACTGACCCCAGTGAGGTCACTCATTTTATAACCGATGGCTTTCTTTCTTTCCCTGAATTCCTTCAGAAGTTTCTCTTCTTGTTCAATTGTTAGATCGGAATTTATAATAACTGGACAAACCTTGAGATCGTCTAAAAACACATATTTTAGTCTTTCGGGTAGGGGTTTCATTTTGGGAGCTTCTTGTTTTTCACTTGTTTCTTCTGTAGTTTCCATAGCCTTGAGTTCTTCACTATTGGCTCTAACATCTTCGGTAGCAGAGTCGAGGGATTCGATGCAATCCTTTACTCATTCGTCGATTGGTTCATCCATTAATGGGTTTGTTAGAGCAATTTCCAAGGGATCGTTTGATTCATGATACTCTTGAGTTAGGAGCGACATTTGTTCAATGCAGTCAATCAAATAGACTTCTTCCTGCATATTTGGTCTTCTCATACTTTCAAAAACTTTAAATTCAAGAGTTTCTTTTCCTAATCTGAGCAGTAAGGTACCGGCTTCAACATCAATCAGGGCTCTTGCAATGGCGAGGAACGGGCGACCAAAAATGAGAGGATATCTGGCATCTTCTTTTATATCCATAATGATGAAGTCGCATGGAACATATGTGTCCTTACCTACCATGACCGGGACATCTTCGAGGATTCCTAACAGATGTTTTATCAAATTGTCTGCGAGATGTATAGTCATGCCAGTAGGAAGCATTTCTACAAACCCTAGTCTTTTGCACAAGCTAAGCGGCATAATAGAGATGCTTGCACCTAGATCTACTAATCCTTTCTTGCATGATGAATTGCCAATGTGACATGAAATTCTAAAGGATCCCGAGTCTTTTTGTTTCTTGGGAATCTTGCTTAATATGATATCAGATGTAGTTGTTTCCAGTTTTACTATCTCATACTCTTCAGTTATATACTTCCTTGTTAGGAGTGACTTTAGATACTTAGTCCACGCTGGTATCTCAGCCAGAGCATCTAAGAAGGGTATATCAACATGAAGTTTCTTCATAGCCTCTTTAAACTTATTGAATCTAGTATCCAGCTTGGTTTGCCTTAGATGGGCTGGGAAGGGTATACGAGGCTTATGTATAGGAATATCAGGTTCTTGTGTTTCAATTTCTTCATCAGTAGATTTCTCAGGACTTCCCTTATCTGTCTCATCATCTTTTGATTGAGTCTCTAGTGTTGTTGAGTCTTGGAAAACCACAGGTTCATCTTTGTCTATAATAACCACATGTGTCTTTACAGGGGGATCCGAATAGTCTTTTCCTGACCTGGTGGTGACTGCCTTCAACTGTTCAGGATGCTTAGGATTATTCTCGGGTTGGCCAGCAAAGACTCCAATGGGTGGCTTTATGCTAGCTGCAAGTTGAGCTAGTTGAGATTCAATAGCCTTCTGCTGAGCTTGTTGGTTGGCTATCATGGTTTGCTGAGTTTGCAACATTTTTTCAATGGCTGATAGCTTGTCATCAGAAGAGACGGGTCCTGCTTGTTGTCCTTGCTGTTGATTAAGATTCTGATACTGATAGTTGTTTTGATAATTATTGTAGTTCCTATTCTGAAAGATCCCCTTGAAATTTCCTTGATTACCAAAATTCTATTGTTGATTATACTAGAATCCTGGTTGGCCTCTTGCTTGATTGTTTGAACCAAATTGATGCGAGTTTATTGCTCTAGAGGGGTTTCCATATTGAAAACCTGGGTGATTCCTATTCTGATTTAGATTGTAATAACTTTCCCCAGGAATAGTGTTGATAGCATTAAGATTTTCCATCTGACCATTTTCTCCTTGTCCACATACATTGCTCAGTACAATGTCATAGAGAACATTGCATGATGAAGTGGAATGATCAGTGCTCTTACATGCTTCACAAAATAGGGAAGTAGATTTGACCTGTTCCAGTTGCTGAGTGGGTGAACGTCCTCTTCCAATAGCAGTAAGAGATGATTCAATATGGTCTTGCTTGGAAACTAAGATCTTCAAGGTTTCAGCGATAGACTTGTGCTCGGGAGTAGCTTCGGCCATAGCTACTTTCAAGACTCCTTTACCTACAGATCTACCCCAATTGGCTTGATTTTCTGCTACTAGGGTGACGACTCTCCATGCGCTGTCGTAACTTTGACGCATGAAGTTCCCTCTAGATGAGGAATCTAGAAACCTCTTAATATCATCATCCACACCCCTATAGAAAATTTCGATGAGTTGATTCTTAGGAATTCTGTGGTGTGGACATTTGCATTGAAGCTCTTTGTACCTATCCCATGCTTCAGCGAGAGTTTCCCCAGGGACTTGAGTGAAATTTGTTATCCGGCCCCTAATTTCATATGTGAGAGATGGAGGATAGAATTTTTCCAGAAACACATTTTGGAGTTGTTCCCAGGTAGTGATGGGTATTTCACTTTGCAATGAATTGTACCAACTTATGGCTCTATCAGTAAGGGAATACTTGAAGAGATGGAGTCGAATGGCATCATCAGTGACTCCATTTTGCTTTGTCATAGCACATAGATCGATGAACCTCAGAAGATGTTCTTGGCTGTCCTCTGCTTGTTTGCCATAGAAAGGGTTGTTTTGAAGAAATGTGATCCAATGTGCCCTAATCTCAAAATTGGCAACATTGATGGGAGGAGGTTGTACTGGATGATGAACATTGGCAGCTTTCGGGATTGAGAACTCTCTAAGATCCTTTTGTAGTTCAGCTGCTTGCGCTGCTGCTTGTGCTGCTAGGATTTCCTACTGAACCGCAGCCATGGCTTCTTGCATGAGCCTCTCTCTTTGTGCATTGATGGCTTGAGCCACTCTTCGGGCTATTTCCTCTTCCTGAGCCATCCTTGCTTGATTTTCTCGGATTTGACGATGAAAAGTTATGTCTATCTCGGGATCAAAGCTCGCTGTCAGTCCGGGGCTATCCGTACACTATGCCATGGGTTGTACCTGAAAATAGAAAGCTTTTGAGAATGAGATCCACAAAGTAGAGTCAAATTGAAGTGGATGATCGATTGTTTCAAAAGAAAAAGCAAAATCCTAGATTAGTCTTAAAAGAACTAGATTTGACTAACTGCTTCCGTTGTCCCCGGCAACGACGCCAGAATTTGACGTGGTATTTTTTGAACTCACTAACAAACTCACTCAGGGTTGAAATCCCCGAGCTTTTACCAAAACCAAAGTGCAATAATACCACCCGCAAGAGGACGAGTCTTATCGCAATATAGTTAAGGATCAAACCCAAAGGACAACCTTTTAAAGAATCCTTGTCAGTCGAATCTTGCTCAAGTAAAACTAATATTTGGAACGATTGGTTAATTTGAGGTTACTTAAACTAATTGCAAGAAAGTAAAAGCTGAATTAAGGTTGGGTTTAGATCAATGATATGGAATCGCTGGGATGGTACCGGGTTTCACCACCGCTACTCACGCAATCACATTCAATTGCAAACAATGCAGGAAAAATATATCAATCCAACTGGAGCTGTTGCAGAACCCCCAGTAAGGGCATTAGGTTCGCGTAAGCATCAACTTAGGCATCAGATGTCTCATCACCAACCGGATCACTTACTTACGGCTCTGAAGAAATCCCATTCTATTTCTAGTTTGGGAGTCAACCGCATTAATCGATCAGCAAGCAAGTGATAGATCTACAAACTAACATCGATGATAAACAAAGTTGATACAAAATACAACTAAGGCTGTGGTCTTCCCTAAGGGATGTTTAGACCACAGAAGCATCACCGTAGGCTAGATGTCTCGTCCCCTCACGGATCATACACTTACGACCTCAAGGAATCTTATCAGAAGTTCTCGTCAAAGAGTCGAACCTTGTAAACCGCCATTCTATCCCACAAATAGAAGATTTCACAATATAGGAGAGAACAAGATGAAAGCAAGTAGATAATCAACTACAAACATACCAACTAACAATGAAATGGGAAGTTATATACATTTCCATGGAGAGTTTAACAAAAGAACATGACTTGCATGGGCAGCGGGGCTAGTCCCCGCACCCCGGTGAAAAGGTACTACTCACTCATGATGCTAGAAATAAGAAGAATGAGAAAGAGAGAGAAATCCACCATGAACTCGGTGCAGAAGGTAGTCGCAGCTCGGTGAAGCAGATACAACCTTCTACGTCATGTCGGGGCAGATCTGGACGCGAACAGGAGTTGCCAAGACAGACCAAACAGTCTCCCTCGCTCCGTCTTCCTTCTCTCCTCAACCTCCTTGGTTGCAACACGGGCAGTCGGGGGAATGGAACTAGCGTAAACTGGACTGTATTTAGATCAAAACTGTGTTCGGGCAGCATGGTGGCGCCCGGATCCCATGCCAAAATGAGGACCCTTGGGGTCCTATTTATAGGCACAGATCTGTCCCTCATACGTTTAGTGTGAGTCCAAACAGTTTACTCATGGTCCGGAGATATTTTTCCACCAAACGGTTTACATGCTTAAACAATTTCATGTGGGCAGCAGCAAACAGTTTTGACGTGCTTGCTTTTTCGATCTTCAAGCCATTGGCCATGTGTTCTTGGATTGGTAATTGGCCATGCGGTTTGCGGCTCATGCGGTCTACATGTTCCAATGGGCAAACAACCTTCACGTACTCCGCAGCAAACAGACTTGAAGTATAACTAATCCATTCGGTTTCGGTTATTGCATCCTTTACCAAATGGTTTAGTACAATCCTTCAAACGGTCTCGGAGCCAAGACCATCAAACGGTTTCATGCTAATATCTTTTCCATACGGTTTGGTAATCATTCAGTTTGCATGCATGGGCATCAAACGGTCTTCCAATTTACGCAAATAGTCTTCATGTAATTAAACCATACCATTTCATAAATGAACTTCCAAACAGTCTCCAGTTTGGCTCCAACCGGTCTCGCAGACCGGTGCCACTCAAACGGTCTTGGGACTGCATGGACTCAAACGGTTTTTGGACCGCATGGGCTCAAACGGTCTTGAGACTGCATGGACTCAAACAGTCTTGGGACTGCATGGACTCAAACGGTCTTGGGACCGCATGGGCTCAAACAGTCTTGGGACCGCATGGGCTCAAACGGTCTTGGGACCACATGGGCTCAAATGGTATTGAAACCGCATGGACTCAAACAGTCTTGGGACTGCATGGACTCAAACGGTCTTGGGACCCATGGGCTCAAACGGTCTTAGGACCGCATGGGCTGAATTTCTTGGTTAGATTTCTTGACCAGAGCCAGAGATGAAGGCAGACCCTGCCTACTTGTTAAGCTTTGTCAAAACCTGCATTAAATGAACAATGTTTAGTTTAAAACCTTGATAATCAAATCAATTAAGTAGTTTTGCGCGTTATGATTCATATAGGTATTTAATGAGTGAGAAAGTATATATATGGAGTTGAATTTGTTCCAAAGTGATAATTGAATTCCATGATGAATATGCATTCATCAATCCTTATGAGTGATTATGATTATGTATCATAGTGAGCTCATGATTAAGGCATGGTGATGTTTAAATAAAAAGGAGTCATACTCTAAGGAGTTAGAGGATGATTATCAAATAACTAAGTTCTTCTTAAATAAAGAATACCCCACTCTAATAATGGACATTAAGAATCATAAAGAGTTGTGAGTTCTTATATCCTTGATAGATGCACCTCGATTATCTATGTGATGATTTGATCATGTTATGAGTCAACTATCTAGATGAATATGAGTAACCAGATTTTGAGTTATGGTTTATGACCATTACATCCTAAATGACTTCCATGTGAATCATAAGGTATGACCTTGATGGTAGCACACATTGGGATGAAATCCATAAGTGCGAATGAGTCTTAAACGTTAAGACACATGGATAACATTTTGAGAAGGATGATGTGTGTTAATTGCAACTTAATGACTAAGAGATTTGGCATATGGATACTAAAACCACATTCCTATAAGGAATAAAACAAGGATGTGTATGTGACACAACCTATAAGGTTTATGAATCCATTAATGCAAATGAAGTCTATAAGTTACAATGGACTAATCGATTTGATTGATTGAGTACAAGCAACTCAGAACTATGTTCTTTACTTTGATGATAAAGTCAAAGGGTTTGACTGATATGTCAAAGATAAAGAGAGATCTGTGATTTAGTGGGAGCGTATTCACATTCCACATGTTGATGTGAAATGGAAATGTTCTAGAATGGAAATCCAAAGTGGAAATTATCTTTAGGGAAGATAGAGACATTTCTTATGTGATAGGAATAGAGATCTATAGAGATAGTTCTTGAAAACCTCTTGACCTAAAAAGAGAAAGAAAGCATACATTGGCAATCTATACTGAAAGGTTCAGCATGCATAGATTCAGTGGGAGAAAACTTATCCATGTTACATGGAGTTAGTATCCCAAAGCCAAGTGTCCAATTCTTAAGAAGAATGGGAACAATAAGAATAGATAAGGATCTATCATGTAATCATTCCATTATCTTGCATGTATGGACATAGCAAGGATAAAATGCATTCATCATCTTGTATGTAGGACATGAAAATATGATGTGCTCATCCTGATAACTTGTATGTGGGACATGACGAGTGGATGTCTATCTAGTTCCAGTAAGAGTTACTGGAATTCTATAAAAACTTGATAAGTACTTGAGAAGTACTAGTTCTATGGAAATAAGGGGTCACTTTAAAGAGTTACACTGATGCGGACTTCTAAGAAGGACAGAATCGCAAAAATATATATGGGATATATAAAAATGAATGTTTGTTGATAAATGGAAACATTCCAATAAAGTTGCTTTAAAAGGAAATGTCGAGTATCTGTGTGTTAGAGAACAACAGTGGATACTATATGGATCAAGGAGATCATAGAGATGAACTTATAGATATTCCAGTCATTGATGACAAGTTAGGAATGCTCGATCATGCAATGTTGCTAAAGGTTAGCAAAGGAATACTAGATCGCATATTACGACAACTCCATCTCATATGTATGACGTACAATGAAGAGATGAGAGACATGCAGTTAATACCGACTTTGGCAAAGTGTTTCCATAACTCACTGTGTTAGCACTAGAGCATTTCAAAAAAATTATACAAGATTATTACATAAACTTTCTACCCTCATAACTATACATTAAGAAGAAATAATTAGCTAATCCTCCTTTCTTGTTATTTCCATCTTTATCTTCACGTCCTTTACCATGTATGTCAGCTTATACCTAAAATGGCATGAAACAAATACGGGATCAATATGTTTCCATACGGGTACATGGGGTGCATCTAAAATGTGCAAGTAAATAAAAATATATATTCCAAAAACTATTTGCCAATAAAAACTAGCATCTTCTTCACATAGTCATTGTTTATTAGATAGTCATAGTGGCATTATAATTGAACAAAATGTAAATAAACAACAAACATTTTAATTGTTCAATCCTCTAGAAAAACCTCAATTTTTTTTGACAAATTAAGGCAGTTATTCTTAGGCGTAACCATTGTACCTTGATGGTGAACCATGTAGATTATCATGTAGTTTACACTTCAATTACATTCATGCTATCCAGTCAATAGAACCAAGCAATCATATTATGTCTACATGTATGTAAATCCTAAAGTGTCACCATCACATTATTTACATTAAATCCTACTCAGTCTTAAACTAGGGTTTAGGTTTCCTTATTATCGAGTTATCATGAGAATCATGTTTTATACTCCAATTCACATGTTCATTGATTTAATGACTTAAGAACCCTAATTCATATTAAGTGTTTCCATTATTATCAAATATACCATATTATTACATCATGAACACTTATTTCAGATTTTGTACATTAACAACATAACAAGTCATGATCTTTAAAGTCTAATTCGTCATATGCATGATTATCTAGTTTAGATATCCAAATTATCATCATGATCATCTTAGATCCTCATTATTTTCAATAATGTTAGAAAATAAGGCTAAGTAAGCATTTTTTAGCATATTCATCATCTTAATCTACATATCTATGGTTTATATACATTATTCACTACTTTAAACCATATTAGCACTACTTTTAGAATTAGTATCATATTTTGGTTTCCATCACATTTAATTTTGATTGTACATGCTCTCGTTATCAAATTAGATGTATACGTTTTCTATTTTCTGAGTTATCAATTAATAGTTACTATTTTTACACAATAAACACTAATATGACCAATAGGGTGCTGACACATCAGTGATATAACTACCTTTACTATTTTTCATCATCACTGATGAGGGGCAAAAAGATCTTTGTGCCCCTGCGAGCTGTGTTGACATATGTGTTGACGTGTACCACATGTAATCTTTTCCTTAGGTCGTGGACATATGATCTTGAAGAACCAGGATAGTTGAGAGTTGTGTGGCGAGCTGATGTACAAGTGGACATGTTGTCTTAAGATCTTGTTTCATAGTGGTAGTACATGTATATTTAGAAGTTTGTTGTTCAATATGTAATATCAAATGTTGTAACAGATCATGTTGTAATTATATGTTGAATGGTGAACATGTGATGTATGGTTTTATTTATTGTTCATGTGCATGTGCTACTATTGTTTCCTTTTGATTTTCTTCTTCTTAGCCTAGTGTGTGGTGTTTAAATTGGGATGCTCGCTGAGGTGAGGTTTCAATTTGTACGTCACACATTAGATTCAATTTTAGAAAATTTGGGGACGTCACAGGTGGTTTCAGAGCATGAATAATAGTGAAACCTGACATTTGCTCATTATGCAACTTAAAACTAAAGAATGTTGAACATATTTAGGGTTAGATTAGTCATCTCATAGAGAATAGATCTGACCTAGACTCTAGGTTAGCACCTAGATGTTTGAGAACTAGGTCTAGACGGGTGCTTGTTGTATAGCAGGTCCTTAGGTGTCGTTCTTTCCTTGTAGTGCAGCGCTATGGGACGTTGCATTATTTGGGAATGACGTACATCATGGGAAGAGAAACCTTTCACATATGATGCATCTATGCTTTAGGTAGCTACACCAGTCTACACCCAGTTCTCACCCTTTTCATTAGGTGACATGATAGTGGACTCTACTATGTGTGGGACACTCATTTTCTGGATTTGGTTTTTGATTCCAATCAGATCGAAACTTGATAGTTTTCTTTGACACATGAATGATTAAAGAAAAACAATATAATATTTTATTATATATGTAAGTATTACAAAAATGTGTCCCCACACATGTACAAGTAGGAGGTGGTCGTGCAACCTAATTGAAAGTGAATGACATCAGTCTAGAAGAGAGAGTAGTTCTAGATTAGATGTCTAGAGCCTTGTTGGAATATGTGATAGATGGAATAAGATTAAATGACGATCTAAGATGTATAGCGATGATATAAGATAGTTTTGATGATATATGTTTGTCTTGAGGACCTAAGTTTAGATTTGAGGTTTTGAGATAAGTTTGGTTATGCAAGTATATGTGATTTTCTAAGTTAGGATAGGTTAAGAGAAGGTTGTGAGTCAGCATGAGCCTCAAGCTCTTTTACAAAGGAGAACCTCTAGTGTTAGGACTAGTTGTAGGGTTAACTCCAGATAGAGTGAGACCCATAGGGAGAAGGTCAGAGAACCTAAACTATAAAATATGAGAATTTTGAGAATATGTGTTATGATATGTCCTAAACTAGAATACTCCTGAGTGACTGAGTTGAGTCTCTTAATGCATATAATTCCTATAGTCTTGTTGAACTGTAGATTTCCTTGGGAGGACCAAACCCTAGAGTCAAAGAGAGGTTGGTTATATGTGTAGATGTGAAGTTTAATATGAGAACCTACCATCTGGGTGATGGAGAGAGTCCCAAGACCCTGGAGGAGACAACTATGTTTTAGTTTCTGTAAAGCCTCAAGCTCGATTTGGTGGTTCCTTGTAGGAATCTAGTGATTACATATATAAGATAGATTTGTGTAAAGATGTTTCATGGGTAGATATCTATGAAGATAATATCATAGCATGTTTTGGTTTGTGTTAGGTGGCTAGAGCTTGTAAGGCTATCACTAGTGCCAATGAGGTAATCCGAGAACCATTAAACTAAGAGAGGAAAAAAAATAAAGTGTATACATATGAGATACTCACAAAATTGAGTGAGCTCAGAGAGACTGAGCATGGCACTACCCTCATTATATGGGTCAGGAGAACCTCAGTTGGACTAGATAAAGTTTTGATATATGTTTGATTAGCCACTCACATAAGTTTGTTTAGCACAACCATGATATAATATATGTAAGGATGTAATCTAATATCGAGATGTGATATATAGACACGACTTGATGGTAACATAGATATGGTTTGATAGATCTCTATGTATAGATGGTTAACCATATACATGAATAATGATTGTTGTATAAGATTGGTGAATCAAGTCATGAAGTCACTCATAAAATTTGTAACTTGGTATGAGAAAGTGAAATAAGATAATATTAATGATAAAATTGACTATGGTGTTAATGATAGTGCTCAATAACGATGTTGAATATAGTTTGAAAAATTAGCACAACATAAAATAATGATGAAACCATGATTTGGTCAAGATGATAAGTGGGTTGATTGTAATTAACTCCTTCATGACATGTATAAGTTAATGTTGGAATCTTGATGCTTGGGATAAAATTGGATGTAAATCCTATAATAAAAATATGTCATGGCATAACCTAAGCTTCTTAGCATATGTTTCAACCGAAAGTGAAGTAGTGATTCACCTTAGTTATGATATAATTCCCTTAAGAGTAGTACATATATGTTTTTGGATATCCTATTTTTGAGAATGTTACACCTAGAATGGTTCCCTACATACAGATGAAGAACTTTTGGTTTCTCTTCTTGGGAATAAGAGAATGGCTTAATTTTGAGGATGAAATTTTCTTTAAGATGTATATGATGTGATGAACTGGATTTTGGTTTTATTTTGAGGATGAAATTTCTTTTAAGGTGTGTAGGATGTGATGGAGTGAACTTTTGGAATCCTTAAATATCAAGTACATAAGTGAATGAATGTGTTGATAATATTGGGAGTTAAATGTTTTTTGGTAAAGTTGGATTGTTGATTGATGTTCATATCATAATTAAAATTCCTAAGTTATGCCCTTTTGAGGTATTGAATCGAAAGGTCAAATAATTGAGTTTTGGGACCAAAATGAAATAGAATGTACCATTAGTTGTGATAAAGTTATGTTCAAATTTCATGAAGATTGAAGGATTCTAGGTCAAGTTATTTAGGTTTGAAGTTTGTGAAATAATTTGCTTTATTGATGAGATTTGAGATAAGTTTGAGAGAAATGTTGTGTCACGCGCCCTCTAGTGGTTGATGCACGGAGCCATGGATTTAGTATTTTCCAGGTTACATCTTGACCACACACATGTAATCAATGGTCAAGGTTGTGTCCTCTACCTTGCAGTTAGAGCAAGGCAGTAGACCAGTTTAGGTTGTAGGTTTCCTCACCACAACTCGTTGAGATTGTGGGATGATAGGAATATCTGCACGAGCAGTTAAGCTCAACTCTCCAAGAAGTGTTGTACGACCCCTTACATGTGCCCATTGGTAAATCGATGAGAGAGAACCATCTTGTCCTCTCTACTACTTCTCCATTGTGGAGAGAAGTTTGGGCATAGCAGAGCAACACACCATTTGATGGAGATAGAAGGCGCAATGGAGGATGTTATAAGTAGGAAAAGGAAGACTAGACTTGTTACGACCCCACCTCCCGATAACCCCCAATTAAGGGAGACCGTGAGGTCGAAGCCGCACCCATGACTTCCGGATCAAAGGTTCATCAATTAACCAAGAATAATTATCAAATTTTAACATACTATACTGAAAGATGTAAGAAAATAAATTTTTGCATACCTTTTGAAAACGTGGATCTCTAAACTTTTATTCACACCGATACTAATCTATCCAATCCTCCTATGCACTTTAATTCTCATTTAGTATCACATGTGCCACTTTACTATTTGTTCTTTTCATTGTACCTAAAACGCCGACTAACAAAACGTCGGTCAGCCGTACCTGGTATGTGGGGGAAACAAATAAACATGCAACTATGGTAACAATGTAATCATTCAATTAATCATTTAACAACTAAGATTACGTTTTAAGCCAAACTACTCAATCCATACCTATCCACAACTCGGTGTTGTCCCTGTAAGGACTTATATGGTACCTCTATAAAGATGACTTGATGGACCTACCCTTTAGGCAGCCAAAGTCATTCATGACCTGATGGACCTACCCTCTAGGTAGCCATGTACTAGGTCAGCCATTACGACACAGAGGGGACCGGGATCTAAGCTAGTAGGCACATATCTTATGTGATAATCGTAGTCTCTTTATAGTTGCAAGAAATAAATAAACATCCAACAGTTTAGTTGCATTCAATGCGATTAAACATCTGAGAATCCATCGGGAAACTAAAGTGGTTATTCATAATCGTAACCACATACTTGTCTTGGAGATCTCAAGCAACAATTTATCCAAATCCAACTAGATGTCCAATCAAGCAAGCCAATCCTTCAATCAAGCAAACATTGATCCTGAAAACATGTATAATGTCTAATTGTCACAAGCATATCCCAAACAACTCCTTATTGACTTGGGACACCTTTCTAAGGTTTATAAGTCTCATTAGGATGCATTAGGGTTTCTTAGATCAATTTCTTAAACTTTACCCTTTTTAGGTCAACAAACCCTAAACAACTTTTCCACTCATAAAAACCCTAATTACTCAAATTATCCACATTAAGGATCTTTTATGCTCGAATTGGATTAGGATCATCACATCTCTATTTTATTCGTGGATTTACACAATTAAACCAATTAAAAGACATATCCATCAAATTAGGGTTTTCAAGCTCATTAATGCATATTCATGCACAAAACCCTAAATTAGACTAATCATATGCAAAGTTCTTCCCTTTTGAACTCAATGTTCCTTTTTACATTTAACAGATTTATATCAACTCTAAAGATCCATTAAACCCTATTAAACACATTAATCATATCAAAATAGGGTATCTCAATCTTTAATTCATTAAAGATGATAATTTACACTATATTTCAAACTATGATCCGATTCAGGCTATAAAACTATTTTTATTGGATTCTATACATTTTTCTGATCAACTTTCATATATAACATGACTTTATTGGAGTTACCAATAAAACTCTACAATTTTTGCAAAAATCATATTACCTGAGCCAATAGGGGCTCGACACGTCAGCGATACTCAACATGAGCGCCCCTTATTCTCGCTGGATAAAACTTTCGTGCCCTCAGGTTATACACTTCCACAGAGGGGCAATGTAGTCAATTGCACTCCTTCTTCTTCAACCCCTCGCCCGCCTGAACAACGCGAGCAAGCCGCAGGGCAGGTCAACTGCGGAGTTGACCCCGCATTTTGGGGCACCGGAGGAGCAGGAAAAGGAGCGCCCACCTGCGCCTACACCCGACGAAGTCAAAGCCACCCTCGAATCGATCTGAGTAGGTATGAACTGAACATAATACCAACCCCATTGGCCGACAGTGAACAGGAAGAAGAGAGGGAAGAAGTGCAGGGATTCCGGTGAATTGGATTTGGGAAACCCTTCTCTGAGATTCTACGAATCTCGCCCTCCTTCACGGTGGGAAACTTGTGCCTTATATAGGTAGGGCTATGCATGCCCACTGCCAGGGGCCTTCCTTCCGTTTCCAAAGAAAGGGAAACTCATCAATGTTTTCCTAAACATGGTACTATTAGGGATCGTTGGGTACGTCTTCCTCTCCTGACCTCAATAGGACTCTTCCCAAAAACTCTTGCGTAGAGGTCATTGAGAAATCTGATCTATAAACTTGCTTCCCTGTTCTTTTCCAAAAGAAGAGTGCGAAAAGAAGCTTCTGTTGGATCCTAATCCAACGGCCATAAGCCATGCGCCAAGAATTCTGATTAAACTAGATATATTGGAAAATTGTTACATTTAATAATTTCCTTCACACTTAAGGAGATTTTGCAAAATTCATATCTCTCAAACAATTTATTATTTTAAACCCAAATTTTAGAGGAAAGTCTATGATGACTTAATCCACGTATGTACCAAATTTGAAACTCAAACTCAAAAGTATGAGATGTTTTTCTTTATATACAAGTTATCACTTAAGATTATATATTTCTCACATATTTTCTCTTTCCCTTGCCATTAAATTACTATTTTGAGTTCCTTGAACCTCAAGGAACCTTAATGGCTCAAAATACCATCTTGGGAATATTCCTTATCCTTTAATTTATCTTTTATCCATTATTTCCCATATCTTGTTTATTTCTTATTAAAATATCTCTTTTGAGGATTTCTCTTTATTTCTCTATTATTTTCCTCATTGGTATTCCTTTTATCACTAGGAATCTCATGGATACGAAATTTTTCCAAGAAATCTCATTTATGCCTCTTTCCACTCATTTTCCACATTTTACCATTATTTTCAATTTCTTTCTTAATAAAGAAATACTTAATTAGTCTTTTCTTTTCTTATTGCTTTCTTTTTGCAACCTTGGACTCCTTGGTACCCAAGGAACCCAAGAGCCATGAAATCCTCTTTGGATTTGTTTTCTAGAGATTTCTACATGTTTCATTTCTTAAAAATTCAATTATCCATTTACTAATTGAATTTCCTTTTTATTGGGCCCAATAGCCAATAAAGCCCACAAAGCAACCAATCAAGGCTATTGTGAAGGGAATCCATTTATTCAAAACAAATCACATCATTATTTGTTCAATTATCCTTAATATGAGAAATTGCATTTCTCACCAATTGAACCCAAAAATTGGGGTTATAACAGGACTGAGAGGGGTGATCCCCATCTTTAACATGAACTGTCATGGTAGATTTCATGGAGGTCAAAGCCCAATTCACTGATGAGCGGGAATCAAGCTCGACACTGCTTCTCAGACCTCACCACTTCAAATCGAGGTTGTGAGTGAGTTCAAAGAGGTCTTGTAGAGCTTTTAGAAGGCTCAGACCTCTTTGAAGAGGAGCAGATGAAAGTTGTTGCTTTGCTCTACCACAATCGAGCTTGGCGGCGGCGCCCTACTGAGAAAGAGATCCAACTGATACCAAAGCTCCTTGAGGAGCTAGAATGGTGAGGAAGGTACCCCGAATCTGTTGTGGCAGATTCAGTAGGCGAGGAGTAGGTAAGCAGCAAAGATTCCTAGTTGGTGATGGTCTATGCGACAACCTTATTCCTGGCTCACATCGTGTGGTTGTGTGAGAAGGAATGTGATGTGAAAGTAGAGGAGGACCTCTTTAATATACCAACCAATGAACTGGTCCGACTCAACCAGGACCAACTAGGTCCAAATGTGAGAACCAACCCTGAACTAGGAGGCTAATCACTGAACCAGACCGTTGGGTCACCCTGGCCAATGAAGAAGCGTGCCCCTTAGACGGGCCACATGGAAGATCCAGACTGACGACTAAAGGTAAAAGATGTATAAATACTCAAATCTTAGATATTTTGTAGAAATTAGCATGAATGTTAGAAAGATACAAATAAGGTACTATTTTTCTCAGAAAAATATGTAGAACACAATGGAATAGTAAAACTAGGATTTTGATGCACTAATGTCAAGAATACATTATAATTTGTGAAATTCTGATATCATTTGTTATAAATAACAAATGATGGCTAAAATTATGAGAATATGTCACTAAATCTACAATCATGTGTAGTATCCATGTGATGTCAGATATTATAATTAGGATGCACGAAATCATGTAATTTTCTCCATATGGCTAATTAGGTCTAATAACCCTAATTAATCTACAATAATTACAAGTATGCTCAATAAATCATAGAAACTACAGAATATATTCATAACAATATGTGGAACACAATGTGAAACTAACATATCAATCTTATGAATAGAATTCATGTTATATGAAGATGACCCTTAATACATGGGTGGTAACCATAATTTGAATAATGTATATAAACTAGGGTTAATATGTGTGCAAAAAGGATATGGAACCTAATGTTCAGGTAATTAACCATAATCGAGAAAATGAAATATGTAAGATATTTATAAGACAAGAATGTGACTAATGATGCACATATCCTAATGAACTAAGTTAAACCCTAATGGACACAATTAGGGTTTAGAAGAGGTATAAAGTAATGAAGAATCTAATGATTGTACATATTATCTTGTCTTGATCAGGTTTTGACAAAGATATAGATGGCATCAATAATATGATTAGTATATTTGTGATCAAAGTACGCCATTACCTCTTACTTGGCTTATTATACAATATGCTTGTGTTCCATGTGTAGTAAAATACTTGGCATATGATATTAGATGAAATGATTGTTCTTGCATGATATGTTGCTTGATTTTTCATACTTATGGCTATGAACACATGAAACATAATATATTTGTTCCATTATATGAAAGCACTAAACTCTTTGGTAGTACAATGCTTGGAAGTGACTTAACTCTTTGGTAGTCGGTCACATTGTACATATGATCTAACTCTTTGGTAGGAGATCATAAAGGCCTTAATCTTGAGCTCCTTGAGAGTCAAGAGAATGCATCAAAACCTTCGGTGGTCAATGCATGGATATATAATGGAAAATGAGCTTAAAATGTGTGTTCTTTTTTGTTAATAAACATCTGTGTTCAAATATATGTCTTTTCTTATATTTGTTTAATGCTACCAAGTATTAGTTTTACCTTATTTCCAAGATTAGTATTGAGAGATATATAAAAATACATGTAGGCGTACTCAGTACAATATTCTTGAATATTTTCATGACGTGTACCACATGTAATCTTTTCTTTAGGTCGTGGGCATATGATCTTGAAGAATCGGGATAGTTGAGAGTTGTGTGGTGAGATGATGTACAAGTGGGCTTGTCTTCTTAAGATCTCGTTGTTTAGTGGTAGTACATGTATATGTAGAAGTTTGTTGTTCAATATGTAATATCAAATGTTGTAACAATTCATGTTGTAATTATATGTTGAATGGTGAACATGTGATGTATGGTTTTGTTATTATTCATGTGCATGTGCTATTGTTGTTTCCTTTTGAATTCCTCTGATTTTATTCTTCTTCTTAAGATCTTGTTGTTTCCTATTGCTCGCTGAGGTGAGGTTTCAATTTGGACGTCACACATTGAATTAAGTTTTAGAAAATCTGGGGACGTTATGGGTGGTATTAGAGCATGAACAATAGTAAAACCTAAAAGTTGCTCATTATGCAACTTAAAACTAAAGAGCCTTGAACATCTTTAGGGTTAGATTAGTTTTCTTATAGATACTAGATCTGACATAGCCTCTAGGTTAGCACCTAGATGTATGAGAACTAGGTCTAGACTAGTGCTTATTGTATAGTAGGTCCTTAGGTGTTGTTCTTTCCTTATAGTGCAGCGGTATGAGATGTTGCATTATTTGGAAATGTCATACATCTTGGGAAGGGAAACATTTGGCATATGATGCATCCATGTTTTAGGTAGCTACACCAGTCTACACCCTATTCTCACCATGTCTATTAGGTGACATGAAACTAGATTCTTTACTATGTGTGGGACACTCATTTTTTGGATTTTGTTTTTTATTCCAATTGGATCGAACCTCGATAGTTTTCCCTGACACATATTTTATCAGAGAAAAACTATATAATATTTTATTATATAAGTAAAAAATGTGTCCCTACACATGTACGAGTAGGAGGTGTTCATGTAACCTAAGTGAAAGTGAATGACATCAGTCTAGAAGAGAGAGTAGTCCTAGATTAGATTTCTAGAGCCTTATTGGAATATCTGATAGATGGAACAAATGGAATATGATTAAATGATGATCTAAGATGTATAGAGATGATATAAGATAGTTGTGATGACATATGTGTGTCTTGAGGACCTAAGTTCATTTTTGAAGTTTTGAGATAAGTTTGATTATGCAAGTATATGTGCTTTTCTAAGTTAGAATAGGTTAAGACAAGTGTGTGATTCAGCATGAGCCTCAACTCTTTTACAAAGAGGACCTCTAGTGTTAGGACCATTTGTAGGGTTAATTGCAGAGAGAGTGAGACCCAGAGGGAGAAGGTTAGAGAACTTAATATCCAAGATATGAGAATTCTGAGAATATGTTTTATGATATGTCATAAACTAGAATACACCTGAGTGACTGAGTTGAGTTACTTAATGCATGATTCCTATAGTCTTGTTGAACCTTAGATGTCCTTGGGAGAACCAAACCCTAGAGTCATAGAGAGGCTGGTTATATGTGTATATGTGAAGTTGAATATGAGAACCTACCATCTTGGTGAGGGAGAGAGTCCCAAGACCCTGGAGCATATGTTTTAGTTTGTGTAAAGCCTCAAGCTCGGGTTGGTTGTTCCTTGTAGGAATCTAGTGATTGCGTATATAAAATAGATTTTTGTAAAGATGTATCATGGGTAGAGATCTATGAAGATAATTTCATAGCATGTTTTGGTTTGTGTTTAGATGGCTAGAGCTTGTAAGGCTATCACTAGTTCCAATGAGGTAATCCGAGAACTCTAGACTTAGAAAGGAAAAAAATAAAGTATAAACATATGAGATACTCACAGAGTTGAGTGAACTCAGAGAGATTGAGCAGGGCACTAGCCTCATGATATGGGTCAGGAGAACCTCAGTTGGACTAGATAACATTTTGATATATGTTTGATTAGACACTCACATATGTTTGTTTATCACAACCATGATATAATATATGTAAGGATGTGACCTAATCTCATGACGTGATATATAGACATGACATGATGGTAACATAGAGATGGTTTGATAGAGATCTATGTATAGATGGTTAACCATATATATGAATAACAATTGCTTTATAAGATCGATGAATCAAGTTATAAAGTCACTCATAAAGTTTATAACTTGATATGAGAAAGTGAAATAAGATAATATTAATGATAACATTGACTATGGTGTTAATGATAGTGCTCAGTAAAGATGTTGATTATAGTTTGAAAAATTAGCACAACATATAATAGTAATGACACCATGATTCAATAAAGATGGATAAGTGGGTTAATTGTAATTAACTCCTTCATAACATGTATAAGTTAATGTTGGAATCTTGATGCTTGGGATAAATAAGGATGTAAATCCTATAATAAAAATATGTCATGGCAAAATCTAAGCTTCTTAATGTATGTTTCAACCTAAAGTGAAGTAGTGATTCACCTTAGTTATGATATAATTCCCCTAGGAGTAGTACATATATGTTTCTAGATATCTTATTTTTGAGAATGTAACACCTAGAATGGTTCCTTGCATAGAGATGAAGAACTTTTTGGTTTCTCATCTTGGGAATAAGAGAATGGCTTAATTTTGAAGACAGATTTTCTTTAAGATGTACATGATGTGATGGACTGGATTTTGGTTTTATTTTCAAGACAATTTCTTTTAAGGTGTGTAGGATATGATGGAGTGAACTTTTGGAATCCTTAAATATCACAGCCATAAGTGAATGAATGTGTTTAGTTGATCATATTGGGAGTTAAAAGATTTTTGGTAAAGTTGGATTGTTGATTAATGATCATATCATAATTAATATCCCTAAGTTATGCCCTTCTGAGGTATTTAATTGAAAGGTCAAATAATTGAGTTTTAGGACCAAAATGAAATAGAATGTAACTTTAGTTGTGATAAAGTTTATGTTTAAAATTTCATGAAGATTGGAGGATTCTAGGTCAAGTTATTTAGGCTTGAAGTTTGTGAAATAATTTGCTTTATTGATGAGATTTGAGCTAAGTTTGAGAGAAATGTTGTGTCACGTGCCCTCCAGTGGTTGATGCAAGGAACCATGGATTTAGTATTTTCCAGGTTACATCTTGACCGCACAAAAGTAATCAATGGTCGAGATTGTTCCTCTACCTTGCAGTTAGAGCAAGGCAGTAGACCAATTTAGGATGTAGGTTTCTGTAACATCCCCAGATTATGCCATCTCGAGACTTAGAAGGCCGAAGCAAACAAACCCGAAAATGTTAGCTAATTGTTTCAGAGAATGATGCGGAATAGACATACGCATATATGAACATACAACCATAACATACACCATAACATTTCTCAACATTTGGCATGTATATTAATACAAGATGACTTATTAAAACATGAATTACATTTACATATCGAAAGAAGATTTACAAGTCTATGAAAATGTATTCTAACTAAGATATACGCAATAGGTAAACTTGTACAACTTGCTTTCTCGCATCCTTTATCCCATTCTAGCTCGGAACCCATGAAATAATGAATGATTACACAATGTGTTGTGTACGTGGGTAGAAAGATACATACTAATATTCTTGCATAATTGAAATTGTAGAAAGAAAGAGTAATAGAAATTATTATTTAAAGTGATAATCAAGTAAACACATCTTTTAGACATATCAATTGATGCACTTGTACTACAATTTCTATTAGCACTTATCATACATCCAATATGGGCATATTACTTTACCATACATCTCTCATGGGCAATTCATCATACATCCATACTAGGCAATATATCATACATCCATACTGGGCCATTTGTAATCTAGTAGCTACAACTCATCAAAAGTTTTTTTATGTTCCTTTAGTTTTAGCAAAGCATATAATACTAATACGCATCAATTTATATGCAAATAAAAGCATCCAAAGTACACCATATCATTATGCATCCAAAAAAACTAGTCATATACTTAACAAAACCCACATACCTAAGTTTAGAGATTTCCTATTTATCCTTGATCATCTAGACCACTATTCATCACTTTATTAATAGAAATTAACCATAATTAGTATAAGGTTCACTATTATTAATGATATTTAGATCCTGAATTAGGGTTTGGTAAAATCTATGTCCAACTAATCTAAAACATGTTTCTGTTATTTTTCTACTGATCAGGAGATCATAATAAGGGCCTGGTCTGACTTTTTTTTTGTGATGATTGGTCTAGTTTCTATAATTAAAAAGAGGATAAAGCCTTTAATTAGTCATTAATTAAGAAAGATATAAAATTTTGGCATAATGCTCAGATCATAGTCTAAAAATAGATTATAATCATCATTAGGGTTCTAAGACAATTTTGTGAGATTTAATTTAGTATGAGTACTACTTATTTTGGTTAATGAACCCTAAAAAGGAGCATTGTCATTGAAATTAAATATTACCAATAATAATGTCTAAAAATTCATATGTAGTGAAATTATAAAAAGCTAGACATTTTTTTGAGAATTTTGGTATCTTTTAATCTTTTTGACAACCATGCTAAGTACTATGTATTTTCCAAGATCTGTGTATTTATTGGATTTTAGAGTGGATTATTACCTTCTTTGGCCAACTAGATGGTGCTATGTGCCCCTAGAGGGCACTACTGCTCTAGGCCAAAGCCACATGGGTTCATGATTGAACTGGATTGGGAATTGGGCTGACCTACTGCGAAACTCAACCATCCGCAATTCGTGAGCCTGTCCTCCCCCTGCTTTCTTTGTGATCTCTGAATCGTGTGTCGAAGAGAGGGAGAGAGAGATAAAGCTTCCTCCGGAGTGCCAGGTTGAGGCCACTCTTCCATGGGCATACGTGACGCCTACTTGGTTCTCTATTTGGGTTTTAGAGTTCAATCTCTCTCTCTCTTACTTCATCGTGATCTCTCCAGTTCTTCATGTTTCCGTAGAGATGGATGCCACCATGGAACAGAACCTCGATGACTCAGTGTCATCATCCTCAGATGATACTCCTGTAGAACTTTCCAAGTATTGGTGCACACCTATGATCATCCTTGGTGCATGAGGATGGATCCACCACACACTGAGGGCAGCCTATTAGAGCCGGGGTGGAGGAAGGTGAACGTAGATTGAGGATATGCGACCTTGCACTTGCCTCATCCATACAAGACACCAGGTAGGTCCTTGGACATTGCATGGACTTGCTGGAATTTTTTTAAGGTTGTGGGGATGCTTGTTGACTGGTTCATGTGGTCGAACTCTATGGCTGGTGGTGGCGAGCTCGAGTGTTGTGGGGACTCTTCCCAGTAGCATTTAGAAACTCCCATGATATGGAGATGTCATGGAGACAGTCCTCCTCTACTTTATTGTACTCCTTGATGCCCATAGGTCTCCTTCTTCTTATTGTTGGGGTTTGGGGTTTCTACCCGTTCTATGGGTGGAGAACGATGAAGGGAAAGGAGTTTGGTTCTCCCTAATTTCTGTACCAGAGTGGTTGTGCGAGGGGTTGTTCAGAATCCCTGAGTATTGCGCATCTAATTCCCAACAATCATCACATGGATGTCACAATATAGGTGTGTCCGTTTAAGAGGAGCAGGGCTTAATCATCCTCCACCTGTTCCTAAATGGTCGGGGGTTGAAGATAAGGTGTGAACCTTTGGATCAATTATCTAGGGCCATGATTATCTCACCCTTAAGTGGATATGTGGCCTACATCTTGCATAACCCAAAGAATGTATGTGTGACATATCAATGTCAAAGCCTTTCATATTTCTTAAATAATAACCAGATGACTATGGGTTGGCAGGACATTTAAATCAAATATCAATAAATTCAAACGCTTATATCTTCTACTAGAAACCTGTTATTCACATGAAACTTGAACCAGAGGTCCCTCATAACCCAAGGCCTCATACTACTAAGTTTGATATATAAATTGCAATAATTGGTCATCTAAATAAATTCCTCGACTAGTATCATAAATAAGTGTTTAAACCTCAACCATGAATCAATTATTCACCAACCTTGATGAAATAATATTAATCTCGTGATCTTGATCAACATGCATTCTAGTGTTCATAATTGAACCATTTGGATTCCTATATACCTCAAGGCTCATCAATTGGCCACTTGATTTTATTACGACTACCAAATGGACCTCTTGCACTCATAAGTTCCCAAGTCGGTGAATAAAAATTTATTCATTGTAATTGAAGTCAATTATATCTAATAATCATTTATGGTCTTCAATTTCTATATGGGGTATCTAAACCCTAAAATCCAGGTTATCACATTCACTCCACCATAAAAGAATTTCATCCTCGAAATTCAACTAGTATCATACTTATCATGATATTGCTAGGTTTATATAAATTAACACTTTGAGGTGCTAGGACCAGGATAGTTTCACATGAACCTTAAGTTGTCAGTCTTAGGATTTGGAGCATATTGGGGTACCCACCCCACCTTATATAGGACGAAACATAATTCTTATCTCTTTGAAAGGAATTGGAGTATCGCTTAATGATTTTTGTTTTTCATGCTTTTGATGTTGAGAAGGAATTACTCCAGGTTTTCATCATTCACCCTAATACCTTTGTAAGGTGATATCAAGATCTCATGTCATTTATTAGAAAAAATTTCACAATTAACATCATTACCATTCTTTCTGATCAACATTATACTAGAATTTCATTACTTGAGAAGGGTTGGTCTATCATGATGCATGAATAATAGAGTTTTACCCTCTTGTGTGAGTTGTTTTCAAACTAGAAGCTTATAGTTAGAACATTTGAGGTTAAGGAGTATATTTTGTGATCTTGTAACAGATGATCCAATGATATCTTTATTTAAAGCTCAATATTATAAACTAGTATATTTCATGTATGATATTAAGGGAAGGAAAATATACTAAGGCAACTTCATGATTTCCTTATGCATACCACGTGTTGTAGAGTGAAGGGTAAATTACTAGGTCAAGCTTATCTGAGTGACTATTCATACATAATCATCAATATAGTTCAAGTGAGGTTTCTACCATCATATATCAAGAAAGAGATAAGGAAGGAACAACATTTATGAGCATCTTATGTGCAAGGAATTTTACTCTAAGAACTAGATTTTCATATACCACCTCACTTGCAACTACTGATGAGATTGACAAACATATGTCACTCAAGCTAGGACCTAACTCAATCAAAGCATTCACTTTCTCTTTATGAGTATTCTACCCATCATATTATATTTTACCCAACTCTCACATATAGGATTGAGTCATGGAAAAGGACTCAACTCATCTACTGAGGAATAACCCATCTTAGGACACATCATTTCACATATATCTCATATTTTTCATATATTGTAGGATAGCTCCTATGACCCTCTACTTGTGGGTCTCACTCTCTCTGGAGTTCACCATGTATCCTGTCCTAACACTGGAGGTCCTCCTTTGTAAAAGAGGTTGAGTCTCATATATATTCAAGTGTATCTTAACTTAGCTCATCTTAAGTAAGAAAAGGGAATGTGCTTTCATCATCGAGATTTTTCTTAAATTCTACAAAATTGAATTCAATAAGTATACAACTTAAACGTTTATAAGGAAACTTATACTATCAGAGATCAAACTTAGATAAGATTGCACATACTTATTTCAACTATCATTCTATCATCTACTCTATGTATCACATATCTTGATAAGGCTCTAGACATCTAATCTATACTACTCTCTCTTCTAAACTAATGTCACTCCCTTTCACTTAGGTTACATGAACATTAACTACTCTCTAGTAGGAGGGACACATTTTATATTTACATATATATAATAAAATATTATATAGTTTTTCTCTGAGAAAGAAGATGTTAGAGAAAATTGTCGAGGCTCAATACGATTGGAAAACAAAACTAAATCAGCAAAATCGATGTCCCACACACACTAGATAGTCTAGTGCCATGTCACCTAGTAAAATGGTGAGAACAAGATGTAGTCTACTATAGCTACCCAATACATATGAGCTCTATATAGAAAGGGTTTCACACACTTGTCTAAACCTAGTTCTCAAACATCTAGGTTCTAACCTAGAGGCTAAGTGATACCTTAATCGTATAAATAACTTACTAAGTTTCTAGTGTTTTAAGTGAAAGGAGATATTTAGTTTTATGTTTCATGGTGAGAAATTATCTGGTGTAGTCATTGCTCATTCTCTGATACCAACTGTAATGTCTCCGAATTATGTTGTCTTGAGACCTAGAAGGCCCAGGAAGACAAACCTGAAAATGTTAGCTAATTGTTTCAGAGAACGATGTGGAAGCGATATACACATACATATAATTAAAAATCTTTTTGGTTTCTCATCTTGGGAATAAGGGAATGGCTTAATTTTGAAGACGAGTTTTCTTTAAGATGTACATGATGTGATGGACTGGATTTTGGTTTTATTTTCAAGACAAAATTTCTTTTAAGGTGTGTAGGATATGATGGAGTGAACTTTTGGAATCCTTAAATATCAAATCCATAAGTGAATGAATGTGTTTATTTGATCATATTGGGAGTTAAAAGATTTTTGGTAAAGTTGGATTGTTGATTAATGCTCATATCATAATTGATATTCCTAAGTTATGCCCTTCTGAGGTATTTAATTGAAAGGTCAAATAATTGAGTTTTAGGACCAAAATGAAATAGAATGTAACTTTAGTTGTGATAAAGTTTATGTTTAAAATTTCATGAAGATTGGAGGATTCTAAGTCAAGTTATTTAGGCTTGAAGTTTGTGAAATAATTTGCTTTATTGATGAGATTTGAGCTAAGTTTGAGAGAAATGTTGTGTCACGCCCCCTCTAGTGGTTGATGCAAGGAACCATGGATTTAGTATTTTCCAGGATACATCTCGACCGCACAAAAGTAATCAATGGTCGAGATTGTTCCTCTACCTTGCAGTTAGAGCAAGGCAGTAGACCAGTTTAGGATGTAGGTTTCTGTAACATCCCCAGATTATGCCATCTCGAGACTTAGAAGGCCGAAGAAAACAAACCCGAAAATGTTAGCTAATTGTTTCAGAGAATGATGCGGAAGCGACATACGCATATATGAACATTCAACCATAACATACACCATAACATTTCTCAACATTTGGCATGTATAGTAATACAAGATGACTTATTACAACATGAATTACATTTACATATTGAAAGAAGATTTACAAGTCTATGAAAATGTATTCTAACTAAGATATACACAATAAGTAAACTTGTACAACTTGCTTTCTCACATCTTTTATCCCATTCTAGCTCGGAACCCGTGAAACAACGAATCAATACACAATGTGTTGTGTACATGGGTAGAAAGATACATACTAATATTCTAGCATAATTGAAATTGTAGAAAGAAAGAGTAATAGAAAATATTATTTAAAGTGATAATCAAGTAAACACATCTTTTAGACATATCAATTGATGCACTTGTACTACAATTTCTATTAGCACTTATCATACATCCAATATGGGCATATTACTTTACCATACATCTATCATGGGAAATTCATCATACATCCATACTAGGCAATATATCATACATCCATACTGGGCCATTTGTAATCTAGTAGCTACAACTCATCAAAAGTTTTTTTATGTTCCTTTAGTTTTGGTAAAGCATATAATACTAATACGCATCAATTTATATGCAAATAAAAGCATCCAAAGTACATCATATCATTATGCATCCACAAAAACTAGTCATATACTTAACAAAACCCACGTACCTAAGTTTAGAGATTTCCTATTTATCCTTGATCATCTAGACCATTGTTCATCACTTTATTAATAGAAATTAACCATAATTAGTATAAGGTTCACTATTATTAATGATATTTAGATCCTTAATTAGGGTTTGGTAAAATCTATGTCCAACTAATCTAAAACATGTTTATGTTATTTTTCTATTGATCAGGAGATCATAATAAGGGTCTGGTCTTACTTTTTTTTTGTGATGATTGGTCTAGTTTCTATAATTAAAAAGAGGATAAAGCCTTTAATTAGTCATTAATTAAGAAAGATATAATATTTTGGCATAATGCTCAGATCATAGTCTAAAAATAGATTATAATCATCATTAGGGTTCTAAGACAATTTTGTGAGATTTAATTTAGTATGGGTACTACTTATTTTGGTTAATGAACCCTAAAAAGGAGCATTGTCATTGAAATTAAATATTACCAATAATAATGTCTAAAAAGTAATATGTAGTGAAATTATAAAAAGATAGACATTTTTCTGAGAATTTTGGTATCTTTTAATCTTTCTGACAACCATGCTAAGTACTATGTATTTTCTAAGATCTGTGTATTTATTGGATTTTAGAGTGGATTATTACCTTTTTTGGCCAACTAGATGGTGCTACGTGCCCCTAGAGGGAACTACTGCTCTAGGCCTAAGCCACATGGGTTCATGATTGAAATGGATTGGGATTTGGTCTGACCTACTACAAAACTCAACCATCCGCAAGTCGCGAGCCTGTCCTCCCCCTGACTTCTTTGTGATCTCTAAATCGTGTGTCGAAGAGAGGGAGAGAGAGACAAAGCTTTCTCTGAAGTGCCAGGTTGAGGCCACTCTTCCATGGCCATACGTGACGCCTACTTGGTTCTCTGCTTGGGTTTTAGAGTTCAATCTCTCTTTCTCTTACTTCATCGTGATCTCTCCAGTTCTTCATGTTTCTATAGAGCTGGATGCCACCATGGAACAGAACCTCAATGACTCAGTGTCATCATCCTCAGAGGATACTGCCGTAGAACTTTCCAAGTATTGGTGCACACCTATGATCATCCTTGGTGCATGAGGATGGATCTACCACCCACTGAGGGCAGCCTTTTAGAGCCGGGGTGGAGGAAGGTGAACGTAGATTGAGGATATGTGTCCTTGCACTTGCCTCATCCATACAAGACACCAGGTACGTCCTCGGACATTGCATGGACTTGCTGGCAGTTTTTTAAGGTTGTGGGGATGCTTGTTGACTGGTTCATGTGGTCGAACTCTATGGCTGGTGGTGGCGAGCTCGAGTGTTGTGGGGACTCTTCCCAGTAGCATTTAGAAACTCCCATGATATGGAGATGTCATGGCGACAGTCCTCCTCTACTTTATTGTAGTCCTTGATGCCTATAGGACTCCTTCTTCTTGTTGTTGTGGTTTGGGGTTTCTACCGGTTCTATTGGTGGAGAACGGTGAAGGGAAAGGAGTTTGGTTCTCCCTAATTTTTGTACCAGAGTGGTTTTGTGAGGGGTTGTTCAGAATCCCTGAGTACTGCGCATCTAATTCCCAACAATCATCACGTGGATGTCAGAATATAGGTGTGTCCGTTCAAGAGGAGCAAGGCTTAATCATCCTCCATATGTTCCTAAATGGTCGGGGGTTGAAGATAAGGTGTGAACCTTTGGATCAGTTATCTAGAGCCATGGTTATGTCACCCTTAAGTGGATATGTGGCCTACATCTTGCGTAACCCAAAGAATGTATGTGTGACATATCAATGTCAAAGCCTTTCATATTTCTTAAATAATAACCAGATGACTAAGGGTTGGCAGGACATTTAAATCAAATATCAATAAATTCAAACGCTTATATCTTCTAGTAGAAACCTATTATTCACATGAAACATGAACCATAGGTCCCTCATAACCCAAGGACTCATACTACTAAGTTTGAGATATAAATTGCAATAATTGGTCATCTAAATAAATTCCTCGATTAGTATCATAAATAAGTGTTTAAACCTCAACCATGAATCAATTATTCACCAACCTTGATGAAATAATATTAATCTCGTGATCTTGATCCACATGCATTCTAGTGTTCATAATAGAATCATTTGGATTCCTATATACCTCAAGGCTCATCAATTGGCCACTTGATTTCATTACGACTACCAAATGGACCTCTTGCACTCATAAGTTCCCAAGTCGATGAATAAAAATTTATTCATTGTAATTGAAGTCAATTAGATCTAATAATCATTTATGGTCTTCAATTTCTATATGGGGTATCTAAACCCTAAAATCCAGGTTATCACATTCACTCCACCATAAAATAATTTCATCCTCGAAATTCAACTAGTATCATATTTATCATGATATTACTAGGTTTATATAAATCAACACTTTGAGGTGCTAGGACCATGATAGTTTCACACGAACCTTAAGTTGTCAGTCTTAGTATTTGGAGCATATTGGGGTACCCACCCCACCTTATATAGGACGAAACATAATTCTTATCTCTTTGAAAGGAATTGGAGTCTCGCTTAATGATTTTTGGTTTTCATGCTTTTGATGTTGAGAAGGAATTACTCCAGGTTTTCATCATTCACCCCAATACCTTTGTAAGGTGATATCAAGATCTCATGTCATTTATTAGAAAAATTTTCACAATTAACATCATTACCATTCTTTATGATCAACATTATACTAGAATTTCATTACTTGAGAAGGGTTGGTCTATCATGATGCATGAATATTAGAGTTTTACCCTCTTGTGTGAGTTGTTTTCAAACTAGAAGCTTATAGTTAGAACATTTGAGGTTAAGGAGTATATTTTGTGATCTTGTAACATATGATCCAATGATATCTTTATTTCAAGCTCAATATTATAAACTGGTATATTTCATGTATGATATTAAGGGAAGGAAAATATACTAAGGCAACTTCATGATTTCCTTATGCATACCACGTGTGTTGTAGAGTGAAGGGTAAATTACTAGGTCAAGCTTATCTGAGTGACTATTCATACATAATCATCAATATAGTTCAAGTGAGGTTTCTACCATCATATATCAAGAAAGAGATAAGGAAGGAACAACATTTATGAGCATCTTATGCACAAGGAATTTTACTCTAAGAACTAGATTTTCATATACCACCTCACTTGCAACTACTGATGAGAGTCACAAACATATGTCACTCAAGCTAGGACCTAACTCAATCAAAGGATTCACTTTCTCTTTATGAGTATTCTACCCATCATATTATATTTTACCCAACTCTCACATATAGGATTTAGTCATGGAAAAGGACTCAACTCATCTACTGAGGAGTAACCCATCTTAGGACACATCATTTCACATATATCTCATATTTTTCATATATTGTAGGATAGCTCCTATGACCCACTACTTGTGGGTCTCACTCTCTCTGGAGTTCACCATGTATCCTGTCCTAACACTGGAGGTCCTCCTTTGTAAAAGAGGTTGAGTCTCATATATATTCAACTGTATCTTAACTTAGCTCATCTTAAGTAAGAAAAGGGAATGTGCTTTCATCATCAAGATTTTTCTTAAATTCTACAAAATTGAATTCAATAAGTATACAACTTAAACCTTTATAAGAAAACTTATACCATCAGAGATCAAACTTAGATAAGATTGCACATACATATTTCAACTATCATTCTATCATCTACTCTATGTATCACATATCTTGATAAGGCTCTAGACATCTAATCTAGACTACTCTCTCTTCTAAACTAATGTCACTCCCTTTCACTTAGGTTACATGAACATTAACTACTCTCTAGTAGGAGGGACACATTTTATATTTACATATATAATAAAATATTATATAGTTTTTCTCTGAGAAAGAAGATGTTAGAGAAAATTGTCGAGGCTCAAACCGATTGGAAAACAAAACTAAATCAGCAAAATCGATGTCCCACACACACTAGATAGTCTAGTGCCATGTCACCTAGTAAAATGGTGAGAACAACGTGTAGTCTAGTGTAGCTACCCAATACATATGAGCTCTATATAGAAAGGGTTTCACACACTTGTCTAAACCTAGTTCTCAAACATCTAGGTTCTAACCTAGAGGCTAAGCCATACCTTAATCGTATAAATAACTTACTAAGTTTATAGTCTTTTAAGTGAAAGGAGATATTTAGTTTTATGTTTCACGGTGAGCAATTAACTGGTGTAGTCATTGCTCATGCTCTGATACCAACTGTAATGTCTCCGAATTATGATGTCTTGAGGCCTAGAAGGCCCAGGAAGACAAACCTGAAAATGTTAGCTAATTGTTTTAGAGAACAATGTGGAAGCGATATACACATACATATAATTAAAAATCTCTTTGGTTTCTCATCTTGGGAATAAGAGAATGACTTAGTTTTGAAGACAAATTTTCTTTAAGATGTACATGATGTGATGGACTGGATTTTGGTTTTATTTTCAAGACAAAATTTCTTTTAAGGTGTGTAGGATATGATGGAGTGAAGTTTTGGAATCCTTAAATATCAAATCCATAAGTGAATGAATGTGTTTAGTTGATCATATTGGGAGTTAAAAGATTTTTGGTAAAGTTGGATTGTTGATTAATGCTCATATCATAATTAATATCCCTAAGTTATACCCTTCTGAGGTATTTAATTGAAAGGTCAAATAATTGAGTTTTAGGACCAAAATGAAATAGAATGTAACTTTAGTTGTGATAAAGTTTATGTTGAAAATTTCATGAAGATCGGAGGATTCTAGGTCAAGTTATTTAGGCTTGAAGTTTGTGAAATAATTTGCTTTATTGATGAGATTTGAGCTAAGTTTTAGAGAAATGTTGTGTCACGCGCCATCTAGTGGTTGATGCAAGGAACCATGGATTTAGTATTTTCCAGGTTACATCTCGACCACACACAAGTAATCAATGGTCGAGATTGTTCCTCTACCTTGCGGTTAGAGCAAGGCAGTAGACCAGTTTAGGATGAAGGTTTCTGTAACATCCCCAGATTATGCCATCTCGAGACTAAGAAGGCCGAAGAAAACAAAACCGAAAATGTTAGCTAATTGTTTTAGAGAATGATGTGGAAGCGACATACGCATATATGAACATACAACCATAACATACACCATAACGTTTCTCAACATTTTGCATGTATATTAATACAAGATGACTTATGATGCGATGATTTTGAGTCGCATTTAGAGACATATTTTACTTGTGTTTTATGCATTTATTAGTCAATTTGGTGGTTAATATTGCATAATTCATTTACTTTGGTCTATGATCATTCTCTATGTCAAACCTCCCTTATTTCAGTATTTTGAGCACAAATTATTACAAAAATATGTTTTGTGTAGGCTTATATGGTTTTGTGTTATAATTTCAGGAAAAACTAGTATCTGCTTCTGTCGATACCATCGACCGGACCACAAGTTGCCAGCCGCAAGGAGCAGAAGAAAGTCGATACTAGCGACAGCAGAGTCAATGGTATCGACTTACCATCAGGTTTCTGGCGAAGAGGGAGTCGATACTATCGACACAAATGTAGATACCATCGACTAGTGGAGCTACAACGACGGTAAAAGGACAAAACCGACGCCTATGAATGTCGATGGTATCGAGGTGGTATCAGTTGAGACAAAGAAAAGAAAAGAAATCCAGCCGATACAGTGCAGGGTCGATACCATCGACGCGAGTCGATGGTATCGACACCGTTAGATACATGTTTTCTTCAGATTGATCTAAATCTGGCGGATGTGATATTTTGGCGACCTAACTCGATGATTATACCTAATGACGGCAGCTAAGAGCAAGGCATCGCGTCATTAGCCGCTGCACACATCCCGAGAAGGTGTGGAGAGAAGAACGGAGCCCAGAAGCACGCCCCAGCCAATCTGGACGCCGAAGAAGATGATTTCCACCACCGAAAGGCGGGAGAACGCGTATTCTATGCCAGGGAGAGATTGGATCTTCTCCGTTCAGGGGTTTCACCACTCAATCACGTTTTTCTCCATGTTTCCCCTTTTCTATACCATGTTTTGCTTTGAGATGAACATGCGGGGCTAATTCCCTTTGTCTTTAGGACTGGGAGTAGCCCGGGAATTCATTGTATGACAATTTTATCATAGTAATTCATCATTTATCTCTTAAATCCATGGTATAATTTCATTTTCTCAATTATATTGTTATGCTTGATCACCATAATAATAATCTAATGCCCTTAATTACTTTGAAAGAAGAATTAACGGTTGAAAAGAGACGGAATTCACGTTAATTGACAAATCCCTTGAATAAGGTGGTGTAAGGTTAATGGTGGATACCGAGAGATCGATTTTAATGCACCTAGTTTAGGGTATAGGTTACTACGACGGTGGAACCGACCTAGACATAGTTAGTGAATTGTACCACGATAGTGGGCAATTCTGATTTCAGGCCACTACCCGGATAGAGAGATAAATTTGAATGACCGAATAGAATTTAATACAATGAAAACCCACGGTAAAACCGCAATCCTAAAGATCTCATCTTGAATTGATTAAACCAAACATTTAATCGATTGCTTTGTTTTGTTTTATTTCATTTTCTTCTAATTTTAACAACAATTTCCAACTCTTTAATCGGTCTAGCTGATTGCGAGTAGTTAGTAGTAGTCTCCGACAATTCACGTATCCTTGAGTTCGACTCGGGCCTCACAAAGGCCTATATTACATTGACGCGTACACTTGCGTTTCTACGCACGTAAAAAGTGTGTCAAGTTTTTGGTGTCGTTGCCGGGGATACGGGAAATTGTCGGCACAACGAGTGCTACAAGCGGCCACTCTAGGCCACATTTTTATTTTATTTTTTTTTATCATTTTAAAAATGCATAGTCTATGTTCTAGATTTTGGTAATCGTCAAGCACGGTACTGAACTTAAATTTTCACTTTGCAGGTACTGTGTATGGTGCAGACACATAGTACCAACTACACGCAACAGGCACCAGAGGTTCCACTGACGGGACTTGACGACGAGGAAGGCCACAATCAAGACCACTTAGAAGAAACATATTCAGAATCTGAACAAGAAGAAATGGCAGAGCCACAAATAATATGGGAGAAGATCAAGGCTTCTTCTTCATCTGCTTCCAAGGGGCCGATCAAGAAGCAGGCGGTTAATATTCTGACATACAAGATTGATCCTGCATTAATCAACTTAGTGAAGTCGAATGCATTCCATGGGCTTAAGAATGAAGACCCAGTCGCGCATATAAGTCAATTTGTGGAGAATTGTGATATGATAAAAATAGACAGATTTCCACAAGATGTTCTCTACTTGAAGCTCTTCCTGAGTTCTCTAGCGGGAAACGCACAAGAGTGGTTGCACAACCTAGACGATGAATATGTGGAATCCTGGGACCACATGGTGGAAGTTTTCTTTGAAAGGTTCTTCCCGCCTGAGAAGACCAATGACATGATCAGGAAGATCCACAACTTCACCCAGAAAGTAGGAGAGACCTACTCTGAGACCTGGGAAAGGTTTCAGATGATGCTTAGGCGGTGCCCGCATCATGGGCTCGACAAGGAGACACAGGTCAAGATCTTCTATTTTTCTCTCTCCGATCACGATAGAAGTAACCTCGATTCAGCAGGCTCCAGATTCTTTTTGAACAATACCGACACTAGGTGTTGGGAAATCCTTAAG